>CM062806.1:1834091-2558306 GCA_031772625.1 Pinus tabuliformis
GGCATTGGGAGTCATTCCTCCCTATTTTCAAGCTCCCTCAGGTTAGACAATTCCCTGATTTTGATCCATCGATGTGCTGAAAACCATGACCCCACTCAGAGGGCAGTTCTTGACCCTTCAGGCTCAGCTGTGTTTTATATCACCCCAGAAGCTATCAAAGATATGCTCTGCTTCAGGACTGAGAAGAAACTGGTCCCTCTATCACTTGAACCTGATAAATCAAGGAGCCAGAATGACAGATGCTCAGGTCACCAAATTAAATCAGCTGTACATTGACTCTGACTCTGTGAAGTATCCTCCTATCAATCAAGTATACCTCAACCAACTGGGCAGAGATCTTGCAGACATGATTAGTCCCATTTTGGGCTACAACTCAATTGAGTTTGTTGATCAAACTGTGCTGGTAATGATGCTCATGTTTGCCCCTGGCAAGTCTCCTATCTGCTATGACTATGCCACATATATAGCAGACAAAATGCATGAGCAACTAATGAACCTGGCAAGAGAAAGAGTGTTCAGATACACCTCTTACATTTACCACTTAATCTTATATCATCAACATCAGAAGTTCTCTTTTCCAATCAAAAGAGTGGATGCCCAAGGCAATCCAAGATCAGTGGTCTATTGGTCCTCTGTTTTCCACTGTAGATTCGAGTCTCCTTATACTTATTGTGAGTTCATAGATCTCTTCATCCACCCAGCTATGTCAATGTTGATGAGCTCACCTCCTCCAAGGCTCACTGATGACATGCAAAGGATCCTGCAGTTATCCAAATCATACAGCATTGGGGACTGGTACTTTTACCAGAACCACACCGTCATCAGGATATATGGGTGTGAATTGCCTCCCTACAGACTACCCAAATATGTGCCTATGAGGTTGTTTGCCCTAGAATACTTCAGGCAATTTGGCAATGTTGATGTGCTTCACTTTTCAGGAAAAGGCAAGAAAGCACAGTTGAAAGTCAGGAACCAACTTGGCCATTTTGTCTATAACCAGAGGGAGGAAGGTTGCAAAGAAGCAGACAGGATGCTTGAGTCCCTTGGCCTTCAAATCAGTTTCCTCTGGAAACCTTATGACCCCAACCACTTCATAACTTTGAGAAGGATCAAACATAAGCTATCTGGCTATGATCATGTAAAGATTCCTCACATTGAAAAACATGCAAACCAAGCAAAATGGAGGAGAGGAACCCTAGAAGAGTCGGTTACACAAGAAGAGCTGAATCAAAGAGCGGTGATGAATCTGAAAAAGATGGCTGACCTTGAACTTTGTTCCCAATTGTTTTCCCTTCCAAGCACACAAGTGGGAGCAGTTGCATCCTCCTCGACTGTAAGTCAGCAAGCACCCAAAGCCACTGAAGATATATCTAGCAAAGGCAAGGAAAAGGAAATGGAGACCGAACAGCCACCTCTTGAGAAGGTACAGCAACAGCAGCAGCAGGTAGAACAACAACAACAACAGGTATTACAGCAAGAAGAAGGGCAGCATGACATAGAGCAGCCCCCACAACAAGAAGGGGCAGTTGAGGCCCAAATTTTCACGGAACAGCAGGCACAAAACACGGTGCCTCCTAGGCAAGAAACATCAGCTGATGCATCAATCCTCCAAACTCCACAAAAGGAGGATACTAGCAGAAAAAGGGACAGAGAGACTCCCTTGACCACATCAATGAGTCATGGTGAGAAAAGACAGAGATTGAATCCTTTCTCTGAAGAGGAAATGCCAACAAGGCAGTCTCTGGGCATGGGCCCACCTAGCAAGGAAGCATCTGCAAGTTCCTTCAAAGAGGAACAGAACAGAACAGTGGGAGGAGAAGTCAGCTCCTCTAGCCAGCAGAGAGATGGTGAACTGAGCATTAAACAGCAGTTCATAGACATAAAGAAAAGGAATGAGCCCATAAAAATACAACTGTACAATCATTTGTTGAAGATGGCTCCCATGAACCAGCAAAGACTGATGTCTGCTTATGATGTTAGTGAAGGCAAAATGATCATGAGTCATTTCTTGCCAGCTGTAGCACAACCCCAGTCTCTTGCAGATTATATAAGGACCAACCTTGAGGTCCTCGCCAAGGACATCCACCCGATGGACAAAATTGAATTACATAAGAAAACGGGTGAGATGGTGTATGCCTCCTTGGTAGACAAAACATTGGACAATTATAGGCTAGAAAATAGCCTTAATAATACAGCTGCACAACTTGAGTTGGAGAGAGCATCCTCTCAAGCAAAGGACAATAGAATAAGGTCCTTAGAAGACATAATTATAGAGATTGGGCATGATCCCAAGGATATCAAGGGCATACAGGAAATATTGAAGTTGAGGGATGCAGACATGGCAGCTTTGAAGAGAAAGATCAAAATGCCAGCCACAATTCACCCTCAAACAGATGAAGTTTCCCAGCAAAGGCATGATTAAGAGGCCTCAGCCTTGCTGGTGTCTCTATACAAGCAAATAATCCAGACACAAGAAAAGCTGGGAGAATAAGAGGCTGCACAGGCAGCATTACAGACAGCTTTGAAGAAAAGAGAAGAAGGTCAGACCTCCCATCCTCCGCTTGAAGTAACAAACCTTGAGGAAACTGCTCCAACTACCGTTCCTCCTCCTCAACAAACAGAACAGGCAGCAACATCCACCTCAGCACCACCACCAACAACCAAGCAGGCCCCAAGCCTGGACATGCAAAAGCTGAGGAATGAGATCCAGGCCTTGGAAGCACAAATGACAGAATTGAATGAGGCCAGGGAGAAACTAGCCAAAGTCAATGAAAGATATGACAAGTCCAAGCAGATTGTGGCAGAAAAGGGCAGGGAAATAAAGGCCCTCAAAGACAGAATCAAAGAGATAGAGAATGAGCTCAAATTAGATAAGGTTGTGGCTGAGCTTAAAATAGTGTTGTGGGCTAATATTGGCCAATCTATTAATGACCAATGGCAGTATATTGAAACAATCCATGAGCAGTTAGAGCTCATTCCAAAAGCACAGACTGAAATTCAGAGATCAAGGGCTTCTCTAAGAAACATGCCTGAAGTGGCCACCAGGATGATTAATGCGCTTAACAATAGAACAAGTACTCAGTTGGCTACCATGGGAATTTCAAACAGAACTGAGACCATTCAGTTAATCAAGAGGGTTCTTACACTGAGAAACTTGGTGCAGACATTAGAGAGAAGAACCCAAGACATGCAGACTGAGGTAAATAGGTTTATGGACAAATTTCATGTATTACAAAACAGGGGGCTTCCTAGCTTACTGAACAGCGCAGGGAGACTGTTCACACATGAGCAGTATGCCAAGAGGGTCAATACATTTGCCACAAGTCAGATCAATGAGAAGCCCAGCACCTCAGAGGAAACAGGGCCAGCCACAGGACAGACTCTCTACAACAGAGTAGAAAGTTTATTTTTTATAATGAATGAAATTACACACCTCTTTGAAGTGCCTCCCAATTTTTATAAATATACAGAAGCAGAGGAGACTATGGATGCAATTCTCAGGCATCAACTACCTACACAAGAATGGTGGACTAAGGCAATACAGATGATTTTATAAACAGGAAGCCATTCAATAAATTTTGTTCATGGAAAATGCAAATTGTCATACACAGGACAGTTTAAAAGAATCAGCATGCGTTAAAGATTAAAGCTGAGCCAACTCAGCAGAATTTACGGCCAACAAAGCAAGGTGAGAAGCTACAGGTGTCCAAGCCGAGAAGCTACAGCAGAGCAGCTCCAAAAGCGCATTTCTCAGCATTAATGCAGATCACTCCAACCGACTCAGTGGCCTCCAAAGGCCAAAATATCTTCTGACAGGCATAAAGATGCATTTACTTTGTATTCAATGATGTAATAACTTTCTTATCTAAATATCTTGAAAAGTTGGTGAACATATTCATTTCTGAGATAACTTAGCACTCAGATATTTTGTACAACCGATTGTATATATTTGCCCCTCGCACAAGCTTGCAGAGGTTGTTGTTGATTTCTCTTGAAGAAGTTCTTATGTTGTAATCCTTTAAGAGTTTAATAAAGAAAGTGATGGAATTTCTCAAAGTTCTGAAGTGTTGAATGCGTTCTGGTGTTTGTTGAAGACTGCAGGATTCCTGTGTACCTCACAATACAATAAGTTTTCTGTAACTCTCTTTGTTATGTATTTCAATCTTTTACAATCCATATATGTTTCTAATTTCTAAATATTTAGCAACAAAGAAAAAGAATAGCCTTCAGGATTTATTCATGCAATACCCTGAGCTCGATCTATGTTGTTAATGAATGTTTTCTTCAGCTATAATCTTGATAGGTGTAATTCTTAATTGCTACACTATCAGAATATATCTTTCACAGTGACGTTTGTTACAGGAATTCGAGTTTGCTCTTGAGCAACATGTTTCACTTTCACATCACCAGCTTAATGGAGAATTCTTAATTGCTTTCCGTTGGCTGACCATACATCACCACTTAAGTTTAAATTTTGTTTGTTGAGATACCCAATAGGCCCTGCAGTCTGAACATTCTCACTCCAGCATTTCAAAAAAGTTCACAGCTCTAGACTCCATTGCCCAATGATATACTACTGTCTGAACACTACATCTTAAGCACTGAAAGAAGTCCTTCAACCAAAACGTAAACCAAAACCTGAGCATAATAACTAGCCTAAAATACTATCAGAACAGAGACAAATTATAAAGAGAGAGCCCTCTCTGATTCCAGTTTGGCTAGAAGCTGTAATCCAAAGATTGGTTAGTGGTTACCCCGGCCGTATTCCCTTGGGAGTCATAGGGAACAACCTGGGTGTTAACAGACTCAATGCACTCATGAAATGGTGGTGGTGAAGGAGACTGATTTGATGATGATGTATGATCTATGGGCTAAGGGAGAAGGTTTTACTATATTCAATTCCATCAACTTGTGAAAAACCCTTAGCAACAAGATGATCTTTATGTTTATCAAATTTTCTATTTGGTCCAAATTTGGTTCTGTAAACCCATTTGCATCTAACAATTTTTTGTCCCTCGGAAGAGGAACAAGATCCCATGTATCATTTTATAATAATGGATGATATTATTCATTCATATATGCGTCCCAATCTAGATGCCCTAAAGCTTCTGCAAAGTTGTCAGGATCATAATTCGTTGAAGCTTGAGCTAGTAAAGAAGAGGCTCTATCGAACTGAGAATGTGTGCGTTGCTTATCTATCTAATCACCTGCAAGAGAAACTACTACATCCAGAGTAGCACAAACCCATTTTGGAAGTTGAGGAGCTGAAGGAGGATCTTGAGAAAGTGGGGGAGGATTTTCGTCCTCACTTTCATGATTTGAAGAAGATATATTTTCAGAAGTAGAAGGGATAGAGAGAGGTGGCACATCCACCGAAGGAGGCTCGTAGGCTGATATATTTTCAGCAAAATTTACATCTCTTCTAATGATAACATTTTTGGACTTGGGTGAAAGAATTCAATATCCTTTGACATCTTCAGAATATCAAACAAAAATACATTTTTCACTCTTAGGTTCTAAAGCTTTATGTTTCTCATATGGAATATGGGCCAATGCTTCACCTCCAAAAACACGAAAGTGACTTACATCTGGTTTAATTTAGTTCCATGCTTCTTCTAGAGTGATATTCTTTAAAACTTTAGTAGGAGTGCAATTTACTATGTAATTTGCACAGTTAATTTCTTCCACCGAAAAATTAAGACTAAGTCCTTTAGATTGAAGCATACAATTAGCCATTTCCTTCAAGGTACAATTCTTCCTTTTAGATACACCATTTTTTTGTGGAGTATATGGAACAATATGTTGCATTTGAATTCCATGCTCAGTGCATCTCGAGAAATCATCAAAGAATGTTAAGAAATACTTGTAGCCAGAGAATGAAACAACTAGAAGTGGACCACATAGATCACTATGCACAAGATGTAAAGGCGTTGAGGTGTGCCAAGAGGCACGTTTTTCAAAACTATCTCGATGATGTTTTCCGAGTACACATCCAGAACAAACACTATCTCTGCAAGATACCATAGGAATACCTGTCACCATATTTTATTTACATGGAGTTTGAAGCGAGTTATAGTTTAAGTGACCAAATCACTCATGCCAAAGTTTGCTCACTTCATCATTATGAGCATCAAATACTGAGGGAAGAGTTGATAATCCAAATTTGTTAAACTTATACAACCTTGTAGAATCATCACAATTCCAGTAGCTAAAATATATCTAGGATCTCCTAGCTCCTTAATTACAACATCATGAGGTGAAAATTCAATTATTTTACCTTCACCTGAATGAGTTATCTAATATACAAATAGAGGGTTGCAGGATAGGTTGGAACACATAATACATCAACGAATTGGCCATTGTCTAAATGAATAGTTCCAGTCCCTAAAACACTAAGAGGTCTATCATCACCAACATATATATTTTTGGTGTTACAATCATTTAAAGAAGAAAACATGGCTTTGTTTTTGTCCATGTGATAAGAAGCTCCAGAATCGGTGATCCACTGATAAGAATGAGAAGAAGAAGATACATTTATTGCATAACCAAACCGAGATGCTTGACAACCACATGTAGGAAGTGTTATTCCTGAAGATGAAGTTGAAGTTGAAGAGTGCTCCAAATGGATGTTATGCTTCTTAATTTCTGCTTCTAAGGCTTCCATATTCTTAAAGAATTTGGATTCTATGTGTCCATCTTGATTACAAAAGTTGCATTGATATTGAAATTGCTTAGGACCCTTGTTTGGTTTAGGACCATTCTTTTTAGGATACTGCTTCTTAGGATTCTTTGAATTTGGCTGTTGCTGGGCACCTAAAGCTTTCTTAAAAGAGTTTCCAAGATTAATAAGACCCCTACTTCCTACAATACCATGTCCTCTAAAACTTCCCTAACACTCTCTACATATAGGAATAGGCCTTCCATGTGACAAAGCATTGGTTTCATTACTAGTGATTCTTGAACTATGAAAGGAAGGAAAATGATATTTCATTATAGGGAGGTTTATAGTTCCCTAAGCAATAATAAGGAATGGAAGTGATAAGATGTAACAAACATAATTGAAAATACCAATCTTTCCTTTGACATTTAAGGCTAAATAATGACAAGAATTATTGTTTCTCTAGGTAAAATAGTCACAATAATTATGGTATCTCTAGGTATTTCCACAATGCCAGATTGCAGAAGATTACTTCTATTATGTATTATCGATCCACATATCAAAATTAATCCATGAGTATGCAATGATCCCAATAATATATGTTTAGTAATAATACCACCTAATTTGACTTAATTATATGCATTAAGCAATTTCTCGAGGACGTGTTGATATATACTCTCAAATGATGAATTAGTGTAGAACAATAACAACCTCATAAAACAAAATAAATTGCATAGTCATTGCTATGATTTTATTCTTCATAACTTTAATAACATAGTTTCCACTCTTTTCAAGTGAACACTTCCCAAATATTTATTTGTTTTCCTTCTGAACAATTTGTCCAAACTTTGTATTTTCAGTAAAAGAGACTAATGAGCTTATTTTACCTTCATATATTATCTTTTGTTGTAGTAAGGAGAGGATAATTCTAAATGAAACATTCAAAATTATGACCAAATTTCTTCCACTTGCAACTCCTAATATTCCCAACTAGTATAAATTTGTTGTTATGTTCAAGGTAAAAGGGATTGAATTCCATTCATATGTACTCCAATATTGAAAATTGTTGTGATTTTCTCCATTGCACTGTCTCTCAATAGAAACATAACCTCTGCCTCCAAACTTTAAGGATCCGTCTAAATTTTCTTGCCTGAAAATTGGGTATTCAACCCCAAACGATGGTGATGGTAAGGTACTTTAGGTATATCTAAATTTATAACAAAATCTTTCCACTTAAAGAGGTCAACCTGTTTCCCTTAAGAAACCAATTTCCTGGCTATGTAGAAATTGTGCTTAAGACATTAATGTTTATTGATTATGTCACTTAGTTGTCACTTAATTGTATGTTATGTTCACAAATGAAGGACATGAAAGACCTGATTTTTAACCCTCAATACTTAGGTGACATGAAAGTCTCAGAATGCCATTTGATTGCTGAATATAAATGCTGAGTAAAGAATGCTTTGAGAAGTTAGAGACAATATGACTCTTTTCACAAAATCTATTTTTTGTAACTTAGAGGAAATGTATATGTAGGAACTTTAAATATAGGAGAGCTCTTTTAAGGGATTTTAACTTCATTCACATAAGTAAACAAAGACCTGCAACTTCATTACCATATTTAAAGAAAGGAAGACACATGATGACACAAACAGAGAAATTACAAAATCATGCCCAAAAATGTGTGGAAAACCCCTGATTCATTCATTAATCATCAATTTATAAAAAAAACAATAGTATCCTCTCCAAGTTCTTCAAAAAAAAATTCCTCTTTTCTATAATTTTGCCTCTTTTTATGCATCATGGAATAGTTAGTAACCACCAAAACTATCAAACTGCTTAACTATCTTCCTAAATGCCTAAGGTAAAGGGTCATTATAGAATATTACATGGAGGGTAAAATACACCTCATTCTTCTTAAGAAAACAAGATAATAAGAAGTAACAGAAATCAGAGTATGGTTGGTGATTGCTGCTCGTTGTTCAAATCTGTGGCTTGAGTATGTTGTCCTGCTGATGCATCTTTGTTTTGATCTATCATCCATTCACACTTTTTCTGTAATTGTACAATTGACTTTGGTGCTTCATCTAACTTTTTGAGTGCTATTTTGCAAGTTTTAATCCTATAATAAGTAGGCTTGTCAGGATATAGAGTCTTCACCATCGAGAGAAGCTTAAAATATTTGTTGAGGAAGTTCACAATGGTGGCTCCTTTTAATACTATTGTCATTTCATGGGTGTTATCAACTTTTCTTTTTGCCTCAACCAGCAAAGTCTCATATGTTTTCCATGGCAGAAAGTTTCCATGAAGATCACAGCAAGAAGAAAGTCCATAACTAACCCTTTCAACAAACAAGATGTTAAACTTTGAAATTGCTTCCTTTATCTCCTTTATCTTCTTCTCAGTAGTAATCCTACAGATTTTTCTGACAATCATTTTATTGAAATCAATTACACATGTTGTTCTATCTGGCGTGTCATGTTCCTTCAACTCTGCAGTAGACTTAGAGTTAATGAAGTCTATCATCCTCTTTGCAAACTTTGATCTATCTAGATCTTTTTGCTTATTTTTAATGACCACCTCCTCCATATGCTGAATTAGTGTTTTTCCTTCAGATATAATCACCAAAAACTCCCAAATACCCTTGATAACCTCAATAACTTCACCCCATAGGATTTCTATGGCTTGAATTAAGGACATATTGCCCTTGATTTTCTCCTTTAGTCTTTTGTTTTCATCTTTAGCGCTCAGGAGATCTTCCCTGTATTTCCTGGCATTATCTCTCTCCCTTATTGCTTCTTCTTCACTTAAATTCAGTAGCTTTCAAGTCGTTTCCAAATATCTTTGAGATTTCTTCACATCATGCTTAGCCATTTTGAGCTCTATTCCCAATTGTAAAACCTGATCTACTGGATCATCTATGTTGGTTGGCATTACTACTTTACAAATATGAGTGTCTACCTGTCTTTGCAGCTTCTCCAACGTTTCTTTAAGTAAAGAAACTTCTTCAGTCTTCCGCAACACATCTTGTAGGAGCTTTTCCTTTTCATTTTTTAGTTCAACTATCCCTGCAGCTAAGGGATGCTCACCTGTAGGTAGATTCAATTTTTTTTTCAAAGCTCCAATCTCTGATTTAGTAGATTGCAAAAAATTTTGAATAGCAGGTTGGTCATTAGGATTGACCCCTATTTTAATGATAATCTTCTTTAGCTCGTCAACCTAAGCATTCAAAGCTCTGGAGTTAGCTTTCTGCAACTTCAACTGTTGAATCACATTATTTAGCATTTTTTCTGCCTTGATAGTTGTTGCATTTGTCTTATATAGATAATTTACAATCAACTGCCAAATTTACATATGCAGATTGACCTTGTTAAGCATTGGAAGATTGTGAGTGTCGAAAGTTAAAATCACAGTCTTGAAATTGCTAGAAGATCCCACTGATATTTCCGTAGGATGAGAAAAAGCAATTTTGAGTTGACTCTTCTCCAAATCCATGGCAGATAGCAATCTTGTTTGTTCAGGAGTTACCTGAGACTCAGCCTAAGCCTCCATATTTAACTTCATCTTCTGATTTCTCTCAACTATTTGAGCAAACATACTTTAAATTAAAGGAACCTGATCATGAACAACTTCTCTGGAGGATGGGGAAATAGGGGCACCTTTTGTCTCTCCTAACTGAATAATCAAACCAGGTTGTGCCAAATACATTACATCCTGAAGCTTGATCCTTTTTGTTGCTTCAGATTCATCCTCATCCAGATCAATAACTTCTTGTCTAACCCTCTTGACCACTTTTTCTGTAATGCTAGGGGTTTCAATCTCTATACCCTTAGTGTTTTGCAAGCCTCCATTTTCCAATTTTTCTGTTTCAGGTCTACTTTCATGTACAAAGGCAGAATAACCATTCTCTAATCTTCTCTTTGAAATAATTTAGTGTTCGTCATAAGCCCACTCAACCTCCTGTAAAAGACACATATCATTCAACAATCTTTCAACTTCTTGGGCAACCTATCTGGTGTTTATAATGAAGGGTCCCATTGCTTTACGTAGCTTGAAGAAGAAGCCTTTCTTCATAGGAACAAAATGAACTTGATCAACATTTGAGCTCTGCCTTATAAATTCAAGGGAAAAAACCTCATTGACACAAACTTAGGTAACCTATAAGGCTTGAAAAAGGCTCCATAAATCCTAATTGTTGGAGAGGTAAATCCCCTCTACGGATAGAGGGGATCCCTACTAGCCCAGAATGGGTCTAGCAACAATCAGTCAATGCTACTATGCAAGTTCCTAATTGCAAATAAAAGGTAGGAAATAAACACCTACTTGGATTCCAACGCTATTGTTTGATGAAGAGACGTTGCTCTCGCTCCTTCGTTTTGGCCAGTCACAATCCTCCACAATCCTCGTGGATAGACACCTGCACACACAAAGAGAAACACAAACACAAGCGTGAAATCTAATAAATGCAATTATACATCAGTCAGAAAGGACATAACTCACATTAACCATTACAAAGACAAATGAGAGTGGAACCATAATAGTAGTCATCTATTATTAATCAATAACAGAGAAGAGTACAACCAAAGTTCTGACGTCGAATCCTTCTCAAGAGGGTCCAGCCAGCAAGTCCCTTAAGCATTCACCCTTGGAGGTAGATCTCCCAAGACAAAAACTCTCTCTCACACAAGTTTACACAAGAAAGCAACACTTCAAAACCTTCCTTAAGCTCTCTAGCAATCCCACACTTGTCACACCAACTACCTATCAAATTCACACACTAGCAGCAGCACTCTAAGCACTATCAATTCCACACTATCAAAACTAGCTGCTCATGGCAATGGTAGAGGCTTAAATAGGAGAAGGAGTCTCCATGAATGGTGGGAGGATGAGCTTATCTCCAAGGAAGGTGGCTCAAATGACGAAACAAACATGCCAGAGAAGGGAGGGCGACATTTACAAGGCCAACAATCAGGTCTGGAGTCATCTGGAAGGTCGGCTGTTAGAACAAAGTCGCCCAAACAAGATCAGCGCGGGTGTATAACTGCACTGGAGCGCTGACATCGTATTTGAATAATAGGGAAGGCTATGTCAGCGCGACCCAATATGAATAGAAGATGCGCTGGTACATGAAATTCGACCAGCGCGGGAAACACGTGTGCTTCCGCACTGGCAGCGCATTCGTTGTACTATGAGGCGCCAGTCAGCGCAGTTATTTTAATAGCAGTCGCGATGATGGGAAAAAAATTGGCAAAGTGGGTCACTTGGCAACATTAGAGAGCATGAGCATGATTAATTTGAACTCATGACACAGTAGGGAGACTGAAAGGGAGGCAGTGACAAATTACTATGTAACAGATGCCCCCTAAAGCATGAAGCCCGAGAGAGTGGGAGGGGTGAAACGCTTTACAAAACTCGTTGAACTGGAACACCACCAGGAAGAACCTGCACGTATGTACAACTGATATCTCTGAGAATCTATTACATGTAGTCTAGGCATGGGCGCAGCCATCCAAAAGACATACGAAGAAGGTCTGTGGTATGGATGTAGCCACCCAGCTGAAGAGACCATGATGATAATAAGGTATGGTCGCAGCCATCCCAAAAGACTCAGGTATGGGCGCAGCCATCCATCAATGAGTCATGTAATAATAATCCACAAAATCGCAACCTGGTTTGCAACAAAAAACCAGGGTCTCGCGCTCCAACCCGACCCGAACAAAGTACAAGTCCAAGCATGTGAATACATGAGCTGAAGTTGAACATGCATGAACATCGTCTGATTACCAGCCAATAATGAAAACTGTTAACAGACGCGAGAGGTACCACCAATAATGACAATGGTCCTCAAGGTACTTATAGGTACAATCCGCGGTGTGTGAATCAATGAGCTGGTGTCGAACACCCGCAGAATCATTCGATCAGAGGCCAATGATGAAAACCTCACGTCGAATACGAAGAACCTGCCATTGAGGCATGGAGGCTCTAAGGCACCTGAAGGGAGTCTCTAAGTCACCTTCCTCGATAATGAGCTGAAGTCGACAGGAAGTAACCTTGATCGAAGGTGGGCCATAATGTTTCCCACATCATCGACACAAGACAGAGAATGATAAGATATTTTATGTGAGGTATCAGAGGGAGGTTTTAAGTCTGCAGAGGTCAACTTCTCTTGAACATATTGGCGGCACGATAGTGGATTTGGCAGTATCTGACATCAAATGAGTAGAGGTCATGGTGACAAGGCAATGAGCAGATGAGAGGCAAAATACGATAATCCAAACCCACGGAGGCTAGTGTAAAACAAGATGAGAAATCCCCACCCAGACATGAATGCAGACTAATTCCATGTTCAAGAGCGACATACTGCCGACACGACAATTATTACAGTTCCATTTTCCCCACCATTTCTGGCAGGCAACCCGATTAGTTTTGGGCGACAAGCTTGATGGGGATAGCATATGCTTGGAAAGCGTCATTTCGACGGTGTCCGATGTCATTAAGTTTTAACGAGTCTGACAAAGGAAGAACTCGGCGTCTTTTCTTGTTTAGAGAGTCTGAAAAGACAACAGAAAAGAAAACTCCAGGGGGGTCCTTTTTCATAAAGTTGTGTCTCTCGAGCCCGAAAAAGTATAAAACAATGCTCGAAAGAACCGCCCGACCAGTATGGTTGAGGAGTACTTTTCGTAAGTAGTGACTTCGACCCGAAAAAGTAGAAAAGCGGACAGAAGCACGTTATTTTGGAGCCAATTATGAGTTCGAAATGACAAAAATCCGGCAATCTTTTTAGTTTAAACGGTCGAAAAAAGAGCTTTAAAGGCGACCGCCTCTCATTTCTTTAACGAGTCGAGAGGGGGACTCGACAATATTTTCGTCTTTAAATGGTCAGAAAAGAGCTGAAAGCAGACCTCCATTTTTATTCTCTTTAACGAGTCAAAAAGGGAAAAATACTCGGCAATATTTTCACATTTTACGAGTCACAAAAGAGCTTAAAGGTGACTCGTCCTAGAGGAACGAGTGGTATAAAAGGTAGCAACTGGTTCCGGCAATGGTGGAACTGCTCAAAACATGTAATGGTCAAGAGGCTGGCTAATAAAACCACTCATCGTTGCGGTTCCTCAGGAAAGGATAAACAACCAAATGAGAGCATATGATCGGCCAAAGAGATGGTAGCAATGGAATGAAACAACCAAGGCTCATCTAGTAGAATTCAGCAGATAAAAATGGCAATCACGAGATGTAAATCGAGTATGGGTTCATTTTTACACAAGCTTGAACCATGGAGAACTTTGCTTGGGTTTGGTTTCATGTTTACACAAGCTTGAAACGAAAAACTATGCTTGTTATGAGTTCGCATGCCCCCAGGATAATGACGCAAAATGAGGTACTTGCCCCCCAAGCTTCATTGCATTCAACACAGTGGATGGAATGAAGATTCACCTTTGAGAGCTTGGAAAGAATCGACTTGGATTTTACGAGATCTTAATCAAGGACTAAATTGGGAAAAGGGGTTGTTTCATTTTTTAATGAGGTTGACACAGTAAAAGAACTATCCTCGTAACCCTTGTTTCATTTTTTAATGAGCTTGACACAAGATCAGGAACTATGCTCGACTCCTTGTTTCGTTTTTTAACGAGGTCGACACAAGATCAGAACTATCCTCGGGACTGATCCAGTTTCATTTTTTAAGGAGCTTGACACAGGAAAGGAACTATGCTCCGACCAGACCCAATTTCATTTTTTAGGGAGCTTGACATAGGAAAATGAACTATGCTCCGACCGAACTGCATCATAATGAACAGGAAGTCGGTGCTTCCAAGAGTGTTACTCCCGGTGAAAGGACCACATCTTGGAAGTCAGGACCTAATGCCCCTAGGACACTATGCACGACGGTGTCATAACTAGATACAGGCACGGGGTAGGTGGCCACGTAGTTGATCTGCGGTGGGGCAGATACAACTGGTGGATAAAAACTAGGAGGGGACGACAACTGCGCAGGAGGAATTGGGGGACTAACAAATGACAATTGATCGATAGTCACAATTCTTCCATCGTGTGGAAAGCAAACCACACGGAAAAGCGAAGAAACGAGGGCCCCCATGGCGTAAATATAGTCGCGACCAAGGAGAAGACTAAAGTCTAAAACACCTTGGGTAACCAAGACGTCTATATAGACGGTTTTGCCTCCCAAAGTAATAAGGAACTTCGGGAGAACTCCAAGAGATGGACAGGCTCCTCCGTCGAAGGCCAACAGATTCTGAGTGACTGGCCCAAGCTGCGGGGAACCTAAGGCTTGCCAAGTAGTGTACGACATAAGACTGACAGACGCCCCTTCATCCAAAACAGTGCCAGGGACTGCCTTAGCACAGGCATGTACTGTGATCTGGAAAGGCATATGGGATGGAAGGCGACCGACGATCAGGTGATTCCAATCAAAGGAAGCGACCAGACTACTTGGTGGGGGAATCGTATGATTGCCCCCATGTGCTAAAGGAACCGAAGGAGAACCTTCGGGAGCAGCTGGGTTAGGAGAGTCATTTCGGGACTCAGGAGAATCTGAAGAGACGAAAAGAACATGGGCGTGATTCTCTTCCGAAACAGAGTGAGCGAGTGGCGGACTCGAGTCGACACTCTTTCTGACCAATGGTTGGTCTGGAACAGGCTGGACACAGCCAGGTTCGGGAAGAGGGGCCTAGACAAGAGAAGAATGTGAACCAATCTCATTGTCGGGAGGCGGATGATCTGCAGCTGCAGAAAGACGTTGATATCCAACGGGGAGTTGGGGTGAGGGAGCTGGGAGACTTTCCAAGACACTGGAGGCTTTATCCATGAGTGGACAAAGGTGAAGGGGATGATTGCCTTCACAAAGTCTACAGGGGATTCGAATCTTCCCTTTTCCCTTACCATTCCCACCTGATAAAGTAGCATCGCCATGAGCTTCAGAGGACGATGAGGGGTGGGCCGGATCGCGAGACCATACTTCTAGTATCCTGGGAATGCCAGGACAATCGCGAAGAAGATGGTCCTCCTTGCATAATCGACAAGGAAACTTAACCTTCTGCGGAGGAGCGGAAGGGGGCCCGACTTCAGGTGTACTCGGAGTAAGAGCTATACTTCTAGCCTCTCCCTTGGGAGCCTTCTTCTTCTTTGTCTTCTTCTTCTTCTTCTTAGCCACCGGGTTACTCGAATCGAGACTTTCACCAGGCGAAGTAGAAGATGAGGACGTAGAAGTAGGCATAGAAGGGGAGAGGTCCACCTTAGAATCAACATGATGTTGTTCAGGTGGAGGGACTGATGGATCAGTGGGTGAGATGGCAGGGACCAAAGAGGTTGAGAACAACCAAACCGACAACCCAACAGTTAACCCTGGGAGGGACAACGTTGCCATATAAGGAGCACCAACATTTCCAAAAGGAGCGAAATGAGCAGGGTTCTCGTCAGAGGGGATCCCTGGGTTGGTGAACCCTGGAAAAGTTGCCATCGAGAATGAAAAGAAGCCTACTCAAGCTAACACAAACAAGATCTAACCAGGTAATGTTAATCGAGGCCAAATAAATTTTAAGACGCAAGGACACAACTTTACCTTTTCATGTTTTAAGAGTCGAGAAAAGGACAAAAGGGTGACTCTAGTCGCCTTCGAATGTTTTGTGAGCCCGAAGTGACAAACTGCTCAAGTGAGCCTTTTCTTTTAAGGAGTCTGAAAAGGATCAAAAGTGACTACTCTGGAGAACTAGGCAAAAGGGTTTACCAAGCAATCCGTAAAACTGCATATACACCTTGGCAATCATATGAAAACCAAGGACTTCCCGTACAGCAGTCAATCTTCCTGAATGTTGTGTTCGGTGCGTTACGGCTTAGAAGGCGACAGACACGGCTTCCTGTGGATAAAGGATGATAACCTAGTGGGGTCTCCCCTATATACGCGATGGTACGTGGGAGCTCAAGTCCGTGCTAGACCACTATTGAGTCACAAAAGGAGGAATCACCCAACCGTAATGTGAAACAACAATGACTAGGTTTAACGACGCCGGAGCACGTCTCTAGCCTAGACCTCTAAAAAATGAGCGCCAGGTTCCAATGCATGTTTAGGTTTATTCAGTTTATTTTATGGTTTATCTTTGATTAAGTTCCGGTTTCAGGTCCTACTGTATGTAATCTCTCACAATTCCCTAAATGAAAGCTATAATGAATGAAGTATCCTTTTCTTCGATGAACACCTACCTATGGGAGGGTAGAAATATCATTCCCAAACCATGACAAGCGAATGCAAACACTAAGAAACACAATGCATCAATACACTAATCTCACGATGCATCGATACTACTAATGAAAGATTTAAATTTTGCTTTCAATTTCTCAAACATGAAAATTCGTAATGCAAATGCACTTTCACTTTCGTATGCTAAATGAATGCAATTTTTTTTTGTGAATTCAAGAAGACAAACAAGCAAGTGTGAACTGATCGATCCAAACAATTGTGATCTATGCTTGGTAGTGAAGAAATCAAATCAACATAAAAAAGTGGTTCAATAATCAACACTAAAAATCAACCAGCAACAATCAGTGAAAAAGCCTCAAGAAAATCAATAAGAGGGTTGTGGATGAACCTTGAATAGACAAGTAACCCAAGCAAATGGTTTCTCGATGAAACATATAAAGGGCTAGGTCACATGGTCTAAAAAACACAAGACTCACTCGAATGAAATCAAAGAGAGAGTGCCCCTAACCAAAAGTAATCAAAACAAGCTAGTGAGAGACAAGAAACAACAGGGGATAAGAAAGATTGATGAATTCAGGAGATAAAGTTATAAAAACAACTTTTCAGGAATCAACGCAAGTTACACACTGAGAACCCGAGATGATCACAAATGTCAGCACAATTTTTACACAAACAACCTGAGATGTCAGCGCAATTTTTACACAGACAACCCGCGATGGTCGTGGAAAAACACCTATTTTCCGCGATGATGCGATTTCAGGAGTCGTCGCAGGAATTAAGCTAGCAACCCAAGATCATCATGGGTTAAAAGCTACAAAGTGGCGCTGACATCGCGACTATACACGTCTTTTCCACGATGATCCGATTTCCAGGATCGTCGCGACTGTTAGGTGTAATTACGCGATCCACAGGATGTTGCAAAAGGGTGAGAGAGATGACAGCGCGACTGTTAAAATTAAATCCGCGATGGAGCTCAAAAATAGTGACAGGAAAATCAAAACTCCCAAATCAAAACAACCAATCTTTCAATCAAACAGGGGCATTTCCCAGATCAACCCAGGAAACGCAAAAGACTGATAATTAATCCCCAAAACTTCAAAAGAGCCCAAAAGAAAAACTCAAGGCAAGAATGAAAAAAAAGGGACAAAGGCCAACTCCCCAGCGGAGTCGCCAAATTGTTGGAGAGGTAAATCCCCTCTACGGATAGAGGCGATCCCTACTAGCCCAGAATGGGTCTAGCAACAATCAGTCAATGCTACTATGCAAGTTCCTAATTGCAAATAAAAGGCAGGAAATAAACACCTACTTGGATTCCAACGCTATTGTTTGATGAAGAGACGTTGCTCTCACTCCTTCGCTTTGGCCAGTCACAATCCTCCACAACCCTCGTGGATAGACACCTACACACACAAAGAGAAACACAAACACAAGCATGAAATCTAATAAATGCAATTATACATCAGTTAGAAAGGACATAACTCACATTAACCATTACAAAGACAAATGAGAGTGGAACCATAATAGTAGTCATCTATTATTAATCAATAACAGAGAAGAGTACAACCAAAGTTCTGACGTCGAATCCTTCTCAAGAGGGTCCAGCCAGCAAGTCTCTTAAGCATTCACCCTTGGAGGTAGATCTCCCAAGACAAAAACTCTCTCTCACACAAGTTTACACAAGAAAGCAACACTTCACAACCTTCCTTAAGCTCTCTAGCAATCCCACACTTGTCACACCAACTACCTATCAAATTCACACACTAGCAACAGCACTCTAAGCACTATCAATTCCACACTATCCAAACTAGCTGCTCATGGCAATGGTAGAGGCTTAAATGGAGAAGGAGTCTCCATGAATGGTGGGAGGATGAGCTTATCTCCAAGGAAGGTGGCTCAAATGATGAAACAAACATTCCAGAGAAGGGAGGGTGACATTTACAAGGCCAACAACCAGGTCTGGAGTCATCTGGAAGGCCGGCTGTTAGAAAAAACTCGCCCAAACAAGATCAGCGTGGGTGTATAACTGCACTAGAGCGCTGACATCGCATCTGAATAACAGGGAAGGCTATGTCAGCGCGACCCAATATGAATAGAATATGCGTTGGTACATGAAATTCGACCAGCGCGGGAAACACGTGTGCTTCCGCGTTGGCAGCGCATTCGTTGTATTATGAGGCGCCAATCAGCGCGGTTATTTTAATAACAGTCGCGATGATGGGAAAAACTTTGGCAAAGTGGGTCATTTGGCAACATTAGAGAGCATGAGCATGATTAATTTGAACTCATGACACAGTAGGGAGATTGACAGGGAGACAATGATAAATTACTGTGTAACACTAATCACTGCATGCTCTTCAAATATGAACCAAACCCCACATTTCACATCCTTACTCAATTGGAGATACTCTTGAGCTTTAGGAAAGAAATTTGGGGGTAGACTTCCATTCAGAATTTTATAAGCCACTCGAAGAAATAAGGAAATAAACTCAAATAAATCACTATCTCCTGGATCACCCCTTATGAGGTCTATCCAGAATACCATTGATTGCTTCTTTTTGTTGATATCAACAACATTTAACCCCAAACCAGAGAAATGTTTAGCATTCTGGTAAAAAAATAAATAAGTAATGACTGAAGGAAATTTGAAAGAACCAATGAGAGGGAAAGTCATAAATTGAGTATTGATAACATCTACCCATAATGTTGGGATATCTAGTACTATCTCAGGCTTCATGATTAAGGAGAAAAATCCCAACACAAATTTATCTACCTTCTTTGAGTCTTCTTTCCCTAGAATCTTAGCAATTAATTGCAACATAGGTCTTATGTCAACTCTAAACATTTCTAAAGAGAAAATATCACCATCTAAGGAGAATTGAATAGATTTAGGAGCCAAGAAAGAAGTGACAGGAGAAATATCCCAAGGAGACCTGCTATCATAATAAGAAATCAGGGATTCTTTAGTAATGGTGGTGTAAGTTCTTGACATAGGGTAATTCAATCTTGGTGTATTAACTGTGAGGTTACTTGAAAAACGTTCTCCCCAGACTTATTCATTACAAAACATTTCTTGGGGTACATTACTGAGGCTAGCCATTTAATAAATTTAGGAAATAAATGAGTTCTTGGAACAAAAGCAACTAGAACACCTGACCTAACCATTGCCATGAATATAGGAGACCTCTTATGGTTCAAAATGACCTCTTGATATAACGAAAGATGTTTAATTGTACAGAGGGTATCAGAAATATCTCGATCAACATCCATTAATGGGGTATGGATAACTGATGAGGAACTTACGTATTGGGCCATGGTGACTGTAGGTGACAGATACTGATGACAGTTACTCGCATGGTTGCTAACTCGGATTTGTTGAACTGGCTGCAAAACTGCTTAATATTGAAACAAGACTAATACAACGAGGTTTTGTTGATCTCTTATATATAAAATAATCAAACGTGGCGAAACAATAGCTGTAATTAATGAAATTAATTAATGGAATGAGAGGTGAGGTGATAGGGAATAGTGAATGAGGTGGTCAATAATGATTGAGGGTGGTGGATGATGTGGAGGAGATGAGATGGAGTGAAGCGATGAGGGTGGCCTGCTTTGGGGTAGGGATTGTATGGGATATTCATCGGGCTTGAATCCCCATAGTAATCTCAGGCCGTAGATCTTGGTCAATTAGCTTGATGTCATTGTTAACTGCGGGGGTTGAGCCTGAGTTAAAACTCGTGCTCATTCCTCCCCATAGAGAACTTTATCTTCCTGTTGATCCCATGCTCACTTATATTTTATGATATCACTTGTACTTTAATATGGGTCGGAGGCCACCTTACATCGACTTTGAATGTCATTATCAATAAATAGCTGCTTTTTGAATTTTTCATTTGTTGGAAATAATACTCAGAGGGCGGGTAAATTAGTACTTACAAATCAATAAATTTTTCATTTCCATAATCAGATTTATATACGCCACTTCAGTGAAGGGAACTTGCATGTGCATGCAATTGTTCTCAAGGTAACCAGCGTATATCCAGTGAGCTTATGATTCAGTTAATTCATCATATGTTGATCTTTAATCAGTGCATTAACAGTTTATTAAACATTAAACAGTGACAGAATAAACCATCACACATAAGCGACACACATGAACACCAAGATTTAATGTAAAAACCCAATGCGGGACAAAAACCACCTACTGTTGTCCTCTTTTAATATAAGAAAAACATGTTTACAATCTTGTAATGGTGCAGATTCATACCAGTACGCAAGTACCCACCTGCAGAAGGCTACAACCTTCTCTCATTGTCCAGCTTCTACTGGAAGGGAGATATAACCCCGTAGCTCTTGTACTATCTAATCCATTTACTATTATGCAGGCCCCGACCTACAGAAGTCTCCAACCTTCACTCGTTTTCTAGCTACTACTTGAAGGGAGCTCCAACCCCCTAGTTCTTGTACTAGATGATCCATTTACTAGTACATAGGCGCCAACCTACATAAGGCTCCAACCTTCACACATTTTCTAGCAGCTATTGGAAGGGAGCTCCAACCCCCTAGTTCTTGTACTGGCCGATATGTTTACCAGTACGTAGGCACTGGCCTACAGAAGGCTATGACCTTCCCTCTTCCTCCACGGACCACGTTTCATAAATTTTTAGGCTAGATACTCCTGGAACACAACACCACAATCTGAAGGCCACATCAACAACATTGAAGCTCAAATTCATAATTGCAATACAACCATCAAATACATATGCATCAACCAATCACTAAAACTCAATAATCAATCTTTGATATAACTAAAAGTCAATCATCAATCTCTGAATTAGTCATTCACTCAAACCTCTAACATAAAACATTCACTGAACAACTGAATCAGACAATCATTAAACCTCTTACACAATTGAATCAACCATTCATTCAAACTTAATCAAATTCAACCAATCAACTATAACAGATATATCACTGTAACCAATACATAGATCTAAACCCAGAACACTACATGATCATTCAAAACCAGTTGTATCCTCAAAAGCCATGCATCAAAATGTATACGCTACCTGGATAAACCCAAACTACATGTATACGCTACTTCCATTAATAAAACTTATGTATACCTTCAAAACTACTACAAATATAAACTTTTGAATCAATTCTTTGCCAACCAACAATATACTGAACATCTATTGTTAACTTACAAAGATTTACACATGCAATAACAGAGATCACTTCTTCTCACTTATAAAATCAATCAATCAAATACCAACATCCATATGCATTCAGTTTTACGTTCAGATATAAGAAGAATTCATTGATAGACAATAGTAAAACAACATCACTGATCTGATAGATTAGTCATCCTTGAACATCAAGATTTTATTTTGCATGTGCTACTTGGAAGAGCCGAACTAGCGTGTATACGCATCTTCACCAAAGCGAACCAATGTATAGATCTGGAAATACTTACTTATAACTTCGTTGCAATTCCTGAATTCAGACATACACAGATCATCACAAATAAAGGATAAAACATGTGTTAGCAATTAGATCTATCCCATCCATTATCAGATCACATAATGATAATTCATTATGATCTTGATCCATCATTAGATCTCATCCATCATCAAATTCTTAGGTGCATATTTAGTCTAGATTAAGCAAAGCATCAGAAACCCATAACATGCATATTTTCTTTTGATATAACACTTCATAAGATATTCGTAACTTTTGCACTTAGCCCTTTGATCTTCTCCTTCTTAGATAGTTTTAGCCTTTCTCAATACCTTAGATCAAAACAACACTTAGAGCCTGTGGTATTCTTAGACGTGATCAAATAACCATTACTCCACTCAATATTGTGGGCTAGTACCATGGTATTGACCCTTGGTATTATTTAAACTTAATTTCCTTAATTTTTCATCCCATACGTGCTTTTTCTTCTATGAAAGTGTGTGCATATGTATACGCTCTTTTTGTACAGTGAACCTGCATGTACACACTCTTTTTGTATAGTGAACCCATGTATACAAGTTAACACACCTGAGAATTTTCTTCATCCTATTCGTTTGTACCATGACTTTGGTACCTCTGAATAGACCTATTATAATGAGATTTTCCATTGTACATTACTTCTGAACTAATTCCTTTGAACTTCCCTACATTTTGTCACATATGTAAACACAACTACCATGCATTCTGGAACTTCTAATATCTCCCCTGTAGATTCATCTAGTTATGTAGATTCATCTAGTTACCATATACAAGTGGGTTGTTCTACTATAAGTGGGTTGCTATCAAGTACAACACATGTATCATAATGCCAACAATCACGCCCTTTGTACTTCATGGCAACCATGTTGGTGTTGACTAATGCAAGCTATAGAACATGTTAGAGATAAAATGAAACACCAAAATACTCTCCCCCTTTGACATCAAGGGAAAAGGGCAGACCAAGATACTCTCCCCCCTTAATATCAAGGGTAAAGTGTTGACCAAAGTGATGACTTTCATATCTGAACAGCTGAATATGAACATTGATAATTCTCCCCTAGGCACATGTTGAATTCTCTTATTAAACTCCCCCTTTATACATGCTGAGATGCATTATGTCATCCATGCTCCCCCTCAGCACATGCAGACTTTGCAGAAAAATATTTTCCAAAAGAATAATATGACTCTATAACTCAACTATGTGAGTATGACATTCCTATCACCAATGACTCATACATACATCAATCTCCCAACCAAGTGGGGATATACCAATTGTTTATACATGAATGAAATATAGCAATTATTACATCATCCTTCCCATGCATAGTGGGGGTACAAATTACATCATATGACCAAAAAGGACTCATTAAAATATTATGATAGACAGAGACATATTATGAGCCTTTATATGACCTTTTCATCAAATGATATACATGACATTTTTAACAAAGACCAAAGATCAAAACAAGACCATGATAGTCATCAACAACTATCATACACCATATATGATCTACTCCATAAGAATCTGTCAGCAACATCCAGTCTGGCAACCTGTATATGTCCATCATCAGTTCCCAATATATGACAATGTAAATATTGCCAACCTGTGATAAAGTATGCCACATATAGATATCAACTCATCCTTTTGATCTCATCAAGATCAACTTTCTCTGTTTCCTTAGTATAAAGAGCCTTTTCATAACGTTCCATGAATCAATTAAGCATATGTCATATCTTCAAGCAGTAACACAAAATCATATCATATGTATGTGAAAACACTATAGTCATTATCTATGATCATAACATCATCATCAAGAACTGCATGATATTTCCACATGAACCTTCAATATATCAACCATATATCATCACTAGGGAACATCCCACATCTGATAAGCATCGACCATGATAAAAAACATATGTGATTATAAAATGTATCATCATAAAGTAAGAAGTCATCATCATTATGTGACTGAGTAAGCCATGTCTCTGAATATCCATGTCTTCAAATAGTTATGTCTTCATGAGATCTGTAATAACACCATTCTCTTGGCCAACCAACAATATTTATCAATATGCAACTTAAGTAGTCATCCATGTATCCAACATAATGTGTATCCATCAAAGAGATAGCAATATGTATCTAGAAAACCATGAGCTCATAGTCATTTGTCTAGCTTTCTTGATACCATCAACAAAAACAATCCTTAACCATGTGAGAGCCAAGAACTATAGGAATCTTGCATCATAACTGCACCATATGAACTTTATGCATCTTTGAAGGCATGATGACATCAGCATAAAAGAAATGAGTGGTTCATCATCAAATAATGAAGTTTTGTACTCAATCTTTGTATTTCTCCTTGTCATGTAAGCAACATATCATATGTACTTTATGCACCATCAAAAAGGTTATCCATAATCATCCATAAATCTGATCTGAATAACAACTAGGTGGCTCAAGCAATATAAGTATTGGCTGAGATTTCATCATATGAATCTCATGGCTGCAGCATAGCATGATGTATCATTTAAGCACTTCAGAAACATAAGTACCAAAGACTTCTAAACATAATGCCAACAATGCATTATTAGAAGCATAGAATATCCTCCCCCTGAACCTATGCCAACTATACACTGTCAGATCTGATCATTGCATATATTAGTAAGGATCATCAAGGCATCATCATCAACTAGTTATACATCAAACCATCAACAACTTATGAGGATCAATATCACTTCTACATATCATCAACAGACTATAATCATCATCAATCACAACAAAAAATATAATTGATAATTGACTAAACCATATTAGACCCCTTTTCCTGATATTTTCCCACTGATTCTTCATCAAACCAACATATACGCGACGCTGCAACATCTAACTAGTGTATAGATGCGACTTGTCTTCATTATATCTATGTATGAGAATTACAGTACTGAAATTTCATACTTTCAGTTCTTCTCGACTCTGTTCTAGCTGTATATTGAGCTACGACACATATTTTTTACTATACTTCCTTCTTCTTCCATACCTTGGAGTGTGATGAAGTTTTCTCCTTTTGGTATGTTGGCCGAAATTTTCTCTTGAATTCTTTTGCTATATGCCTAAACTTGTTACAAGCATAACATCTAATATGTTTCATATTCCCTTTATAGTAGTCAATGGTTTTGTGACCAAACATATTGCAAGAAAAAAAATATCCCTTGAAGTACTTGGAAGCTGATGATGTTTCTGTGTGAAGGTTATTAGCTTGAACCATTCTACTTTTTCATCTTGCTGCAACATGTCCAAAATTATGACGTATAAAACATTCAACATTATTCATCAAAGGAAAGAACCAATTATCACTTCCATAGTCAGGAGTAAATTATTTTCTTTGAAGACTTTATTTCCTTGGTTGTTGATGGGGTTGACCTCTCATCTCCTTATTGAGAATTTTAGAATTTTCACTAGAGTTCTTTGTTTTAGTTTGTGAGCTAGATTCTCCTTTAACAGTTTCATGAAATCCAAGATCATATTTGATGGCAGGAGACCTTTGGCTACTATGAATATCATCCAAAATCTTAGTACTATCTTGAAATCATAAAAGTTTATCCTTTTCTTCTAATTTACCTTTTAGGATATTTACCTCAACCTGATATTGCTCTTCCTTTTCAAGATACTTCTTCTTCATGATTTCTTCAACTTTTCTTCCTTCCTCCACTTGTTGCCTTAATTCGAAAACTTCGTTTTCTTTTTCTTCAAATGCTTGGAGTAGTTCTTCATTCTACTTATTTGAATTTTTTAGATCTTCTTTTAGAGAAATGACCATAGCTTCAAGAACTTTACGTTGGTTCTTTCTATAAGTTCCTTGGTTGTTGTATCCTTTTCATTCACTTCATTTATCAATGATGTCACTTCATCCTGTAGCCTTTAACTTTGATCTTCCTTTTCCTTATACCTCTTCTTTATTTTATTTCCTTCCTCCAACTAGGCTTTTAACCTGGTAACTTCTTCTTTGTAGGCACATTCCCTTTTATCAATTAGATCTTTTTGATCTCTAATTTTGTCTGTGAGCTTTTTAAATTCAGCCTCCATTTGATTTCTTTCTCTTTCACCCATAAGAGCAAATTTAGTTGTTTCATTTTCACTTTCATTATCTTCAAATGAACAGAGAAATGTATCACTAGAGGACAACAAATTCATACCTGATAGTTCTTTTTCTTGTTCATCTTCATTCTGAGGTGATTCTAAATCTGAAGAGTTGTTTCCACATAAAGGCCAATCTTCTCTCCCACTATCACAGTTCCTTTGAGATGTATTCTTCTTTTGAGGTGCTTTCTTATTTAGCTTCTTTCCCATTGTTACTACGAAACTCCTTCAAGCGATCAAGCTTCTGCCAAAGAACCTTCTCTTATACCAATTATTGGAAATAATACTAAGAGGAGGGGTGAATCAGTGTTTACAAAACAATAACTTTTTCATTTCCATAATCAGATTTATATACGCTACTTTAGTGAAGGGAGCCTTCTGTACTAGTACGTAGGCGCCAGCCTACATAAGTCTCTAAACTTCGATTTTTTTCTAGCTACCACTAGAAGGGAGCTCCAACCCCCTAGGTCTTATACTAGCCAATCCATTTATTAGTATGTAGGTGCCAGCCTACAGAAGGCTCCAACCTTCACTCATTTTCCATTTGCTATTGGAAAGGAGCTTTAACTCCCTGGATCTTGTACTGGCTGATATGTTTACCAGTATGCAAGCGTCAGCCTACAGAAGTATACGACCTTCTCTCTTCCTCTAGGGACCATAGACTCGATACTCCTGGAATAAAACACCACAATCTGAAGGCCATGTTTCACCCAACTTTCATACTAGACCCATCAACAACATTGAAGCTCAAAATCATAACTGCAATACAACCATCAAACGCATTTGCATCAACCAATCACTAAAACTCAATCATCAATCTCTGAATCAATCAATCACTGAAACCTCTGACATAAAACAGTCACTCAACAACTAAATCAAACAATCGCGAAACCTCTTACACAACTGAATAACCCATTCATTCAAACATAATCAAATTCAACCAATCAACTAGAACAGATAGATCACTGTAACTAGTGCACAGATCTTAACCAATAACACTGCATCATCATTTAGAACTAGCTGTAACATCAAAAACCATGCATCAGAATGTATATGCTACTTGGTTGAACCCAAACTGCATGTATACACTACTTCCATTAATAAAACTTGTGTATACCTTCAAAACTACTGCAAATATAAGTTTTTGAATCAAGTATGTACCAACCAACAATATACTGAACATCTATTGTCAACTTATAGAGATTTACATAGGGAACAACAAATATCACTTCTTCTCACTTATAAAATCAATCAATCAAATACTAGCCTCCTTACGCATTTAGTTTTACATTCAGATCTAAGAAGACTTCATTGACAGACAAAAGTAAAACAACATCACTAATCTGATAGATTAGTCATCCTTGAACATTAAGCTTTTCTTTTGCATACGCTACTTGGAAGAGCTGAACCAGTGTGTATATGAATCTTCACCAAAGCGAACTAGCGTACAGATCTGCAAATACTTACTTATAACTTCGCTACGATTCCTAACTTCAGACATACCCATATCATCACATATAAAGGATAAAACATGTGTTAGCAATCATATCTATCCCATCCATTATCAGATCACATAATCATAAGTCATTATGATCTTGATCCATCATTAGATCTCATCCATCATGAAATTCTCAGGTGCATATTTAGTCTAGATCAAGCAAAGCATCAGAAACCCATAACATGCATATTTTCTTTTGATATAACACTTCATAAGATACTCATTACTTGTGCACTTAGCCCTTTTATCTTCTCCTCCTTATATAGTTTTAGCCATTCTCAATACCTCGGATCAAAACAACACTTAGAGCCTGTGGTATTCTTAGACGTGATCAAATAACCATTACTCCACTCAATATTGTGGGCTAATACCATGGTATTGACCCTTTGTATTCCTTCACATTAATTTCCTTAATTTTTCATCCCATGCGTTTTCTTCTATGAAAGTGTGTGCACATGTATACACTCTTTTTGTACAGTGAACCTACGTGTACACGCTCTTTTTGTATAGTGAACCCACATATACAACTTAACATGCCTGAAAATGTCATTTTTCTTCAACTTCCTGATTCTGATATGTAGTCCTTTGTTCCTTCATCCTATTCTTTTGTACCATGACTTTGTTACCTACGAATAGAGTCGTTATACTGATATTTTGCATTGTACATTACTTCTGAACTTATTCCTTTGAACTGCCTTGCATTTTGTCACATCTGTAAACACAAGTGCCATGCATTCTTTCACTTCTGATATCTCTCTATAGATTCATCTAGTTACCATATATAAGTGAGTTATTCTACTACAAGTGGGTTTCCATCAATTACAACACATGTATCATAATGGCAACAACATTCTCTTTTGATTTTCAGAACATACTATCTGACTTTTATTTTTGTTCATTTTTTTATAAAATTAAAGAATGAATCTTAAACAAAAATGTATGCTACAACAAAACCCTTGATCTAGATTTAAATAGGAATGTAAAAAATTATAGATATAACCATAAATACAGATATGCAACAGAAATAACACTTCCTTTCATTAATATCAACTAATGAAATATGCTTACAAACATAATGGAAATGAGACTAGCTCAGGTGATGGTAGCTTATTTCTGAGAAGAGATGTAGCGGATAGATGCCTATCAACTAAGTCATAATGAGGCTCAAGGGTATTTTTATTATTGAACAATAAGAGAAAACCCTAAACACCCAAAATCCTAACTAAAGGAGGTGTAACACCAAGAGTTTGTGACTCGTTGGGCTTAGTTGGGCAGCGAACTTCCCGGGATCGTAACTTGGTCATATTATCTCCATTTTACATGCATGATACCACGTTGGAAATATCTCTCGGAGGAATACAACTGAGAATGTGATTTCAATGAAATATCCTAGAGGAATATTGCCAAAAAAATGTCGTTTTGGGGCCTCAAAATGGCTATGGAAGTTCACGACATGAAAAATTGTCAAAATAATAAATTGTGATACAATTAAGGGAAATGAAGAGAAACTGATAGAAAAAATGGTGAGGGTCCAAGTGGAATAGGCAGGTGGTCACCTATATGCACTTGGATCATTCATCCCCCCTTAGGAAGCAATGCTATTCATTGCATTGAGTTCCTCCTTGAGATGAGGAAGCTTCTGCTGAACTTGGTCCTCAGTGAGCCATTTTCCTTGGTGCAAGAGGTTGTCTACTTTGACAAATCAATATAGTTGGATCTTTTGCTGGCGAGTGTTCTTGATTTCCGTGTCCATGATCCGATCAGTTGTAGTTTGCTCAATGCAATGTAGAAATTTTTGTTTTCCCACCCTAGTTTTCAGTTTCACCTTATTTCTCCCATGTAGTTAAATGCCCTTTCCCATAACCATACATTTAACAAACTGAAAAAATAAATATTCCTGAAAACACAAATTCTGGAAATTTTTCAGAATGTTGGAAATTGCAGAAATAAAAATCAGCAGTAATAAACATTCATTAAAACACATTTAAACACAAATATTTTTGGTCAATGTGACCTTGGAAAAACCCCCTACAACTCTTGGGGAAAACCAGTTCGAGAGCTCTTCTTTATTTCTGTAAATTCCTTTTTCACAGTGAGAAATATTCAACAAAAAAATCAGCAAGCAAATTTACAACTTATCTCTTTTCCCATGCCGCACAACAAACAGGACATCAATAACTGTTGTACGGCCTCCTCAATTTTCGTGCCCACTTTCAACATTAAATGCTGCTATACGGCCAACATTAAAAGCGTTATACAGACTGCAATAAATGCGCTATATGGCCTGCAATAAATGCATTGTACGGCCCTCGTTTTGCTTGCAGAAAAATCAACAAACTGCTCCTCGATTTTTGTGCAAACCACTCCTCGAAAATTGTGCCAAAATCTGCCTTTCACTGTGTGCTGAACTAGCTGTACAAATTTGCTCAACTGCTGCCTTGGAATGTGTTCCAAGCTGCTATCTCATTCTCCTCCCTACTCAGAAATCTCTCTTGCTCTCTTGCTCTCCTTCTCCCAATATGCTCATGAAAGAATGAATGACCTTTTCCTCCTTTAATCTAACCCCAAGTGACTTTTGGGTGATCTAAGTGACTTTTGGGTGATCCCTAAATCCAATGGCTGAAATAGATTGAGATCTAAGGCTGAGATTAAATGCTCATTTAAAACTCACTTTTTATTTTTTAATTCACCCCACTTTAATAAAGACCCAGTTAGTCATTTATTTGCAAAGTCACTTTTCCTTTCTAAGTTTTCATTGACTTTATAAAAGTCACTTTAAAATTAGACTTAGTAACTTTATCACTTAAAGTTACTTTTAAATTAGAATTAACTTTATAAAAATTATAAAGTTACTTTAGGGGAAATTTAATTCTTTTGGACACTTTTCCCTAGGCCAAAGATCAAAGCCTTAAGGAACCACATGTCCTCCGATACAAAATTTCAACACTCCCTCTTACCGAGGAAGGTGTTCCTCACCACACCCATCTTGTCTCTGAAATAGATATGATTGCCCCATGGTAAGGCTTTGGTAAGAAGATCTGCAACCTGCTCATCAGTGGAAATATACTCAAGCTTCACATCTCCCTTCTGAACATAGTCTCTGATGAAATGATATCTGATCCCGATATGCTTTGACCTGTCATGAAAAACTGGATTCTCCATGAGTTTAATGCAACTCTGATTATCACAGTAAATCACTAAAGGTCTCAACGGCTGACCAAATAATCCAAACAACATCTTCCGAAGCTAGATAGCCTCACAACTAGCTAGACTGGCTACCATATACAATGCTTCCGTTGAACTCAGTGCTACTGACTGCTACTTCCGGCTGAACCATGACACTACTGCGGAACCCAACCCAAAACAACACCCTGAAGTGATCTTCCTATCAGAAGCACAACCTTCCCAATCAGAATTAGTGTATCTTTCCAATATCACTCCATCTCCTTGCTTGTATTCCAGACCATAATCCACTGTCCCCTGCAAGTACCGCAAAATGTGTTTTGCAGCCACCGAGTGAACCTTCCTAGGCTCACACATAAACTAACTCATCGTGTTGATTGCAAAATAGATATCTGGTCTAGTGTTGACCAAATACATCAAGGAACCAATGAACTACCTATACAATGTGGGATCCACCAACTCGGAAGCCGAAGCATGAAGCTTCTTCCAGTTGGTGATCATCGGTGTCGACATGGGTCTACAATCCTCCATGTGGAATCTGCTAAGGATGTCCACAATATACCTCCCCTGCTCCAGGAAGAAATGCCCCTCCTCCTGCCACACCTCCAAGCCCAAAAAGTAATGCATCAAGCCGATGTCCTTCATCTCAAACTCTGTTGCAATATCTCTCTTGCAGTGCTCTATGAGTCTCTCTGCACCTATAATGACCAAGTCATCCACATACAACACAAGAATGAGAGGCTCCTCACCAATCACAATAAAGTAAAGGTTCAGATCTGCCTCACTCTTTGTGAAACCCATCCCCTGCAAATATGTATCTATCCTGGAGTACCAAGCTCTGGGAGCTTACTTCAGGCCATAGAGGGCCTTCTTCAGTATGCACACATGGGACTCCTTCCCATGCACCTCAAAGCCCTGTGGCTTCTCAATGTACACCTCCTCCTATATGAAGCCATGGAGAAATGCAGTCTTCACATCAATCTAGTGGATTTTCCAACCCATCTCTGCTGTTATCGATATAATGGAGCGGATCGAAGTATATCGAGCCACGGGAGTGAAGGTATCCTCATAATCAACTCCCTCTACCTGGGAGAACCCTCTAGCCACAAACCTTGCTTTGAATTTCTCAATGCTGCCATCTGCAGCATGCTTTACCTTGTAAAGCCATCTGGAAGTAACCACGGATTTGCCCTCAGGCCTGGGCACCACCTCCCAAACATAATTCTTCATGATAGAAGGATACTCCTCCTGCATGGCCTCTCTCCAGACCTGCTGGCTAGCTGCCTCCTCATAGCGAGAAGTCTCAGAGCCAAGGATGCTGGTAACCATCGCCATATAGCTACAAAACCTCTGAGGTGGTCTACTCTCTCTAACCGGCCTCTTCGGCTCAGCAACGGATGTGGAATCTCTCAAGGTGTCCTGAAGCCACTTGGGCTTTCTCTTCCCTGAGCGCACTTCTCCCACCAGAGAATGAAACTCCTCCTCCTCATCATCATCAGGAGCCTGAAATCCTGACTGTCTGTCTGTTGTCCTCCTGCCTGCACCTAACCCTGTAAAAGCTGAGGTACCATGTGAACTGTCCATGAGTGGACTCCCTAGTGAACTGCTCTGTGAACTACTCTGCATGTTTCCCAGAGCACCACCCCTCTGGCTCGGTGAGCGACTGCTCACTGACAGACCTGACATCCTCATAGATGTACCTCTGGATCCTCCTGATCCCTACCCACTGGATCCCTACGACTGACTCAACTACTGTTGAGGGTCTGGCTGATCCAGATACTCTAACTCTTGTGACATCCTAAAGGCCCTGTCCTCCTCGAACTTCACATCCCGTCTGACAACAACTCTCCTCTATGCAGGAATGTAAATCCGAAAGGCCTTTGAGGTCTCATTGTAGCCCACAAAGATACCCTTCTCTACGGTGGGCTCTAGTTTGGTCCTCTTCTCCTTGGGTATATAGGAGTATGTAATGCATCCAAAGATATGAAGATGACCAATATCAGGCTTCTTCCCAGAGAAAGCCTCCTCCGGAGTCATGTGACCCAAGACACGATGCAGACTCCTGTTCTGCAAGTAAATAGCTGTGTTGCAGGCCTCTGCCCACAAGAACAATGGAAACCCCTGATCATGTAACATGGCTTTGGCAGCCCCTATGATGGATCTGTTCTTCCTTCAGGACCATCTTCTCCTTCAGGACCATAGCTAGAAAACTCAGTCGTAGGCAGCCCCTATGATGGATCTGTCTTTATTTCTGAAAATGCCTTTTTCACAGTGAGAAATATTCAGCAAAAAAATCAACAAGCAAATTTACAACTTATCTCTTTTCCCATGCCTCACAACAAATTGGAAATTACAGCAAATCAGACAGCAATAAATGTTGTACGGCCTCCTTGATTTTCATGCCCACTTTCAGCATTAAATTTTGTTGTACGGCCAGCATTAAATGCATTGTACGACCTACAAAAAATGCATTGTACGACCTACAATAAGTGCACTGTATGGCCCTCGTTTTGCGTGCAAAAAAATTAGCAAATTGCTCCTCGATTTTTGTGCAAACCACTCGTCGAAAATCGTGCCAAAATCTGCCTTTCACTATGTGTTGAACCAACTGTACAAATCTGCTCAACTGTTGCCTTGGAATGTGTTCCAAGCTGCTGTCTCCTTCTCCTCCCTGCTTAGAAGTCTCTCTTGCTCTCCTTCTCCCAATCTACTCATGAAAGAATGAATGACCTTTTCCTCCTTTTCCTTCTTTAATCTAACCCCACGTGACTTTTGGGTGATCCAAGTGACTTTTGGGTGATCCCTAAATCCAATGGCTGAAATAGATTGAGATCTAAGGCTGAGATTAAATTCTCATTTAAATCTCACTTTTTATTTTTTAATTCACCCCACTTTAATAAAGACCCACTTAGTCATTTATTTCCAAAGTCACTTTTCCTTCCTAATTTTTCATTGACTTTATAAAAGTCACTTTAAAATTAGACTTAGTAACTTTATCACTTAAAGTCACTTTTAAATTAGATTTAACTTTATAAAAATTATAAAGTTACTTTAGAAGAAAATTAAATTCTTTTGGACACTTTTCCCTAGGCCAAAGATCAAAGCCTTAAGGAACCACCTGTCCTCCGGTACCAAATTTCAACATGCAATCTGGATTTAATTATGTTGGTGTGAGTTGTTTTGCAATGTTGGATGTGTCGATTAATGGTGGAAAGTATGGCCAAATTTGATCCACATTGAACACTAAATGTAGGCCAAGGAATGGGGGAATGCTAAGCTAAAAATCATTATCTCCCACAACCTTGGTGATGTTGTATGACCCATGTCCAAACAGATGAATCTTGCAGTGAGGTCCAATGAGGCACTCCTTCTGCAAATGTAGCCAAACTTTTTTTCCCACCTGGAACTTGTGTGGCTCATGATGTTGATCATGTCGCTACTTGTACTTAGCATGGGCTTTCTCCAATATGCCATGGACCTATTCGAGGATGTTTTGAATGTGCTAAATGAAGATATTTTCCTTGCTGTCTTTGGATTGGACATAAGCTGAATCTGTCGGAGTCACTGCAAATGGTATGAGCACATCAATGGGAAATAGTGACTTGAATCCCAAGCCCACCTAAAAGTGGTTGTGGCCAATCGAGGTGTGGAGAGCCTCGTTGTAGCTGTAATGGACATAGGCAAGGCTCTCATCCCATGTATGTGGATGCTTTGAGTTGTACATGCACAGAATGAGTACAATCATGTTGTTGACAACTTCTGTTTGGCCATTAGTTTGGGGATGGAAATTTGTGGACTTAGTGAGCTTGGTGTCCAGCATCGACCAGAGACTGGACCAACATGTACTGAGGAACCTGTTGTCCTAATATGAGATGATAGATTTTGGGATTCGAAAGTTTACTCATACTCGTTCAAAGAAGAGTTTAGCAGTGGATTCTACTATGATACTCTTCTTGCAGGCCACCATAATGGCCATCTTCAAGAATCTGCCAATGAACACAAAAACACAATCATTTCCATGATTAGTAGAAGGAAGGTATGACATGTAAGTCACGGATATGGATTCCCAAGTTCGACTACGGGTAACAAGTGGAGTATAGAGACCTTGCTTCTTGATGTTTAGTTTAGAAATAGTGCAGGAAGTTCAGTATCTAATGAACTTCCCGACATCCTGTAAAAGGTTCAGCAAACAAAAATTCTTCTACAGTACTACCACCATTTTCTCGACGCTGAAATGCCTAGTGGCCCGACTGTAGTGCGCTTCCTAAATCATATTCACACACTCACTTGCAGGAACACAAAGGTGTCCTAGGTGGCATAATAGAGCATCCTGGAGGTGAAAATCTGGAACTTGCGACCCTCCAAGAGCTTATGGTATGTGTGGAAGAATTTTGGGTCGCTTTTGTAGATAAGTGGCCAATCATAAGTCTCATACCCACAGGAGTTGAGCACGGTGGTTAATGCCATGATCGGTGGTCAAATGAGGTAGTCTGCAAAATTATTTGTGCTGCCCTTCTTGTACTTGATATTCAAATGGAACTATTATAGGTATGTGGACACTTCTAATGGTGATAATTATACAACTTCCCTTGCATCTATATGAACTGCAGGGGTCGGTGGTATGTGTGGATGACTGTTTCCTTCCGCAAAATGTAATGATTCCTTTGTCGACAGGTCTTCATAATGGAATACATATCTTTTTCATAAGTGGGATAATTACGGACTGTGTCTAAAAGTTTCTAACTGTGATATGGCACTGGATGCCCCTATTGAGTAGGGACTTCCCCAATAGCATAGTCAGAGGCATCTGTCTTAATCTAAAATGGTTGTTGCAAGTTTGGTAATTTGAACACTGGTGCGGAGCAGAGGTGATGTGTCAACTCTTAGAATTCCTTCTGTTGAGATTCTGACCAAAATAATTTTTCTTTCACTCAAGACTTGACTCAAGGGCAAAGTGTTATGAGAGATGTCAAACACAAACCTACAATAGAAGTTGGCAAGATCCAAAAGGATGTGGAGTTCTATCAGAGTGGTTGGGGCTGGCCAATCTCGAATGAGCTGGATCTTGGCTTGATCTACATGCATCCCCCGCTTTCCAATAATGTATCACAGATACTGAACCTGGGTCATGCCAAAATTTCATTTCCCCAAATTGGCACACAGATTGTGTTGCTGCAGTGTTTGGAGATCCTGTCGGATGTGGTGGAGGTGCTCTTCCCAACTTTAGATGAAGGTGAGGATGTCATCCAAGATGTCATCCATCAGCCTTATGAAGGCTACAGGAGCATTCATCAACCCAAATGGAATAACTAACCATTCGAAAAGGCCCACCTTGGCTTTGAAGGTAGTCTTCCACACATCAGAGGGTTTTATTGCTATCTGGTGATATCTAGACTTCAAGTTGATCTTGCTAAAATATTTTCCCCCCTTTAGTTTTTCTAGAAGGTGATCTTTCCATGGGATCAGGTACCTATTCCAGACAATGATCTTGTTCAATGCTCGATAGTGATCTAGGTCCAAGTGTGACGAAGGACCCTTCCAAGACCTTTTACTTTTGTGATGTGTTAAATTGCATTTTAAAAGAACATTAATGAATACATATGAATGTGGAAAAGAAGAGGGACATAATAAACATCAACACATGAAGACATAAGGGTTTATATCAGAGTTCGTCTAGTAGGGACTACGTCTCCAGGCCTCAATGTCAAAATGGTGTAGGTCGCTGCATCAAGTGCTATCAATAAAGGTGATGTACACAAGAGATGATGTCGTGATCATACAAGGAAAAATGCCCTCATGTAGGAGTGGTTCTAAGAGATGTTCCATAACTAGAACTCTCAATCAATAGACTCCTATCAATATGACACAAAAACATGCATGATGAACATCCTGCCTACATGGCATAAAAGGGATTTCAATGCAAAACATGCGTGAGAAAAACAAGAGTGTCCCAGCAACATACAACAAGGGATCTCAACATATAAATTGATGAGTTATGATAGAAAGTATATCACATAAAATATTCCACATCAAATCAAGCAAGGAATCATGACAACGTAATAAACAAGATCCTGCATCAATATCAATCAAGGATCCCTGCAACATAATGCATAAGGAAGAAATACATGAACCAGAATCATATACCTCACTACAAATGGGCATATGAAGAAGCGGATATTCGTATCCTTAACAAAAAAAATCCACCATGAATATGTCGTTCACATTATTGATGCGCAGGCAGGGCCCATTACCGATATGGTCTTTGGCTTCCCTTGCATCAATCATTTTCTAGCTTGTCACAATCTGGGCATTTGAAACAGAAGTTGTCAAAAGTTTTGAAGCTTGCTTCGATCTCACAACATCGATCATATAAGAAGAAGACTACTCTGGCTATTTGCAATGCAACTCTCTAGCTATCTAGTTTTGCAGCACTCTAGCTATGTCACTATAGCTCTGAGGCTCTACCTGACCTTCTGGTTCCTGGGCTCACCTTCCTGCATTGCCTCAATCAAGCTCTGTGGCTTTGTGGCACTATGGCTTTCAAGTGCTCTGAGTAACTCGTGGGCTTTGTCTAGCTATCTCTAGTTTTTTTCTGGCCCTTTGTTCTTCGGCTCTCCATTGGGTGTAGCCTCCTCATTGGCTCTCTAGCACTTCAAGCTCTGTATCTAGCCCCGACTCTCTACATTCATCGTGTTTTATAACACATTTTTATGACAAAGGCCGCTTAAAACGGGATATGTTTTGTTTATAATAGAAGTCGTTTGCATAGAAGGATTGACAGGCGCAATAGAAACCTCGGAATGGCCTTTTTTCTATTCAACATAAAAACACGTGGAAACAGTAAAAAACCGAAAACCTCGGACTTCAAATTTCATGAAATCAGGTCTATAAATCCATCGTGTCTGCGCTATATCACAATTGCATAGCTTGATGTCAATATCCCTATATAATGGGGGATTGCTGATCGCCAATCACCGATACACCGATTCACCGATCACCGATATGCTAATTAGATCTAGACTTTTGATCTGTTCCTTGATTGGATGGTCTAGATTGCATCACATGTCAATATCGCATCGCCCCTTGGTATCTAGGATCACCAATATTCTGACCGCAGATTTAATCTTGGTCATTAATCTGTTTTCCGATCAAACAGTTGAGATTGTGCGTCGCAGATCGCTATCACATATCGCAATCGTTGTAGCCTAGGGGTTCTGACTTTAACATCTGCCAACGCCGATCGCCGACGCTGATCACCGATTTGATCACTCCATCGCATGTCTTAAGTCTTGATATCGCTGATAGCCTAACCCCGATTGCGATTAGTTGGAGATTGTTGATCGAGGGTTGTAAATGCCTGGCCATAAGTCTGCCCTTCGCACTTCTTCTGATGTGTTTTGCCTTTATAAAGCTTAAAACCCATTTTTATGAGAAATGCCTCCTTTTTCAAAGAAACTATTGCAAACTCATTTTGCGATAACTTCGTCATCTAGACTCGGATTGGAGTGTCGTTCACACTGTTAGAATTAGGACGACGAGATTTGTTGGAAATAATACTCAGAGGGGGGGGGGGTGAATCAGTATTATCAAGTCACTTATTTTCTTTTCAAAACCCACATCATATACGCTACTTCAGTTAGATAAAATTGCATATATACGCAACTACAGAGAAGGAAACCCGCATATGCAATGCAGACTTATAATTTAATTTATCTTACTGATGTTGATCATTAATCTGTGTATTAGAATCAAATAAACAGTAACCAGAAATAGTAAAACAGATTTGAAGACAATTACACACACAAGAACACAAGATGCAAGGTGGAAACCCAATGTGGGTGAAAACTACCTGCTGCAATTCGTCTCTATCTTCTTTTAATTAGAAACTTCTTTTCACAATGTACTGGTGTAGTCCTTTACCAGTACGCAGGCTGCAACCTGCAGAGAGCTACAACCCTCTCTCATTCTCCAGCTTCTCCTGGAAGGGAGCTACAACCCCCTTAGCTCTTGCACTAGCCAAGATACTAGTACGTAGGTGTTCTCCTACAGAAGGATACCACCTTCTATTTCTTCTAGGGACCACGTTTCATAAATTTCCAAACTGGATCCATGAACATCAATCAATCATCAAGAATTTATGCATCAAACAATCTCCTTTTCACCAATTAGAACTGAATCAAGTAGACACTTCTCTGACAGTTGTACCCAAAACACAGTAACAGTAACCACACACAAAAATCTAAACCCTGAACACTGCAGTAATAAATAGAAGCAGCTAGATCACAACTCAAAAGATATACGCTACTTCAATAGCCTGAAACTTGTGTGCATACGCTTCTGTGTTTGGATCAACCTGCGTATACATTGTTCTTATTCACTGAACCAGCGTGTATACGCGCCTTCACTTCACTAAACCTGCATACAGATCTATAAAGGATAATTCACTCTTTCAAATATTCAGACACTAATTAACACAGATTATCAGATTTATAGATCAAGCATGCGCCACATATAACAGATCAAAATCATACAAAGATACTATCATTCAAGCCTTAAGATCATGACCCATCAATAGAACTTATCCTTCTCTTTGTGCTAAGGTTCCGTCTTCTATCAGATCCAGATCTGCACCATAACCCCAATCACCAATATTTAAGATCTAGCACTTGTTAGATATTCAATTAAATCAGATGATCCTTTGCTAAATGATCTCCTTCCACTTTTATAGTCTTAGGCCTTTCACAATACCACAGTCCAAAACCATAATAAAATAATACCATGGATCCAATACTTGGGATCAACACTTCTGACTAGATACCATGGTCCAAAACCATAGGTTCAAATACCAAGGACTAACTACCACGGACCAAAAGTAATTTCTCCAACATATACGTGCTTTTCCTTGCATGAAAGTGCATGTATACACATACGCGCCTTTATAACATCTAACCCGCGTGTATACGCATCTTCATCTAGGTGAAACTACATATATATCTTTTTACTTCATTCTAAGAGACTATATTCACCTGCTGTCGTGGCGGAAAAAGTCATTTGGGCGGACACAACTGACCTCCCTAGGAGTCTAAACTCTCTAGCGACAAACAAGACAAAATGGAGTAATCTTTCTCTAAATATACCTTTTACAACATGAAAACTACAAGTGTTTAGGCTTACCTTATTCCAAAACGCTGTTGTTGTAGTCCGTCCTTGGCGATCTGGATGAGCTCCTCCTTCAAGTCAATTCCTACAACCATAAACAATCAAACAATTGCCAAGCACTTGTATTTCATATAATAAAACATACATTCAACATGCAGACCAAGGAACACATGAAATAACTCATTAACACAAGCTATTGAGAAAAATAAACCAGTTTGTATTAATAACGAAACAAAGAAACTCTTACAACCTGGCCTTGGTGTTGTGCAAGTTCCTCCCAGGGTCCATCAAGTGTTTTCCTCTACTTTGACAAAGCTCACCCACTTCCAAGTAGAATCATGTAAAGACAATCTCTCCTCACAAAGGTTCTAATGGAAGACCTAAATCCTGCAGCATTTACCCAAAGAAAATGTATAGCTCCAACCTCTTCTCCCTCTGGCTCAATGTCTTTATTTATAGTGCTGTAAAGAGGTTATTCAGGTCCACCATCAATGGGATAATCCCCCTCTTTGGGTGGGATAGCTCCCTTATTGATGGGATAAGTTCCCTCTTAATAGAGATACATGAACCAACTGGAGGCGCATCCATTTCATCAAACCGACCTCTAGAATGTTCTAGAAGTAACCACAAGTAACTTTTTAAAGATAAAACTCACGCATTTTGCCTTTTACAGAAGGACGCACCTGTCCCTTAACATACAGAGCGTCCATGGACGCAGCTTTTGTGAACATGGTCAGTGTCCCCGCAGGTAAGGCTAGAGAGAACCTGCGACCCCAGAGATAAACATAGTTTTTACAAGACTTTCTCTCTTCTTTGAGTTTGAGATGGATAACAGAGGCATAAGACTTGCCTAAAAGGGTAGCATGACTGTTGATTTGAGCCATACTAACTGTAAGTAGTCAAGGTGACATTTTTTAGTGTAACAGATTGCCCCCTAAAGTGCGAAGCCTGGAATAGATTAGGGTTTTGTAATTCTAGGAAGGGTGAAGCGCTTTATCATTTCAAGGATTGTCTTGTGGATGACCTGGTTGGAACCTGCAATTTTCAACACAAAATACATGTATAAGATTATATCATCACTGAGGTAGGCATTCCCATACTCAGATTCAAAACTTTAACTAATGGACTAACTATTCTGATACAGGAATGATCTTGCAGTACATCATTTTTATAGACTTTTGTAGACACAGTATGGACGCAGCCATCTGTTTATGATTAGTCTACATAGATAATGAATACAAAACTCCTCGCAGCCTGGATGGTAGAAACTAGATCCAGGGTCTTCACTTCTACTTCCCGAATTGGTACGATTCTAACCATGTGATTAAATGATTTGATGTCGAACATGTTAGAAACCACTTGATTACCAGTTGATGACGTAAACTGTTAACAAGCGTGAGAGAGACCACCAGTAATGTCAATGGTTCTCAAAGTACCAAGCACAACCCGTGAAATGTGAATAGATGTTTTGATGTCGAACACTTCACGGAATCCTTTGATCGAAAGTCAATGATGTAAACTGACGTCAAAGGCGAGAAACCTGCCATTGATGCATGCAGACTTCAAGGTACTGTCGATTCCTAAGTCATCTTTCTAGATAATGTGTCGATGTCGATAGAAAGCGACCCATTGCAGGCAAGCCTGCAACACGAAATCATTGTTCAAGTTGAAGAAATGTTGCTGTAAGGACTGACTCAGGGATGGTCAAATGGATGACAAGTATTTTGCAGATGAAAGTTTTGTTTGCAGACCTCTTGAACACATAACGACACGACAGATGGTTTGGTGACGAATAACTCAAAGTTAATCCCTGGAACCCGGTTAAAGATTTTCAAAGTGATTTGGTCAACTGTGAGGTAAAAGATTTCCCAACCCAGGTGAATGCAAAAGTGTCGTGTTCAAGAGTGGTAATAAAGTTTCTTTTGAGACAAAAGGTGACAAATAGGTTCATTCTTCTCTCTTTTCCCCCACCATTTCTGGCAAGTACCTCTTTATTTTTAACAAGCTTGAGGAGGATAACATATGCTTGGTTATAAGCTCATCCTTCGGACGAGTCCAACCTAGTTTAAATTCGAACCCTAGGAAGGAGTGGTTCGTTCCTGTTTGTAATTGAACAGGTCCTTTACTGTAAAAGTTTAACGAGCCCAGTATAGGAGAAACTCGGCGTTTTTCATTTTTAGAGAGTCTGAAAAACTTAAGGAAACTCCACGTTGAACTTTTTCGTAAATTTGTGTCCCTCAAGCCCGAAAAAGTATAAAATAATACCTGGGGGAACCGCTTGATCTTGCGACCAAGGAGTACTTTCATGATAGTGTCGTCGACCTGAAAAGTAAAAAGCGATCAAGGACACGTCGTTTTATTTCCTTATCGAGTTTGAAACGACAAAAACCCGGCAATCTTTTCCTGATTTTACGGTCAGAAAAGGGCTAAAAGGGGACCGTCTTTTAATTCCATTTTAACGAGTGAAAAAGAAACACTCGGCGATCTTTTCATGTTTTAGGAGTCAGAAAAGGGCTTAAAAGATGACTCTGATATTTTATTTGTGAAAAATGACAATTTCCCTTGAAGTCCTTTTGTCCTGTACAAAAGCAACACATTACTCATACCTGTTTAAAATAGGCAAAAATACGTCGAAAAACATCTTTTCATGGTAAAAAATGAACTCATTCACCCAAAAAACCTATAAAAAGACCTTTTACCATGTCATTTTTACCGTTTGACTTTGGAGGTTGAAAAAGGAGCTTTTGACAAGAAACTTCCCGTGGTTGCTGCGGAAAATCTGACCGTCGGAATCGAACGCCGCTTCATCCAGGTATTTTACACATCCTACTCTGCATTTCTATCCGTTTAGAATTAATTTTTAGGTCTTAGTTTCATTTTTTGGGGGGGTTTTGGTTTTATAATGCGCCTCTCGGCGGACGCAGGTGCCCTTCGGGTGACCTGCGTCCCCCGACTTTTTCTCATACGGGAAAACGGTCGGGGGACGCAGCCCGCCTTCAGGCCAGCTGCGTCCGGACGCCCTGTGCTACAAAGCTGGGGTGCGTCTTCCGAGAAGTGCGCATTTCAAAACCCCAACTCCCTCAAAAAACTACCAAAAATCCTCAAATCAATTTCTAATTGCCTTTTTTGATATGCAGGGCATTAATCATGTTAGACTGGAGAGAGAGAGAGCATGTAGAGGAAGATGAAGCTGCAATAAATCACCAACCTTCTCTGGATTCCCTAAGAACATGCGGGTTATACAAATATTGGACCATACCGGGCATGAGGGGCCAGGTAAGATTCTTGGAATGGATGGTTGAGCGATGGAATGTTCAAGAACAATGCTTTTACATAGGAGGGCACCAGCTCGAGATAGAGCCCTCGAATGTATACTTTCTCACTGGCTTGCCAAACAGAGGTGAGCAACTCAATCTTGCGGGGACTAGGCCGGGTGGCCAACCCCTTGATAGTCTCCGCGAGGATTGGTGCACACGTGGGGCGCACCATTCAAAAGGCATAGAGATAAAACACATCACTCTGCCTGAACTCAAAGTTATAGCGTTCACGGTCACCAGGATTTGCGGCGCGGCCGCTTTACACATTGCTTCCGGATCCCAAATGCGGATGGCAATTGACTGTTACCAAGGCACCATTTTCAACTGGTGTGAAGCTGTGTCGGCTCATATGAAGAGCCAACTGACCAAGGCAAAGAACGGACGACTAAAGACTTTTGGATATGGGCCTATAGTCGTGAGCTTTGCCTTGGAGAGAGTTCCAATGCTGATCCCTCAGCAACTCACTGTTGATGACTTGGGTCCTCGGGAGCCAAAGCTGATACGATGGGTTGCGGTGATGGCCCGGCATCCTGACGAGGGTGCGGCAGTGGTTCGATTCTCAGACAGTTACTTTGACTGGTTAGAGGGCCAGCTTTTTGTGATACATGACTTTCCGTATGCCGGAATGGATTTCAGAGGTGATCCGGACATGGTTATTCCACAGGGAGAACAATGGGACGACAGAGGTACTTTTATTTTCACAAGTTTCTAATTATGTATTTTTTATATTTTTTATATATATCGTCTCGAAACTAATAGTAAAACTTTCTCAAAATGCAGATGTTGGTCCACAGCGTCCAGCCAATCTCCGCCTTATGATAGACTACATCCAGCTGCACCGGTACCGGCCCCACAGGACGCGGCTGCAGACGTACTAGCTGAGTTGGAGCATGATCTAGAGCGTCTCACGGTAGACATACCGGAGACTACTATGGACGACATTCCTATCAGGCTTCAGCGTTTTGTAGTCGCGGTCCCTGGACCGTTTAGGAGATTTTTGCGTAAGGTAGCCCGCGTAGTGGTGTCGTACAGAGAGCACCACCAGTGATTGACTAGTCACTTTTTGTAGTCACATGTGACATTTTTGTCTTTTGGTACTATCATTTTGCCGATCATAAGGTGTTTTCAACCTATGATCGAAGACGATGTATATATTTTTTGACACACTCCTATCTATATATATCATTATTACCAGCTTATCCTGTTTAACATGTATGATGAAATGTGTTTAAATTTACTTGCATGATTATTGTAAATGTCTGTCCAACACTCGAGAAGCAATTGCATCTGCTAATGTATTTAAGGACCTTGGAATATGTTGATATTCAATGTAATCAAATTCACGTTCCAAGAGACGCACTCTCAAAAACAACCTTAACAACACAGGATTTCTAATGGCATAAACTCTATTAAGCTGTAATACAACAAGTTCAGAATCTAACCTCACTATCAAACGTCGAATTCCAAATGAAATAGATTCGGATAATAATTCAACCACTGCACTGTATTCTGCAATGTTATTCGTTGTTTGACCGAGGCTTACCCCATGCATAGAAACTAACTCGTCAGAGGGCGAATAGATAACCCAAGCTGCGGAAGAGATATTCCGTGTACTACGACAAGCACCATCAGCAAATCCAATGTATGTTTGGAGAGGCGTCGACATCTACAATATCAAGAGTAAAACCAAGATAAGCCAGAATAATGACGAAAAACCACACTCGCTAAGCTAAGCACACTGACTAAACTAACACACTTGCTAGCTAGAAAGAAAATCTAACCTATCTAAAAATTTCTCCATACCCATCATTTTAAGCATAATACCTCTTTAGGTAAAGTCCATTTCTGGGTTTGCCCAAAGAGTCCCCATCAAAATCAACTAGCTCATAAGCCCCTTTTGCTAGCTTTCGCTTTACAATGTAGGGCCCATGCCACATGGGAACGAATTTTCCGGCACCTAGCTTATCGTTAGCTTGATCATATAATAGTACTAGGTCTCCTTCCGAAAAACTTCGAGGGGTTACATTTTTATCGTACTGAGCTTTCATTCGTTTTGCGTGAGTCTCGATAGCTAAAGTAGCGTCACGTCGAGTCTCATCTAATTTAGCCAAGTATAACAACCGTTTCTCCTCTTCGGAAGTAGCTGGAAGTAATTCGACAGCCATTTGAAGTGATGGGATTTCGCATTCAATAGGTAACACAGCTTCTAAGCCATAAACTAGCTGGAAAGGGGTGAAACCTGTTGAATTTTTCACTGAAGTTCGATATGCCCATAGCGCCGAAAATAACATGTTATGCCAATTCGTTCGATGGATACCAATGATCCGTCGAATCATGATGACTAGAACTTTGTTGATTGACTCAACCAAACCGTTGGCTTGCGGATAATAAGGAGTAGAGCTATCGTGGCGCAAACCAAGCTGGCTTGTTAATTCAGTCATCATGACGTTTCGAAAATGGCTCCCATGGTCAGTAATGATTGCTTGTGGGACACCAAACCTAGTTATGATATGATTGAATACGAAAACTGCAGCTGTCTTGCCGCTTGCGTCGAATGTAGGCATCGCCTCGGCCCACTTAGTAAAATAATCAACCGCGAGGATGATATACGCATGCCCCCCGGCCGAGTGAGGGTTACAAGTAATAAAGTCAATACCCCATTTGGCGAATGGACCAGCGGCAATTATAGGGTGGAGAGGAGCAGGTGGAGCGCGCATCTTTCGATCAAACACTTGACAGTTGTGGCATTTTCTGACGGCAAGGATACAATCTTTAAACATAGATGGCCAGAAATAGCCAGCGCGCAACACCTTTTGAGCTGTGGCATACCCAGACATAGGACCACCACATGCTCCAGAGTGACAATCATTCAAAACTCTCTCAGCCTCGTCGTGAGTTAAACAACGTCGAAAAACTAAGTCTGCCCCCAGGCGATAAAGTGTATCTCCAATAATTCTGTATTGCTGGGATTGAAACCGAATTTTTCGACGGTCTTCCTTGGAAGCTTCAGGCCGAAAGGTTTGGGTTTGGAGATAGATGATTATATCCCCATACCATGGATCTACAGTGCTAATAAGAAACAAAGATTCGTCGGCAATGGACTCCTCTGCCACAGTCTCTGTGTCAGCACTCGGGAAATCACACATTAATTCCGCAAAAACTAAAGATTTCTTAGACTTGGACTTCTCAAACTCCAAGTCGAACTCTTGCAGGATGACGATCCATTTAGAGTACTTGCCCCCTAGCAGTTGTTTTGTCAAAATATAAATCATAGGGTTGCAATCCGAAATAACGGTAGTTTTGCGGAGAAGAATGTAGTGACGAAAACGCTGGACAGCTTGAACGGCTGCCAGGGCCAATTTCTCCACATGCGAATATTTTAACTCAGTGGGATTTAAGGTTCTGCTAAGATAATATATCACATGCTCTGCTTTGAATTCATCTTCTTGAACTAACACCATTCCAATGGTGGAATGCGAAGCTGCGAGGTATAAGAAGTAGTCCTGGTTGTAGTTGGGAGGATGCAATAACGGTGCATGGGTCAACGCGTGTTTTAATGCATCAAAAGATTGTTGGGCAATCTCGTCCCAAAAGAATTGTACGTTTTGTTTCAACAACCGTGTAAAACCTTTAGTGACCTCGGCGTAGTTTGGGATGAATCGGCGTAAAAAGTTCGCTTTCCCTTGCAAACTTTGGAGTTGGCGCAAACTCGAAGGAGGAGGCAATTTGATGATAGCCTCGACTTTCGAGGGATCGACGCGAATGCCGGCTTTTGAAACAACAAATCCCAGCAATCGACCTGTTTCTATACAGAAAACACACTTGTGGGGATTCAACCGAATTCGATAATGCCTACACCTCATAAAGATTGCTCGTAAATGGACAAGGTGATCAGCTCGATGTAAAGAATGAGCAGGCAAATCATCGAGATAGGGTTGCACAATGTGCTTGATGTCATGAAATGCATAAGACATCGCCCGTTGAAAAGTAGCGCCGGCATTCTTAAGCCCAAAAGGTAATTTGCAATAAGCAAATGTCCCCCATGGACAAATGAATGCCGTTTTTGGTTGGTCGGCAGGTAGAATATTGATTTGATTATAGCCTGAGAAACCATCCATGAAGGAAAACATCTCACTTCCGGCACAATCATCAATTATTTGATCGATATAAGGCGTAGGATAGTTGTCTTTTGGACAAGCTCGATTGATATCCCTATAGTCGATACAGATTCTTATTGTTCCTTGTTTTTTATTGACGGGAACAATATTCGATACCCAATCCGTTAACGGGATCGGATAAATGAAACCTGCTTTCAACAGCTTTTCGACTTCTGCTTTAATTGCAGCTGCTTTTCGAGGGTGAATCTGACGCAACCGTTGCCGAATGGGTTTAGCATCCGGGTAGGTTTTGATTTCATGAACAACAATGGCAGGATCGATTCCTGGCATTTCCTCGTAAGACCAGGCAAACACGTCGCGGAATTCTTGGAATAGGGCCTTGTAAGTTTGGATTTCTTCTTTAGTACATGCGGCACCTATATGAATGTTCTCCTCGATTCCGGGCTTCACTGAAATATCAATGGGAATAGTACGAGAAATATTCCCTAAATTCAACTCTGAATCAAAATGTTTCGTTGGATCCTGAGCGTCTTTGACATATTCAGCGGTAAAGATAGATGAAAAATCATTTTCAAATGCATCGCCCTTAGGTAAAAACGAAGATCTGTGATGGAGATCTTCCCATGGTAGATCATCTACACTTAGGATTTCGCGAAGTCATTCGTCAGATGACACGTCTTCGGGAAACGTTATCCGTTCTAAGGGTGAGGTGAAAAGTGACTCTTCACTGACCACATTCATTTGGTCGGTTTCGGTTGAATGAAAATCGGTAAAAGACATAAGAGCTTCATAAGCAATTTCATACGGACTCAACGGCATAACATCACCGAACGAATCTAGCTCAGAGTCAGATGGTACATACCAAGGATCATCATGAATAATGTTTTCTGACGTGATCATATGAATTGTTGCAAACGAAGGGTCTACGTTGAGTGGAGGGAGAGGAAAAGTTCCCAGTAAACCGGAATCCTTAACTAAACCTACACCAATGTCCTTATAAGGGATTGTCGTTTTACCAACATGTTGGATAGTTTCTGAAGAGGTTGGGTCGGATGAAAAGTATGTCAGCTGATCAATAGTCACGATCTTACCGTTATGTGGAAACTTAATTACTCTGAAGACCGATGAAACGACCGCTGTCATAGCATATGACCAACTTCGACCCAAAAGAAGGTTGTAGTCTAGAGGGGCATCAACCACTTCCACATCCAGACTAACGGTTTTACCTTCGACCCCTATAGGCAATTCTTGTAGAATACCAAACGGACGGAACCCACGGCCATCAAAGGCCTTAAGGATGGTGGGGGATTGGTTCAACGAAGGAGAACCAAGCGATCTCCAACATTGAATCGACATAATACACGTAGAAGCTCCCTCATCAATCACAGTCCGATGAATAGGCCTGTTTTTGACTATCACTGGGATTTGGAAAGCCATTTGATGGGGGAGACGTGGTGTACTATTTTCTAGATCAAAGATCATTAGGTTCGGGTCCTGAACATCGACAGCTCCGATAGCCGACAAAAGCAATTTTCGTTGCGCTGGACATGATTGCAGCACTTCGAGTGCCGACATTGCTGAAGGTGAAACAGCTAAGTCTTCAACAATGTTGTAATTCTGGGCTGCTCTCGCATGTGGATTGAAAGCAGACCTTCGAAGTACACCCTTGGCGGGCGGCTTAATCACTAAGTCTGGGTTAGGTTTTTCGATCTGTAGTGGATCGGAACCAGGAGTTGAGGTTGATGGGTTAGAGTGAGAAGATTCTGCTTCCTTACCATCAACAGGAGCCTTACTACCATAATCTTGCGATCGAGTCGCAATCCTGACATGAGACATCATCAAAATGGGTTCTTCACTGGCATTCGAAGAAGAACCTATCATCTTATTTTCCTGCTCTGGAAATGGATTCTTTAACACAGCAGGAGTGGGAGAACCTTTGACTATTTTCACTACCTCGGCCCGATGAGGGCAGTCTCTCGTAAAATGATCTTCTTCACAAATGAGACAAGGATATCGAGGTTTGCGCTTTTCGTCATTGGTTTCTGACTTTTCTGTTTTCTCCTTTGGAGCCTTGTCTGCTTTGGCCTTCTTCTTTCCTTTCTTCTTTCCACCGTTTTTTGGTTTGGCCGTAGATGACTCTACGGCGTGAATGTCGGCGGTGAGTTCAGGAGAAGACTCTCCTGTCGGAGAATCAGGCAAAGTGATAATTGGAGTAGTTGAAGCCTTGGAAGACTTCTTCTTGCTCTTCGTAGTCACGATACCAATCATACCATCAGCGGCATGAGATCCCGAAGGAGCAGCAGCGATTTGGTTTGACTTGGGAAGATCCGGAATTTTCTCGTGTAACGTACCCGACTGAGTGTAAACTAAGTCAAGGTATTGTGCTTGAGCAATGACTTGCTCCTCAGTAACTACTCCGGCCTTAGCTACATCTTCAGTAATTCGTGGTAATAATGATTTGACAAACCATTCAGCTAAGATTTGGTCCGGGATAAAAACTTTCACTAATCTCCTTCGACGTCTCCACTCATGAATGTGATCAGAAATGTACGTGGATGTCGATTGTTTTAGCGAAGTTAATAATTCTGTACCATTATCATATCTGACTGGTAACTGAAAATGAGTTAAGAACGAGGTAGCTAACTGGCTAAAGTTGTAAAAAAAGAGGCCCGTGGTAACTCAATGTACCACTTGGCCGCGAGACCAATGAGTGTACGCTGGAAAAGACGTAAGCGGATGGAATCATCTGAGATGGAATTTGAAGCACACCAGAGGTGGTAAGTCATCACGTGATTGGACGGATCCTCTCCAGACTTACCTTCGAACTTGGGTATATCGCTGGGCAACTTATTTGGCATTGGCGGCCAGAACTGAAGATATTGAATTGGATCGTTCGTTAGGCGCGTCAAGTCGGGTAAATCTAAAGTTGCAATAAACGGTAACTGCCGGTTAGGATCTCTAAAATTCTGAGTCACAATACCAGCCCCAGGAGGAGGATATCCAGGATAACTAGGAACAGGAGTCGCATTTGGGATATTATATCCTCCTGGAAAACCAGGATTAACCGGACCGTACTGGGGTTGCTGAGGTTGTTGATAAGTGTACCCAGGATACGGTTGATACTGGTAAACCGGTTGTTGGGCAGCTTGCCCAGGTTGATACGGTCCCTGGTACGGAGGTTGAACAAATTGAGGTTGAGTAGTAACAACCGTACTTGTACCAGGTTGGCCTACAGGCATCTGGACTGTGGTTTGGACCGTAGATCCAGACAACGGTACAGATGTCTGAGGAGTGGTTACAGGGACAGTAGAAACCGGAGCTGCCGATACTCCAGAAGTAAGCATGGTAGATGTAGCGGTAGTTGCTGCAGCCGTGTGAGGTGGAGTACCAGGTGCAATTGGCGGCTGAGTAACTACCGAAGTTACAGGGGTCTGAACACTTGACTGGACAGGTTGCGGTTGCTGGGGTGGACCAGGAACTACAGGTTGTCCTGCTTGAGGTACCGACTGTATACTTGGCTGCAACATCTGTTGACCCTGTGATGGATCCCATGTTAACAATCCAGGGTACTGACTCGTAACAGGTTGAGGATACTGAGATCCATAGCCGTATTGAGGATAGGGTTGATAACTGTAAGGTGCAGTCCCATATGATTGCCCTTGAGGTGGTTGATAACTTTGACCAGGGTATTGACCCGTAGGTTGATAACCTTGAGGTAAATACGAGTACTGGGGTTGACCTTGACCTTGAGGTTGGTATCCTTGAGGTTGATACTCTTGGGGTTGATACCCTTGGGGTTGATATTGATACTCAGGTTGACTTTGGGGTACATATTGAGGCTGGGGTTGATACCCTTGGGGTTGATACCCTTGGGGTTGATACCCTTGGGGTTGATACCCTTGGGGTTGATACCCTTGAGGTTGCCCCCCAGACATGAATGAAGTACCTTGAGGTTGGCCCCCAGGCATTAACGAAGGTTGCCCCCCAGGCGGTAATTGGCCACCTTGAGGTTGAGTAACGGGAGTTGAACCTGACATCATGTAAATGTCGCCTATACTCAATGGTACATTACCACTGTTTCCAACTAATAACCCATGATCAATGGGTCGAGGAGATGCTCCCGCAAAGGTACCAGAAAGTGATTGATACCCAGTAGGAACAGAAGGACCACCATGTAAAAATGATTCAGGACTTTGCGTAAACACAGATGACTGACCAGACATATTTACAGGAGTATGAATTCCTCCAGGTGGAAAAGGAGTACGAGGTGTAGAAAAACCTACTGAGTTGTCTAAAAAATTGGTTAATGCAAGGTACCAAGGTTCACTCCTAGGAGGACTGTAAAAGATGGATTCACGCTCCCTTAAATCAAGGGTAATTTGATCTTCAGAATCAGAAATGCCTATTCCTTCCTCTGGAACAAGTTCTTCTATAGCAATTAATCCAACAGGAAGATTTTCGGTGATAATTCTTTCTATTCTTGGTGAATCAGGAACACTAGGAGTTGGAGTAACAGGTTCGGAAATTTCAGGTTCTTCGCCTGTTTCACTGGCAGATGAAAAACTACCAGTAAGCTCGGAAACTGTAACAGCTTCGGGATTGTAACCTGTTTCTAAACTTTGGTAATCTGGATGGACTACCAAGGAAAATTCTCCTTCTTCAGGTGAACCTACTCTACTGCCACTAGGAGGAGTTACAAGGACCTTTAAACCTTCTAGATTACCCGGGTCGTCTCGAGGAGGTGATCCCCTAAGTCTACGGGATCTTCTCAACAATTCGGCCACAGAAACAACTTCAGGAGACTGGCCCGCAATTCGACGGGACCGTCTCGGTAATTCCGCCACAATTAATGATTTTTAACTACAACACACGAAAACAAAGTAAAAATTTCAAATCAAACCACCTAAAGTCTTCTAAAGAAACAAACAAATTTGAAGCACACGCCTAAAGAATCTAGAGCATCAAACCACACACAAACAGTATCTTCCGGACCAAAAGCGCTAGTTGGTGATTAGGTCCAACCTCGCAGGATTCAGTACAGAAATGGCGGGTGGAACAGTTACGCCGACAACCTACTTAATGAATAGACTGGACCAAGTTCCTCCACTTTAACCGTCTCGAAGTGAAGCGAACCCCCCAGAAAATCCAAGTGAGTATAGCCAACGTCTGCTCCAGGTACAGTGGGACCTTCCCTCCACCGTCACCTTGGGTAGAATCCTAGATATTATGGCCACTAAGGTTACCAATCACAACAATTACACCTGGGGGAACAGTCTAAACTCCGACAGCACGCAAGGGCAGAGTAACAAGCTCAATCCCCTTACCGGCTCCTTGACAGTAATCCAAGGTTTACCGATAAGTGACCCCTGGCTCCTCGACAATGGTTAATCCGAGGTTTACCATTTGTAATACGTACTGTCTGGCGTCGTTCCCAACGAGGGAGGAATGATCCCCTCACTGGTTCGGACACGAGCTCGTGCTTCTCCTTTAAGAGGAGCTTTCCCAGAATGTAACTGAAACAATTGGATTTGTTCTACTCAAGATAGACTATCTGTTTGGTTTTGTAGTCTTGGAGAGTTAAGTACTCACCTACTCCAAGACCCTAGCCTAAGCTATGTTGGTGTTTCAGAGCCCTAAAAAATAAAATTTACTAGTTCAATTTTACTTTAAGCGTTACTTTTAAGGTTGTTTCTTAAGTCAAAAGGTGATGGAAGTGAAACCGGTGGTGTGTTGACTCAACTCAAAACCACTACAAAATGCACTTAGGATGATTTACCCACTACTTTGCTTTTTCGATGAATTGTTTTAACTAAAAAGTTGAGAGAATGCAATCTTTATAAAAGCAACTTCTTAATTGAAGACAATCAAAGAAACAATTCGTTTTTCTTTTCCAAGCATAAAAACATAACCTTTCTTTACATGCACGAAAAAAACTCTTTTCTTCTTTTTAAAAACAAAAAGCTACTTGAAACAAGACTTTTAAAGAAGATGTTTTTGTATTTTTCTTTTAATAAAGCAAATAAAGCTAATATAACCAAAAATCAATCTTAACGACTATTAAAATCTATGAAAATCCACTCATAAGCAAACTAAAGGCAAATTTATTCTAAGCAATTTTAACGAGGCCAAAACTAACAATGATTATTCTAAGGTGTTTTACTTGATCACAATCAAATCAAGGACTAGCTTATTGCAGAACCAAAAACTAGCCAAAACAAAACTCTAATCTTTTTGTTCTTTTTGTAAAATGGAAATCAACACTTTATAAACAAGCAATTCGAAATTTGACCCAAAACAACTTAAATGGCAAGCTGCTCAAACAAGGAGACTTTACGACAGGCCCGACTTCTAAGAAGGTTGACTAACCAGAGAGATCTAAGGCTGGACAACTTTCTACTATCAAAGTCACTACAGAACCTATCCAAAAATCAAACCCTAGGTCTAAACTTCGTTGAAATCCACTAAAACACTCAAAGCTCACAAAACAAGTTCAGGTGAGAATTTTTGACAGGGTACTAAAGGATCTGGGCAGAAAACACTAAGAAAAACCAAAATCTAAAAGCAATTTAAAGCAAAAATGGAATTTTCTTAAAGTTTACAGGAAGACGCAGGCAACCCGTTACAACAGGTGCGGGCCCGCTCTGTGCAGACGGCAACAGCGCGTCCAAAGACGCACTGTGCAGTACTCAGAGGGTGCGTCCTTCTGGAAAAATGAAGAAAAATAACTAAATCTAAAGCTAAGCCACCCAAATACTAATTCTCACAGTCAAAAACCAGAAAATAAAAACGATTTTCTCAGAGCAAAGTTCACACAAAGGAAAAGACTCTCTCATTAATGGATTCCCAAGTGGAGTCGCCAATTTGTCGTGGCGGAAAAAGTCATTTGGGTGGACACAACTGACCTCCCTAGGAGTCTAAACTCTCTAGCGACAAACAAGACAAAATGGAGTAATCTTTCTCTAAATATACCTTTTACAACATGAAAACTACAAGTGTTTAGGCTTACCTTATTCCAAAACGTTGTTGTTGTAGTCCGTCCTTGGCGATCCGGATGAGCTCCTCCTTCAAGTCAATTCCTGCAACCACAAACAATCAAACAATTACCAAGCACTTGTATTTCATATAATAAAACATACATTCAACATGCAGACCAAGGAACACATGAAATAACTCATTAACACAAGCTATTGAGAAAAATAAACCAGTTTGTATTAATAACGAAACAAAGAAACTCTTACAACCTGGCCTTGGTGTTGTGCAAGTTCCTCCCAGGGTCCATCAAGTGTTTTCCTCTACTTTGACAAAGCTCACCCACTTCCAAGTAGAATCATGTAAAGACAATCTCTCCTCACAAAGGTTCTAATGGAAGACCTAAATCCTGCAGCATTTACCCAAAGAAAATGTATAGCTCCAACCTCTTCTCCCTCTGGCTCAATGTCTTTATTTATAGTGCTGTAAAGAGGTTATTCAGGTCCACCATCAATGGGATAATCCCCCTCTTTGGGTGGGATAGCTCCCTTATTGATGGGATAAGTTCCCTCTTAATAGAGATACATGAACCAACTGGAGGCGCATCCATTTCATCAAACCGACCTCTAGAATGTTCTAGAAGTAACCACAAGTAACTTTTTAAAGATAAAACTCGTGCATTTTGCCTTTTACAGAAGGACGCACCTGTCCCTTAACATACAGAGCGTCCATGGACGCAGCTTTTGTGAACATGGTCAGCGTCCCCGCAGGTAAGGCTAGAGAGAACCTGCGACCCCAGAGATAAACATAGTTTTTACAAGACTTTCTCTCTTCTTTGAGTTTGAGATGGATAACAGAGGCATAAGACTTGCCTAAAAGGGTAGCATGACTGTTGATTTGAGCCATACTAACTGTAAGTAGTCAAGGTGACATTTTTTAGTGTAACACCTGCGTATATATCTTTTTCCTTCATTCTAAGATCCTGTACTAAGATCTGTCACCAAAGTGATTTGCCATCAAGGATAACACCTGTGCCATAACTCTAAGTCAGTGCCACGATGCTAACAATCTCCCCCTTTGGACATGATGGCAACCCCAAGATCCTCAAAGTCATTCTCCCCCTTTGTCATCAAGGGTAAAGGGTTTTGCTCCCCCAGAGTACATGCTGAAATCTCTTCCCTGCTGTGCTGACCATGCTCCCGGTGACTCTAGGCAAGATCTGCAAAAAGATGTTCTTCAAGAAGAACCATGACTTATACATCATAAAAGACCTTCCTATCACAAAAAGACTCAATACATACATCCATCACCCAACCAAGTGGGGATACATCATAAATTTACATATGACAACCAAGTACATTACATCTTCATCCCTGGCATAGTGGGGAAACCAAAATAGGTCGTTACATGACCTTAACACCAAAATAAAAAAGGGATACATGACATAGAGACGAAATATCTAGAGCAAGACTTATGAAAGTCACCAATAACTGATATCAGCAGCATCTGTCAATCACCATTCAGATCAGCAACCATCATTTCCTTCTGTTCTCCTTCTGCATTTGTTCCACTTGAAACCAACAATAGCTGTGAACTTGAACCAAAAGCTTCTAAGATAATGCCAACAATGCATCATTAGAAGTTTATCTGCTCCCCCTGAACCTGTGCTAGATGGTCTCTGTTACACCCATATTAGAATATCTTCAACCAGAGCCTGTCCCTACTGATATCCATCAAGCCTCCATATACGCGATTGTCTCTGCACAAACCGGCGTATGTACGCAGATCCTCCTCAGGCAACTCGCGTACACCCATTTTTATCTGAAACAGACAGGTTTCAACAGCAAGATGATGCATCAACTACTCCTAGCTTCTGTCTGAGGTATTCAAAAGTTTCCCTGGGCAGTGGTTTGGTGAGAATATCAACAACTTGTTCCTTAGAGGGAACATACTCCAATTTGACCTTTTGTTCCAACACTTCTTCCTGGAGAAAGTGATACTTGATCGGTATGTGCTTAGTCTTTGAATGCATAATAGGATTCTTTGAAATGTTGATTGCACTTGTATTATCACATAAGATGGAGATAGGTGGTGTACAAGTGATTTGAAAATCCTGTAAAGTTTGCATCATCTAAAGGAGTTGAGTGCAACAAGATGCGGCAGCCACATATTCTGCTTCAGTTGTAGATAAGGCAATCGAACTTTGTTTCTTGCTGAACCAAGATACTAATCTAGAACCCATAAAGAATGCACCACCACTAGTGCTTTTCCTATCATCCACGCTTCCAACCCAATCTGCATCTGTATAAGCATGAAGAGTGAGATCTGTATCTCTTGGATACCACAGGCCATAGTTTTGAGTTTGTTGAAGATACTTGAAAATTCTCTTTACTGCCTGAAGATGGGTTTCCTTAGGATTTGCGTGAAATCTTCCAACTATTCCCACTGCATGCATGATGTCTGGTCGGGTACCTATTAAATAGATAAGACTCCAATCATGGATCTATACGTTGGTTGATGCACTACTGCCGATTCATCATTTGCACTGAGGCTACATCTTGTAACCATAGGGGTACTTACTGGTTTCGAATCTTCCATGCCATACTTCTTCAAAATCTGCTTGAGGTACTTGGTTTGAGACAAAAAGATATCGCCTTCATTCTGTTGGATTTGTAGACCAAGAAAATATGTTAGCTCTCCAAGTAATGACATTTCAAATTCTTTCTGCATCACCAAGGCAAAGTTTTGACTCATAGCTTCTTCATTGCTGCCAAAGATAATATCATCTACATACAGAACAAGTATTAGCAATTTATCATTTTCAATTTTTATATAAAGATTTCTATCTACTGATCCTTTTGAAAAACCTCGTTGATGAAGGTATTTGTCCAAACGATAGTACCAAGCCCTTGGAGCCTGTTTAAGACCATAGAGAGCCTTTTTTAGTCTACATACAAGATTTGGATCATTCCCAAGAATGAAACCATCTGGTTGCTTAATGTACACTTCTTCTTCTAAGTCTCCATTCAGAAAGGCTAATTTCACGTCCATTTGAAAGACTTTGAACTTCTGAAAGCTAGAGAGAGCAAGGAACATTCTGATGGCCTCAAGTCTAGCAACTGGAGCAAAAGTTTCTTCAAAGTCTATACGTTCTTGTTGAGCATACCCTTTACAAACAAATCTGGCCTTGTTTCTAATCACTTCCCCATTTTCATTCAGCTTGTTTTTGAAGATCCATTTAGTCCCTATGACATTCTCATCTTTTGGTCTAGGAACCAACTCCCAAGTGTCATTCTTTTCGATCTGCTCAAGTTCTTCATCCATTGCCTTGACCCAGCATTCATCTTTGCATGCATCTTTTACATTTTGTTGTTCAGTGGAGGAGAGCAATGCCAAATAGCTTGAGGCTTCTGCAATTCTTCTTCTTTTTTGTATACCTACCTCCTTTTGTCCCAAAATTTGAGATTCTGGATGATTCTTCTCAACGTACCTGGATGGAGTCTTATCTTCTATTCTTATTTGTTCTTCTGGTGCCTCTTGAGCTTCTTCTTAATCATACGTCTGATTTGATGTTGAAGGATAGTCCTCATCATCTTCGTAATCTTCGGAATTCACTTGCCTAAGAATGTTTCCTTCTTCAGCAACCACTACATTAATGCTATCAACAATTCTTCCAAGTCTTTTGTTGTAACACTTATATGCTTTGCTGTGGGGAGAATAACCAAGGAGAATGCCTTCATCTATTCTAGGTTCAAACTTGCCAAGATTTTCATCATTATTTTTAATATAGCATTTGCTTCCAAAACTTTTGAAATATTTTATCGAAGGAGTCTCACCATACCAGAGCTCATGAGGAGTTTGAGTGTTGTTCACCCAGACATTTGTCTTGTTGAGAATAACAACTACAACAAATGTGGCTTCACCCCAGAAGGTTGCGGGAGTTCCAGACTCATCAAGCATTGCAAAATCCATTTGTTGAACCGTTCTGTTCATCCTTTCCACTACTCCATTTTGTAGACGAGTCCAAGCTATAGAGAATTCCCTTATTATTCCATGTTCTTCACAAAAGTCGAAGAATTCATTCGAGGTAAACTCTCCTCCTCGATCAGACCTGAGGCATTTGATTCTATGATCTGATTCTTTCTCCACCAAGGCTTTGAATGATTTGAAATTTTCAAAGGCTTCGTATTTGTGTTTCATAAGTCCTATCCAACACATCCTGGAATAGTCATCAATGAATAATATAAAGTATTCTTCTCCTCGTGGTGACCTTTTCCTAGTTGGACCACATACATCAATATGGACAAGTTCAAGTGGCTTGCTGGCTGATCCTTCCTTCTCGAGGAAGTTAGTTCTGGTTTGCTTACCAAACTGACAAGATTTGCATATTGTATTGTCTGGGATTCTGATGTCTGGAAGACCACGAACTACTTTTTATTTGCATGCTTTCCTTATATTTTAGAAACTAAGATTCCCCAATCTACTGTGCCATAACTAGTGTTCATCATTCTTGCTCAGATAGCATTGATGTTGTCCTTCTTTGAATATGTATAAATTATTTTGAATCCTTACACCTTTGATCATTGTTTTTCCCGTATCAAGATCACGAACACTACATCCATTTGATCGAAATATTACCTGAGTTCCTTGATCACACATCTGGCTGACACTTAATAGATTATTCTTTAAGCGATCAACATACATGACATTTCTAGCTTTTACCCTTTCTTTCAGCTGAACAGAACCTTTACCTTTTATGAGAGCAGGGGTGTCATTTCCAAAAGAAACCTTCTTCTCCTTCTCTAAGGCACTATATGACTGAAGTTTTTCTTTATCACATGTCATTTGCTTCGAACATCCACTGTCGATGTACCATTGATTTTCCTTCCCTTCTACATATAAGGCTATACCACATATTTCTGGTTGGGGTTCTTTTATTTTCCATGATTTGGCACTTGAGGTTTGCTCCTTCTGAGTTGTCTGCCAAAACCTGCTCCTTGTTGAAGCCCCAAAAATTGGGTCGACAACAAGGGGGATACCCACCCGGTCCGGACCTTGGTTGGCAGCTCCTTATCCGTTTGGTATAGCGGGTCCGACTGGGGATAATGGGACCAGTTTCCCAATCTAAGGGGTGTGTGTGTGTGTGTAGAATTGAATGATGCTAATCTAGGAGTGTTTTAAGCTAATTTAATTCAAACTTCTAAGCTAACTCTATGTTATTTTAATCTAATAAAGGAAAAACAACACACCTAATCTACACTAACCTGGGGTGTATTTCTTCTATTATGCGATCTAAAATGATTTCGAACAATAACTGGTAATAAAGATCATTCAGCTATCATAAGAATAGAAATCAATTAAGATAAACCATTCTGCATAAAAAGTTAGGCAAAACAGTTGTGAACAGCATATCGCATAATAAGTTATTCATATATCAAGCACAAATAAATGACTCCACCGTACATAAGTGCCAAATGGTAACCCACACATTCATGCATTAACATATAAACAACTGAAAACTGCATATCACTTTAAGAACATGAACAGAAACAAGTCAAGAGATAAAAGTACCATTTATGAATGGTTCCACTCATAAGCTTCAAGCAATAATGATTTATCTCTACTTGTTCTAACATCTACTAAGAGTACAAAAGTGCAACATCAGTAGCAGACATTAAATGCAAACATTGATAAATCTTGATCCGTCCATTCATCAAAAACCCCCTCCGAGGGTGCAAAAGTGCATGTTCTGAGGACAAGTATTTTGACAAATTTCCGGACCCTTCTCCAAATGCCTGAGAAGGGTTTAAATACTGCTAACTAATTAATCTTAATTACATAAATTTAGGACACAGTTTCAAATGACCGCCCTTCTACTAAAGAAAATTATTTCTAAAAATTGAATCTAATTTCTAACCGTTTATGTATTTTCTCCTTAGTGTTGTAAGTAATGCAACATTCGCCTGGGAAGAGTCGGCTGGTTTTCTTCTTCTTTCGTTTGAGTTATGAAAATAGAAATAACAAGAGTTGGCACCGCTTTCTGGCAGAATGGAAGATATTTTCCTCTGGCTTGGTGTATTCACTGTGCGTATATTTGGTAATATCCCAAATTTCTCTCAAACTGATTGTGTTGTTGCTATTTCAGTTTCCGGCCTGGCGAATGACTGAGCAAGTTAGGGACTTTGCTCTCTGAACAATTTTCTGTAATGAAAACTACTTCCGTTCTTTGTTTCAGGCTTTTCTGGTGCGTTTTCCCTCTTTAACGTTTTTCTTTTTGCCTTACCAAGTCTAAGCTTCAGGATCTTTTATGAACATGCTGCTTTTGTGCGCCTTTGACTCTGAGTCTTGGATAGTCTATTTCCATCAGTCTCTGTTGAGTGATACTCTGGAGTCCGCGGTCCTGCTGCATGTGGCATCCATTTGCGAAGGAATTTCTTCTTTGTTCTCCGAGTATTAACACTTTCCCCTTTTCCTTAGATGTTTCCTGCACATTGATTTATATTAGTTGTTGTCTTAGAGTTTACGCAAAGGAAAAGAGTAACGACGAAAAGATTCACATGAAATCTTTAAGCTCTAATGAATGCATAATCATGACACTCATAATGAACTGACTCTTCGAAAAACACAACACAATCCTTCTCAGATACTTTGGCGTACATTCATTAAATTCTTCTTAGGTGCGCACCCAATTTGGTCTGCAGACAGCTTTCCTTGAACGATGTGCCGAGGATAGTTTGCAATGAGTGATTTCTCCGACTCGCATCACAGTGCCGAGGATTTCATCGCTTAAGATGTGTTATCGCAGGAATTGGTGATCGCATTCATCGCAGATCGCAGATCGCAGATCGCAGTATCGCAGATCGCAGATCGCAGTTAATCATAATCATTGTGCGTTGTTTATGCGATGTCGCGATATGCGACGTCGTATATCGGTCGTCGGCGATTCCTTAAGTTTTTCATTTTAAGAGCGCCTCACAATATAAGCGATGCGATGAATTTCGTTTCGCTTCTTCTCAGCTTATTATGCGCATAGGAAAATGTCTCACTCTCTTCTCGCGATGCGATATAGCTGTTAGGGAGTTAAAATACAAAATTTTTTGATAAAATGTTTTTTGTATTTTTGTTAAGGGTCCACATTTTCTTGGTGTTATTGCTAATACCAATCAAAGAGGGGGGTTGTTGGTGACCACAACAATGGCGATTCACTGTGAAGAACCAGTTATCTCTGTTTTTCTATTGAATTTCAGCTTCCGAAGTAGAAAAATTTTCATATATCTAAATTTTGTTATGGACAGATAGAGTATATTATGCCTTATCCTAACATTGATACTTCATCTCAACCTTTTCCTATTCCAATCGTTTGTTTCCTCAGGCTTAGTTCTTGTATTCACACCAGACACTACTTGGTCTTTTAAAGATAAAATAAGGTCTTCTCTGTGCGCTGGCCTTTTAAAATATGCTCATTTGTCATAGGTAGAGCCTCTGCTGCCCGCAAGCGTCCATAGCCTTGACAAGGTTACCTGTTTATCCAGCAATGATCCTTTATCCTGCTTGAGGTTATTTACAACATTTCAGAGAGAAAACCCTTTTTGACATTTTTTCCCTTTTTTATTCTCTAAAGAACAATGTCTTGGTTTGGTGGCCAAATTATGACACAGTCATTCACTTGATTTACACTTTTGCTGAACAAGCTGGCTCGTGATGAGACCCCTTGTCTTTTGATTGCAACAATCTTGAGTCGTTGCCCTGTTTTGGTAGACAGTATTGGCAAAGTCAACAAGTTATAATATCTGTGACCATGATAAGCCGGCTCGTGATGAGACCTCTTATTCTTTGAGACATATTGTTTTATGGGATTGTTCTTCTGAATGCTGCGATTTCCTTTAGCAGGGAGGAAGTCATTGTTTTTCCTTAAGAAATCTCTGGATGACAATAATAAAGTTTGAAAATAGCAGCTTTACAGAGAATATTTATTTTATTATTGATACCTTTCATTGTGCTGATATAAAACAATTTTTTACCAAAGGTTGCTTTCATCAAATTTTTGAAGTTGAAACTAGCATCAATGTTTAGGCTAAAGTTAACTCTACCTGTCAATAATAAAAATCAGATTTTTCAAAAATTTTTGCTACTTGTATAAGCGAAAAGCTCAAAATCTGATAGAGAGTTGGTGTCCTTTTCATGAACCCTTTTAGTGACCATCTACAACTAGTTTTATTCATAAGAAAGAAGAAAAACAAATAAAAACTAAGACTATCCTACAAAAATAGAAGAGTGATCTTCTATGGAAAATATTTTTTAAGAATTTGTCCATTAACAAGCAAAGAATCTCTTCTACCTGTTAAGTCCTGCAACACAAATATCGATGGGCCTATGAATTCTACAATCTGAAAAGGGCCAAGCCACAGTTTCTGAAATTTCGTATGTTTGCCCTTTTCTTCATGAGCCTTATCCCATTTTAAAACTAAATCTCCCATCTGAAAAAAAATTCTGGTCATTATGCTTGAGTCAAAAGAGGATTTTATCAGCGCTTGGTGATGAGCATGGGTTTTCTTAGCTTGTTCTCATCGTTCTTCTAATTTAATTATTTCCATTTGTCTTAGCTATATGGAGGAGGTAGGTACCTCATCGATGTGTTTTACTAAAGATAAAGAGGGAATGACTAAGTGAGTTGGAAGAACCACTTCTTTCCCATAAACTAAATTAAAGGGAGAAGTGCCAATTGAAGCTTTCTTCGTTATTCTATCTGCCCATAAAGCATTTACCAACGCTTTGTGCCAATTCTTTTAGTTTTGGTCGACTGTTATTTTAATAATCCTAATCAGGTTTTTGTTTGTTGATTCAGCCAATCCATTACCTTGTGGATAGTAGTTGGCTGAATATTTCAGTTTAAACCCTCTTTTAAGTGCAAACTCAGTCATTGTATTTCCAGAAAAATATGAAGCATTATCAAATATTAAGGCCGTTGGCAATCCAAACCTAGTAATTATAAATTGATCTATGAATTCAATAATATTTTCAGAATTGGCTATCTTGAGAGGAATTGCTTCTACCCATTTAGTGAAATAATGTGTTGCCGTGAGGATGTACCGATGCTGCTTAGAAGAATGAGGAACGATCTCACCTATTATGTCCAAGCCCCACTGGCTGAATGGTTGCTTGATGTTTACCAGCTGTAGTGGCATTGACGATTTCTTTTGTTTCCCTGCAGCAGTCTGGCAGACTTGGCATTTCCTCACATAACTGTGAGAGTCTTTGAATAGTGTGGGCCAATAATATCCTGCACGTAAGATATTATGTGCAATAGCATCTCCAGCATAGTGTCCGCCTGCTGGTCCATCGTGGAGTTCCTGCAAAACCTTTTCGGCTTCAGTTTTCTCAAGACACCTAAGAAGCACAGAATCATAATTCCTTTTAAAAAAACATCATTTATGAGCTGGTATTGTTTGGCTTTCAACCTCAGAGCTCTTTTCTTGGTGTGATCCAGGCGTGATGGAGCATACCCGTTCTTAAGATAATAAATGGTGTCAGCATATAATTATTCTGCATCGTTTAGGCTTACCTCATATGTATGTACCTTGTAATATGAATACTCAGGAATTTGCAATGCTCCAACCAACATTTTGTAGAAGCCTTGGCCTCTTACAATGTTTGCTGGTTTGATCTCAAGGTCATATTCTTGTAAAGCGGTGATCCAGTTTGCTCTTTTTTCGCCCACATCCTTCTGTATCATAAGGTTTCTGACCGTTGGAAACGATACTATGACTTTAGTATGGGCTCTGAGTAAGAAAGGCCTGAAATATTTGATTGCTTTGAAAACAGCGTACGCCTGTTTCTCTACGTCGGAATAGTTGAGTTCAGCACCTTGTAAATTCGAGCTAAAAAATGTGATTGGAGCTTCCACTTTCTCTTGATTTGTTTGAGTTAGAATCGCGGCATAAGATTTTTCTGAGGCAAATGTGTATAAGATAAAAGATTCTGAAAAATTCGGGGTTGCTAAAGATGGAGCGTTAATGATGGCTTGTTTTATCAAGTTGAATGCTTCATGCTCATCTTGACCCCATTTAAAACTTGAATTCTTTTTTATCATATTTTGCAAAGGAGAAACAATACGTGAGAAATATGGGACAAATATCTTTACAAAATTAATTTGACCAAGGAAAGATTGCACGGATTTTTTTTTATGAGGCATGGATATTTCAGAAATTTCTTTGATTCTGTCAGGTTCAATGTGAATGCCAGATTTTGACACTACGAATCCTAGAAATTTTCCTTCACTTGATGCGAAAACAGATTTCTTAGGGTTAAGTGAAATCCCATACCTTAAACATCGTTGAAAGATTTGTTTCAATTCTTTGAGATGGTCGCTTCGCTTCTTGGAGTACATTGTTATATCATCCAAGTAAATCACTACAGATTTATTGACTAAGCCTTTGAATGCGATGTCCATGGCTCTCTGAAATGTAGCGCCGGCATTGATCAAACCAAATGGTAGCTTCCGATATGCGTATGTGCCCCATTTAGTTCGGAATGTGGTTTTTAACTGATCATCGGGATGCACCAGTACTTGGTTGTATCATGAAAATCCATCCAAAAAAGACATTAATTCTGAGCCTGCTACTGCGTGTAATATCTGCTCCATAGGTGGGAGGGGAAAATTGTCTTTTTGACAGGCTTTGTTGAGATTTCGGAAATCAATAAAAATTCGAATATCTCCGTTTTTATTTCTAACGGGTACCATATTAGAGACCCATTTGGAATCTCTGACGGGGAAGATTATTCTGGCTCTCAACAGCTTATTTAGCTCAGTTTTTATCTGATTTTCTAAATTGGGGTGGATTTTTCTGAGCTTCTGTTGGACAGGTTTTTCATTGTCAATCATCGGGATAGTGTGTTGAATGATAGAAGTGTCGTACGTTTTCAACTCATCGTAGTTCCAGGCAAAAACATGTATGTATTGTCTCAAAAGACAGATGTATGCTAATTTCTCTTCAGGTGCTAGGCCGTGGCCTCGATTAACGTTTTGTGGTTTCTCATTGGTTCCTAGGTTTACTAAATCATAGTTCAGAGTCGAACTGTAAAGTTTAGCATTGGTAGACCTTTTAAACCGACTTTTCAAATCATATAAGTCTTCTAACTTAACCACTGACCTAGGTATAGCATTATCAGTATTATGCTGTTGTATTTGATGATCGTGATGGTCTTCGTCAATTATTTGATTTGAGTAGGATCCTTCAGAAGTGAGGAAATTTACAATGTCTGGATCGTCATTGAACACTCTCCAGTTTGTAATGTTGTCAGGGATGGACGGTCTAACTATTGATTCTATAGAGAATCTATCTGGACTAAAATATTCGGAGGGAATAAGTCTAGAGGCTACGTTAGCTAACAGGTCTGTGCTTGCATTTTGGAGTCTTGGGATTGACGAAATATTGAATGCTATGAAATGTGTAGTCAGATCTTGAACTAAAGATTGATAGTGCTTCAAATGACCTAATAGGCAATGTATGGTGTTACGTACCTATTTGACGACAACCTCAGAGTCTCCGAAGACTTGAAGGTACTTAACGTTCAATCCGATTGCTTTGTATAGGCCTTGCACCAAGGCCTCGTATTCCGCTGTATTGTTTGTGCAATCGAATTCAAGCCTGCACGTAAGCATGGTCTTATTTCCGTCTGGGCTAATCAGAACGCATCCTGCTCCTGCTACCTCGTTAGATTTGGAGCCATCAAAATATAATTTCCAAAACAAAGATGTATTCATAGAGTTATCGAAAAAATTAACACACTTCGAATCATCAGTTTGGGAAAAATTTTCTACTTGGGACAAAAATGAATTTTCTAAGTAAGGTGAGGTATGAGCATTAAAATTGTCGAGGAAAGAATCTACCGAGTAGTTTCATATGATACTATTTTTGTATGCTATTGCTTCATTTTCTCCCTCCAATTCTGTCACTATGTACTTCTGGTGTAACTCTCGTTCAACCTTTATTTGATTGGGTTTACCATTGTAGGGCAACTACATGTGCGACCAGTCAGTTGAGAAGTATCCATGGAGTTTTTCGGACCAATCCCTGCTAAGAATTAAGCCATAGAATTCAAGGATATCAGCTACTAGAATGTCAATAACCTAACACACCTTCGGGTTAGATGACAATCTTATGTTTACTTGATTAAGTTCACCAATCACTTCGACTTGGGATCGATCAAGCTGAACTATGCGCACTGCGAATTTTTGTGGTTGAACATTCAACATGGCACATATTGATCTGGGTAAAATATTCGTTGAAGCACCAGAATCTATCAAACAATTGTGCACGTTTTTGTTGAAAATTTCGTAAGTGAGAAGAAAAGGGGGGGTGTGAGACCTTGATCTCCCTCCAATCAAGGCGATGTCATTTGGGTCAATCTTATTGATCATGTTAGTTGGAGGTCTTCCCGTGTTGTGGGAAGCTACAGCTGTAGGCAGAGATGTAGTAGGCACGGCATGTTATTCTTTCATCATTATCTTCTGTTGATGTTTCAATTTTCTCAACTCATAAAGAGTGATATTAGCCCTAGTATTTTTCATGTCATCAATAATGTTATACTCCATTTCATCCGACACAATCAGTGTTCTTGATGGAGGTGTTTGATCTGATCAGACTGGGCTAGATTGAGTCGCCTTTGCGGTTGTTTTCTTTCTTGCGACTTTATCTTTTGCTGCAGGGCTTGTGCCCTTCTGCCTAGGGCTAGTTTGGGGAGGATCAAGTTCACTCTTGCTTCGTGTACTAACCAGAAATGCTTCTTGATCTTCTTCTTGTGGGAGGATGAAATCCCACATTCCTTGTAGTTCCACAACTTCTTCGTCATCGGTCTGTCCTTCAGTGGTATTCTCTTCTTCTTCTTCTTCAGATTCGACGTTTGAGATAGCGTTGGGTGATTTCACCTCTATTGAAGGATTTATTTTCAAAGCTCTGTAGGGCTTTCTCGAAGAAGTTTCTGCTACTTGTTTTTTTATGTCAATCATCTCATTGGACATGGTTTTTAAAACTTTTTGTAATCCTTCCAAATCGAAAGGATCTTTCTTTTGTTTCTTCTTGCGGTCTTCCTTGTAGGAGACTTTCTTAGATTTGTGTTCCTCTATCGCAGATCTTTTTTGTAGGGCCACTACGCGTTTTTCTACTACTATCGCCTCTGTCAAGTTTTCAACTAAGGTTGTCTTATTTTCCCTATCCACGAAGATTGCCAAGCTCGATGGTAAGGCCGTAATATACCATTCACATCTCACTTCTTCGCTGGGCTGGGAAGCAGCAGGAATTTTGTTGAGGATTTTATTGAACCGTAAGTTAAAGTATTTGATGGGTTCTCTAGCCTCGACTTTAAGATTGGATAGGTCATTTATTAATGTCGCCGTTGATCTGTCATCGCCAAATTTGGTAAGGAATTGACTTTGAAAAATGTCCCAACTTGTGATAGACCCAGAAGGTAATGAAAAGTACCATGACCCGGCTGTTCCTTGCATTGTGTAGGGAAAAAGCGGGACGACAGCATCCTCGTTGGTAACTCCGTTGAGATTAATAGAAAGCATGAAGTTATTGATATGTTCTTCAACTAGCATGCCTGCTTCTGGATTGAATTTGGGTAGCCATTTCTCAGGATGGGCAAGTATTGGGCTTAGAGGTGGAGGCATTAAAACTGCCCCAGGATTGTTCCATGGAGACTGGGCCATCGTTGAGCTGCTAGTGAATGCAAGTGCAGAGGATGATCCCTGATGCTGGGAAGATGAAGGTATTATGATCTTCGATGATTGAAGAGGAGAGGTTGTGGAAGATGGATGAATGGTTTGAAATGAAGACGTGGGTGGCTGACTTCGCGGTGAGGGAGTTGAGATGGACGACGTAGATGAAAGAGTCTCACTGTCAGACTCTGGTGGTGTTTTCCTTGCTCTTTTCCTGGTGGGAAGAGGGAATTCAGTTGGCTGGATGCCAAATTTTTCACTCTTTAATCTGGTCAGAGGATGAGCAGGATTGTACTGCGAAGTCACGCTGCTTTGAGATTTTTCGGACCTCTGAGTAAAAATAGAAAATCCCTGGAGTTTTCGAATCAGAGTTTGAACTTCAGGGGGTTCAATGATAGGTTGGTCTGAAATATTAGGGTATGTAGCAGCGGTTGATACCCTAGCGACTTCTGACTCTAGATTTAATCGTACTGTAGAAGTCGGGGGAGTTGGTGAGGGTGATTTACTCTCAGAATAGTATTTAGATTTTGATTTAGATGCCATTCATAGTTCGGGCCCTCCTTCTAGCGCCAAATATGTTGAATCCCCGAAAATCGGGTCGACAACAAGGGGGATACCCACCCGGTCTAGACCTTGGTTGGCAGCTCCTTATCCATTTGGTATAGCGGGTCTGACTGGGGATAATGGGACCAGTTTCCCAATCTAAGGGGTGTGTGTGTGTGTGTAGAATTGAATGATGCTGATCTAGGAGTGTTTTAAGCTAATTTAATTCAAACTTCTAAGCTAACTCTATGCTATTTTAATCTAATAAAGGAAAAACAACACATCTAATCTACACTAACTCGAGGTGTATCTCTTCTATTATGCGATCTAAAAAGATTTCGAACAATAACTGGTAATAAAGATCATTCAGCTATCATAAGAATAGAAATCAATTAAGATAAACCATTCTGCATAAAAAGTTAGGCAAAACAGTTGTGAACAGCATATCGCATAATAAGTTATTCATATATCAATCACAAATAAATGACTCCACCGTACAGAAGTGCCAAATGGTAACCCACACATTCATGCATTAACATATAAACAACTGAAAACTGCATATCGCTTTAAGAATATGAACAGAAACAGGTCAAGAGATAAAAGTACCATTTATGACTGGTTCCACTCATAATCTTCAAGCAATAATGATTTATCTCTACTTGTTCTAACATCTACTAAGAGTACAAAAGTGCAACATCAGTAACAGACATTTAATGCAAACATTGATAAATCTTGATCCGTCCATTCACCAAAAACCCCCTCCGAGGGTGCAGAAGTGCATGTTCTGAGGACAAGTTTTTTGACAAATTTTCGAACCCTTCTCCAAATGCCTGAGAAGGGTTTAAATACTGCTATCTCATTAATCTTAATTACATAAATTTAGGACACGGTTTCAAATGACCGCCCTTCTACTAAAGCAAATTATTTCTAAAAATTGAATCTAATTTCTAACCGTTTTTGTATTTTCTCTTTAGTGTTGTAAGCAATGCAACATTCGCCTGGGAAGAGTCGGCTGGTTGTCTTCTTCTTTCGTTTGAGTTACGAAAATAGAAACAATAAGAGTTGGCACCGCTTTCTGGCAGACTAGAAGATATTTTCCTCTGGATTGGTGTATTCGCTGTGCATATATTTGGTAATATCCCAAATTTCTCTCAAACTGATTGTGTTGTTGCTATTTCGGTTTCCGGCCTGGCGAATGATTGAGCAAGTTAGGGACTTTGCTCTCTGAACAATTTTCTGTAATGAAAACTGCTTCCGTTCTTTGTTCCAGGCTTTTCTGGTGCATTTTCCCTCTTTAGCGTTTTTCTTTTTGCTTTACCCAGTCTAAGCTTCAGGATCTTTTGTGAACATGCTACTTTTGTGCGCCTTTGACTCTGAGTCTTGGATAGTCTATTTCCATCAGTCTCTGTTGAGTGATACTCTAGAGTCAGCGGTCCTGCTGCATGCGGCATCCATTTGCGAAGGCATTTCTTCTCTGTTCTCCGAGTATTAACGCTTTCCCCTTTTCCTTAGATGTTTCCTGCACATTGATTTATATTAGTTGTTGTCTTACAGTTTACGTAAAGGAAAAGAGTAATGACGAAAAGATTGACATGAAAGATTTAAGCTATAATGAATGCATAATCATGACACTCATAATGAATTGACTCTTCGAAAAACACAACACAACCCTTCTCGGATACTTTGGCGTACAATCATTAAATTCTTCTTAGGTGTGCGCCCAATTTGGTCTGCAGGCAGCTTTCCTTGAACATTGTGCCAACGATAGTTTGCGATGAGTGATTTTTGCGACTCGCATCGCAGTGCCGAGGATTGCGTCGCTTAAGATGTGTTATTGCAGGAATTGGTGATCGCATTCATCGCAGATCGCAAATCGCAGATCGCAGTATCGCAGATCGCAGTTAATCATAATCATTGTGTGTTTTTTATGCGATGTTGTGATATGCGACGTCGCATATCAACCGTCGGCGATTCCTTAAGTTTTTCATTTTAAGAGCGCCTCACAATATAAGCAATGCGATGAATTTCACGTCGCTTCTTCTCAGCTTATTATGCGCATAGGAAAACGTCTTACTCTCTTCTCACGATGCGATATAGCTTTTAGGGAGTTAAAATACAAAAAAAATTGATAAAATGTTTTTTTGATTTTTGTTAAGGGTCCCCATTTGCTTGGTGTTATTGCTAATACCAATCAAAGAGGGGGGTTGTTGGTGACCACAACACTCCTGCATTCAGAATCTTCATGAACGAAATTGTTACAAATAGAACATTCTATTTCATTTTCAAGTGCAGAGAAGTTGTTGTAAGTCCTTTTCATGACCCCAGTCATACTCCTTTGTTTATGAGCTTCTCTAGTCATGATTGTCTTATAGGAAACACATTGAGCTGCTTTGTGACTAAAGTTATGAGAAGAAAAACATTGGCCATTGAAGAAATTCCTGTGATTATCAAATCTACCAGCCAAATGATTGTAGTTCCTATTGACATCCATTCTTGAGGAAAATTGAGAAGATTTTACCTGTGGCTAGTTGTAGCTTCTGTTTGTCCTTAAAGTAGATTGCCCCCGATTTACCTGGTGATTTCCATTGGGTCTTTGTTCACTTCTCCTTGTAGCATCAAGATAACTCTTGGAGGTAGACGGTTTCTGCGCTTGAGTTGTTTCTTCATTATATCCCAGACCTCTCTTGATTAGTGGAGAGCGCTGCACTTTGATAATCTCATATAATGTGTCAAATCCTTTAACAAATATAAGATTAAGAGCTTTTGTTTTCTCAATCTCTTTTCTCAGTCCCAAAATTTCACATTCTAGCTTTTCATGATGTTTTTCCTTTTCAGCAAGTTGGAATTTTAGAGTATCTATGATCACATTCTTCTCTTCTAAACATATTTTGAGTCTAGAAATATCTTCATAAAGACTTTTTTCATTTATAGCATCCACAAAATAATCATCTTCAAAAGCCATTAAGAGTTTATATTTATTACCTTGTTCATCTTCATCACTGTTTGAAAGTCCATCACTATCTTCATGAGTGTAATAGCTTTTCTTATTTATGTTCTGTTTCTTGTTCCATCTAACAGGTTCCTTACCCTTGTCAATCTTATCCTTATGAGGAAATTTGGCAGCATAGTGACCGATTCTTCCACAAGAAAAGAATTTGAACGGTAACTTACCTCTAAATCTTCCAACACCCCGTTGAAGGTTCTTGACAAAATTTGATTCCTCCTCTTCTTCTGACACGTGTCCTGACTCATAGTCATCTCCTTTGCCTGAAGCCTTGAAAGCATCTTCTCTCCTGTCTGATGGTCCTCCTTTCCTCATTTCATAAGCAATGAGAATTCTGTGCAGCTGTGACATGGTAAGGTTTCGTAGATTCTCTTTTTCTTCTATTGCAGAAACTTTAGATTCAAACCTAGGGGACATAGATCTTAGAACCTTTTCAACCACAACAGCCTCTTTTATTTCTTCACCCAATTTTTTCATACAATTAACAATGTCATCTACACGAAGGAAATAGTTAGCCACACTTTCATCATTGTGCATTCAGAGATTTTCATACTGAATTCTAAGGGTTTGAAGTTTTGCTCGTTTTACCTGTTCATCCCCTTCATATCTCAAAACAATCTTGTCCCATATTTCTTTTGTGGATTTATACTACATAACCTTGACGAATTCTGATTGAGATAGACATCCTAATAAAGTATTGACAGCCTTTGCATTTGTTTCATATTTCTTCTTACCAGCCGAATCTGTAGGAGTTGTGGATGGAAAATTATACCCTGTATCTATGATATCCTAGACTTTTGTACCAAGAGATTGTAGATAGGCTGTGACTCTTACCTTCCAATAGACAAAGTTGGTCCCATCAAAAATTGGTGGCCTGATAGATGCTTCTCTCTCGTAGTTGCTCATGATGATGGATCTTCCTTCAAGCGATCAAGTTTCTTCAGAAGGACCTGCTCTGATACCAATTGTTGGAAATAATACTGGGGGGGGGGGTGAATCAGTATTATCAAGTCACTTATTTTATTTTCAAAACCCAGATCATATACGCTACTTCAGTTAGATAAAACCGCGTATATAAGCAACTATAGAGAAGGAAACCCGAGTATGCAATGCAGACTTATAATTTAATTTATCTTACTGATGTTGATCATTAATATGTGTATTAGAATCAAATAAACAGTAACCAGAAATAGTAAAACAGATTTGAAGACAATTACACACACAAGAACACAAGATGTAAGGTGGAAACCCAATGTGGGTGAAAACCACCTGCTGCAATTCGTCTCTATCTTCTTTTAATTAGAAACTTTTTTTTACAATGTATTGGTGCAGTCCTTTGCCAGTACACAGGCTACAACCTACAGAGAGCTACAACCCTCTCTCGTTCTCCAGCTTCTCCTGGAAGGGAGCTACAACCCCCTTAGCTCTTGCACTAGCCAAGATACTAGTACATAGATTTTCACCTACAGAAGGCTACCACCTTCTCTTTCTTCCAGGGACCATGTTTCATAAATTTTCAAACTGGATCCATGAACATCAATCAATCATCAAGAATTTCTGCATCAAACAATCTCCTTTTCACCAATTAGAACTGAATCAAGTAGACACTTCTCTGACAGTTGTACCCAAAACACGGTAACAATAACCACACACCAAAATCTGAACCCTGAACACTGCAGCAATAAAAAGAAGCATTTAGATCACAACTCAAAAGATATACGCTACTTCAATAACCTGAAACTTGCATGCATACGCTTTTGTGTTTGGATCAACCTGCGTATATGCTGTTCTTATTCACTGAACCAGCGTGTATACGCGCCTTCGCTTCACTGAACCTGTGTATAGATCTATAAAGGATAATTCACTCTATCAAATATTCAGACACTAATTAACCTAGAGTATCAGATTTATAGATCAAGCATGCGCCACATATAACAGATCAAAATCATACAAAGATACTATCATTCAAGCCTTAAGATCATGACCCATCAATAGAACTTATCCTTCTCTTTACGCTAATATTCCACCTTCATTCAGATCTAGATCTGCACCATAACCCCAATCACCAATATTTCAGATCTAGCACTTGCTAGATATTCAATTAAATCAGATGGTCCTTTGCCAAATGATCTCCTTCCTCTTTTATAGTCTTAGGCCTTTCACAATACCACGGTCCAAAACCATAATAAAACAATACCATGAACCCAATAATTGGGATCAACACTTCTGACGAGATACCATGGTCCAAAACCATAGGTTCAAATACCAAGGACTAACTACCATGGACCAAAAGTAAGTTCTCCAACATATACACACTTTTCCTTGCATGAAAGTGCGTGTATACGCATACGTGACTTTATAATGTCTAACCCGCATGTATACACGTCTTTGTCTAGGTGAACCTGCGTATATATCTTTTTCCTTCATTCTGAGAGCCTGTATTCATCTGCGTATATATCTTTTTCCTTCATTCTGAGAGCCTGTATTCACCTGCGTATATATCTTTTTCCTTCATTCTGAGAGCCTGTACCGAGATCTCTCACCAAAGTGAGTTTCCATCAAGGACAACACCTGTGCCATAACTCTAAATCAGTGCCACAATGCCAACAAGATCTTCACTTTGGTTCTAGGCCAACATCATTCTGAAATCTTTGATTTTTGAGCGTTCATAAGCCTCTCTGTCCTGTGTGTCTTTCTGAAGCCTTCTAGATCAATCATCCCCACTAAGGAGCTTTTGGTCCTCCAAAAGCATGAAAAATAATCTGCAACTCTCTCTATACCCTGTCTACATCACAAGCATCCTGGAATGGTCTCGCTTCCATCGCCTTCACCTTTTTCTCTAGAGCCTTAAGCGACGAGCCAACACCTGCTACCTCTGCAACCTGTAGTACATTGTTTTGAAAATTACATGCTTTGAATGACATTACCAACTAATGACCCAAGTGTCCCACACTTTCCACGAGTTTATAACACATACTCGGAGGTCAAGTTTACAACAAGATGGACGCAATACCCCAACTATGACAACAAGGCTAACATATCATTGTTGCTTCAAAAAGTGATGGAAAACATATCATCACTGCAACACATGATGTACATACATAAGGCCACACTATTGTTTTGACAAGTGATGGAAACATAACATCACTTTCAGAATGTAAAATGCAACTCAAAACATGATCAAACATCACTGTTGTTGGCCAAGTAATGGAAACACATCATCACGTTTACATTTTAAAATGCAAGAAGTGATTTACAAAAAAATGACCATGAAACGACAACATGTCTAGAAACCATTTTCACTTATCATGGTGAATGGGTCACCTCCTTGAGGAGGTTTTGCTTGTCGAACACCTGCTCTTCCTGGTTCATGCACTGACGCTTTGTCTTTAAGGTACTGCTCTGGATGGAGCTTCCAGCAAGTGGCTCTTTGATGGCCATTTCTATCACAATGAATGTAGTAGGATTTCTTCCTCCATATCTACTTAACCTATTTGTTTTCATGCTATGGAGAGGGTCTTTCACACCTCATGAGTGTCACCATTCTTTTCCAACAGTTAGAAAAGGTATGGTTACATAAACAACAAAGGGTAGATGTTTTTCGATCCCTTAATCTTCATTCATTAACATCACGATCACAATCAAAATGAACATTCGAAGATCGAAAGTGGTTATACCTTCCTTTGTTGTCTCTGATGTTAGTATGGCGATGAGAGCTTGCCTCAGCTCTCTCCCTACAATGGAAACTACCATAGGATGATGGGGATGTTTCCCATCATTCTCTTTCCCCGATGATGTCTCGGACAAATCTAACACCTTCAAGCACTCTCCTTTGGTGTACCTCAAGCCTGCAAATGGATGTTCGTGCACAACCTCCAAAGGTGGAGTTATGCCTTGGTTATTAACACCAAGTTCTTCTTTCTCCTCGTGCCTCATCCTTGTAAGGAGCCTCATGTTTTTCCCTATAATTGGGATCTCCAAATATCCAATAGACATCATACTATGAGAAGATGAAATCGAAAGGAAATCAATATCTTTTACCTTCTCTTTCGATTTGGAAAGATCTGATGAGGGTTTCTCATCATGTGTCATTGGTGATTTTCTAACTGAATACATCTGCATGCAGAAAAGAAGAGGGACATAACAAACATTAGCACATTAAGACATAAGCATTGATAACGGAGTTCGTCCAAGAGGGACTATGTCTCCGGGCCCCGGTGTCAAGATGGTCTAGGCTACTGCATTAAGTTTTGTCAATAAAGGTGATGTACACAAGAGATGATGTCGTGATCATACAATGAAAAATGCCCTCACACAAGAGTGGATCTAAGAGATGTTCCACAACTAGAACTATCAATCAAAAGACTCCTATCAGTATGACACAAAACCATGCATGATGAACATCTTGCCAACATGGAATAAAAGGGATTTCAATGCAAAACATGCATGACGACAACAAGAGTATCCCAACAACATACAACAAGGGATCTCAACATATAACCTGATGAGTTATGACAGCAAGTACATCACATAAAAGATTTTTCATCAAATCAAGCAAGCAATGATGACAACGTAATAAACAAGATCTTGCATCAATATCAATCAAGGATCCCTGCAGCACAATGCATAAGGAAGAAATACATGAACATAGTTCTCTAGCTATCTAGTTTTGCAGCACTCTCGCTATGTCAGTGTAGCTTTGCGGCTCTGCCTGACTTTCTGGTTCTTTGGCTCACCTTCCTGCGCTACCTCGATAAAGCTCTGTGGCATTGTAGCACTGCGGTGCTATCGCTTTCAAGCGCTCTGAGTAACTCGCAGGCATTGTCTATCTACCTCTTATTTTTGTCTGGCCCTTTGTTCTTCGGCTCTCCATTGGGCGTAGCCTCCTCATTGGCTCTCTAGAACCTTAGGCTATATCGTAATCAGATATCACTGATGTCAATAGCCCTGTATATCGAGGGATCACCAATACGCCAATCCGCCGATTTCTGATATGCCAATTAGATCTGGATCATTGATCTGTTCCTTGATCAGACGGTCCAGATTACATCGCATGTTGCTATCACATCGCTGCTTGGTATCTGGGATCTCCGATCTTCCGACCGTCGATTTAATCCTGGCCATTGATCTATTTTCCGATCCGACGGCTGATATTGCACGTCACTGATCACTATCGCATATCACAATCCCTGCGGCCTAGGGGTTCAACCTTTGACATCCACTGATGTCGATCGCCAATGTCGATTAACGATTTGATCGCTCCATCGCATGTATTAAGTCCCGATATCGCTGATAGCCAGCCCTCGATTACGATAGTCAGAGATTGTTGATTGGGGGTTCTAAAGGCCCGACCTTAAGTCTGCCCTTTTCACTTCTTTTGATGCGATTTGCCTTTATAAGGCTTAGAACCCATTTTTATGAGAAATGCCTCCTTTTTAAAAGGAACTAAGGCAAACTCTTTTCGTGATAACTTCGTCATCAAGACTCGGATTGGAAAGTGAAGAGGAAAGTGAACATTGCTTTCATCTTTGAATAATAAAATACTTGTTTTTATCGTATTGTTTTGTGTTCTGGGTTGTATTTCTTTGTATATTTGTTATTCTGGTATCTTCTCATAGGTCAAGAGCATAACAAGTGGTATCAGAGTGCTTTCCAGGGCCAGTGGTATCTCCATTTTTGGGCAGAAAGTTTTATAGGCTAGAGATGCATTTCGGCATCTCTAAACCACAGGATCTACCATTAAGCACATAAACCTGTGGATTTGGGGAGGCATGCATGTAGGAAATACAAGAGGTGATCACACTTTTTGGACTCCCTCGTAACCCCTACGGGTACACCTTTGAGTAGTAACACATTAGACAAAACTATGCATAGACTCGCTTCCACGTACCCTCGGGGTATATTGGAAGCCCCGTAGGCTCACCTAAACCTTGCCTTAGATAAACCGTCTGTCGGCTTGCTAATACAGGACACCGAGAACAACACTTGGAATGATTACTCATGCGTACGATAGGGTAGTCGGGTACTATGGCTAAGGGTATGGATGATCCTCTTTAGTTAGTTCCCTGAAATATTGGGCCAAGTACTACTATTGGACCTTTATGTATATTGTGATTTGTAGCATGTGACACTCCTTGAGACCATAGTTCCCTCATATCTCTGAAGATCACGCATTATCTTCTTTGCCAGATCAGATCTAGCAGTTGGGGTTTTATCATTGCCGCAACAATTAGATCCACCAGTTGAGGTTCTATCGCCACAGTACCATTTAGATCTATCATCTGGGGTTCTGTCGCAGCCATAGTCCAAATCACATTCAACAGTTGGGGTTTTGCAGGTAGCTCTGAGCATTTGTGCAGTGAGACTTGTGGCTCCTATACCCTGGGGTGATTCTCCTAGGGCATTAGGCAACATTAAGTTTTATGGAAATTGGTCACTGCAGTTTTGATAAGCGGGGAGTAAAACTCCATTTGGAGTAGAAAAAAATAGAAAAGTCTTCCTAGGATGCTTATAAGAGACTTAGCCCTTAATAATCGAAATGACAAGTTGATAGCAGTGCTACCATTCACTTGTTAGCTTCAATTTTTAGGCAGTCCCAATTTTTTCAAAGTGACAACAAGTGACCCAGATCTGTGTATGGTAGTAACCAAAGCTCTAGCCATGGCCAATGAGAAGATTGAGAGCCTTGAAAAATAGTTGGCTTCTTTCCAGATCTTAGCAGATCAGATGCAGAAATTCATGGAAACATTTAATAGGAGATAATTAGGTGCATTCAGAGGCACATGGTTTTAATGAAGACCCTGAAGGAGAATCTAGTCATCATATTCACTTCCATGGAAATCACCAACATTCCCACCCTCGACCACCCAAGCTAGACATGTATAAATTTGATGGCTCTAATTCAGCAGTATGGGTAGCACAAATGGGCCAGTATTTCACCCTGAATGATATCCTAGATGATGAAACTAAACTATGTGTGGGAGGCCTTTACTTGGACCAAGAGAGATGCCAATGGTGGAAGTGGCATCGGAAATGCGATCTCGGGAAAATTACTTGGTAGGTGTTCTAAAAATCCATTTGTGACTACATTGATCGCGAATCTAATTTTTTGGGTTGTCTTACCAAGCTCCAAGAGATAGGCGTAGTAAAAGACTACATTGAAACCTATGAGGCATTGGCCATATACACAGAAGGTCTAGGAGATGAATTCTACTTGGAATGTTTTATTTGTGGTTTGAAAGAAGCCATCCAAGACCATGTCCGGATGCACCACCCACCTACACAAATGGACGCTTGCAAAAAGGCTATAGAAGTAGAACATTCTTTAGTTTCCCAATCGCCTCGTCCAACTTTCATATCCAAGGGATTCCCCACCCAGGCTGAGGGCACTACCCAAACACTTAAGGTTCAGAAGGTGGTTGAATTTATGTGTTTGTCCTCGTAGCTCCTGACAGGGTAGTACTGCTCCTTGATGGCATCTCGTAATGAATTGCAAGTGGGAGTGTTGAAAACAGTGAGGTTGTACTTTCATCCTTCTACTCACAATAGGTTTTGCACTAGTCCTTGACATGGGGGGTGGCTTTGAGAAGAGAAAAAGTAATCTTTTCCCAGCTGGAAAAATCATTAACAAAAAAATATCCTTCTAGCAAATTAAACCATTTATCTACAATGTCTACATATATTTGGCCCTCAAATATAGGAATGCCAAATTTTACTTGTACCTTAAAAGGTTTTGAGCCTCCAGAGTTGTTGTTGGATGTGGATGTGCCGGAGGTGGCCAACTATTGAAGGATCTGGGAAAAGTTATCCATAATTGCATTCCTTTGTTTCTCGAGGGCCTCCTCGATAAATATTTGATAGGATCTCCTACTCCCTCATCTTTCTTTTCTCCCCCCATGGGAGGATGTCAGGATTTACAAGGCTGATATTCCAAAGGTTCGACGAGTTCGAGCCCTAACTCCTTATATCCCGACTTCGTTGGGGATATGCAAATAAAAACAGAGAAAGAGTAGACCGCTTTGATACCACTAATCTCAATTTAAACATGGATGCAACAAATTATAGATATAACCATAAATACAAAGATGCAACAGAAACAAAACTTCCTTTCATTAATTTCAAATAATGAAACATGCTTACAAACAAAATGGAAATGAGACTAGCTTAGGCAATGGTAGCTGATCTCTGAGAAGAGATGATCCTCATTTAAATAGGCGATGACAGCTTATCTCTGAGAAGAGTTGTGGTGGCTACATGCCTCTGAACTGTGTTACAATGAGGCTTGAAGGCATATTTATTGTTGAGAAACAATGGAAAACTCTAAACATCCAAAACCTAACCATAGAAGATGAAACGCCAAACTGTGGGCCCCGTTTGGGTAAATTGGTACATCAACTTCTCAGGGTTGTAACTTTGGCATACGATCTTCATTTGACGCGTAAAATATCTCGTTAGAAAGATCTATCTGAGAACTACAACTTTGGGAAGAGCAACATCAGTCCATGGAACCATGTTGCTCCCAGTTTTCCCAAAACGCATCGTTTAGGGCCTCAAAACGGCTCCAGAAGTTTAGTACCCAAAAAACTGCTAAAAATAGTAAATTGTGCTACAATTAAGGAAACTGAAAAGCTGAAAGAAACAATGGTGGGGGTCCAAGTGGACTTTGTGGGTAGCCACCAATATCCACCTGGATCAAGAGATGTGGCGGCTAAATGCCTCTTAACTAAGTTACAATGAGGCTCAAGGGCCTTCTTATTATTGAACAATAAGATAAAACCATAAACAACCAAAACCATAAGTCGAGGAGATGTAACACCAAGAGTTTATGGGCCCCATTGCAGTTAGTTAGGCGGCCAACTTCCCAGGGTCATAACTTAGTCATATTATCTCTATTTGACGTGCATGATACCTCATTAGAAAGATCTCACTAAGGACTACAACTAAAAATGTGATGCCAATAAAATTGTCTAGAGTAATATTGCCAAAAAACGTCATTTAGGGCCTCAAAATAGCTCCATGAGTTTAGGACTCGAAAAATTGCCAAAAATAGTAAATCGTGCTAAAATTAAGGAAACTTAAAAGAAAATGACAAAAACAATGGTGAGGGTCCAAGTGGAATAGTCGAGTGGCCACTAATATCCACCTGGATGAACTGTAGGATTAAAATTTATTGCGACATCATAATAACGACATGCATTGGCTAACACCAATACATATTTTAGATCTATATGTACAAGGTATCCAAACCAATTCTTCTCCTCTAGATGCCATGTGACCAAATACGATATTGTTTATAGGTCTGACATGGTTGATCAACTAAGTTTTCACCCTAGAAACTCCATCCAAATTGATGAAATTTATTTGATCAAGGTGTGGCGCATGAAGCTCTTCTGTAAAAAAACTTCTTACAAACATGAATCCCTGAAAACCTGTAACACCAAGGTTTGAATGACCTATTACCATAGGAAAATATAAATAGATAACATATCCATTTTTTACTAGTAACACTGCTAACTAGCCTTCACATGCTAACAAAACTTGAGGCTAGGTCGATGTCATATTTCCATGACTTTCAACAGCATTTAGTTTTGACATGTTTATAGCCTTGATCTCAATACAAGGTTTTAACATTCATTACATTATTCACTATAGTCATAATACTCCTACTGATACTTTCCAGAAAGAGATTTGTTCTTAATTTGATATTACCGAAGAAATTGATGAGACACTTCCTATAAAAATATGCTCTCTAAGCTAAGTATTTTTAAACATCGTACACCATGTTTTGTTTTATTAAATTATTACAACAAGTTTCACATTATAGGGACAAGTACAGACAAATGGATCTCTACCACCAATTGTTATTATATATCTCTAAGGTTTACCATTTAGTAGACAACCTTAAACTATGTTCTATATTTTGATCTTAGTCAAACCTAAGGTTTCCTAAACATAAGTATCCACTATATATCTCTCCTATGCTCTTGAAATTTTTTCCATGTCCTAATAATTAACCTGAATAGTGGCTCTTAAACATTGATATTAAATCTCATATCTATGAATCTTCCTATATCTATTAACAACTCCAACTACAGAGAAATGAATAATGCAATTTCAACCCAATATTGAAGGAGTATCCACTGTGAGGTCTGTTCACTTGATAATCTAAGAATATTAGTTAAAAGAAGAGAAATATATGTGAAATAAGTAAAAACTAGTAGGGATAAACATATCTCTACCATCAATTTTTATTATTTATCTCGAAGAATTACTATTTAATATACAACCGTAATCTATATTAAACATTTCGACCTTAGTCGGCCATAGGGATTCCTAACTATAGGTATCCATTATATATGTCCTTCACTCTTCACATATTTTCCATGTCTTAATAATGGATCTGGATAGTGGATCCGAAAAGTTGATATTAAAACTCATACTTGTGAAGCTTCCTATATCTATTAACAATTCCAATCGCAAGAAAATGAACACTACAAGTTTCACATTTTGGATGCTTCTTCTAGATACTTTCCCTAATTCATAACAATTATTTGCGTTGAAAAACATGCAACAAGTGAAGGAATTTACAAGGTAAGTTCCTTAGAAAGAATACCAAAAGGACACCGCTCACAACCAGATCACGGATCAATACACCAATATTTTTGACGTGGTTAAAACCCTCAAAGTGCAAGGAGGGAAACAGTCCACGGCCTATCCCAACATGGGTACTACAGGCAATTTATTAATCAAAGAATGAAAATTTACATAAGCTTCTCTCATGCACGGATTACCCGAACAATGACCCTCCATGCGCTTTAAATAGAACTCATGGACCAATCGGGTGTCAAGCCACGGATCAAGTGTCGGTAATACCGAGGTGAGAGTGAACCGTCGGATCACTACATATCGTGACCGTCGGATTGTAAGTTACAAAATGTAAAACGGTAAAGAAACACACTTTACCTAACTCTAACCTAACTCTATACTAGACCAAGTTGAACTTAACTATATCCTATGTGTCGGAATATCCTAACATCCCCCCTTAAGAACAACTTGGGATAGGATTGAAGGATTTACAAATATGACACAATAGGAGAAGGAAGGAGGCACTAGAGCCTCTTCCCCCTTAGTGACAACTTCCTGAACTCCAAGCATATATCGAAGTTTAGTGAACTTCGCCTCTGTGAGAGCCTTTGTGAAGATGTCTGTAACCTGATCATCTGTTGGACAATATTGCACTTCAAGAACATGGTCATGAATGAGCTTTCTGATGAAGTGCATGTGTAGTTCAATGTGTTTGTTGCGCTGATGCTGGACTGGATCTTTGCATAGCTGAATGGCACTTTGATTATCACAATAAAGGGTGGTTGGATGTTGCTGCTCAAATCCAAACTCTGATAGGATCTGACGAAGCCACAAGGCTTCCTTACTAGCTGTTACACTAAAAAATGTCACCATGGCTATTTACAGTTGGTATGGCTCTATCAACAGTCATACTACCCTCTTAAGAAAGTCTTATGCCTTTGATATTCATGTCAAACTCCAAGAAAGAGAGAAAGTATTTATAAATATGTTTATCTTTGGGTACACAGGTTCTCTCAAACCTTGCCTACGGATATGCACCTATTGTTCATAAGGTCTGCGTCCAAGGACGCTCTGTATCTAAAGGGGCAGGTGCGTCCCTCTGAAAAGGTTAAAATGCGCAAGTTTTATCTTCAAAAACTTACTTGTGGTCATTTCTAGAGCATTCTAGAAGGATGTTTGACGTGTATTGAGCGCCTCCAGATGGTTCATGCACTCCTACCAAAGAGGAACTTATCCCATCAATAAGGGAGTGATCCCATCCAAAGAGGGGACTATCCCATTGATGGTGGACCTGATTAACTTCCTCTTGAGCACTATAAATACAGGCATTGGGCCAGAAGGAGGGAGGTTGAAAGCTATACATTTCTAAGGGTAAATGCTGCAGGAATTAGGACTCCCACTTAGAAGCTTGTGAGGAGAGATTGCCATCTTTGCTTGTTCTATTTGGAAGTGGGTGAGCTTTGTCAAAGTAGAGGAAGACTCTTGTGGACCCTGGAAGGAGCTTGCACAACACCAAGGCTCAGGTTGTAATGGTTCCTTTTGATTACCTTTAATGCAAATTGGTCCATTCTTCTCAATAACTTGTTGTTTATGGGTTATTTCATGTACTCCTTGGTCTATATGTTGAATATGCTTTGTTTTATGTTATAATCGGGTGCTATTTAATTGTTTGACTGTTGGTGGTTGCAGGTTTTGGAGAAAAGGAGGAGCTCATCCAGATCAACAAAGCTTGGACTTCTACAACAGCGTTTGGACAAAGGTAAGAACGAAACACTTGATTTCTCATATCATAATGTATGTTTAGAGAAGGATAGCTCCAGTTTGTTTTGTTTGTCATTAGAATGTCTTAGACTTCTAGGAAGGTCGGTTGTGTCCGCACTCTTGACTGATTCCATGTGACAAATTGGCGACTCCACTGGGGATAGATTCCATTGATGAGAAGAGTCTTTTCTTTTGTGTGAACTTTGCTTTGAGAAAATTGGTTTATTTTTCTGGTTTTGGCTCTGTGACCTTGTCTCTGGGTGGGTTAGCTTAGGATTAGTTTTATTTTGAGTTTTCTTGGATTTTCAGTAGGATGTACCCTCTGAGTGCTGCACAGTGCGTCCCTGGACGCACTTTTGTTGTGTGCACAGAGCGGGCCCGCACCTGTGCTAACGGGTTGCCTGCGTCCCCTGCCAAAATTTGAGAAAATTCCATTTTTTGCCTTTTTTGCTCTTAGATTTTGTTTTTTCTTAGTTTTTTCTGCCCAGATTCATTAGTCCCTTGCCCAGAATCTTCACCTGAACTTGTTTCGATAGCATTGAGTGTTTTAGTGGATTTCATCGAAGTGTAAGCCATAGGGTTTGATTTTTGAGTAGGTCTTGTAGTGACTTTAGCGGTAGGAGTTGTCAAGCCTTAGATCTCTCTGATTTTGTGAACATTCTAAGAAGTCAGACCTGTCATAAAGTCTACCTGTGAGAGAAACTTACCATCAAGTTGTCTTTTGGGCCAATTTCGAAGTGCTTGTTGTTTAAGTCTTGAATTCCATTTTACAAAAAGAACAAAAAGATTTGAGTTTTGTTTTGACTAGTCTTTTGATTCTGCATTAGCTGGTCCTTGATTTGATTTTGATCAAGTAAAACAACCTAGAATCATCTTTGTGAGCTTTTGCCTTGTTAGGTTTGCTTAGAGTAATCTCTCTTTTGATTTGCTTGTGAGTCAAGTTTTCGTAGTTTTGTAGCTTTTGAGATTGTTTTTTGTTAAAGGTAGGTTTACATGCTTTATTAAAAAGAGAAAATACAAAAACATCTCCTTTGAAAAGTTTTTGTTTCAAGTAGCTTTGAAAGTTTTGAAAGAAAAAGAGTTTTTCATGCAAGTAAAGAGTGGTTATGTTTGTGTGCTTGAAAAGAAAAAGAGAATTGTTTCTTTGATTGTCTTTTCTAAGGAAGTTGTTTTCTCTAAAAATTACATTCTCTCAACTCTCTTAGTTAAGAATTTCATTGAAAAAGCAAAGTAGCATAAATCATCTTAGGTGCATCTTTGTAGTGGTTGGAGTCAAGTCTACACACCATTGGTTTCACTTCCATTACCTTGTGACTTTAAAGAACAACCATAAAAGTAACGCTTAAAGTAAAATTGAAATAGTAACTTTTATTTACTAGGGCTCTGAAGCACCAATTTAGATCAGGCTAGTGTCTTGGAGTAGGTGAGTAATTAACTCTCCAAGACAACAAAACCAAACAAGTAGCTTATCTTGTGATAGAATAAATCCAATTGTCTCACTTGTACTCTGGGAAAGCTCCTCTTAAAGGAGAAGCACGAGCTCGTGTCCGAACCAGTGAGGGGATCATTCCCCCCTCGTTGGGAACGACGCTAGACACGCACGTATTACAAACGGTAAACCTCGGATTAACCATTGTCGAGGAGCCAGGGGTCACTTGTCGGTAAACCTTGGATTATTGTCAAGGAGACGGCAAGGGGATTGAGCTTGCTACTCTGCCCTTGCGTGCTGTCGGAGTTTAGACTGTTCCCCCAGGTGCATTTGTTGCGGTTGGTAACCTTAGTGGCCATTATCTTTAGGATTCTACCGAGGTGACGGTGGAGGGAAGGTCCCACTGTACCTGGAGCAGACGTCGGCTATACTCACTTGGATTTTCTGGGGGGTTCACTTCACTCGAGACGGTTAAAGTGGAGGAACTTGGTCCAGTCTATTCATTAAGCAGGTTGTCGGCGTAACTGTTCCACCCGCCATTTCTGTACTGAATCCAGCGAGGTTGGGCTTCATCACCAACTAGCGCTTTTGGTCCGGAAGAATACTGTTTGTGTTTGGTTTGACGCCCTAGATTCTTTAGGCGTGTGATTCAAATTTGTTTGGTTCTTTAGAGACTTTAGGTGGTTTGATTTGAAATTTTATTTTGTTTTCGTGTGTAGTAGTTAAAAGTTTTTAGCTGTGGCGGAATTACCGAGACAGTCCCGTAGAATTCGGGGCCAGTCTCCTGAAGTTGTTTCCGTGGCCGAATTGTTGAGAAGATCCCGTAAACTTAGGGGTGAACCTCCTCAAGACGAGTCCAGTAATCTAGAAGGTTTAAAGGTCCTTGTAACTCCTCCTAGTGGCAGTAGAGTAGGTTCACCTGAAGAAGGAGAATCTTCCTTGGTAGTCCATCCAGATTACCAAAGTTTAGAGACAGGTTATAATCCCGAAGCTGTTACAGTTTCTGAGCTTGTTGGTAGTTTTTCGTCTGCTAGTGATACAGGCGAAGAACCAGAAATATCTGAACCTGTTACTCCGACTCCTAGTGTTCCTGATTCACCGAGAATAGAAAGAATTATCACCGAAAATCTTCCTGTTGGTTTGATTGCTATTGAAGAACTTGTTCCAGAGGAAGAAATAGGCGTCTCTGATCCTGAAGATCAAATTACCCTTGATCTAAGGGAGCGTGAATCTATCTTTTACAGTCCTCCTAGAAGTACTACTTGGTACCTTTCGTTAACCAATTATTTAGACAACTTTGGGCTAGGTTTTTCCACACCTCGTACTCCTTTTCCACCTGGAGGTATTCATACTCCTGTAAATATGTCTGGTCAGTCATCTGTGTTTACGCAAAGTCCTGAATCTTTTTTACATGGCGGTCCTTCTGTTCCTACTGGGTATCAATCTCTTTCTGGTACCTTTGCGGGAGCGTCTCCTCAACCCGTTGATCATGGGTTATTAGTTGGAAACAGTGGTAATGTACCATTGGGTGTAGGAGACATTTACATGATGTCAGGTTCAGTTCCCGTTACCCAACCTCAAGGTGGCCAATTACCGCCTGGGGGGCAGCCTCCGTTAATGCCTGGGGGGCAACCTCAAGGTACTTCATTCGTGTCTGGGGGGCAACCTCAAGGTCAGTACGCTCCTATGGGGCAATACATACCTCAAGGTCAACCCCAGCCTCAATATGTACCCCAAGGTCAACCTCAGTATCAATATCAACCTCAAGGATGGCAACCTCAAGGATGGCAACCCCAAGGGTATCAACCCCAAGGGTATCAACCTCAAGGATACCAACCTCAAGGTCAAGGTCAACCCCAGTACCCGTATTTACCTCAAGGTTATCAACCTCAAGGTCAATACTCAGGTCAAGGTTATCAACCACCTCAAGGTCAATCATATGGTCAAGGTATGGGAACTGCACCTTACAGTTATCAATCCTATCCTCAATCCGGCTATGGATCTCAGTACCCTCAACCTGTTATGGGTCAATACCCTGGAATGTTAGTGTGGGATCCATCACAGGGTCAACAGATGTTGCAGCCAAGTATACAGTCGGTACCTCAAGCGGGACAACCTGTAGTTTCTGGTCCACCCCAGCAACCGCAACCTGTCCAGTCAAGTGTTCAGACCTTTGTAACTTCGGTAGTTACTCAGCCGCCAATTGCACCTAGTACTCCATCTCAAACGGCTGCTGCAACTACCGCCACATCTACCATACTTACTTCTGGAGTATCGACGGCTCCGGTTTCTACTGTCTCTGTAACCACTCCTCAGACATCTGTACCGTTGTCTGGATCTACGATTCAAACCACAGTCCAGATGCCTGTAGGCCAACCTGGTATAAGTACGGTTGTTACTACTCAACCTCAATTTGTTCAACCTCCGTACCAGGGACAGTATCAACCTGGGCAAGCTGTCCAACAACCGGTTTACCAGTATCAACCGTATCCTGGGTACACTTATCAACAACCTCAGCAACCCCAGTACGGTCCGGTTAATCCTGGTTTTCCAGGAGGATATAATATCCCAAATGCAACTCCTGTTCCTAGTTATCCTGGATATCCTCCTCCTGGGGCCGGTATTGTGACCCAGAGTTTTAGAGATCCTAACCGGCAGTTACCGTTTATCGCAACTTTGGATTTACCAGACTTGACGCGCCTAACGAACGATCCAATTCAATATCTTCCGTTCTGGCCGCCAATGCCAAATAAGTTGCCCAGCGATATACCCAAGTTCGAAGGTAAGTCTGGAGAGGATCCGTCCAATCACGTGATGACTTACCACCTCTGGTGTGCTTCAAATTCCATCTCGGATGATTCGATCCGCTTACGTCTTTTCCAGCGTACACTCATTGGTCTCGCGGCCAAGTGGTACATTGAGTTACCACGGGCCTCTTTTTACAATTTTAGCCAGTTAGCTACCTCGTTCTTAACTCACTTTCAGTTACCGGTCAGATACGATAACGGTACGGAGTTATTAACTTCACTAAAACAATCAACCTCCACGTATATTTCAGATCACATTCATGAGTGGAGACGTCGAAGAAGGCTAGTGAAAGTTTTTATCCCGGACCAAATCTTAGCTGAATGGTTTGTTAAATCATTATTACCAAGGATTACTGAAGATGTAGCTAAGGCCGGAGTAGTTACTGAGGAGCAAGTCATTGCTCAGGCACAATACCTTGACTTAGTTTACACGCAGTCGGGTACATTACACGAGAAGATTCTGGATCTTCCAAAGTCGAATCAAATCGCTGCTGCTCCTTCGGGATCTCATGCCGCTGATGGTATGATTGGTATCGTGAATACAAAGAGCAAGAAGAAGTCTTCCAAGGCTTCAACTACTCCTATTATCACTTTGCCCGATTCCCCGACAGGAGAGTCTTCTCCTGAACTTACCGCCGATATTCACGCTGTAGAGTCATCTACGGCCAAATCAAAAAACGGTGGAAAGAAGAAAGGAAAGAAGAAGGCTAAAGCAGACAAGGCTCCGAAGGAGAAAACTGAAAAGTCGGAAACCAATGACGAAAAGCGCAAACCTCGATATCCTTGTCTTATTTGTGAAGAGGATCATTTTACGAGAGATTGCCCTCATCGGGCCGAGGTAGTGAAAATAGTCAAAGGTTCTCCCACTCCTGCTGTGTTAAAAAATCCATTTCCGGAGCAGGAGAATAAGATGATAGGTTCTTCCTCGAATGCCAGTGAAGAACCCATTTTGATGATGTCTCATGTGAGGATTGCGACTCGATCGCAAGATTATGGTAGTAAGAATCCTGTTGATGGTAAGGAAGCAGAATCTTCTCACTCTAACCCATCAACCTCAGCTCCTGGTTCCGATCCACTACAGATCGAGAAACCTAACCCAGACTTAGTAATTAAACCGCCCGCCAAGGGTGTACTTCGAAGGTCTGCTTTCAATCCACATGCGAGAGCGGCCCAGAATTACAACATTGTTGAGGACTTAGCTGTTTCACCCTCAGCAATGTCGGCGTTAGAAGTGCTGCAATCATGCCCAGCACAACGAAAATTGCTTTTGTCGGCTATAGGAGCTGTTGATGTTCAGGATCCGAATCTAATGATCTTCGATCTAGAAAATAGTACACCACGACTCCCCCATCAAATGGCTTTCCAAATTCCAGTGATAGTAAAAAACAGGCCTATTCATAGAACTGTGATTGATGAGGGAGCTTCTACGTGTATTATGTCAATTCAATGTTGGAGATCCCTTGGTTCTCCTTCGTTGAACCAATCCCCCACCATCCTTAAGGCCTTTGATGGCCGTGGGTTCCGTCCGTTTGGTATTCTACAGGAATTGCCTATAGGGGTAGAAGGTAAAACCGTTAGTCTGGATGTGGAAGTGGTTGATGCCCCTCTAGACTACAACCTTCTTTTGGGTCGAAGTTGGTCATATGCTATGACAGCGGTCGTTTCATCGGTCTTCAGAGTAATTAAGTTTCCACATAACGGTAAGATCGTGACTATTGATCAGCTGACATACTTTTCATCCGACCCAGCCTCTTCAGAGAGTATCCAGCATGTCGGTAAGACGACAATCCCTTATAGGGACGTTGGTGTAGGTTTAGTTAAGGATTCCGGTTTACTGGGAACTTTTCCTCTCCCTCCACTCAGCGTAGAACCTTCGTTTGCAACAATTCATATGATTACATCAGAAAACATTATTTATGATGATCCTTGGTATGTCCCATCTGACTCTGAGATAGACTCATTCGGTAATGCTATGCCCTTGAGTCCATATGAAATTGCTTATGAAGCTCTCATGTCTTTTACCGACTTTCATTCAACCAAGGTCGACCAAATGAATGTGGTCAGTGAAGAATCACTTTTCACCTCAACCTTAGAACGGATAGCGTTTCCCGAAGTCGTGTCATCTGACGAACAACTTCGCGAAATCCTAAGTGTAGACGATCTACCATGGGAAGATCTCCATCACAGATCTTCGTTTTTACCTAAGGATGATGCATTTGAAAATGATTTTTCATCTATCTTTACCGCTGAATATGTCAAAGACGCTCAGGATCCAACGAAACATTCTGATTCAGAGTTGAATTTAGGGAATATTTCTCGTACTATTCCCATTGATATTTCAGTGAAGCCCGGAATTGAGGAGAACATTCATATAGGTGCCGCATGTACAGAAGAAGAAATCCAAACTTACAAGGCCCTATTCCAAGAATTCCGCGATGTGTTTGCCTGGTCTTACGAGGAAATGCCGGGAATCGATCCTGCCATTGTTGTTCATGAAATCAAAACCTACCCGGATGCTAAACCCATCCGGCAACGGTTGCGTCAGATTCACCCTCGAAAAGCGGCTGCGATTAAAGCAGAAGTCGAAAAGCTGTTGAAAGCAGGTTTCATTTATCCGATCCCGTTAACGGATTGGGTATCGAATATTGTTCCGGTCAATAAGAAACAAGGAACAATAAGAATCTGTATCGATTATAGGGATATCAATCGAGCTTGTCCAAAAGACAACTATCCTACGCCTTATATCGATCAAATTATTGATGATTGTGCCGGAAGTGAAATGTTTTCCTTCATGGATGGTTTTTCGGGCTATAATCAAATCAATATTCTACCTGCCGACCAACCAAAAACGGCATTCATTTGTCCATGGGGGACATTTGCTTATTGCAAATTACCTTTTGGGCTTAAGAATGCCGGGGCCACTTTTCAACGGGCGATGTCTTACGCATTTCACGACATCAAGCACATTGTGCAACCGTATCTCGATGATTTGCCTGCTCATTCTTTACGTCGAGCTGATCACCTTGACCACCTACGAGCAATCTTTATGAGGTGTAGGCATTATCGAATTCGGTTGAATCCCCACAAGTGTGTTTTCTGTATAGAAACAGGTCGATTGCTGGGATTTGTTGTTTCAAAAGCCGGCATTCGCGTCGATCCCTCGAAAGTCGAGGCTATCATCAAATTGCCTCCTCCTTCGAGTTTGCGCCAACTCCAAAGTTTGCAAGGGAAAGCGAAATTTTTACGCCGATTCATCCCAAACTACGCCGAGGTCACTAAAGGTTTTACACGGTTGTTGAAACAGAACGTTCAATTCTTTTGGGACGAGATTGCCCAACAATCTTTTGATGCACTTAAACACGCGTTGACCCATGCACCGTTGTTGCATCCTCCCAACTACAACCAGGACTACTTCTTATACCTCGCAGCTTCGCATTCCACCATTGGAATGGTGTTAGTTCAAGAAGATGAATTCGGAGCGGAACATGTGATATATTATCTCAGTCGGACCTTAAATCCCACTGAGCTAAAATATTCGCATGTGGAGAAATTGGCCCTGGCAGCCGTTCAAGCTGTCCAGCGTTTTCGTCACTACATTCTTCTCCGTAAAACTACAGTTATTTCGGATTGCAACCCTATGATTTACATTTTGACAAAACAACTGCTAGGGGGCAAGTACTCTAAATGGATCGTTATCCTGCAAGAGTTCGACTTGGAGTTCGAGAAGTCCAAGTCTAAGAAATCCTTAGTTTTTGCGGAATTGATGTGTGATTTCCCGTGTACTGACACAGAGACTGTGGCAGAAGAGTCCATTGCGGACGAATCTTTGTTTCTTATCAGTACTTTAGATCCGTGGTACGGGGATATAATCATCTATCTCCAAACCCAAACCTTTCGGCCTGAAGCTTCAAAGGCGGAACGTCGAAAAATTAGGTTTCAATCCCAGCCATACAAAATTATTGGAGATACACTTTATCGCCGGGGGGCAGACTTAGTTTTTCGACGTTGTCTAACTCACGAAGAGGCTGAGAGAGTTTTGAATGATTGTCACTCTGGAGCATGTGGCGGTCATATGTCTGGGTATGCCACAGCTCAGAAGGTGTTGCGCGCTGGTTACTTCTGGCCATCTATGTTTAAAGATTGTATCATTGCAGTCCGGAAGTGCCACAACTGCCAAGTGTTTGATCGAAAGATGCGCGCACCACCTGCTCCTCTCCACCCTATAATTGCCGTTGGTCCATTCGCCAAATGGGGTATCGACTTTATTACTTGTAACCCTCACTCGGCCGGGGGGCATGCGTATATCATCCTCGCGGTTGATTATTTCACTAAATGGGCCGAGGCGATGCCTACATTCGACGCAAGCGGCAAAACAGCTGCAGTTTTCATATTCAATCATATAATAACTAGGTTTGGTGTCCCACAAGCAATTATTACTGACCATGGGAGCCATTTTCGAAACACCATGATGACTGAACTTACAAGCCAGCTTGGTTTGCGCCATGACAGCTCTACTCCTTATTATCCGCAAGCCAACGGTTTGGTTGAGTCTATCAACAAAGTTCTGGTTATCATGATCCGACGAACCATTGGTATTCATCGGTCGAATTGGCACAACATGTTATTTTCGGCGCTATGGGCATACCGAACCTCAGTAAAAACCTCAACAGGGTTCACTCCTTTCCAGCTAGTTTATGGCTTGGAAGCAGTGTTACCCATTGAATGTGAAATCCCATCACTTCAAATGGCTGTCGAATTACTTCCAGCTACTTCCGAAGAGGAGAAACGTTTATTGTACTTAGCTAAATTAGATGAGACTCGACGTGACGCTACATTGGCAATCGAGACTCACGCGAAGCGAATGAAAGCTCAGTATGATAGAAATGTGACCCCTCGAAGTTTTTCGGAGGGAGACCTAGTGCTTTTATATGATCAAGCTAACGATAAGCTAGGTGCTGGAAAATTCGTTCCTATGTGGCATGGACCCTATATTGTAAAGCGAAAGCTAGCAAAAGGGGCTTATGAGCTGGTAGATTTTGATGGGGACTCTTTGGGTAAACCCAGAAATGGACTTTACCTAAAGAGGTATTATGCTTAAATGGTGGGTATGGAGAATTTTTAGTTAGGTTAGGTTTTCTTTCTAGCTAGTATGATTGTTAGTTAGTCAGTGTGCTTAGCTTAGTGAGTTGTTTTTCGTCGTTATTCTGGCTTATCTTGGTTTTGCTCTTGATATTGTAGATGTCGACGCCCCTCCAAACATACATTGGATTTGCTGATGGTGCTTGTCGTAGTACACAGAATATCTCTTCCGCAGCTTGGGTTATCTATTCACCCTCTGACGAGTTAGTTTCTATGCATGGGGTAAGCCTCGGTCAAACAACGAATAACATTGCAGAATACAGTGCAGTGGTTGAATTATTATCCGAATCTATTTCATTTGGAATTCGACGTTTGATAGTGAGGTTAGATTCTGAACTTGTTGTATTACAGCTTAATAGAGTTTATGCCATTAGAAATCCTGTGTTATTAAGGTTGTTTTTGAGAGTGCGTCTCTTGGAACGTGAATTTGATTACATTGAATATCAGCATATTCCAAGGTCCTTAAATACATTAGCAGATGCAATTGCTTCTCGAGTGTTGGACAGACATTTACGATAATCATGCAAGTAAATTTAAAAAACATTTCATCATACATGTTAAACAAGATGAGCCGGTAATAGTGATATATATATAGATAGGAGTGTGTCAAAAAATATACATCGTCTTCGATCATAGGTTGAAAAACACCTTATGATCGGCAAAAATGATAAAGTACAAAAAGTCAAAAATGTCACATGTGTCTACAAAGTGACTAGCCAATCACTGGTGGTGCTCCCTGTACGACACCACTGCACGGGCTACCTTGCGCAAAAATCTCCTAAACGGTCCAGGGATCGCGACTACATAGCGCTGAAGTCTGATAGGAATATCATCCATAGTAGTCTCAGGTATATCCGCCGTCAGACGCTGTAGATCATGCTCCAACTCAGCTAGTACCTCTGCAGCCGCCGCGTCCTGTGGGGCCGGTACCGGTGCAACTGGATGTCTCCTCTCAAAAGGCCGGAGGTTGGCTGGACGCTGTGGACCAACATCTGCATTTTGAAAATTTTACTATCAGTTTTGAGACGATATATATAAAAAACAAAAAAATACATAATTTGAAAACTCGTGAAAAATAAAGTACCTCTGTCATCCCATTGTTCTCCCTGTGGAAGAACCATGTCCGGATCACCTCGAAAATCTACTCCGGCATACGGAAAGTCCTGAATCGCAAACACCTGGTCCTCTAACCAGTGAAAATAACTGTCAGTGAATCGAACAACTGCCGCACCCTCGTCCGGATGCCGGGCCATCACCGCAACCCATCGTACCAGCTTTGGCTCCTGAGGACCCGAAATATCAACAGTGAGATGCTGAGGGATCAGCATTGGAATTCTCTCTAGGGCAAAGCTCACGACTATAGGCCCATATCCAAAGGTCTTTAGTCTCCCGGTCTTTGCCCTGGTCAGTTGGGCTTTCAAGTTAGCCGACAATGCATCACACCAGTTGAAGATGGTGCCTTGGAGACAGTCAATTGCCATCCGAAATTGAGACCCAGTAGCAATATGTAAAGTGGCTGAGCCACAAATCCTGGTCACAGTGAAAGCTAAGACCATGAGTTCAGGCCGAGAGACATATTTGATCTCTATGCCTTTCGCATGGTGTCGATTAGGTAGGCACCAATCTGCTCGGAGACTATCAAGGGATTGGCCACCCGGCCTAGTCCCAGCCAGATTGAGTTGCTCACCTCTATTTGGCAAGCCAGTGAGAAAGTAAATATCAGCAGGCTCTATCTCGAGTTGTTGCCCGTCGATATAAAATCATTGCTCTTGAACATTCCATCTCTCGACCAGCCACTCCAAGAATCTTACCTGAGCTCTCATGCCAGGTATGGCCCAGTATTTGTATAATCCACATCCTCTTAGGGCATCGAGGGAAGGTTGATGATTGATTGCAGCTTCATCAACCTCCTCATGCTCTCTTTCTCTCCAATCCAGCATGATAAGTGCCCTACACATGAACAAACAGGCATTAAAATAAATTTTGGGTAATTTCAATGGTTAATTTGGGAGCTTGGGGTTTCAAAATCCGCGTTTTGCGGAGGACGCACCCCGCGTTTGGTGCACAGTGCGCCGGGACGCAGGTGGCCTAAAGGTAACCTGTGTCCCCCGACCTTTTCCCTGTGTAGGAAAAAGTCGGAGGACGCAAGCCAGCCTTTAGGAAACCTGCGTCCCCCGCAGAGCGGTTTTCAGAACCCAAAACCCCCAAAAATCAAAAATGAAACCTAAAATAAAATTCTAAACGGATGAAATTGACAAGGAGGATGTTGTGAAATACCTGGAAGAGACGGCGTTCGATTCTAACAGTTGGATTTTCCGCAGCGACCACGGGAAGTTTCTTGTCAAAAGCTCCTTTTTCAACCTCAACAGTCAAACGGTAAAAATGACATGGTAAAAAGTCTTTTTATAGGTTTTTTGGATGAATTTGTTCATTTTTCACCATGGAAAGATGTTTTTCGATGAATTTTTGCCTATCTTAAACAGGTATGAGTAATGTGTCGCTTTTGTGCAGGACAAAGGGACTTAGAGGGAAAATTGTCATTTTTTCACAAACAAAATATCAGAGTCATCTTTTAAGCCCTTTTCTGACTCCTAAAACATGAAAAGATTGCCGAGCGTTTCTTTTACACTCGTTAAAACAGAATTAAAAGACGGTCCCCTTATAGCTCTTTTCTGACCGTAAAATCAGGAAAAGATTGCCGTGTTTTTGTCGTTTCAAACTCGATACGGAAATAAAACGACGTGTCCTTGATCGCTTTTTACTTTTCAGGTCAGTGACACTAATTATGAAAGTACTCCTTGGTCGCAAGATCAAGCGGTTCCCCCAGGTATTATTTTATACTTTTTCGGGCTTGAGGGACACAAATTTACGAAAAAGTTCAACTTGGAGTTTTCTTAAGTTTTTCAGACTCTCTAAAATTGAAAAACGCCGAGTTTCTCCTATACTGGGCTCGTTAAACATTTCACAGTAAAGAAACCTGTTCAATTACAAACAGGAACGAACCACTCCTTCCTAGGGTTCGAATCAAAACTGGGTTGGACTCATCCGAAGGATGAGCTTATAATCAAGCATATGTTATCCTCCTCAAGCTTGTTAAAAATAAAGAGGTACTTGCCAGAAATGGTGGGGGAAAAGAGAGAAGAATGAGCCTATTTGTTACCTTTTTTCACAAAAGAAACTTTATTACCACTCTTGGACACGACACTTTTCATTCACCTGGGTTGGGAAATCCTTTACCTCACAGTTGATCAAACCACTTTTGAAAGTCTTCAACCGGGTTCCGGGGATTAACTTTGAGTTATTTAGCACCAAACCATCTGTCGTGTCGTTATGTGTCCAAGAGGTCTGCAAACAAAACTTTCATCTGCAAAATACTTGTCATCCATTTGACCATCCCTGAGTCAGTCCTTACAGCAACATTTCTTCAACTTGAACAATGATTTCGTGTTGTGGGCTTGCCTGCAACGGGTCACTTTCTATCGACATCAGCACATTATCTAGAGAGATGACTTAGAAATCGTCAGTGCCTTGAAGTCTGCATGCATCAATGGCAGGTTTCTCGCCTTTGACGTCAGTTTACATCATTGACTTTCGATCAAAGGATTCCGTGAAATGTTCGACATCAACTCATTCATTCACATCTCATGGATTGTACTGGGTACTTTGAGAACCATTGACATTACTGGTGGTCTCTCTCACGCTTGTTAACAGTTCACATCATCGACTGGTAATCAAGTGGTTTCTACCATGTTCGACATCGACTCATTTATTCGCATGGCTAGAATCGTACCAATTCGAGAAGTAGGAATGAAGACCCTGGATCGAATCTTTACCATCCAGGCTGCGAGGAGTTTTGTATTCATTATCTAAGTAGACTAACCATAAACAGATGGCTGCGCCCATACTGTGTCTACAAAAGTCTATGATTATGATGTACTGCAAAATCATTTTTGTATCAGAGTAGTTAGTCTGTTAGTTAAAATTTTAATCTGAGTATGGAAATGCCTACCTCAGTGATGATATAATCTTATACATGTATTTTGTGTTGAAAATTGCAGGTTCTGACCAGGTTCTCCACGAGATAATCCTCGAAATGATAAAGCGCTTCACCCTTCCTAGATAATACAAAACCCTAATCTATTCCAGGCTTCGCACTTTAGGGGGCAATCTGTTACACTAAAAAATGTCACCATGGCTATTTACAGTTGGTATGGCTCTATCAACAGTCATACTACCCTCTTAAGCAAGTCTTATGCCTCTGCTATTCATGTCAAACTCCAAGAAAGAGAGAAAGTCTTTATAAATATGTTTATCTCTGGGTACGCAGGTTCTCTCAAACCTTGCCTGCGGGTACGCACCTATTGTTCATAAGGTCTGCGTCCAAGGACGCTCTTTATCTAAAGGGGCAGGTGCGTCCCTCTGAAAAGGTTAAAATGCGCAAGTTTTATCTTCAAAAACTTACTTGTGGTCATTTCTAGAGCATTCTAGAAGGATGTTTGATGTGTATTGAGCACCTCCAGATGGTTCATGCACTCCTACCAAAGAGGAACTTATCCCATCAATAAGGGAGTGATCCCATCCAAAGAGGGGACTATCCCATTGATGGTGGACCTGATTAACTTCCTCTTGAGCACTGTAAATACAGGCATTGGGCCAGAAGGAGGGAGGTTGAAAGCTATACATTTCTAAGGGTAAATGCTGCAGGAATTAGGACTCCCATTTAGAAGCTTGTGAGGAGAGATTGCCATCTTTTCTTGTTCTATTTGGAAGTGGGTGAGCTTTGTCAAAGTAGAGGAAGACTCTTGTGGACCCTGGAAGGAGCTTGCACAACACCAAGGCTCAGGTTGTAATGGTTCCTTTTGATTACCTTCAATGCAAATTGGTCCATTCTTCTCAATAACTTGTTGTTTATGGGTTATTTCATGTACTCCTTGGTCTATATGTTGAATATGCTTTGTTTTATGTTATAATCAGGTGCTATTTAATTGTTTTGACTGTTGGTGATTGCAGGTTTTGGAGAAAAGGAGGAGCTCATCCAGATCAACAAAGCTTGGACTTCTACAACAGCGTTTGGACAAAGGTAAGAACGAAACACTTGATTTCTCATATCATAATGTATGTTTAGAGAAGGATAGCTCCAGTTTGTTTTGTTTGTCATTAGAATGTCTTAGACTTCTAGGAAGGTCGGTTGTGTCCGCACTCTTGACTGATTCCGTGTGACACTAGCTTCCACGGCACCACGATACTCTGCTTCTGCTGACGAAAGAGAAATGGCAGCCTGTTTCTTACAATCCCATGTAATAGGTCCTGAACCAAGAGTGAAGACATAACCGGCAGTAGACTTCCGATGATCAGGGTCACCAGCCCAATCAGAATCAGTGAAACCAACTAACAGAGGAGCTGCTTTGCCACTGTAATGAATCCCAAACTGTACTGTACCTCGAACATAACGAAGTATTCTTTTAGTTGCTTTCCAATGACTTTCACGGGGGTTTTGCATAAAACGAGCAACAAGGCCAACAACAAAGGAAAGATCAGGACGAGTATGGGTTAAATACAAGAGTTTTCCGACAAGTTGACGGTATAAGGTAGCATCAACTTCAGGAGAAGTACAAGAGACTGAAAGTTTGACTCCAGACTGAAAGGGAGAAGGGGCTGGCTTACAGTCTTCCATGTGAAAATGACGAAGAATATCACAAGCATACTTGGACTGGGCAAGGATAATACCCTCCTGGGATTGCAAGACTTGAAGACCGAGAAAATAGTGTAAGTGTCCTAAGTCTGTCATTTCAAATTTCTTTTAAGGCTGGACTTCACATGGTTTATAAGGTTTTTGGCCATGTGATAAGAGGCTCCAGAATCAATGAGCCACTCATGAGAATGAGAAGAAGAAGAAGATACATTTAATGCATAACCAGACTGAGATGATTGACAACGACATGCAGAAAGTGCCATTCCGGAAGTTGAAGTTGAAGTAGGCTCCACATGGATGTTATGTTTCTTCATTGCGGCTTCCAAGGCTTCCATCTTCTTAAAGCATTTAGATTCTAAGTGGCCATCTCGATTACAAAAGTTACAATGTCTATCAGTCTTCTTCCATTTGTTTTTATTGGTCTTATCATTTTGCTGAAATGATCTTTCATTTTGAGGCTGAGATGGTTTAGGACCATTATTTTGAGGATATGACTTCTTAGGATTCTTTGAATTTGGTTGCTGCTGGGCGGCTAACGCTTTCGCGGAAGAGTTTCCAAGATTAAGAAGACTAAGGTGTAAGAGTTTTTCTTGTTCTCTTATTAAGGAATCACAAAAGGAGTCAAAGGAAGGGGCCTTGTAGTCTTTTCCTTGACAAATGAAAGCTTCCCTTGTAGAATGGAAAGTGGAAACAAATACAGAGTAGGTTGGTCCCAACTTAGTAAGGATCGAATAAATAAGGTTACCATCTTCTTTCTTAACTTTAACACCTTCCAAGAGATATCTAAGGGTCTTGAATTTGGACAAGAAATCTTCAATGCAAGAAAAATTATTAGGATCCAAAGTAAGCAATTCATTTTAAAGTTGATGGGCTCTAATTTCATTTTTAATCCAAAAAACTTTAGCGAGTTTTTCTAATGCTTCATGAGGAGTCTCAAGTTCTGCAATGTGGAATCTAAGATCAGGAGAAATAGACATCCCTATCAAACCACGTGCTTGATCTTGTCTATTTTCCCATTTTGCAGCCTTGTCTTCATCTTTTGGTTTCTTCTCTTGGTCTGTGGCTATTCTGAAGAGACCTTTACTTCTAAGTAAATCTTCCATGTAGGCTACCCATTGGAAGTAGTTAGTGCTGTCAAGAATGACTTGGCATGGACTTTCCATTTTAAAAAAAAACTGAAGCTGAAGATGCTGAAACTAAGTGTTCCAATGGATAGATCTCGAAAAAATAGGCGGTTTTAAAAAAAACGGCTCTGAAAAAGGCTTCCGGATGAAGAAGTTATGGCTTTTTGAAAAACAATTGTTGACGTTGCCGGCAAAGTGCGCGAATGTGCGGGAATGAAAAAAAAATCCGCCCCCACAAAATGGAGACTTGAACCCAAGACCTCTACTCTCTTAAAATAGCTTTGAACCAATTGATCTATACAAAAAATTTGAGAGAGAGAGAGAGAGAGAGAGAGAGAGGGGGGGGGGGGTGGGGGGGGGCCTTGGTTTGCGTGCTTGCCTTGAGAAAGCTCTTTTTCCCTACAAAACACAAAACACAAAACCCAACACGAATATGCAAATAAAAACGAACCTTGCGGCTCGAAGTTAGCTTTAGCCAAAAAACTAGAAATTTTAAAAAAAATCTCAAAGTTAGCTTTAGCCGAAAAACTAAATATGTTTCTCAATGTTTCTGATTTTCCGAGATCATACTAAGGTGCAGGGAAAAGAGCATACGCATGAGAAAAATCCTTCCTTTCTGTTTCTGATTTGCCCAGATCGCACAGAGTCGCGGGGAAAAGAGCATACACAGAAATGAAAGGTATAGATCCGGTTTAAAAAAGGCTAAATAAACTGAGACCGAAATAAGCAGAGAGAAAATAATAGTAAACTGCAAAAAACACTATATACCTCCCGATCTAAAAAATGACGCAGCTAGGGCTACCGGAAACCTTTTCGCGTGAAACGAAAGGGGTTCCTCACTGGAACAGATGCTCCGAACGCAACAGAGCAGTCCTCTCGGCCCGAAAGCAGTCAGAAACGTCAGATCTAGGAAACGACAGCCACATGCAGTTCTACCGGCTTCAGATTTGGATCACCAACGGACGCGGCCCTCAAATAGCTATAATACCATGAAGGAATTTACAGGGTAAGTTCCTCAGAAAGAATACCAAAAGGACACCGCTCACAACCAGATCACAGATCAATACACCAGTATTTTTGACGTGGTTAAAACCCTCAAAGTGCAAGGAGGGAAACAGTCCACGACCTGTCCCAACATGGGTACTACAGGCAATTTATTAATCAAAGAATGAAAATTTACATAAGCTTCTCTCATGCACGGATTACCCGAGCAATGACCCTCCATGCGCTTTAAATAGAACTCATGGACCAATCGGGTGTCAAGCCACGGATCAAGTGTCGGTAATACCAAGGTGAGAGTGAACCGTCGGATCACTACATATCGTGACCGTCGGATTGTAAGTTACAAAATGTACAATGGTAAAGAAACACACTTTACCTAACTCTAACCTAACTCTATACTAGACCAAGTTGAACTTAACTATATCCTATGTGTCGGAATATCCTAACAACAAGAAATGCTGAATTTAGAAAGTGCTAAAAATAGAACTTCTAAAAATAAGCAGTTTGAGCAATGAACATTTTGGCCACCTTGGGTGAGAGGTGAAACTGCTAAAAATAACATCTTATAAAAATAGCATTTCTGGGTCCCTTCCTATTTATAGTAGTCCCTCGTCTATCTATAGGAAGTAAATTTGAATTCATTCATACTAGCAGTTTGGAATATTAATTAATTAATTCTCCATGAGTTAATTAGTTAAGGAAAAGCAAACTTGAAGTCTTTGTGAGAACATGCAATTATTTCTCCACTAATTGGGGAATGTGTCCTTGATTTGCTCCCCTGATTGAGTAATCAAGGATGAGTTCTATATTGAAAGGATCAGTTGACTTAGTTTAACTTAGTCAAGTTCAGTTAGATTAATTTAACAAGTTGTTAAATTAATGAGATATAGTTTGTTGATGCTTGCATGCATGTGACAACTATTATTTTCAAATAACTGTGTATTCACTCATGGATAACTGATGCATGTCAGTTCTGTCAGAGACCCAGTTGAGATTAGATGTGGGACAGTGTATTATCAGATGCTAGGATATTTCTAGTAAGTATTCCTTGCATGGGGAAGGAAGCTTCTTCCTTCTATGACTGCGTAGTTGGACTTGATGTGACAACAGATATGATTAGGCCAGTTTACATGTGTTATGTAATTGGACCCCAATCAAATCTTCGCAAGGAAATAGGATCTTGCACCTAACGTGCAGCCTTTATATACAAGGGTAGGTAGTCCATGAGCTTCATCATCAGAGTATGGGGAGAGCAGGATAGCTTTTGAGCTGATTTTTTTTGTATGTTGTTGAGGATTTCCAATTGATTGATAATACAAAGATGGGGTTTTAGGGTGGTGCTTTTCCCAGATAAATTCTTCTGTGTTATGTGTGATTGATTCCTTCTTAATAGTTATATGTGTTCATGCTTGATGTTTCTCATGCTTGATTAGCTTCCGCAAAGTTTATGGTAGATGTAGATCTAGTATTATGCTTTAGTACATTGCATATATCAGTTTGATCTACAGGTGAAACTTCTACATGATATCAGTGAGCTAGATGATTTGTAGAGAAAATTCTACATGGTATTAGAGCACAGGCGATCAAGGAAGAACAATATACAAGAAGGAATTCGAAGTTTATTATTTTGGATATAGATCTCAATTTCTTATCACATCTATTTCACCGATGGCATTCTATAGTTTGAGGCTTCAGTATGCCCTTGATGATAGCTCAAACTATATTTCTTGGAAGAATCACATGGAGGCAATATTGGAAGATAACGACCTTAAGAACTTCATTGATCAGGAAATCCCTAAGCCTACTGATGCTACTCAACTGGCAGAATTGAAGAAGTGTGTGGCTAGAGCCAAGAGAATTCTCTTAGTGGGGGTGGGAGATCACATTGTATCAAGCCTCCATGGGAAGGAGACTCCGTTTGCGATGTGGAAAACATTGAAAGATTTATATCAGAATAGCAGTGATCAGAGGAAGCCAACACTAAAGGACAAACTTCAAAAGATTAAGTGTGAAAAGGATGAGACGATCTCTATGTATCTGACCAAGCTCATCACATGCAGGGATGAGCTTGCAAGTGTAGGGGTTGTGACAGCTGATGATGATATGGTGAGACTAGCACTCGTTGGCCTTCCTAAGAGATGGCATAGCTACCAGGACTCGGTTAATGTAAGGGAGAAACTGCCAAATTGGGAATGACTATGGTCAGATTTGATGCAGGAGGAGATTAGACAGAGCACTAGATATGGTTCTTCATCCATGGAGGATGAGGAGAACTGTGCCTTAGCGAGTAAGGAAAATAAGGGGAAGAAGAAGGTTTCTCTTTCCGAATCCAGTTCTTCCAATGGTGGGAAGAAGGTTGACAAATCAAAAGTGCGAAGATTTTGTTTTCATGAGGAGGGCCATTATGCTGCAAATGGTCCACAAAGGAAATCCAAGAGGCGATCTGGGGAAGGATCTGAAGGTGAGGCACTTGCTTCACAGTTTGAGTTGGATTTCACACTCTTCGTATGCATGGTTTCATCCATGGTGGGATGTGGTTGGTTTCTTGACAGTGGAGCTTCTTTCCACATGACCGGTGACAAGAGTTTGTTTAATACTTTAGAGGAGAAAGATCTCCATATACTCATAGCGATGGGTAATGAGGATAAGTATAGTTTCTCAGGTGTATGCACGGTTATTTTTCACAGGGAGCATGGAGCTCGCCTTACCTTGGCTGATGTGAAGTATGTACCAGGACTGAAGAGAAACTTGGTGTTGAACGCGACGCTGGAAGACAGAGGCTATGATGTAGTCTTCAGTAAGGGAAAAGTTTTCCTTAGACACATCATCACTAGATAGGTGAAGTAGATTGGTTCATGGGTCAAGAACCTGTATGCTATTGAGGTTCAAGATGCAGCAAAGCCTTGAGCAGTAAGGCAACTGATGGAGACTTGTTGGTTGAGAGGGAGGGTATGTTACCTCTCAACATGCAGTGCGAGAAGAAGTCTCAAATGATTGTGGAGGAGCCACGATTGATGTAGCAGCTTCAGGAGGTTGTGGAGTAGCCAAAACAAGGGAAGCTCAATGGAGATCGAGTAGAGATATATACTCATGCAGAGAGCTCCAGTAGGGGGAAACTTTGAGCTAGGTGGGTAGAGGGATCACATGCAGCCATACCTCTAGGTAGGAGGTGGGGTGATATAGAGTGATCGTCCCAAGGAGGAGGGGAAGGATCCTTGAGCTACCCAACCTCTTCGATGAGACCTTGCTATGGGAGCCCCAATGTGGAGTAGCAGGAACTGACTAATTGGGTAGAGTCAAATGTGGATGGAGCGGCAAAGAGAGCTACAGTGCAGGGAATCCTAGGGCATTGTAGAGCATGCAGGTTGTAGCAATGCGAGAGGCACAAGTGTGTTGCACAGTGCAGGGTAGCATAGAGAAGGGTGCAACAATGAGAGATGCATGGAGATTTTGCAGTAACGCAGAGGTCAGAGAGGGAGCACTTGTCAGAACTAGGTAGAGCTTCAACATCAAAGTATGTTTCTAGCCCGACAGAGTGGTCAGCTAGGAGTTTTTCTTGTTCCGAGTGTTGCTGGAGCAACCGTACTTGGTAGATCTGTTGCATGCAGAACATTCCAGAGTTACATGATTGGGTTCGAGAGGAAGCCTTTCTTGTTGAGAGGGATTGTTGAAAAATGTTCAACAAGAAATGATAAATTTAGAAAGTGCTAAAAATAGAACAGCTAAAAATAGCACTTCTAAAAATAGGCAGTTTGGCCACCTTGGGTGAGAGGTGAAACTGCTAAAAATAACATCTTCTAAAAATAGCATTTCTAGGTCCCTTCCTATTTATAACAGTCCCTGGTCTATCTATAGGAAGTAAATTTGAATTTGGTCTTACCAATAGTTTGGAATATTAATTAATTAATTCTCCATGAGTTATTTAGTTAAGGAAAAGAAAACTTGAAGCCTTTGTGAGAACATGCAATTATTTCTCGACTAATTAGGGAATGTGTCCTCGATTTTCTCCACTGATTGAGGAATTAAGGATGAGTTCTATATTGAGAGGATCAATTGACTTAGTTTAACCTAGTCAATTTTAGTTAGATTAATTTAACAAGTTGTTAAATTAATGAAATATAGTTTGTTGATGCGTGCATGCATGTGACAACTATTATTTTCAGATAATTGTGTATTCACTCATTTATAACTGATGCATATCAGTTCTGTCAGAGACCCAATTGAGATCGGATGTGGGACAATGTACTATCATTGAGGTGACAACAGCTATGATGAGGCTAATTTACATGTGTTTTGTAATTGGACCCCAATCAGAACTGTGCAAGGAAATAGGAGCTTGGACCTGAGGTGCACCCTTTATATACAGGGCTAGGTAGTCCATGGGCTTCATCATCAGAGTGAAGAGAGAGCGGGATAGATTTTGAGCTGATTCTTTTTGTATGTTGTTGAGGATTTCCATTTGACTGATAATACAGAGATGGGGTTTTGGGCTGGTTCTTTTCCTGGATAAATTCTTCTTTGTTAGGTGTGATTACTTCCTTCTTATCAGTTATATGTGTTCATTCTTGATGTTGCTCATGGTTGATTAGCTTCCGCAAAGTTTATGGTAGATGTAGATCTAGTATTATGGTTTAGTACATTGCATATATCAGTTTGATTTGCAGGTGAAATTTCTACATGATATCAGTGAGCTAGCTGATTTGTAGAGAAAATTCTACAGTTTAAAGAGCTTATCCGCAAGATAAAATAATAACATAATTTTGATTTTCTAGGTTCCCCTCACCAATAATAGGATTACCATCCAACTTGATTTGGTATATTATCTGATATTTCTAAACGGTCCCATGAATTTCCTCATCCAGAGTCAAAAGAGGAATCTTCAAATGGAGATGGAGATCATTAATTCACTTTGATAAGGTGTCACCTAACGAATAAACACCAACATGCCCATCTTGAATTTGCTATAGAATAGAGAACCAAGAACTAACTACAAGAATACATATCAGTTGAACAATTGAGTTTCTAACTCTCTTTAGGGTTCATACTTGGATCTTTATCATGTCCATTTGTAGATGTTCTTGGAATGTAAAATGAATATTACAAAATTAATTTTAGTTCATTTGTGGAGAGTTAGAAGGCATACCCTATACCCCTAAAAAAGTATTGGAATAAGATTTCGAACAATATAGCCTATTCTCCCATTTGAACTAGGTAATTGGAGTAAAATTTCCTTCAAAGATAAGGTATCCAAATGGGGCCTACCTATATTTTGGTTGGGGCATATTGACAAATCATTATTCTTATGGAATTTTAGGGAGTGACAAATACCCTTAGAAAGGTTTAGGAATTTTATATTTGATCATGTAATCATTTCTTTCATTTGCACAACCTTTGAAATTAATAACAACAATTTTCAATATATTGAAAAAAAATGTGGGACTCCTCTAAGGGAAGGAAGAAAGTCAAAGGACCCAAAAGCACTTATCCTAGTTGTAGAATCAGGTTTTGATTCATTAGCTTAATTGTGGAATGGTTATGTTTTTTGATCTTCTATTTATAGTTTATTTTGTACAAGGACTTTTATAGCTCCAAATACTACCTTATGTATTTGTGATGCTTAGTTTATCGCCTAGGGCAATCCCTCATTCCAGACTTGGTCCAAATATTCAAAAAACAGTTTTTTACTCCTTGAACATGACTTTGCCCTATATTAAACATTTGTACACTTAGGTCAGTCTATACCCAACCCGCGTATATGTGTTAAAACACTTTAAAAAAATTCCTTAATTATGGGTAGAAATCACAGTTTTTACTTGTCGATTACCTATTACTGCCAGTGGCCCAACTATTCCCAACTGTTTCTCAACTAAAAAATTACTTTGGGAGAAGTATAAAAGGACTTCAATGGGAAGACCTTAAGGTGGAGAGAAAATAGAGAATTACTCTGCTGAGATTATCCCCTGATCAAGTCTGAAGATCCTTGTGCTTCAAGCACTTCCCCATGTTCAGGAAACCCTTGTTTCCTTGAGATTTTATATACTTTCACTTGAGGGAGATATCCTTATGTTGGTTATGGAAGGAGCCTTTTAAAGAACGGGACTAGACGGACCTGGAGGACGGTTCCGCTTGGAGCCGGAAGAGGAAGACTCAGGTGAACTCTTTCTATGTTTTAATTATAGTTATCTGCAATAAAAGAAACATTGTCTTGTTGCTGATATCAGCTTTGTTCATGCATCTGATGTTATTGTTATGGTTTATGTATGAATGACTATTTCAATGTATAACTAACCATCTACTTATGTGCTATAAATTTGATTTCACTATAATGCTTTATCTATATGCTACTGTGTGTCTTTGAATTGGTTGTTTTGTAGGTTCAAAGATCGTGAGGAGTTGCAGAGGGTTTGAACCCTGGCTGGAACTACCCGAACGAAGGACCCCTAGGTATGTACATCCTCACATAGTTTGCTCGTTTAAGCATTTTTCCTAAGTTATTTGCTTGTTTCTTATTGTGGATTACTCCTGCTCTGCTAGGGTTCTGACCCAAAGCCCTAGTGGATTTTATCCCTTAACAAAATTGGTGACTCCACTAAGGACAACAATCTTGTTGTTCCTAGTTTGGGTTATTTAGTTCCAATCAGGGCTCAGCTTTCAGTCTGCTCCCTGTGATTGTACTGTCTGCTCCTATAGGAACTCAGACTTCAAGTCTTATCCTTTTTATTAGGCCTCATTTTTGTTTTTTCTTGTAAACTTCTATATATGCACTTTTTTCAGGTTATAGAAGCGTATACACGCCTATTTCTCTGAACTGAAGCTGCGTATACGCAGGATTCTTTTGGTTGAAACGCGTGTACATGCCACTGTATAGAGACACAGTCATGTATACATTTGTTTTGCATGATTTTTTCAAGTCTTTTTATCTGGAAAGGTTTGTTTCTTGGCCCGTGTGCTACCTAAGTGGTCAGTTTCTGTTTTAGATTTTAGTTTTTCAGTGAGCCTACTATTTTGAGTTCTCTCATACTTTGAAGAGTTTTGGTATCGATTTGATTTATAATGAGTGATGTAATTTGTGTTTAAACACATAAGCCTTCTTGTAGAGGCTCTTGATTGTTCTGGTTTTCCAAAATAGAAGATTGATTGCAATCTTTGTGTCAAGCTTCAATTTTATGGTTTTCTTGCTTTGCTTCCCGTTAAGTCTGTGGCCATTCACTTCTTCTTTCTTTTTGAAAGTTGTTATTCAAAAATTTGAAAGTGTGCTTTTCTGGATTTCTTGATCAGTGTCTTTAACCTCTTTTTGCTGCTTTTGGATCATTTAGTACATATTGAAACATCTATTTTGTCAAGTTTTCATTCATGTTGAATTGACAACTTGCAAAGTTCATGGTGATTTACTTTTGATCTTTGAGTCTTTCGTAGCATTTTGAGTACTTTTGAAAAGTTGCTTTTATTTCTTTTTTGAAAAAGAAAAATCCTTCAAAAACTTTGTTTTTACTTTCTTTGTTGAATTTGTGTTTGGTTTCTTTTGGTTTTTGAGAGTGATTTGGGATCTTTGTGTTTAGTCCTTCTTGTTTTGGGAAAGCTTTTGTGTTCAAAACTTTCATTTTCTTTTTAGAGTAATCTATAATTTTTGCATTATCATGTGCACTTTGCATTATGGTAGTTTTTCATCATTAGATAATCAATAGTTTTTTAGTTTTTTGTGTGTGAAGTCTGTTGCAAGAAAAGGAAAGTGGAAAAAGTTTATTGCTTTAATAGAAGTTTCTTAGAACCCAAGTAGAATTTTCTTTTCATTGAAGAAAAAACAAGTGCATTGCATATAAGTTTGTTTTTCATTAATTTATTTTGTGTCGAAGAACACCATCATTTTCACTTATGTATTGTCCCTTTGACTTAAAAAGAACAACCACTTAAAATCAAGCGCTAATAAAATAAAATAGAACTTTTTATATTGTCAATAAGTACAACAAAAAGTTTTAGGTTATTTAGGGCCTTGGATTAGGCGAGAGGAAAGTTAACTCTCCAAGGTCACTCTAAATTGTCAAACGTAGAAGTCTGAATAGAGAGTGAAAATCCGATAGCGTTAGGGAGACTAGGAAAGCTCTGTGACTGGGAGTTAAGAATGAGGGTTTTTGAAGATAAGGATGAGAGATACCCCCTCTCTTACTTGTTAGATCTTACCTCACAACTATTCTGCCTGGCTTCTGATACGAGTTGGTATCTTTAGTTTCCTATCCTAGGGATCTACACAAGTAGCTACGGAGGGGAATCCTGTGGCACCTGAGGTCGATGTTGCATCACTTTCAGTGGTCCTTCTAGAGGGCACCCTTACGAAGCTTGGGGGCTTGCCCCGACAAAGGTTGTTGTTTGGAGGTCAGCATAACTTCCTTTGATACCTTCGCTCGTAGACTTGGGGTGTAATTATGCCAGTCTATTCTAAGAAGGACCTTACTATTCACTTTCTTGTATTTTGGTGTTTGGTCCTAATCACCTAGAGCGGAAATACTTGAAAGTTGTTTGACTGCTAAAATATTTTAGGGACATTTTTTGGCGTGAGTTCTATGCTCCTAATCCATCTAGCTCTCAATTTCTTGAGTCTTTATGTAGATCTTATTAAATAATTCAAAGTGGCTGAGCGATTGCTTAGATGATACCGTAGACTTCGTGGGCTTTCACCTGCAAGTCCATAGCCTTCTTCTAGAAGGCGTAGGAGTGATAATTCCAGTGGGTTTCACCCAGTAGCAACCAACATATCGGGGATTGATCCTTTGCTTGGGGGAATTCGTGTGCAAGATAGGCCTGGTACTACCACAGAGTCAGAGAGGAACACCCGAATTATCTCTCTAGTCCTCTTCCAGTTGGAGGGATAATATTGAGGTAGAAGAACTCTCAGAGCCGTTAGCAGCTCTGAATTCTCCTCTTCCTTCTGATCATCTGAACGTAATTTTATACGTTGGGACTCCGACACATAGACCTTCAAGTCCAGGTCCACACACGCACATCCCTTCGATGACCACTGTTGGGAGCATGGCATCCACCACGAGTGCTACAAGTATGTAGACTCCCATATCAATACAAGGGGGAGGAACCATTTCCATCCCTTCTACATATTTATTTGGGTCGACTACTAGCACATCCTTGTTTGGGTCTACTTCCATTCCATCAATGAGTGGAAGTTCCCAAGCGCATGCATCCAGTTTTGGATTCTTCCCTTTTGGTATGCCTTCTCTAGGTATTCCTTCAATTCCATTAAGTGTACCATTAACTGCCTCCACATCCATGATGAGTGGATCGAAATATTTTTAGGGTTTTTGTTTTGGAAGTGGTCATATACCACATTCCAATCTGATGGTAGGATCTATGCCTTTTTCTTTCACGAGTCAAAGCAGCAATCCCTTTCAGAGTTTGAATAATCCTGCAGTTAGTGGCACAGGAGCTAGGAATCCATTTTTCAGACAACAAGGGAATATCTCGTACTCCTCGGTCAGTTCATTTCAAATTTTTCCACCCTTAGCTAATGCATGGAACCCTTACCAAGGGTTTTCCACTCCTTATAATAATTTTTTAAGGGGAAACTTTTCCGGTTATGGGGGTGTTTCGGCTGGAGTTTGTCAAACTCCGAGTTTTGCTAGACCACAAGGGTCACCTTTTGGTTCAGTAGGCTCTACTAGTTACTTCGAGCAACTTGGTTCCTTCCAAAATCCAATCCATTCTTTTCAGACTTTCAGGAACACTACCCAATCTGGGTTGAATCCCCAAGGTCCTCCGAGACTTCCGTTTCTGGCCACGCTCAATCTACCAGGCTTCACTAAGTTAACAAACGATCTAATCAGATACAATCTGGCTTGGCCTTCGGTCCCAACCAAACTTCCATCGAATATCCCAAAATTCAAAGGGAAGAGTGGCGAAGACTGGGGCGACCATGTAACCACATTCCATTTATGGTGCTCATCGAACTCCCTCATCGATGACTCGATTAGGTTGAAACTATTTCAACACACCTTAACTGCTAATGTGGCTAAGTGGTATATAGAGTTTCCATGGGGCACCTTTACATCTTTTGCCGATTTGGCTAACATTTTCTTAAACCATTTTCAGTTGCCTGTCCGTTACGAAGCCGGAACTGAACTTCTGGCCAATTTTCATCATCACACGGCTACTGACATTTCTTATCATATTCAGGAATGGAGACAGAGAAAGAGGTTCATCAAAGCCAAAATTCCACTTGAATTATATCTCGAATGGTTTTTAAAATCATTACAACTCGAGATCTCCAAGGATGGTTTTATGTCCGGAGTATATTCCGAAGAGAAGGCTATCTTTCATGCCCAATAGTTAGAAATGATATATTCTCAGTCTGGGACCATTCAGAAGATCTTGCCTGGTGCTCCTAGATCCACGGTTAATGTAGCCAAAACGAATCTAGGCCTGCATGCTGATGGTATTTTTGGATCGATTGATGCGAATGCAGTGAACCTTCTGAGCAGTTGTCTATACAAATTGCTTCTTCTAATCAGGCTGCACCATTTAATACTCCACCCTCTCAACCTTCTTCTGTAAATGTTGTTCAGGCTTCTAACCCCAAAGGAAATCAAAATTCCAATGGGAAGAAGAAGGGATGATGTAAAAATAAGAATCAAGATGGGAAGGGTAATGCGAATAAGCCCAGCAATAATGCTGGTGAGGGTAGGAAAGAATCTAAGAAGAAAGTTATGTTCCCATGCAAGCTATGTGGCGGGGACCATTTGACTCATCTCTGCCAAAAATTCAAGATGCTCAGTGCTTGTTAGTGCAGCAAGGGACTTCTAGCTCTCAAGTTGTGTTAGCCAACCCTTTCCCCAAGGGCAACAACTGCTTGCTGGTGTGAATTCAAATCCTGGTACCTCTACAGGGGGCATCCAAGAGGGGGACAATTCCTCAAATGTTTTCATGATGGGTTCTCACATCAATGTGGCCACACGGTCACGTGATTATGGTGAAGCTGAAACATCCAAGGATAAATATGTTCCCAAAACTATGGATCTACTTCATATTGAGTGACCCTCTATTGAGTCTATACATCAGATACTGAAAGGTTCTGCCAAACGTGTGACTATCAACCCTAATGCTAGGGTAGCCTAGAATTACTCCATTGTTGAGGATCTGGCTCAAAGTCCATGTGCTATGTCTACTTTAGAGGTACTCCAATCGTGTCCAGCTCAACAAAGTGCTTTTCTTTCAGTGATAGGGGCAATTGATCTAAACAATTCTTTAGTGCTCACTTTTGACATGCTCAATGTCAAAAAGAGACTCCCTCATCATATGGCTTTTCAAATAAAGTCTACTTACGAGAAAACTAACATTTTTCGAACCATTATTCATGAGGGAGCTTCGACGTGTGTCATGTCAATGTCATGTTGGAAGGCCATTGGCTCGCCTTCGGCTGTTCCTTCACCTACACTCTTGACAGCATTTGATGGTCATTCTCATAGGCCATACGGGATTATCCCAACCTTTCCTATATATGTTGGAGGAAAGGTTGTTAACATCAAAGTAGAAATCATTGATGCAAACCTCGATTACAATATCCTTTTAGGGCGGAATTGGATTTATGAAATGGAAGTCGTAGTTTCAACTCTCTTTCATGTCCTTTGTTTTCCTCATGAGGGGAGAATTATTAAAATCGATCAATTGGATTATTCTCCAGGTGATCCTTGGGCAGCTTCAGATTCTACCATTCCCTTGGTAGATAATCCTCGTCAACCTATCAAGAATCTAGGAGTCGAGATGTACTCTTCCTTGATGGGTGTGTTTGATCTTCCCCCTCCTATAGCTAGAATAGATACAATTTCATCCTCCAAGGAGCCTTTAAGGAAAGAGTTTGTTCAAACTCACTATATTTTGGACCTTGGGACCTTATCTTCTTCAACGACCACATCATATGAAGGGAAGGTGGGTGGAATAGAATCTCCTATGCCTGCAACAGAGCTTAGATTTGAAGTTAATGATGACTCTACAAACGATAATCCTACTCCTTCTTCAGAGAAAGAGTTAGATGGTGATGTGGCTCATACTTGGACTCTTGATTCCACTTTTGCTTTGGATTGCTTGGATACCGTTTTTCAATCCGATGAAGTAGTTTTCAAAGCAATGACGGTTGTAGATTGACCATTGGAAGATCTATATGATCATTCATGTTTTCGTCCTCCTTTGTATGAAGTTGAATCTAGGTCCTCCAGTCTGTCTACTAGCGATGTTTGTATGTTTCCTTTGGCTCCAACACAGATATTTGTTGAAGGTCATATATGGATTGGTTCAATGACTGTACCTATAAACATCTCTAGGAGCAAGCTGGCGAAGCCCCCTGATGGGCTCCACCTCAAGAAGTACTTTGCCTAGGTTACAGCCAGGCAATGGCTTCTTTGTATTTTTTTGTCTTTTCTGTACATACCTTATCAGGAGTTTTCATGATATCGACACTTTTTGATCTACTTTGACAGGATTTTATGTATGACTTGGTTTATTTTGGATTCGTCGATGGTGCTAGTCGGCACACTCGGAACCTCGCTTCCGCAGCTTGTGTGATTTATTATGCAATTGGTTAGTTGATGGTATCAAGGGGAGTATGTATTGGTCCTACGTCAAATAATATGGCCAAATATGCTTCCATCATTAATTTACTATCCAAAGCTATTTCTTATGGAATTGATTCGTTGGCAGTCTATCTTGATTCACAACTGGTAGTGTCACAATTGAATAACATCTATCAGGTTTGAGATCTTTGTTTATATCAGCAATATTTGAGAATGAGGGTGTTGCAAAGATCATTTGTTTATATTACTTATTTTCACATTCCATGATCTGATAATTCATTAGTAGATTCTATCGCTAATCAAGCTTTAGATTGGCACATCATTCATTCATCAACATAAAATCAAACATCAGAAGTCAGAACTATATATGTATATATATATATATATATATATATATATATATATATATATATATATATATATAGATATAGATCTATATATATATATATATCGATATATATATATATATATATCTATATCTATATATATATATATATATATACATCTATATATATATATATATCGATATATATATATATATATATATATATATATATCATAAAATCACCCGTGTGTACATAAAGTGTGTCAAAAATAATATACAAAATCGGGACTAAAATGCCCATAATCATGTCCAGCACATCTAATGACCCAGCTCAGGATGAGCAGCTAAGTAGGTGACCGCTGCTTTGGCCACACACTGAAAAAGATGAACCCAGTCGCATGGCACTCCAACCACATGGCGCTGCATATCCTCTGGTAGATCTTCTACGGCCTCCATCGGTACCCGGTGAGTTAACCTCAACAAGTTTCACTAGACTGTGTATAAGACACTCTCAGTCTCCGGAGCCGCCTCTTCGACACCTCTTCCATGACGCCTATGCCATGGAAATCCATCTGCTCGTACCAGACCCACATCTGGACCATGATCATTATATCAGTCATTTAATCCCATGAAAAATATCTTTAAGTTCATTTTCATATTTGAAAAACATAAAAAAGAAATACTAAAAATTGATAAAACTTTAAAAAATGGCTACATATCTCTCCCCATGCTACATTTAGTGGCAATGCCAGATCTGGATCTCCCCTAAAATCCATGCCAGCATAGGGATAGTCATCCACAATGATGATTTGCTGCTCCCACCAGGAGAAGAAATCATCGTTAAAAGCAATCCTCGGTATGTCTTCGCCTCCAAGGCATTTCATCAGGTCGACCCACCTACCCATCCGTGGATCTCAGGGGCTATTGATAGGAACTGATACTCTCGGACGTAGCCCTGGAACCTTCTCAAAGAAGAAGGAGCACGAAATGGTCCCATATCCGAAGTTCTTGGTCTGTCCTTTCTAAATGGAGGATAGCTGACTCTTCATATTGGTTAGAAGAGGTGTACACCAGTCAAACATAGTAGTGAGACAATCTACAGCCAATCTCATGGATAGTTGTGATGATTGGTGCAATAAGGCTGATTCGTTTACCCTGGAAATGGTGAAGAGTATGATCCTTAGGGACAAACTCTCTACATGTTTGATTGGAATTTGGCTTCCAATCTTCTCAGGATGCTCCGGGCAGTGTATATGCACGTAGTCTTCCACCAAAAGACTACCTCGTGATCGGCTTGTCGAATGCACTACTTATCCTCTCCGGGAGAGACTAGTGATAAAGTAGATATCTTCTATCTCTATCCTTCAAGGCATTTGATCAATCATGAAAGCATCATCTCCGATACTCCAATAATGGATCAAAATTTCAAGCAGGTGGGTGTTTGCCTTCATATTTGGCATTTTGAAAAAATTTAATAAACCACATCCTCTCAAGGAATCCAAGACCTATTGATCATTCATAACCTTATCATCCATAGTGGCATGCTCCCTTTCCCTCCAGGTGATTGTCATCCTGAAAGAAAATCAAGTTTAACCATTAGATTTTTATGTTTTAAATTCAAACCACGTATACGCAGGTCCATTTCATACACAGTCACCTGTAGGGCCTGCGTATATGTGGGTCCATTTCATACACAGTCACCTGTAGGGCCTGCGTATATGTGCGTTTATCATAACCAACCCATGTATACGTCGTGTTGGAATTTTTGACATAATTTCCAATGGTAAAACCTCAATTTAAATTTCTAAAAACAATTACATTTTGATGCAAGCTAGATTTGGGGGTTAACTGGTGATTTTGAGTCAATTTGAATGGTCAAATTATTTGAGGGAAAATATTGCTTCTTTTTCTCCACAGCTTTTGCTCTCAACACAAATGGTAACAATGGTGAGTCAAAAAACTATTTTATAAGCTTTGAAAATGTCAATTTTTTTCAAAACTTGATTTTGTTTCATCTCATGTATCTTTTAACTTGGGAGATTGGAGTGTCGTGAATGGGTTGTTTTTTAGGACATTTTGGACACTTTTTCAGAAATTTCAAGTTTGTTCCATGACTGCTGACCCGTCATGGCAAGTATCATTTTCTCACTAGCATATAGGTTAGGGAAGCCAATTTTCCGTTGCATTTTGCATACTAGCCTCCATTTTTCAATACACTTTCCATAGGGTTGATCCCAGCGTGTTATGGTTCGTAAATCATCTTCACTCACTGATTTTTTAAATCATGACACTATGGTAGAGCCATACTTTTCATGGGCATCGTAGTTATCACCTCACTGACATTGGTTGCCCATGCTGCTTCATTGAGTAGGTTCGGGAGTCCTCTTTAGTCCCGCCATGACTTGTGCATTGAAGACTCATTCCTCTTTGCTTTTTTTTTTTTTTCTGGAATTATACCCTAGAGGCTCCTTTGTGTTAAGTTGTACTACTACATTGCATTTTGACCATTTGCACGTTTTGGCCTTGAGCCAGCTTCACTTAGACTCGTGTTTAAGCCACTTTTTGACCATGTCTTCTGCAAAAATCAAACTTGCAATCCCTTAGCTTCTGCAACTTGACACATCTTCAGACTCGTGGAAGGAACATCCCTTTGATTTTCCTTGACTAGTTTCACCTCCTTGCATTGAGCATACGATTCTTCCCATCCCGGAACTAGATCATCTGTTTCACTGACACTCGTTCTTTCCATTGTACTATAGCATACTTTTATTTTTTTTCCAGCTTAAAGAAAAAAAAAAAAATATGCTCATGATAGCTCATTGGAAATATCTTTTTATCTAGCTATCATTTGACTCATCAAGCAAGTCATTTGGCCAACTGAGCTAGGAGAAAATTGGATTTTCCCAAGGTCATTTCAGAGGTGCATAAATTCTCCCGAGGCAACTATATTTTTGACATTTCTCCAAAACCATGACACCTGTGTAACAATTGAAGGAGTTTTTCCTTCTTTGGCATGTTTTGGACAAAAACCTCTCTCAATTTTCCTAAATTCATCTTTTATTGCTCAGAAACATCATTTGAGTGAAACCTATCCCGATGTGTGGAATAAGGGATTTGTCGAAATGAAGCGAAATGAAGGGGATAGGGAGCTTCTAAATTCTTGAGGAAATTTTGGGAAGTAGTAAGGGATGTTAGGAAGTATGGGAAAGTGAAATCTCAAAGATTGAGTGAGGGGAAGGGGTCCAAAAAGTCAAAACGCAGGTCCAACCTAGAAAATTGCCAAGTTGTAGCAAGAAACTAGGGTTTGTGCGAAAATGAAGAATTTGGGGGATTTTAGTGATGGGAAGTGTTTAATAAGGTACATTATGGATAGGGGAAGGTGTATGAACATCAGGATACAATATTTTCCGATGATTTGACCATCCAAGAGAAATTAGCTTCAAAACCCTAGGAGAGGGAAAGAACCTTGCCTAGGAGCAACTGAAGCATGAACAAGGTGTAAAATGACCCAGTGGAACTTAACATGATGATGACAACCCTTTGAATGATGGTACAGTCAGTTGAATGGTGACATGGAACATCATTTGGACAACTTTGACAAGGGTAAAATCAAACCCTAGACCTAATGCCTAGTGACCAAATTTTTCTTGAAGACTCACTGAAATGACAAAATTTGACCTTGAAATTTTAAACTCACTTTGTAAGAGCATGTTTGATCACTGGAGGAAGGCTGCAAAGACTGACACTAACACTACCAACCGAGCTTTGTATTTCTCCACCTTTCCTTCTGCATTTGTCTTCTTCTTGAAAACCCATTTGTTTCCAATGGGTTTCCTTCCAGCCAGCAACTCCACCAGATCCTAAGCCTCATTTTTGTTAAAAGATGCCATTTCATCAACCATGGCCTCTTTCCAAAGTTTTCCATCCTCTAAATCTACTGCTTCCTTCATAATTCTGGGATCATCATCAGTAATAGATAAAGCAAAATTTTAATAGAAATTAGATGGACTATACCTTTTTGGTTGCCTTCTTTCTCGAACTGATCTTCTCACACCTGGAGTTTGTGGCTCTTCATCTTTTGATTCCTCTCCACTGCCTCTACCCAGAATTCTTGTCCTAACCTGGCACCACTGAGCATGCCTCTTGCCCTTTCCATCAATGTCTTGTTCATTTTTTCTGCAACTCCATTTTGCTCAGGTGTATATGGAGTAGTATTCTACCATGTTATACCATACTTCTTGCATAATTCTTCAAATTCCTTATTGAAAAACTCTCCACCATTATATTTCCTGAACACCTTCATCTTCTTCTCTTTCTGGTTTTCCACCAGAGCCTTAAATTCTTTAAACCTATTAAAGACTTCAGATTTATTCTTAAGGAAATATATCCATGTATTCCTTGAGAAGTCATCTATAAATGATACATAGTGCATAGACTTACCCAGTGATGGAACCTTCGCAGGTCCAAACACATCACTCTGCATAAGCTCTAATATATGTTTTGCCCTCTTACCACTAGATGGGAAACTCACCTGATTATACTTCCCATATACATAATTTTCATAGAAATAATAATCCCAAAATCTATTACTCACACCTTCTACCATACCTTTACCATGAAGTATTCGAAGGCCCTTCTCTCCAATATGTCCAAGCCTTTGATGCGGCAGCATGGTCTTCTCTATAGAGACCGCTAGATTTTCTGCTCCACTTTCAGGAACCACAAAACTATTGCACCCATCAACAACAGTTCTACCTTATAGCTTGTACAGAGTTCCAATCCGAACTCCCCGCATCAATACCAGTGCTCCTTGAACCATCTTGTAGGTATCCTTCTCGAACACTGTTTTTACCCTTGCATCATCCACCTTGCTTATAGAAATCAGATTTCTGGCCAATGCAGGAATATGAAGAACACCCAAAATTGTTCTAACCCTTCCACCTTGCAACTTCAACTTTAATTTTTCATGACCAACAATTCTATTCTTCCTATCACCCGCTAAGAAGACATCACCACCATCATTTTCTCATACTCGCAGAACCACTCTCTATGGCGATTGAAGTGAAAAGATGCACCTGAGTCAATCAACCATGTCTCATGATCTACATGTGTACTTGAAGAAGCCAAGTACACATCCCCACCTTCATCTGAGGTGATTTTCACCTCTGTAGAAGGAGCATCATCAGATGCCTTTCCTTTATCAGAAGCTTTAGATTTACAGTCCCTTTTGTAGTGCCCTTCCTTTCCGCATTTCCAACAAATCACCTTTACAGGTTTTCCTAGAGATTTAGATCTCCCTTTAGATTTATATCTCCCACTAGATGACTTATTTTTGTTTTTGTTCAGGGACCGTCCTCGTATATACAAGGAATCACCATTCTGGCTCTCCATATTTTTCCATCTCATCTCCTCCATCAGCAAGGATGAGACTATTTCATCAAACTGCAAGGCAGTTGCATTGCTACCTATTGCAATAACCAGACTATCCCACGAATCTGGTAGAGAACACAACAAACTGATGCACTTATCTTCATTTGAAATTTTAATATCAATAAATAATAACTAACTTACCACAGTATTAAATGCATTCATACACTCTATCACCGAGTCTCCATCTTTCATCCTCAGGTTATACATCTTTTTCCGTAGAAACAGTGTATTCACCTGAGACTTATATTGGTACAAAGTCCCTAACTTGTCCCACAAATCCTTAGTCGTAGCTTGCCCTTATACACTCAATAATACTGAATCTGAGACACACAATCATATTGTGCTCTTTACCTTCTGATCCAACTTCTTCCATTCTTCATCAGACACACCCATTGGTTTAGTACCCGGATCTACCATGTTCCATTGATCTTTATCCACCAACAAATCCTCCATCTTGTGTTTCCACAACTCAAAACTCTGACCATTAAATTTCTCAATCTCTATCTTTCCAGTACTTGCCATCTTCTTTCACCACTAAAATCAATCCTGCAAATCTGCCACTGAACAGGGTCTACCACAGGCCCAAGTGAAACCCCTTAGCAACAAAGGCGTCCCCTTGAAGCCAAATTAGCTCTGATACCAAATGTAGGTTTTAACCCCATACAAAAATTACCTGCATACAAATTCTAAAACACATAAAATAAACAATGCAAGAGCATAACACATAAAACACATATACACAGAGTTTTTCCCCTAGATCCCAAAACCAAGAGTACTAGCTTGATTTTTCATTATGTTCCTTTAAATGTTACAATACATATTTATACATGCCGAAGCATCAAATACCATGGACCAAAGTTCATCACGTCCAAAACCATGGACCGAAAACCATCGTGTCCAAATCCGTGTGTGTAAACCATGCACAAAACCATAGGTATGCCCGCCCAACCTAGAATAGGGTCCAAAAAAAAATTCCACGTGGCATTACCCCAGACCCCGTACAGGGGGGCTACCTGCCCCCCTCAAACCCCCCGGATAGGGGGGGTGTTAGGCCCCTATAATACTATTGTTTCCCCCATTATTATTGTCATTGTATCCCTTATTGTTATTATTGTTCCCCTATTGTCCCCATATTTTTATTAGTATGCCCCATATAAACCCACTGTTGTTATTTTTGTGTCCTTATGGTATCACTGTTATGTCGGCTTGATTGCATTATGACCCCTTAGACTCCTATATATAGAAGGGAGGGTTAGTCATTTGAATCATTCAAGAATTGTTCATTTGTGTAATGTAAAGGAGGTTTCCCCCTAGAAGAGGTTGAATTCTAAAGCATTGATCTATCTTTTTATCTTTTTGTGAGCTGGTTTTCTAACATTTAGTATCAGAGCTTTGGATTCTAAGGTTTCATTGCTCCAAATAGGTCATCATGGAATTTTCACTTTAACATTTTTTCTGCGACGTTTCAGAAGTGGAAAAAAAACCCATCTAAGACGAAATCACGATGAACCTTGTGCCCAAATTTCAGAGCTTGTCTCGCTATATTTTTGGACATATGATCTAAGGAAGTTAGTGTTTTTGCAAGCTCCAGAATTTAAGCTAAAACAGGTCATCGTGGGATTGTCGCTATCTCTTTCACTACAAAGTCTCAGAAGCTAAAACAAAAAACCATTTTAGAAGAAATCGTTCTGAACCTCGGTTCCGAATTTCAGATCTTGTCTTGCTATTTTGCGGAGATATAGTCTGAGGAAGTTAGGGTTTTTGCAGACCCACATATTATATTCCAAACAGGTCACCTAGGGAAAATCGCCATAACTTTAGTTTTGAGTATCATATTGAAATTTTGTAAGAAGTTTTAGAAAGAGGACAACCTGTAGGCTTTTGTGTATCAGTTTTAGGTACTAAGGTCGAAACAGTGACACGTGGAACATCGTACAAGTTCACTCTACTAAACTAGTTTATAATCAGGTCACAGTGGGAGATTTGGCATAAATCTTCCTTGGAGAATCCAATCTTGATCATACTTGTGGGGTTATAAAGTGGACTTAGAGGGCTACCGCAGGATGAAATTTTAGATATTCAAGATCTGCAGCTATAGAGATACAATAGATTCAATATTGAGCTCTTACAAAGTGAAAAAAAAGGTGTGTAGTTTTTTTTTAATTTTGCATAAGATTGGTTTGAAAGATTAGTTTGAAGGAATTCAAAGGGACTAGTGAAGAATTATTAGCATTAATTAATGCCCCAAATAAAGAAAATTGAAACACCTAGTAAGCAACCTGAAAGCTCTAGCATGATTCATGAAGAAGAGGAAGAAATGCAACATGATATATCAAAATTACAAGACCAAGTACAACAAATTTCATTCTCACTAAAGGTAAATGAAGCTAAGATGAATGGCATGGAAACTAATATGAATGGCATGCATGTTAATATGGAAGCTAAGATGGATGGCATGGAAGTTACGATGAATGGCATGGACACTAAGATGAATGGAATGGACGATAAGATGGAAGGATTGAAGATAAATTTGAATAAGTTGCTACAAGAAATGGTCACTAATGGTGAAAGGGTAGTAAAGGAAAATCATGATGAGAACAAAAGAAATGTTAATCACGATTTCATAAACTCTAATGTTGGATTGAAGACTCACCATGTTCCAAAAATTGATACGATGAAGTTTGATGGCAAGGATCCTGGGACATGGATATTACAGATGGAGCAATTTTTCGATCTCCATAATGTGAAAAACACACAAAAGGTACGTATTGTAATTTTATATTTGGAACCAAATTAGTTTGTATGTTATTGATGGATTTTCTCTCGTAAACGAATTTTCACTTGGGAAATTTTTATGGAAGAGATGATAGCACGTTATGAGGATAAAAAAAACAACACCTTTTTTAGCCAATTCATAAATCTCAAACAAAAGGGTTCAATGATGGAGTAGATTGAGGACTTCCAAAAATTGAACATAAGGGTAAACGATATTCTAGAGGAGAATAGGATTGATGTGTTCATAGGGACTTTAAAGGATAATATCCAACATGAGCTTCGCCTTTGGGAATGTGATTCATTGGAGAAGGCATTCAGGTTAGCAAGAAAAATGGAAAGAAAAATTATGGCAACTAGGAAGCCTACCACTCACAACTATAAAGATGGAAATGTCGTTGCCCCTAGCCTTCAACAACCTACAAGGTTGACACCACAAAAATTGGAAGAAAAAAGAGCAAAAGGGATTTGTTGTAGTTTGTTTTCGGGAAAACTAGTGTCTTTTTGATCTGCTAGTCCCACTATGATTGGCAGCTATCTTAGAAACAAACAATCAAAGAAATTTGCAATTTCCTCTATGTATGATAGACAAGAGAGAAGCACAGGAAAAACCTGGATATTCCACTTGAATCCTTGCTTGATTTCTCTCTCCCTTGATAGAGCTTGCAACTCCTCTCCTACTTGTCCCGCTTAGAGAATACCTATATTAGCATATAAATGTCCAAAAATTTATTCATATTTTTTAATCTAAATAATAATAAAAAACATAACAAAAACAAGCCTTAATATAAAATAATAAGTACTTACTGTCCACAAATGAAAAAGTGTGACACAAAATTATTGATTGCTTTATAATATTATATTATATTTTCCTTAATATTATTTTCAATTTTTAAAAATTAGAGAAAGACCAAAAAAAATACTCACCAATTCTTTTCATTTATTTATACTATTATAAGTTCCTATGTAAATTCTACGTACTTCTATTCATAACTGGAAGCTCTCTAATTTTTAGTGTTGCAGATCTATACAAGTGTGAGTAAGGATAAGAAGTGCATACAACGAATGACAATGGACAACAACAAAATCAATTTCAGAAATAATTACTTACAGACTACAGTAGAGCCTTTGCAACAAGAGAATATATTGGACAAAAGATTGATTAAGAAGACCAAGGGAAATGAATACTACAAGTATTTGGTGAAGTGGAAGGACCATCGAGTAGTTAATGGAACTTAGATGACTCACCATCCAATAGTTGATGCAACTTGGATGACTCCCACATTATTACATAAAAGTGGAAAAACTTGGAAACTTGTTTTTTTTCATTCCATAATTTTGTGTACACACATACACTAAAGCACACACATATCTATGTCTGTGTGCGTGTGTTGATATGGACTTGGATCATGCCATAGGATTTGTTTTAATCCTCATAACTAAAGGCAGTGATAATTGGACTATTATTTTATGACTACACGAGTTGGAGGCATGTAGGAGTGATAGATAATAGAGTTTAGAGCGGAGTAAACAAGTGGGCCACAAAAAACTTAGTCTTAGAGTCTATCACTTGAAAAGCATTGGTGTAACACAGCTAGAGTTTCTTCAAAAGAACCATCAAGAGACATATTGACGGTGATGTGTCGTGGGATTTTGTCCTCTGGGTAAGTGAAAAAGGGGCACACCAAGCAATTCATTGGGGCGATGAGCAAAAGGTAGATGTGGTAGTGAACCAATATAGAGAAGGCCAAGGCTACATGGAAGCTAGTTATATGGATATGAGTTGAGTGAAGTGGGACCACAACACCACTAACTCTTCCCGAAGGTAAAGGACTTACTCACACTTTTGAAAAGGGTTGGGGAGAATAGTTGATGAAGGGCATGGAAATAATTTGATAGGAATAATTATCATTCCTTAAACTGTGTCTCTTGGAGGATCTCCTTTGCACACAGCTTTCAATGGGATAGGGTGAAATCTCAACATAGATAAAATGATTGTGCACCAAAGTATAGCTCTAGGTGGCATCTAGAAGCTCACAAATAAAGAGAGAGGGGAGATAGGTCTCATGGCGTGGTAGCATTGCGAGAAGAAGGAGAAAATAGTATAAGCAGCTAGGGCTAATCATGTGAGTCGGGATAGTGTGAATTATACATATATGCAAAGGCCTCACTCATTAGTAGAAAAGAAGGCTTGGACTTGGGCTTTCATATAAAGGTAAGCCATCCTGTTTTAATCAGTGGCAGATCCTTCGCTATCGACAATGGGTAACCATCATTGTCTCCTGATTGATAGACTCTTACAGGTGTTCAACTTCAGCTCATCTATTCACACTTGCTAGATTGTACTGGGTACCTTGACTCTCATTATCATTATCGATGAGCAGTCTCGCGTTTGTTAATGGTATACATGATTGCCCGGTAATCAAACAATTTCTCACATGGTCGACTTCAGATCATTTGTTCCCATTGTGTAGAAATGTACCACGACGGTGAGTGAAGACCTCAGGTTGCATCAGCATTATTTGGTTCACTTGACATTTGCTCCTGTTGCTGCTAGTTCACACCATTCCAAATTATATGTTGCAGTCCTTCACAATGACATCTTATATGCCAGCATCCGAGTTGCGATGTAGAACCATCTTATTCCATCATGTTCATTTGGTACTATTATTATCAGTTTTTGACATCAGTGATTAGCTTCATGTTTCAGCTTCATTGATCATCTTCTAATATATGATATTCAGACCTGTACTTATTCGATTGTGATCAAATAATTCATTATGTACTTTCAATTCCTTATACTTGTATACACAGTGGATCCGCTTGTACTTGATATGCAGACATGCTTTACTTTCTCTGAGCATGCGTATGCCCGCCTCAGACAGATGTTTATTTTAGTTCTAATATGGTAACTTTTGACTCTTTGAGCTCATTTTTGTAGGAAATCTTATATATTCTCTCTTATGTTAAGATTTGAAGGAAATCATATATCTTTCTTATGTTTAAAGATGTAAGAGGGTAAACACTCCATTAAAAAAAATATGATCTCAATGTTAAAATGAAATGTTATTTAAATAATAAATGAGAAAAATTTAAATTTTTCTAAAGTAAAAAATAAATTAAATAAAGAAAATTGTTATTTATATTATATCTAATCACATAAATAATAGTAATAATAATTAAAACAATACACACAATATATTTAAGTTATAAAATAATCTAACTACTTATTGAAAAAATCTTATTATAAATTTAGTTATTTAAATATCATTTAAACACTTTAAAATGCCTCGTAAATTAATTTATTGATCATTTTTAAAATTTATTCTCCTGATGATGATGATGGTTAACGTCCAGTGAGACAAAACTTTGGTCTATCGGACCTATAGAAATGAATTATTTAGTTTGATTTAAGATTTTATTCCTATGCTCAAAAAGCTTGGAGAGAAGCCTTCTGATTTCACTGTAAGTTTGACATCGTAAAAGGCTAGGAACGTCAGTATTGCAAGAGAGATTTTGAAATTGAGATCTAATGTGGTTTTACACGGAGCACTCTAAGGGGAAGTGATTTTATTCCTGCATGTTCATATTCTTACAGAGATGGTAGAACCTTTCCATCCATGGTGTTCTAGGAACTTTCCAACGACCCGTTTCACTATGGAGCTCATGAGAGTTCGTTCTAATCTTGGCTATATTAACTTTCTTCTTTGAGCTATTTAAAACAGAGAGATACTTTTGATCTTCTAGGTTGGGGTTGATGACCTCCTTATAATACCTTAATTTTCTTTTAGCTGCTAAATCTTTCTCACACCACATTTTTTCTTTGAACTTCGACGTAACAATATTTTTAATGTTATTAATGTTTTATAATGCAACATTCTCATGAATCTCCCAATGGTTTAACCAGGCCCTGGTGTCTTTATGCCAGCCTTGCTTGAGCCTTAGGTGGTTTTGGATGGAATTTAAAGCTAGTTTAGGAAGTCTATGATCTCCTATGTTATTGAGTTTGCGCTTGTACAACAGAAGCCTAGTCATAGCTAGGCTCTCTAGAGGGTAAATACCCACTTCTATAAGGAGACTATGATAGGGTGTGTTGCTTTTAATTTTGGGGTTATACGTTATAAAAATCTTATGGATTTGCTCAATCTTTCTCCAGGATTCTCTAGAGATGCTACAACCCCAATCCTTGCCTCCATATAAGATAACCGGAGTGACTAAATTTTCAAAGAGGAACTTATTTCTATCCCACATTACGAGGTTTGCCATTTTACAATTATTTTCAAGACCAAAATAAGCTTTCCAACCCCCATTAATCCTTTTCTCAATGCTATAGTTCGAGTTGAGCTTTTGATGAATATCAATTCCTAGGTACTTGTAGGAAGATACTTCCTCCAAGTTACTATTGTCATAGATAAAATAATCATATCCAAACTAATATCCCAAAAATTATTTTTTTTTTTCAAATAATTAAAATAAAAAAATAAATCATTTATCAAATTATGAATTATAATGATTTTATTGACTAAATTCTATTAAACAAGTGAGAATAAAAAACTTCAAAAAAATTCCAACAAAATAAAGATGGAATACCATATCATAGATTGAACTCGTTGACTCCATATAATTTGCAAAATTAATATTTTCCCATAATCTTCACATCTAAAATAATAAACTTTTAATATTACAAAGTAATTTTTGTTTTAAATTTGGTTTTTTTGTTCATTAATGTTCAACCATAATGAACCTTTTATATTAGAAAATGAATTCGGTATAAACATAATCTTTATTAACATATATATGTCCAAATATTTATTCATATTTTTTAATCTAAATAATAATAAAAAAACAGAACAAAAACAAGACTTAATATAAAATAATAAGTACTTATTGTCCACAAATGAAAAAGTGTGACACAAAATTATTGATTGCTTTATAATATTATATTATATTTTCCTTAATATCATTTTCCATTTCTAAAAATTAGAGAAAGACCAACAAAAAATACTCACCAATTCTTTTCATTTATTTATAATATTATAAATTTCTATGTAAATTCTTAGTACTTCTATTCATAAATGGAAGCTCTCTAACTTTTAGTGTTGTAGATCTATACAAGTGTGAGTAAGGACAAGAAGTGCATACAACAAATGAAAATGGACAACAACAAAATCAATTTCAGAAACAATTACTTACAGACTACAGTAGAGCCTTTGCAACGAGAGAATATTTTGGACAAAAGATTGATTAAGATGACCAAGGGAAATGAATACTACAAGTATTTGGTGAAGTGGAAGGACCATCGAGTAGTTAATGGAACTTGGATGACTCACCATCCAATAGTTGATGCAACTTGGATGACTCCCACATTATTACAGAAAAGTGGAAAAACTTGGAAACATGTTTTTTTTTATTCCTTAATTGTGTGTACACACACACACACACTAAAACACACACATATCTATGTGTGTGTGCGTGTGTTGATATGGACTTGGATCATGCCCTAAGATTTTTTAATCCTCGTTACCAAAGGCAGTGATAACTGTACTACTATTTTATGACTACATGAGTTAGAGGCATGTAGGAGTGATAGCTAATAGAGATGAGAGCGTAGTAAACAAGTGGGCCACAAAAAACTTTGTCTTTTGAGTTTCAATTAGAGTCTATCACTTGAAAAGCATTGGTGTAACACAACTAGAGTTTCTTCAAAAGAACCATCAAGAGACATCGTGAGGGTGATGTGCCGTGGGAGTTCGTCCTCCGGGTGAGTGAAAAAAGAGCACACCAAGAAATTCATTTGGGTGATGAGCAGAAGGTAGATGTGGTAGTGAACCAATATAGAGAAGGCCAAGGTTACATGGAAGCTAGTTATATGGAACGAGTTGAGTGAAGTGGGAGCACAACACCACTAAATCTTCCCCAAGGTAAAGGACTTACTCACACTTTTAGGAAGGGTTGGGGACAATAGTTGACGAAGGGCGTGGAAATAATTTGATAGGAATAATTCTCATTCCTTAAACTATGCCTCTCAGAGGACCTCCTTTGCACACAACTTTCAATGGTATAGGGTGAAATCTCAACATAGATAAAATGGTTGTGCATAAAAGTATTGCTCGAGGTGGCATCTAGAAGCTCACAAATAAGGAGAGAGGGGACATAAGTCTCATGGTGTGGTAGCATTGCGAGAAGAAGGAGAAAATAGTATAAGCGGCTAGGGCTAATCATGTGGGTCGGGATAGTGTGAATTATACATATACGCAAAGGCCTCACTCACTAGTAGAAAAGAAGGCTTGGACTTGGGCTTTCATATAAAGGTAAGCCATCCTATTTTAATCAATGGTAGATCCTTCACTATCGACAGTGCGAAACCATCATTATCTCCTGATTGATATATTCTTACAGGTGTTCGACTTCACCTCATCTATTCACACTTGTTAGATTGTACTGGGTACCTTGACTCTCATTATCATTATCGGTGAGTAGTCTCACGTTTGTTAATGGTATACATAAATGACCTGTAATCAAACGATTTCTCACATGGTCGTCTTCATATCATTTATTCCCATTGTGTAGAAATGTACCACGACATTCAGTGAAGACCTCAGGTTGCATCAGCATTATTTGGTTCACTTGGCAGTTGCTCCTGTTGCTGCTAGTTCACACCATTCCAAATTATATGTTGCATTCCTTCACAGTGACATCTTATATGTCAGCATCCGAGTTGCGATGTAGCACCATCTTATTCCATCATGTTCATTTGGTACTATTATTATCAGTTTTTGACATCAGTGATTAGCTTCATATTTCAGCTTCATTGATCATCTTCTTATATATGATATTCACACTTGTACTTATTCGATTGTGATCAGATGATTCATTATGTACTTTCAGTTCCTTATACTTTTATACATAGTGGATCCACTTGTACTTGATATGCGGACATGCTGTAATTTCTCCGAGCATGGTTATGCCTTCCTCAGACAGTTGTTTCTTTTAGTTCTAATATGATAACTTTTGACTCTTTCATCTCATTGTTGTCACTATGAGATGAAAATCATGTTGGAGATGATGATATCATCTATCATTCATATCTGGAAGGCTTATATATTATATTTCCTAGGTTGAGAGTTGTAAGAAAGCTTATATATTATCTCTTAAGATTTGAAGGAAATCACATATCTTTCTTATGTTTAAAGATGTAAGAGGGTAAACACTCCATTAAAAAAAGTATGATCTCAGTGTTAAAATGAAATGTTATTTGAAGAATAAATGAGAAAAATTTAAATTTTTCTAAAGTAAAAAAAAAAATATTGTTTATATTATATCTAATCACATAAATAATAATAATAATAATTAAAAAAATACACATAATATATTTAAGTTATAAAATAATCTAATTATTTATTGAAAATTTATTATTATAAATTTAGCTATTTAAATATAATTTAAACACTTTAAAATGCCTCGTAAATTAATATATTGATCATTTTGAAAATTTATTCTCCTTATGATGATGATGGTTAACGTCCATTGAGACCAAACCTTGGTCTATCGGACCTATAGAAACAAATTATTTAGTTTGATTTAAGATTTTATTCCTATGCTCGAAAGCTTGGAGAGAAGCCTTTCGAGTTCACTGTAATTTTGACATCGTAAAATGCTAGGAACGTCAGTATTGCAAGAGAGATTTTGAAATTGAGATCTAATGTGGTTTTACACGGAGCACTCTAAGGGGAAGTGATTTTATTCCTCCATGTTCGTATTCTCACAGAGATGGCAGAACCTTTCCATCCATGGTGTTTTAGGAACATTCCAACGACTCGTTTCACTATGGAGCTCATGAGAATTCATTATAATCTTGGCTATATTAATTTTCCTCTTTGAGCTATTTAAAACAGACAGATACTTTTGATCTTCTAGGTTGGGGTTGATGACCTCCTTATAATACCTTAATTTTCTTTTAGCTGCTAAATCTTTTTCACACCACATTTTTTCTTTGAACTTCTAAGTAACAATATTTTTAATGTTATTAATGTTTTACAATGCAAGATTCTTGTCAATCTCCCAATGGTTTAACCAGGCCCTGGTGTCTTTGTATCAGCCTTGCTTGAGCCTTAGGTGGTTTTGGATGGAATTTAAAGCTAGTTTAGGAAGTCTATGATCTCCTATGTTATTGAGTTTGCGCTTGTACAACAGAAGCCTAGTCATAGCTAGGCTCTCGATAGGGTGACAACCCACTTCTATAAGGAGAATAGGATAGGGTGTGTTGCTTTTAATTTTGAGGTTATATGTTATAAAACTCTTCTGGATTTTCTCAATCTTTCTCCAGGATTCTCTAGAGATGCTACAACCCCAATCCTTACATCCATATAAGATAACCAGAGTGACTAAATTTTCAAAGAGGAACTTCTTTCTATCCCACATTACGAGGTTTGCCATTTTATAATTATATTCAAGACCAAAATAAGCTTTCCACCCCCCATTAATCCTTTTCTCAATGCTATAGTTCCAGTTGAGCTTGTGATGAATATCAATTCCTAGGTACTTGTAGGAAGATACTTCCTCCAAGTTACTATTGTCATACATAAAATAATCATATCCAAACTAATATCCCAAAAACTAATAATAATAATAATATATATATAATATATTAATATTATAATAATATTATTAATATAATTAATAATATTATTAATATTCCCTAGGTTTATATCAATTTCTTATTAGAATTAATTCTTCCCTAGGTATAAAATTAAATTAATTTCATATTAAAATTAATATTATATACTTAAACAAATTAATAATATATTTAATATTAATAATATAAGTAGTATGAATAGTATTATAATTAATAATAATATAATGAATATAATTAATATTAATTAATTAATATATTAATAACAATAAAATAATTAATATAATTAATTAATAATAATAATTAATATAATTATTATTAATTAATATAATAATATTAATATTAATATAATCAATTTAATTAATATTAATAATATAATTAATTAGTATTATTAATATTATTAATAATCTAATTAAATTATTTAGAAATTAATTTCTTAAAAAAAATAATAATTAAAAAAAATAAAATTAATTAAAATAAATAAAAATTATTAATTCAGCCGACATGTTTGTTATTCCTAAATGTTTTATCCTCATCACTATATATTACTTCTCCGCTGCTCTTCTGCCATCATCATTCTCTCATCCTGATGATGGATCCCACTTGGGATTTGAAACGTTGGTTCAAAAATGATAAAACTGTGGATTCTCCGGTCAATGATTCAAAATATCTTCTTCTTTTTTTAAGTAATTAAAATAAAAAAATAAATCATTTATCAAATTATGAATTATAATGATTTTATTGACTAAATTCTATTAAACAAGTGAGAATTAAAAAATTCAAGAAAATTCCAACAAATTAAAGATGGAATACCATATCATAGATTGAACTTGTTGATTCCATATAATTTGCAAAATTAATCTTTTTCCATAATCTTCACATCTAAAATAATAATCTTTTAATATTACAAAGTAATTTTTATTTTAAATTTGGTTTTTTTTGTTCATTAGTGTTCAACCATAATGAACCTTTTATATTAGAAAATGAATTCGGTATAAACATAATCTTCATTAACATATATATGTCCAAAAATTTATTCATATTTTTTAATGTAAATAATAATAAAAAATATAATAAAAACAAGCCTTAATATAAAATAATAAGTACTTATTGTCCACAAATGAAAAAGTGTGACACAAAATTATTGATTGCTTTATAATATTATATTATATTTTCCTTAATATCATTTTCAATTTTTAAAAATTAGAGAAAGACCAACAAAAAATACTCACCAATTCTTTTCATTTATTTATAATATTATAAGTTTCTATGTAAATTCTATGTACTTCTATTCATAAATGGAAGCTCTCTAATTTTTAGTTTGCAGATCTGTACAAGTGTGAGTAAGGATAAGAAGTGCATACAACAAATGACAATGGACAACAACAAAATCAATTTCAGAAACAATTACTTACAGACTACAGTAGAGCCTTTGTAATGAGAGAATATATTGGACAAAAGATTGATTAAGAAGACCAAGGGAAATGAATACTACAAGTATTTGGTGAAGTGGAAGGACCATCAAGTAGTTAATGGAACTTGGATGACTCACCATCCAATAGTTGATGCAACTTGAATGACTCCCACATTATTACAGAAAAGTGGAAAAACTTGGAAACATGTTTTTTTTCATTCCTTACTCAGATCTAAAATTGGGTAGTTCGGGATTGGGACCCATTTACATTCTTTCTCTCATACTTGATTCATGTCAAATATGAATCAATAGACATTCAAATAACATTTCATTTCATTGAATTAATTTTATAATAAGCCATGGACGAAACAAAATATGTGAATCAATTAGAATTGATTGTATTTATTGTTCGGTCCTTTGGTCTTCCACTCATGGTGGGTGGGATAATAATGAAGAAGTTGACGTAAAAATATAAGAATTTGATCTATTTCAAAGGAGTATATTCATGTTCCTATTTCCCTAATATAATACTTTCTGGCTGGATATTTTCATTAATATATAGTCTCATTCCTACCTATTCTTGCATCCTTTATTTCCAGAGCTTTGGCTCCCATTGGTCAAGAACCGGACTACTAGTTACGAATCAAGTATCGAACCAATGGGAAGATACTTGGATCCGATCTAAGATCATTATATGTTCGCTCCAGTTCTTGTTGTTCTTGATGTTGGAACAGTCTCCCTTTCTCTATGGGCTATGAGTTCTAGTATACAGGGTATATCTGCATTTATAGGAGCTTCAATTCTCGTGCTTATTTTCATCGTTGGTTCAGTCCATGCGTGGCGAAGAGGAACATTGGAATGGTCCTTAATTTCCGAGTGGGGGAGGGAAGTACAAAATGACATAAAGCCAATGATGAATCCTATGAAGTTACCTTTACTCGATCAAACAATTTTGAATCCAGATATTTAAACTACCCCAAACGATCTGTCGAACGAATTGGGCCAGACTCTCCAGTTTATGAACGCTCCTTTACAGTATTAATTGTGGTTTCATCAAATTCGCTTCATTAATAGATTTGCGATTCGACTCCGATCGTTACGGTCCGGTACCAAGATCTGGACCTTCTCCAGGTTATTTTTTAAGGGTTCGGATGAACCCTCTTTTGGTCAGAACCAAAACACTAGATGAGTTATTCATCCCCGTTCTTATTACCAATGAAATGGATCCAATAGTTCCGATTGTACCAATAATTAGATTATTGGCTACAGAAAAATTCTGTGACATATCAGGGCGGCCAATTAGTAAATTGTCTTGGACCAGTCTAACAGATGATGATATCCTCGATCGATTCGATCAAATTTGGAGAAATCTTTTTCATTACTACAGTGGATCCTTTGATCGAGATGGTTTATATCGTATAAAGTATATACTTTTATTATCATGTGCTAAAACTTTAGCCTGTAAACATAAAAGTACGATACGTGTAGTTCGGAAGGAATTAGGTCCAGAACTCTTTAAAAAATCGTTTTCAAAAGAACGAGAATTTGATTCTCTGCCTTTTTCATCAAAAGCGGCGGCCCGTTCGCAGAGAGAACGAATTTGGCATTTAGATATTCCCCAGATAAATCCCCTAGCTAATTCCTGGCAAAAGATACAGGATCTGAAAATAGAAAACTTATTTGACCAATGAAATGCTCTTTGAGTAATTGCCTCGATTCAGAATCATTTTTATTTTTCTATCCGAGAACTAATAGGAAATAGATACATTACATGGGGAAAGCCGTGTGCAATGAGAATTGCAAGCACGGTTTGGGGAGAGATTTCTCGCTCTTACTGATACTGAAGAGCAGATCATCCACTCCATCTGACAAGCTCCGGGTTCGAGTCCCGGGCAACCCGGATCAAATTTCTGATAGGTACCTCTGTGCACTTATTCTGGTTCTGGATCTAATCAAGTTTTTTTTAATATTTGTTTCTATTCACAGGGAACGAACTATCGCACTATGGGTTCTCCAGAAAGGTGATAAATAATTGATATTCCACTCATATAAATTTATTAATAATTTGGTTCCAGAATTGCGTTGCACTTCGTTATAGCGAAAAAAAAAAAATACTTATTCGATCCTATCTGTTCTCATTCCAATTGATCTTCCATTTCTGGAACCAGGAATAAATAATTTGATGGAGTATCTAACCACAGATAGATCTATAGAGTGTGGAATATATCTAAAAAATAAAGATAGAGTCTATCTAAAATACCTCTATATTCTATCCATATAGTATAGATTCAGTATCTATCCCGTTGGGATAGATATTTAAATTCCATCCCAGATATTGGTTGACATTGATACATGGATCATATTATACTGTAAAATAACAAGCCTTATGCTTGGGAGCCTCTGATGATTTTATAAACGAAGTTCTGACCATGACTGCAATTATAGAAAGACGCGAAAGCGCAAATTTATGGAGTCGCTTCTGCGACTGGATCACTAGCACTGAAAACCGTCTTTACATTGGATGGTTCGGCGTCTTGATGATCCCTACCCTATTGACCGCAACCTCTGTATTCATTATTGCTTTCATCGCAGCTCCTCCAGTAGATATTGATGGTATTCGTGAACCTGTTTCTGGTTCTCTTCTTTATGGAAACAATATTATCTCCGGTGCCATTATTCCTACCTCTGCAGCTATCAGTTTGCACTTCTATCCCATCTGGGAAGCAGCTTCCGTCGATGAATGGCTATACAACGGGGGTCCTTACGAGCTAATCGTTCTACACTTCCTACTTGGTGTAGCTTGCTATATGGGTCGTGAGTGGGAGCTTAGCTTCCGTCTAGGTATGCGTCCTTGGATTGCTGTTGCATACTCAGCTCCTGTTGCAGCTGCTACTGCCGTTTTCTTGATCTACCCTATTGGTCAAGGAAGCTTCTCTGACGGTATGCCTCTAGGAATCTCTGGTACTTTCAATTTCATGATTGTATTCCAGGCTGAGCACAATATCCTTATGCATCCATTCCACATGTTGGGTGTAGCTGGCGTATTCGGCGGCTCTCTATTCAGTGCTATGCTATTCTTCAATATTTTAAAGTTATTTCTTTCACCTTTATCAATATAAAGAGATACTTTGAACTCATCAAGTCTTTAAAGCATCCATCATACATGATAGAGTTGCAAAAAATGATTAATCCTCCCGTGCCTAATAGCTTTCTCTATTATACAATAGAAAGATCCAGTTCTCTTCCACAGATTATGAATAGTGTTTTTTCTACGAATATGAATATGAATATGAAGACGAAGAGGAAGACGAAGACGAAGAGGAAGACAAAGAATAGAAATAAAAAATTTCTTATAACTATAATAAGAGAGTTGAACGGATTGTGCTCTAGTATGGATATCTCCGAAGAAGAGATGAACTTACTAGTTCAGTTTCTAATGACGGAAAAAGCCCTTTTTAAATTTGAATCAATTTTTACTTACAGTCATAATTTATTCAAGAATGAATTTGGAGATCAAATCATTAGACAGCCAGGGCTTATTCACTTACGATATTTGGCCTACACTTATCAAAAAGGTCTAATTAATTACGGGTTCAATCCATTTTGTTTAGCAGAAAGATGGGTATTCCTTGCTTTTTGTCAGAAGATTACCTCTTCACAAATATTGTGTCAAACCAACCCCACATTTCATGGAAAACCTTTCTCACTCCACTCAGGATCATTACTTTCCAAAGGGATTTTACTGATAGGTCCTATGGGAACTGGCCGATCCTATTTGGTCAAAAGTCTAGCAGCAGACTCATATGTTCCTTTAATAAGAATATCTCTGAAGAAGCTCTGGTATGGTGAGTATTTAGATTACCCTCTTGAACGTATTCCTACTGAGTTTGATCCTTTTGTGAAAGACAAAATGGAAGATTTCCATATTACCTTAGAATTGGCGAAAAGAATGTCTCCTTGCATAATATGGATTCCAAACATTCATGAACTGAATTTAAATGACGCAACTAACTATTTATTTGGTTTTGGCTTCACTGACGTGTTCCTTAGTGTATTAATGAGCACTCTCTTTAGATTTAGAGATGGTGAAAAAGATTCTATGAGAAATATTCTTGTTATTGCTTCGACTCATATCCCCCAAAGAGTGGATCCAGCTCTAATAGCTCCAAATCGATTAGATAGATCGATCAATATTCGAATGCTTGTTATCCCACAACGACAAAGGGAATTTCCTATTCTTTTATGTAGCAAAGGATTATACTCGGGAAAATACCAGTGGTTTCTTGATCACGACCAGCTAAAGCTATAGTTCCATTAAAGAGCGTTTCCACGGGGTAGGACCTCCTCAGGGAATATAAGGTTTTCATGAGGCTGATCTTGAGCCGCCATCCAAGCATGAATACCTTCGTTCAGGAGAATATTTTTCGTGTAGAAAGTCTCAGATTCAGGATCTTCTGCTGCACGGATCTCCTGGGAAACAAAATCATAGGCACGTAAGTTTAGAGCTAGACCAACTACTCCAATGGCACTCATCCATAAACCGGTCACTGGCACAAATAACATGAAGAAATGTAACCAACGTTTATTGGAAAAAGCAACCCCAAAAATCTGGGACCCTTGTAGGAACGACCTTAAAACCGCTTAATTCAGAATATGGTAAAGTAGCTCCTGGATGGGGAACTACTCCTCTTATAGGTTTTGCAATGGCTCTATTTGCAGTATTCCTATCTATTATCTTGGAGATTTATAATTCTTCCGTTTTATTGGATGGGATTCCGGTTAGTTGGGGCTGAGGAACTCCAAAATTCACCTGGTGAGCTCTTGAAGAAAAAAAAAGAACTGAGGGATTCAAACCCAGACCAAATAGTGGCTTTGAGTTTTTAGCTTATCTTATTCCAATAGTTTGATCATGTAATTACTTTTCTATAAGGATTTTTGGAATATGGGTGTGCGACTTGTTGAAATCGATCCATATTTATAGTACAGAAGACCGATCTGTTATCTTCATCAAGATGGTCCTACCTCGTTGGATATTTAATTTCTAGAATATTGAATCTCTAGAGCACGAGGTCTATCATAGATATGTTCCGGAAACCCGTATGAGTACTACTGGAATTCTTTTATATGGAAAACGAAGATCTTTCTCCAATTTGTTATTGATCCTAATAGCTCCAATCATTTCATTCATCCCGTTCCTAGTTGGGAGTAAATGATCATGGCATGACGGACCCGACGAACGATCGTAAGAGTATTCTCCATTCCATCTTGATCCTAACAAAACTTTGTGGATTATGGAAATGAGAGGAACGGAACGGAAAAGAGCCAGCTATCGGGATCGAACCGATGACCATCGCATTACAAGTGCGATGCTCTAACCTCTGAGCTAAGCAGGCTCGATGGAATATCACTCCCCATTTCATTGGGGTGAGATCCATAGATTCCTTTGGAATCCTAACGATTATAGCGCGAATCAGATTCAATGACGCAATCCAGATTACGATTACAACGGAACATTGTTTGAATGTAGATTCTTTCAAGGGAAAGAAAGGAGAAGTAAGGGTCAATTGATATCGATCGTTTTACTCACTCTTCCAAATCGACTAGGGGAGGATAATAACATTGCATTTCAAATGGATAAATAATATAATGATTCCCAGTCATATTCGATTGGGGTAGAGATAGAGAAGGGGAGAGAAGGGGAGAGAAGGGGAGTAGGGGAGTAGGGGAGGATATTTCTCCCACCCAATATTGAGCAAATATCCAATGAATAATGCTGATGGATATTACATAATAGGATTAGATCAAGGTATGATCTTGTTCTTCGAGAAGGGGATATGGCGGAATTGGTAGACGCTACGGACTTGATCGAATTGAGCCTTGGTATGGAAACCTACCAAGTGATAGCTTCCAAATCCAGGGAACCCTGGGATATTTTGAATGGGTAATCCTGAGCCAAATCCGGTTCATGAAGACAATGTTTCTTCTCCTAAGGTAGGAAGGGGATAGGTGCAGAGACTCAATGGAAGCTATTCTAACGAATGAATCTCATTTGGTCCAATACTGTAGTTATAGAATGATCTATTTACACCTCAAAAATGGAGAGAGATGTTATATAACATCAGAAAAAACTGGCGATCAGAACTCGTTCCAAGCATTTTATTCATAAGATAGATGCCAGATTCGAGTTGAAGTACTGATTTGACATTAAGTAATCCAATTATGAACTTATCTACTCTAGATGGAGAATTGAATTATTTTTTGGAATAAATGGTTGGACGAGGATAAAGATAGAGTCCAATTCTACATGTCAATGTAAACAACAATGCAAATTGCAGTAGGAGGAAAATCCGTTGGCTTTATAGACCGTGAGGGTTCAAGTCCCTCTATCCCCACCCAGGTTCGTTCCCGAACGGACTGATCTATCTTCTCCAATTCCATTGGTTCGAATCCATTCTAATTTCTCGATTCTTTTACCTCGCTATTTTTTTTTCATGAAGAGAAGAAATTAGAACATGAATCTTTTCATCCATCTTATGACCAGTTGAGTTGATCTGTTAATAAGCTGATCATATGATCAATTGATTTTGTGATATATGATCTACATATATTAGATCATTTTTAAATTATTCAATTGCAGTCCATTTTTATCATATTAGTGACTTCCAGATCGAAAATAATAAATATCATTCTAAAAACTAGTAAAAATACCTTTTTACTTCTTTTTAGTTGACACAAGTTAAAACCCTGTACCAGGATGATCCACAGGGAAGAGCGTGTACACACACACACACTAAAACACACACATATCTATGTGTGTGTGTGTGTGTGTGTGTTGATATGGACTTGGATCATGCCCTAGGATTTTTTGTAATCCTCGTAACCAAAGGCAGTGAGAATTGGACTACTATTTTATGACTACATGAGTTGGAGGCATATAGGAGTGATAGCTAATAGAGCTGACAGAGGAGTAAACAAGTGGGCCACAAAAAATTTAGTATTTTGAGTTTTAATTAGAGTCTATCACTTGAAAAGCATTGGTGTAACAACTATAGTTTTGTCAAAAGAACCATCGATAGACAGCGTGAGGGTGATTTGTCATGGGAGTTCGTCCTCCGGGTGAGTGAAAAAGGAGCACACCAAGCAATTCGTCGGGGTGATGAGTAGAAGGAGGATGTGGAAGTGAACCAATATAGAGAAGGCCAAGGTTACATGGAAGCTAGTTATATGGAACGAGTTGAGTGAAGTGGGACCACAACACCACTAACTCCTCCCGAAGGTAAAGGACTTACTCACACTTTTAAAAAGGGTTGGGGACAATAGTTGATGAATGGCATGGAAATAATTTGATAGGAATACTTCTCATTCCTTAATGTGTGCCTCTTGGAGAATCTCCTTTGCACACAACTTTCAATGGGATAGGGTGAAATCTCAACATAGATGATAGGGTATAAGCAACTAGGGCTAATCATGTGAGTCGGGCTAGTTTGAATTATACATATACGCAAAGGTCTCAATGACTAGTAGAAAAGAAGGCTTGGACTTGGGCTTTCATCTAAAGGTAAGCCATCCTCTTTTAATTATAATTAAAAGCTTGGTTGCAGTAGTTTTGGTTTAAGTATTGGGGTTTATAATAATTTTTATAAAAGTTTATAGCCTGCATTACAGAATAATCTTTCCAACAATATATCCTATGCTCCCATTTGAGCTAGGTAATTGGTGGCAAAATTCCTTCAAGGATAGCATATCCAAATGTAGGCTACTTGTATTTTCTTTAGGTCATCTTAACAAAATATTCCATATCTCTTTATTCTTATGGAATTATAGGGAGTGCCAAATACACTTGGAAATGTCTTAGAGTTTTTTGTTTGACTATATGATCTCCTCTTTCAGTGGGACAAACTTTGACATAAAAAACAACCATTTTCAATAGATTGGAACCATTTTAAATTTGGTTTTTTTTTTGTTCGTTAATGTTCAAGCATAATGAACCTTTTATATTATAAAATGAATTCACTATAAACATAATCTTTATCAACATATATGCCCAAAAGTTTAGTCATATTTTTTAATCTAAATAATAATAAAAAACATAAGAGAAACAAGCCTTAATATAAAATAATAAGTTCTTACTTTCCACAAATGAAAAAGTGTGACAAAAAATTATTGATTTCTTTATAATATTATCTTACATCTTCCTTAATATCATTTTTAATTTTTAAAAATTAGAGAAAGACCAACAAAAAGTACTCACCAATTCTTTTCATTTATTTATAATATTATAATTTTATATGTAAAGTTTAGGTACTTCTATTCATAAATGGAAGCTCTCTAATTTTCAATGTTGCAGATCTATACAAGTGTGAGTAAGGATAAGAAGTGCATACATCAAATGGAAATGGACGAAAACAAATCAATTTCAGAAACAATTACTTACAGACTATAGTAGAGCCTTTGCAACGAGAGAATATATTGGACAAAAGATTGATTAAGAAGACCAAGGGAAATGAATACTACAAGTATTTGGTGAAGTGGAAGGACCATCGAGTAGTTGATGGAACTTGGATGACTCACCCTCCAATAGTTGATGCAACTTGGATGACTCCCACATTATTATAGAAAGGTGGAAAAACTCGTGAAGACCTCATGGGCATGAGCCCATGAATTTGGATGAATGCCACATTATTACATAAAAGTGGCAGAACTGTTGAAGACCTCATGGGTAGGAGCACATGAAGACCTTATGGGAAGGAGCCCATGAATTCTCTGTTACTTGGGAGTATGATGAAGAGGAATTCATAAAATTTGATTGATTGAGAGGTAAAAATATTTTATGAGAGTTGGTTCCTTAATGGTGGGTTTGTTAGAATAGAGTTGTTTTCGATTGCCATGTAATTCATTTAAATTAGATAACTGTTGGGATTTGGTTCATTTTCCCTAAATTGGTCAATTCGATCATGTTTCTATGGTTTTAGAGCGAGTTGTAGTGAAGTATTTATTTAATGATTGATTTAGTAAAAACAGTGAGTGATTTTTCTAAAAATAACTTGGAAACCACTTTCTTTTTATTCCTTAATTGTGCACACACACACACACACACACACTAAAACACACACATATCTATTTGTGTGTGCGTGTGCTGATATGGACTTGGATCACGCCCTAGGATTTGTTTCAATCCTTGTAACCAAAGGCAGTGATAATTGGACTATTATTTTAAGACTGCATGAGTTGGAGGCATGTAGGAGTGATAGCTAATAGAGCTCAGAGCGGAGTAAACAAGTGGGACACAAAAAACTTAGTCTTTTGAGTTTCAATTAGAGTCTATCACTTGAAAAGAATTGGTGTAACACAACTAGAGTCTCGTCAAAAGAACCATCAAGGGACAGCATGAGGGTGATGTGTCGTGGGAGTTCATCCTCGGGGTGAGTGAAAAAGGAGCGCACCAAGAAATTCGTTGGGGTGATGAGCGAAAGGAGGATGTGGTAGTGCACCAATATAGAGAAGGCCAAGGTTACATGGAAGCTAGTTATATGGAACGAGTTGAGTGAGGTGGGACCACAACACCACTAACTTGTCCCGAAGGTAAAGGACCTACTCACACTTTTAAAAAGCGTTGGGGACAATAGTTGACGAAGGGCATGGGAATCATTTGATAGTAAATATTGCACAGATGTCGTCTTCCCTTCGGGAGGAATGGATGACAATGAAAGACTATTATGATTCAGATGATTGGTATTATGATTCAGATGATTGGGATTGCAGAGGAGTTGGAGATCACATTTGTTTCGCACATTCACTCTTTGGGAATACTCGACGATGTAGAGAAGTAGATGATGTTATTGCTTACAATTTAATTGATAACACATGGAGCTGGCTTCCCAGTTGTCCCTTAAGTCATCGCTGCTGCGTTGGATGTAAGCACTATTACGGAGCTATAGACGTTGAACCAAACTTACTTATCAAAGTCCAATGAAACAATTTCACTGTGGTTTATATAAAACAAAATGTCTTTACATATTTAGAATTTTGATGTTTAAAATTTGTCTTATGAATTTAATGATTAACGGTTCTTTTTCAAAATAAAATAAATAAATATTATATTTAAAATAATTAATAAAACTAAATTATAAAGGGAAAATCAAATCCTTTTCATTAATTTGTTTTATGAAATGGGCATAAAACAAAACTCCATGTATGGCTTTCTGTTTCTACACAAGGACCTGGATTAACTCCTGTCTTGGCCTTTCATTCCTTAAGGACGGGGACTTATCTTGGTCGAACATAATATGGGAAGAAACTCTCGCAGACTCTGCAATCCTTATACACTAAAGTTCGTTGAAATTTTGGCCCCACACGTAAGATACCCCTCAGATTGCGTTGTTGTGGACCAGAAAGATAATGACACTACATACAAAGTTGCAACTGTTGGGATGCGCTGGTTGGATGATGAAAATATATTTGTGGGAAATCCATAGTTGGTGGAAATTTACGAATCGTCCGAAAAAAGATGGAAAATAGTGGGAAACCTTCCAGAGAATTTAAGGTGGGAAAATCTCAGTGAGCTTGTTCACTGCAACTGAAAATTGAAATTCTACACATAATGTGGGTGGAGAGAGGCAACCAATTCCGTTCGAGGGGGAAACCGGTTCTGCTATAGCGCCCAACGCCATGAAAATGCATTTTGGAGATAAAAATCACACTTTGAATTAAATGAAGGAGTTGCCGCTCACAGGTGTGTACGGCACCTGAGAGACTGCACTCAAAACAAAGAGGAGACTCTCTCTCGCGTTCACTCTACATTACATCAAATGAATATTACAATATTAAATACATCACTGAAAAATAGGTAGTTGTAAAAAACCTCCTAAACTCTAGGAACTAATCCTAAACTAAGGAGATACGTTACAACCATATAACCATTTCTCCATTATTTTTAATTCCCCCCTTTAATGGAGAAAGGGTTATTCTGCACTCCTAACATCCCTCTATGTAACTCATACTTTACTCGCCCTAGAGGCTTAGTAAAGATATCAGCTAAATTATCACAAGTATTACAATACTCCACACATATTTCTTTTGGCTGTATCTTTTCTCAAACAAAATGAAACTGAGTGTCAATATGTTTAGTATTTTTATGGAAAACTGGATTGTATGCAAGCTTTATTGTGCTCTGGTTGTCTGTTTTGATGCTGGTTGCTTCTTTCTGACTTTCGCCTGCATCGCTAAGCAATCTCCTCAACCATATGGCTTCGCATGTTGCTGTACACAATGCCTGGTACTCAGCTTCACATGATGATAATGCTACAATACTTTGTTTTTTGCTACTCCACGAGATAACCGCGGATCCAATACTAAATGCATAACCTATGATGGATCTACGATCATCCATGTCACCTGCCCAATCAGAATCTGAATAACCTGCTAAAGTAACATCAAAAATGTCAGTGTATAAAATACCATAATTACAAGTACCACTAAGGTACCTCAACACACATTTTGCTGCAATCCAGTGACTTTCAAGTGGTTTGGACATAAACTGTCTCAGCACACTAACAGGATATGCCAGATCAGGTCTAGTTGTCATGAGATATATCAAACTTCCCACTAGTTGTCTATACAAAGTGGCATCCACCTGTTTTGTGCCATCATCATTGCTTAACTTGAGATTCTGCTGCAATGGTGTTGTTGTTGTTTTACATTGTTCCATTCTGAATCTTTCCAACAGGGTTCTAGCATACTTTCCTTGAGTTAGAAAAGTTTGACCAGAATCTTTCCACACCTCCAAACCTAGGCAATAATGAATATCTCCAAGGTCTTTCATTTCAAATACCTGTGAGATTTGCTGCTTGATTTCTTTGATCAAATTATTTGCATTTCCTGTTATAATCATGTCATCCACATACAAAGAAATCAAAATGATTTGCCTCTATTTATTTATCTTGGTATACAGGTTTGGGTTGTTGAGGCTCCTATGAAAACCGTGCTGTATAAAAAATGAATCAATTTTCTCATACCATGACCTGGGTGCTTGTTTCAAACCATAAAGTGCCTTATGCAATTTAGACACTAAATGCTCCTGCCCCTTTTTCACAAAACCAGGAGGTTGTACTACATAAATTTCTTCCTTTAATTCTCCATTCAGAAATGCAGACTTAACATCTAGCTGGTGTAGATTCCATTTATGTTTTGTTGCTAAAGATATTAGCATTCTAATTGTATTTAGTTTAGCTACAGGGGCAAAGGTGTCATCGAAATCTATGCCTTCTTGTTGTGAATAACCCTTTGCTACCAGTCTAGCTTTGTATTTTTCTACACTCCCATCTACATTTATCTTAGGTTTATACAGCCACTTACAACCTATAGGGGTTTTTCCTTCAGGCAACTCAACTAAATCCCAATAATGATTTCTATATATTGATTCAATTTCCTCATGCATTGCAGCCCTCCATTCATCTGATTTACTTGCTTCTTCATGTTTGAAGGTTCTACAATGTTTAAAATTTTCGACATTAAAGCATAGCTTTTCAATCTTTCAAGTAGTCTAGTCTTCCTACCTGATCTTCTAGGTAGCGTACTTACCTCAACTCTATCTGTTTCAGCACTTTCCGGGCCTGCATCATCATTTATTACACTATCTGCTACTACTTCTTCCTGTTTCTGCTCCTTCTCCTGCTCTTCATCTTTGTCACTGTTCATCTCTATCAGCAATGGAATGTGGCTATCATTGCTAGAGTCTTCCTTTCCATCTTCAGTCTCTTCATGAAAAACAACATCTCTGCTCGCAAAAACTTTATGAGTCACAGGATTATATAACTTGTATGCCTTATACTCTATGCCATATCCTACAAATATAGATTTCAAGGCTTTGGGGTCTAACTTCTTTCTATCTGCTTTTGGTATATGAGCATAAGTTTTAAATCCAAATATTCTCAGATGACTAACTTCTAGTTTGAGTCCAAACAATGCTTCAAAAGGGGTTTTGAAGCCTAGACATTTAGTAGGACTCCTATTCTTTAAATAAACAATAGTATTAATGGCTTCTACCCAAAGACCATTTGATATACCTTTACCTTGAAGCATACTTCTGGTGCACTCTACAAGAGTTCTGTTCTTGCGTTCTGCTACTCCATTCTGCTGTGGAGTGTGTGGCACTGTAAATTGCTACATAATCCCATGCTACTTGCAGAAGTTCATGAACTCTTCTAACCTGTATTCTCCCCCTTGATCCGAGCGGAGAATCTTTATCCTCTTTCCTGTTTGGTTCTCTATCATACATTTGAACTCTTTAAAGTACCGAAAGGCTTGACTCCTTTTACTTAAAAAATACACCCATGAAAACCTAGTGCAGTCATCTGTAAACAATAGTAAATAATATGCACCTCCTAAGGACCTAGTTTGCATAGGTCCACAAATATTTGTATGCACTAGTTCTAGGAGGTCTCTTTCCTTTCTGTTGACATGCAAAGGGAACTCTTCTCTATGCATTTTCCCTAATGCACATCCATCACATTTTAGCTTGACATAATGAAAAATAGGAAGTCCATCGACCATACCTTTCTTCTGAAGTAAGATGAGGTCTTGCAGATTGAGATGTCCAAATCTCTGATGCCAGAGATTTTCGACTGTTGATCTAGCTGCAACCATTTCTTGTCGTGGCATACTCTTTGCATCTAGTCTGTACAAATTCCCCACACGCACTCCTGTTGCAACTGTTTCCATCTGGCTATCCTTAATGACACAACCATTCTTAAAGAATTGCACCTGCATGTCTTGGTCTGTAATCATTGAGACAGAGATCAAATTTTTCTTAATTCTTGGAACATATAATACATTTTTAAGATGTTTAATGTCACCACTACGTAGCTTCACAGGAATATCTCCACATCCTTTGATCTCATACCCACTGTCATATCCTAGATAAATTTTTGATCCACATGCAGATTCTTCAAGAAATTCAAAACAGTCTTTCTTACCATTCATGTGTGAGGATGCGCTAGAGTCGACATACCATATGTCGTCCTCATCTCCCTTTGGTGTTGAAAGAGCACAATCGACTGTGAATAGTCAAAGATCATGGCTGTGGTCCTCCTCTTCTCCAGCAAAACAACCCTAATATTTCCTCTGTTTGCCTTTTATTTCATCCGCCTGCCTCTTATAGCATCCTTTAATATGATGACCAGGTTTCCCACAATAAAAACATCTCTTAGCATAATTATCAGTCATACCTCTGAATGGTCTCTTTTGAAAAGAGTTGGCCCCCTTCTGTTGCTGCTGCTGCGGTTGCTGGTGCTGATGTTGGTGCTGGTGTTGCTTTCCTCTGTACTGTCGCCTCTTTGCCATCAGAGCTAGGTCATTGCTCTGAGTTTTCAGATTCTGTCTTTGCTCCTCCTCCTAGAGCAGAATCACTGTCAGCTCATCAAATGAAGGGGCTTTCTCCCTTGCTGACAGTCTTGTGATGAATATCTGATATTCATCCATCATTCTGTTCAATGTGAGTGTAACTAGATCTGAGTCAGACACTTTTTCTCCAATAGCTCCCAGTTTGTCTCTTAGATCCTTAACTCTGGCCATGAATCCACCAACGGACTCATTCTCGTCCATCTTCAATGCAAACAGTTTTCCCTTGAGTGCCAGAACACGATTTTTATTCTGAGTCTCGTACAGGTTCTTGATCGTTGTCCATAGATCAACGGCTGACTTGGAATCTTTGATATGTGGGATAATATTGTCCTTAACGGACATCTTTAGTATAACTTTTGCTTTCGTTTCTCTTTTATCACAGTCTTGTTCTTGGGTTGTTGTTCCAGATCTCGGCTCATTTCCCTCAATGATCGCCCATGCATTTGCGCTCTTCAGCAAAGTTTGCATTTTGAATTTCCAGTTGGAGAAATTCGTTCCATCGCGTTTGTCAGACTCGTGGAGGTATGCTTCTATGTTGTTGTTCATTTTCTCCCAACTGAACACTCCAATCGGCCACCACCAGGCAAGTCCGATCTGCTTCCACTGAACAGATCAGGAAATTCACTGTGCCACCATCGGGCAAGTCCAATCTGCTACCACCGAACAGAACAGGGACTTCACTGTGCCACCACCGGACAAAACCGATCTTCTACCACCGAACAGATCAACAAGCAAGCTCCACACGCCACCACCAGGCAAAAAACCGATCTGCTTCCACCGAGCAGATCACAGAGCTCTGATTCGCCACCACTGGGTAGGTCCAATCTGCTACCTCCGAGCGGATCACGGAACCCCAATTCGCCACCACCGGGCAGGTCCGATCCAAGCGGATCAAGGAACCTCAATTCGCCACCACCGGGCAAATCAAATCTGCTATCATCAAGCAGAAATCTCCACGTGCCACCACCGGGCAACTCCGATCTGCAACAAAAATTGCAAATTTCTAGAGAGAAATAGGTTGGCTCTGTGGCGCTCTGAACAGCTACAAATCTGCACCAGTTGCTGAAAAGAAAAATTCACGGTGTCCATGGAAATTGGCGCGCTTAACAGCCACAGATCCTCACCAATTTAGTTATAATTTTGCTGGTGCACTTATCAGCCCCAAACCAGTGCCAATTGGCACATCTATTCTTTAAAAAATAGTGCCAATCTGTTTTATTCTAGATTGGCGCATCTATCTTCAAAAAATCTGCGCCAATTGCTCAACCTTTTCTCCGGCTCAGAGATGATCAGTCATCTGAGACCCTTCGCTCCAGGTGTTACTACAGTTCCACCTGATCACACAAATACATTTACATGCACTCCTACCACTACAGAAATGTAACTAATGATACATCCCTAAAAAAAATGAGGTTATCTCTATCCTAAGCTCTGATACGAAGATAAAAATCACACTTTGAATTAAATGAAGGAGTTGCAGCTCACAGGTGTGTACGGAACCTGGGAGACTGAACTCAAAACAAAGAGGAGACTCTCTCTCACGTTCACTCTACATTACATCAAATGAATATTACAATATTAAATACATCACTGAAAAATAGGTAGTTGTAAACAACCTCCTAAACTCTAGGAACTAATCCTAAACTAAGGAGATACGTTACAACCATATAACCATTTCTCCATTATTTTTAACTTTTGGACCATTCCCTAGGAAATTGAGGAAGGGTGCTCTACGTTCCCAGTTGATCACCTGCAGTTCCCGTATCCTATTCATTTCTACCAACGATGTTTCCGTTCGAAAAGCTGGTGGACAAAGGAAGCGCAAGCACGTGATTAGTGTGTTGGAGTTGAAGTTTAAGAGTGAAGAGGGCCACTCGGTACCTCTGTCCAACTCGCCAGCGTGGGAATGGGGGAAGATTGCACAGATGCCTTCCTCCCTTTGGGAAGAATGGATGGCAAAAGTTAACCAGAGAAGTATTTACGTTGGGATTGCAGAGGAGTTGGAGATCACGTTTGTTTCGGATATTCACTATTTACGTGTTGGATATCCAGAGAAGTAGTAGATATTATTGCTTACAATTTAGTTAATAACACATGGAGTTGGCTTCCCAGTTGTCCCTTAAGTCATCGCCCCATGGGAGCTATAGCAATTGAACCAAACCTAAGTATAAATTCCAGTGAAACCTACGTTCCAAAGTCCTGTGAAACAATTTCAGTGGTTTATCTAAAATAAGTGTTCCAGATATTTAGAATTTTGATATTTATAGTTTGTCTTATGAATTTAATGGTTAAGAATTAGTTTTTCTTTTCAAACTTATAATTTGGTATTGGGTATGAAGTATTGGGTATTATCTTTTGTGTTAGATTATTTAGTTTGAGTTTATTTTAGTTTGATGAGATCTCAATTGTGTCTTGTAGCAGAGAAATACTTAAGTGTGTCATGTGGGAGAGGTTTTAGTATTTAAATCAAATTCGTTTTTAGTATTGATGGAGGTATTTTTAAATCGTTATGTTTTCTGAATTAAATTTTCCTGAACATCATTGATGGAAGCATTATTAAATTGTCCATCAATTTCTTTTTAACTTTAATAGCCTTGTTCTTACAGACTTTGGCTAGATTGTTTTCTAATCTTGAAATTATAAAATGTATAAGGCTATTTCTCAAAGCTGGAAGTGGTAGTATTAGCATTGAATAGGGCATTCAGTTCCTTTTTCCTTCTTCTATGAAAAATTAATCAACATCATTCAGCCATTTTTTTTTATCTTAATGTTGTATAATAATGTTGTATAAGACTTATTCCATTTAGAGAAGTAGAAATGTTGTATAAGACTTATTGGATTTTATTTCATTTTAATGATTCTAGGTTGTTTTTTCTTTTCAAAATTTATAATTGGGTATATGGAGAAACAATAAAGAAGTAAAAATAAATATATCATATAAAAAATAATTAATAAAAATATATTTTTTTTATTAATTTTATAAATTATTTTTAGAGTTAAGGATTTTATTTTTATTTTTTTATGGTAATTAAAAAAATCAATAATGTTTATTAAGATTTTTTTATATATCACAAAAAAGTAAATTAATTGGAAATTTTTAATATTTTATTTTTATGTTTGAAAATAAATTTAAGAAGTATTCCCACATCACCATAGTTATGTAAACTTAGAATGTAAAAAACATGTGTAGCATGAGAGATATTATGAAAATTAAATAGAATGCAAGTATAATATGGACAATTCTCCTTAAATTTGGAAGAAATCATCTTTTTAATATTGCCATTATTCTTTGAGATGATCTTCTCCTTTATCCCTAATAGGTCTGCCAAGCTTGAGCATCATTATGTTATCCTTCCCTGATTCTAAGATGAAGCCAAAAAGGTGTTGGATAACCATCCTGCTTCACCGCAGTGACTTCCATCTGGTTACAAGAAACTTTCCCTAAATCCTTCACTAGTTGATGAATTGACTGACCAAAATCAATCGTTGTTCGAACCCACTCTCTCTGAAAGTGAATCCAATGAGTCTATACCCGATCCAAATCAACAGGTCGAGGTAACAGTTGACCCGATTTCACCTTCAGTAAATCCTACCTTTCTCGAAGAGAGTGAAAATGGTACCACTTAAGTTCTTTTTGTTTCTTTAGATTCAAATGAGCTTGGGGGCAATCCACCTTTTCATTAAGACAGGAGGAAAATCCTCTAGTTCTCATAACTCAAGGGGTTAATCCTCCCGTTTCTATGGTACCTCCTCCAATTGGTCTAGTCACTTCCTTTGATTAGAATCGACTAGGAGGATTTTGCCTTCCTTCTTATGTGCCTTTCCATATCATAGTATAGGTTTGTAATATGATTATATCTGGCACTATTATAGACGAAGGTGCATCAGTGAGTATCCTTTCCTCAAGTGCTTGGCAAGCGCTCGGTTCACCGCCACTTGTGCCTGTTACATAGAATCTGTTGGGTTCTAACAGAAGAACCAGTCAATTGTTAAGGATCCTTCCTCGGTTACCTATTACTTTGGGAGGAAAAACCGTTTATCTGAATGTGATGGTAGTCTCAGGCCGTTTAGAATTCAATTTAGTTCTTGGGCGCGACTATATTTACGACATGGGAGCTATTGTTTCAGCACTCTTTCGAGTGCTTTATTTCCTGCATGAAGGCAGAATTGTCACTGTTGACCAACTCTCATTTTCTGGTCGAAATATGGCTCCTAGTCAACCATCTTCCCTAAATGGTATCATCCCTCCCATGGGTTAATTATGTGGCAACCTGTTTCATACCTACATCTACTAACGATCAATTCAGTGATGTTGTACATTACGTACTAGGTGCATTAGAGATAAATCTCTCTTTCATGACCTCTTGATTTTTCTAGTTTTCCGAAACAGAAGATTGCTTGCAATCTTTGTGTCAAACTTCCTTTTTATGGTTTGCTTGCTTTGCTTCCCGTTAAGTCTGTGGCAATTCACTTCTTGCTTTTCGAATGTTGTTGTTGACAAATTTGAAAGTGTGCTTTTCCTGATTTCTTGATCATTGTCTTTAACCTCTTTTTTCTGCTTTTGGATCATTTAGTACATCTTGAAACATCTATTTTTTCAGGTTTTCATTCATGTTGAATTGACAACTTGCAAAGTTTCTTGGTGATTTTCTTTCGATATTTGAGTCTTTCGTAGCATGATGAGTACTTTTGACAAGTTGGTTTTATTTATTTTTTGAAAAAGAAAAGTCCTTCAAAAACATTGTTTTTGCTTTCTTTGTCAAATTTTTGTTCGGTTTCTTTTGGTTTTTGAGAGTGATTTGGGATCTTTGTGTTTAGTCCTTCTTGTTTTGGGAAAGATTTTGTGTTCAAACTCTTATTCCTTTCAAAACACTTAAGTTGGATTATAAAACAAATTACTTTCATTTTCTTTTTAGAGTAATCTAGAATTTTTGCATTATCATGTGCACTTTGCATTAGGGTAGTTTCACATCATTAGATCATCAATAGTTTTTTAGTTTTTTGTGAGTGTGAAGTTTGTTGCAAGAAAAGAAAAGCGGAAAAAGTTTATTGCTTTAATAGAAGTTTCCTAGAACCCAAGTAGAATTTTCTTTTCATCGAAGAACAAACAATTGCATTGCATATAAGTTAGTTTTTCCTTAATTTCTTGTGTGTCGAAGAACACCATTAGTTTCACTTCCGTATTTTCCCTTTGACTTAAAAATAACAAGCACTTAAAATCAAGCACTAATAAAATAAACTAGAAATTTTTATATTGTCAATAAGTACACCAACAAGTTTTAGGTTATTTAGGGCCTTGGATTAGGCAAGAGGAGATTAAAATCTCCAAGATCACTCTAAATTGTCAAACATAGACGTCTGAATAGAGAGTGAAAATCCAAGAGCATTAGGGAGACCGGGAAATCTCTGTGACTAGGAGTTAAGCATGAGGGTTTTTGAAGATAAGGACAAGAGATACCCCCTCTCTTACTTGTCGGATTTTACCTCATGACTATTATACATGGCTTCTAATACGAGTCGGTATCTTTAGTTGCCTATCCTAGGGATCTACATAGGTGGCTGTGGAGGGGAATCTCGTGGCACCTGAGGTCGACGTTGCATCACTTTCAGCAATACTTCTGGAGGGCACCCTTGCGAAGCTTGGGGGATTGCACCAACAAACGCTGTTGTTTGGAGGTCAATGTAACTTCCTCTGATACCTTCACTAGCAGACTTGGGGCGTAATTACTCGAGTCTATTCTCGGAAGGCCCTTATTATTCACTTTCTTGTATTTTGGTGTCCAATCCTAATCACTTGGAGCGGAAATACTTGAAAGTTGTTTGACTACTAAATTCTTTTAGGGACATTTTTTAGTGTGTTTTCTGTGCTCCTAATCGGCCTAGCTTTCAATTTCTTGAGTCTTTAAGTAGATCTTATTAAATAATTCAAAGTGGCTGAGTGATCCCCTATACCGTACTGTACACTTCGTAGGCTTTCACCTGCAAGTCCATAGCCTTCTTCTAGAAGGCGTAGGAACAATACTACCAGTGGGTTTCACCCAGTAGCAACCGACGCATCAGGGATTGATCCTCCGCTTGGGGGCATTCGTGTGCAAGATAGGCCTGGTACTACCACAGAGCTAGAGAGGAACATCCCAGTTCTTTCTCGATTCCTCTTCTAGTTAGAGGGATAATATTGAGGTAGAAGAACTCTTAGATCCGTTAGCAGCTCTGAATTCTCGTCTTCCTTCTGATCATCTGAACGTAATGTTATACGTTGGGACTTTGACACATAGACTTTCAAGTTCAGGTCCACACAGGCACATCCCTTCAATGACCACTGCTGGGAGCATGGCATCCACCACGAGTGCTACGAGTATACAAACTACTATATGAATACAAGGGGGAGGAACCATTTCCATCCCTTATACATATCTATTTGGGTCGACTACTAGCACATCCTTGTTTGGGTCTACTTCCATTCTTTCAATGAGTGTAAGTTCCCAAGTGCATGCATCTAGTTTTAGATTCTTCCCTTTTGGTATGCCTTCTCTAGGTATTCCTTCAGTTCCACTAAGTGTACTATTAACTGCCTCCACATCCATGATGAGTGGATCGAAATCTTTTTAGGGTTTTCCTTTTGGAAGTGGTCATATACCACATTCCAATCCAACGGTAGGATCTATGCTTTTTTCTTTCACGAGTCAAGGCAGCAATCCCTTTCAGGGTTGGAATAATCTTGCGGTTAGTAGCATAGGAGCTGGGAATCCATTTTTCAGACAACAAGGGAATATGCCGTACTCCTCGGTCAGTTCATTTCGAAGTTTTCCACCCCTAGCTAATGCATGGAACCCCTACCAAGGGTTGTCCACTCCTTATAATAATTCGTTAGGAGGAAAATTTTCTGATTACGGAGGTGTATCGGCTGGAGTTGGTCAAACTCCGAGTTTTGTTGGACCACAAGGGTCACCTTTTCATTCAGTAGTTTCTACTAGTTACTTGGGGCAACGTGGTGTCTTTCAAAATCTAGGCCATTCTTTTCAAACTTTCGGGAACCCTGCCCAATCTGGGTGGAATCCCTAAGGTCCTTTGAGACTTCTATTTCTAGCCACGCTCAATCTATCAGGCTTGACTAAGTTAACGAACAATCCAATCAGATACAATACGGCTTGGCCTCCGATCCCAACCAAACTTCCATCGGATATCCCAAAATTCGAAGGTAAGAGTGGGGAAGACTGGGGCGACCATGTAACCACATTACAATCAGATACAATCCATCTTGGCCTCCAATCCCAGCCAAACTTCCATCAGATATCCCAAACTTCAAATGTAAGAGTGGGGAAGACCATGGCGAACATGTAACCACATTCCATTTATAGTGCTCATTGAACTCCCTCATCAATGACTCGATTAGGTTGAAACTATTTCAACGCACCTTAACCGGTAATGGGGCTAAGTGGTATATAGAGTTGCCGAGGGGCACCTTTACATATTTTACTAATTTTGCTAACATTTTCTTAAATCATTTTCAGTTGTATATCTGTTACGAAGCTGGAACTGAACTTCTGGCCAATTTTCATCATGACACGCTACTCACATTTTTGATCATATTCAGGAATGGAGACAGAGAAAAAGGCTCATCAAAGCTGAAATTCCACCTGAATTCGGTCTCAAATGGTTTTTAAAATCATTACAACTTGAGATATCCAAGGATGTTTCTATGTCTGGAGTATATTCTGAAGAGCAGGCTATCTTTTGCGCCCAGCAGTTAGAATTGATATATTCTCAGTCTGGGACCCTTCAGAAGATCTTGCCTGATGCTCCTAGATCCACAGTTGATGTAGCCAAACCAAAGCTAGGCTTGCATGCTGATGGTATTGTTGGATCGATTGATGCGAATGCAGTGAACCTTCTGAGCCAATTGTAGCAGTTGTCTATACAAACTGCTTCTTCCAATCAGGCTACATCGTTTACTACTCCACCTTCTCAACCTTCTTCCGTAAACGTTGTTCAGGTTTCTAACCCTAAAGGAAATCAAAATTCCACTAGGAAGAAGAAGGGACGAGGTAAAAATAAGAATCAAGATGGGAAGGGTAATGCGAATAAGCCCAACAATAATGCTGGTGAGGGTAGGAAAGAGTCTAAGAAGAACGTTAAGTTCCCATGCAAGCTATGCATTGGGGACCATTTGACTCATCTCTGCCCAAAAATTCAAGATGCTCAGCGCTTGTTAGTGTAGCAAGGGACCTCTAGCTCTCAAGTTGTGTTAACCAACCCTTTTCCCCAAGGGCGACAGATGCTTGCTAGCGCAAATTCAAATCCTGGTACCTCCGCAGGGGAGAACTAGGAGGGGGACAATTCCTCAAATGTTTTCATGATGGGTTCTCACGTCAATGTGGCCACATGGTCACGTAGATATGGTGAAGCTGAAACATCCAAGGATAAATCTGTTCGCAGAACTACGGATCCACTTCATGTTAAGCAACCCTCTGTCGAGTCTATACCTCAGATACTGAAAGGTTTCGCCAAACGCACGACTATCAACCCTAATGCTAGGGCAGCCTAGAATTACTCCATTGTTGAGGATCTGGCTCAAATTCCATGTGCTATGTCTGCTTTAAAGGTACTCCAGTTGTGTCCAGCTCAACAAAGTGCTTTTCTTTCAGTGATAGGGGCAGTTGATCCAAACAATTCTTCACTGCTCACTTTTGACATGCTCAATGTCAAAAAGAGACTCCCTCATCATATGGCTTTTCAAATAAAGTCTACTTACTGGAAAACTAACATTTTTCGAACCATTATTGATGAGGGAGCTTCCACGTGCGTCATGTTGATGTCATGTTGGAAGGCCATTGGGTCAGCTTCGGCTGTTCCTTCACCTACACTCTTGACAACATTTCATGGTAATTCTCATAGGCCACACAGGATTATCCTAACCTTTCCTATATGTGTTGGAGAAAAGGTCATTAACATTGAAGCAGAAATCATTGATGCCAACCTTGATTACAATATCCTTTTAGGGCGGAATTGGATTTATGAAATGGAAGCTGTAGTTTCAACTCTATTTCGTGTCCTTTGTTTTCCTCACGAGGGGAGAATTATTAAAATCGATCAATTGGATTATTCTCTAGGTGATCCTCGAGAAACATCGGATTCTCCCATTCCCTTGGTAGATAATCCTCGTCAACCTATCGACAATCTAGGAGTCATGATGTACTCTTCCTTGATGGTTGTGTTTGATCTTCCCCCTCCTACAGCTAGAATAGATACAATTTCATCCTCCAAGGAGCCTTTACGGAAAGATTTTGTTCGAACTCACTATTTTTCGATCCTGGGACCTTACCTTCTTCTATGACCACATCAGATGAAGGGAAGGTGGGTGGAATAGAATCTCCTATGTCTGAAACAAAGCTTAGAATGTTAGAAAATTATATATTATGGAGCAATGGAACACATAAAATATTGCAGAAATATAAACATAGAAAACACATAAAACAAAAGAGACACAGATATATGTGGTTCACCCAGTTTGGGCTATGTCCACCTCGAACAGCCTGTCCTTCCATTATATTATCCAGCAAAATGAAGAGACACAACCTACAGCAGATCCATTGTAATATCCTCTGTTTTCTCTCACAGTCTCACCTCTTTGTTTCTCGCTCACAGAATACACATCTATTACACAGCCTCAAATACAATGCCCTCATACAAAGAGAGGGGTCGCCTTCTAGGGAAAAAAACCCTAAACTAAACATAAGTTCTACCGTCAGATCATCTGCCTAATGAACAACCCAGATTGACTAGAAATTACTATACTTTTACAAGGCAATTTTATAGCTGTTTTTAGCTTCGGGGGCACTACCTCCGAAACCCCCCGCCAGAGGGGGGCTCCCAAAGGTCGCAGCCACCCCCCTGGACCCCCCCTGCAGCGAATATTTTACGGGCGGCAACGCCATTTCGAACTGGGGTCCAATGTGGTGATACCTTTGAATATAGAAGATAATCAGGCTCCACACCTAACATAGATATGAATCTACTGATAACTCTGCAGACAATCATCCTACTCTGTCAGAGAAAGAGTTAGATGGTGATGTGGCTCATACTTGGACCCTTGATTCCACTTCTTCTTTAGATTGCTTAGATATAGTCTTTCCATCTGACGAAGCAGTTTTCGAAGCAATGATGGCTATAGATCGACCAATGGAAGATTTACATCATCATTCATGTTTTCGTCCTCCTTTGCATGAAGTCGAATCTAGGTCCTCTAGTCTATCTACTAGCAATGTTTTTACGGTTCCTTTGGTTCCAAAACAGATATCTGCCAAAGGTCATATATTGATTGGTTCAATGACTGTACCTATTAACATCTCTAGGAGCAAGCTAGCGGAGCCCCCTGATGGGCTCCACCTCAAGAAGTACTTTGCCTAGGTTACGGCTGAGCAATGGTTTTTTTGTATATTTTTGTATTTTTTGTACATATATTATCAAGAGTTTTCATGATATCGACACTTTTTGATCTGCTTTGGCAGGTCTTGATGGATGGCTTGGTTTATTTCATATTCGCCGATGGTGATAGTCGGCACACTCGTAACCTTGCTTCCACAGCTTGGGTGATTTATTATCCAATTGGTCAGTTGATGGTATCAAGGGGAGTATGTATTGGTCCTGCGTCAAATGATATGGCCGAGTATACTGCCGTCATTAATTTACTATCCGAAGCTATTTCTTATGGAATCGATTCATTGGTCGTCTATCTTGATTCACAACTGGTAGTGTCACAATTGAATAACATATATCAGGTTCGGGATCCTTGTTTATATCGCCAATATTTGAGAATGAGGGTGTTGCAAATATCATTTGTTTATATTACTTATTTGCACATTACACGATCTGATAATTCATTAGCAGATTCTATCGCTAATCAAGCTTTAGATTGGCACATCATTCATTCACCAAGATAAAATCAAACATCAAAAGTCGGAACTGTAGATATATATATATATATATATATATATATATATATATATATATATATATATATATATATATATATATATATATCATAAAATTGCCCATATCCTCTGGTAGATCTTCTACGGCCTCCATTGGTACCTGGTGAGTTAACCTCACCAAGTTTCGTTGGACTGTGTATAAGACTCTCTTAGTCTTCAGAGCTACCTCCTCGACACCTCTTCCATGACACCTGTGCTGCAGAAATCCATATGGTCATACCGAACCCACATCTGGACCATGATCATTATATCAGTCATTTAATCCCATCAAAAATATCTTTAAGTTCATTTTCATATTTGAAAAACATAAAAAAAATCATAAAAATTGATAAAACTTTAAAAAATGGTTACCTATCTCTCCCCATGCTGCGTCTGGTGGTAACGCCAGATCGGATCTCCACTAAAATCCATGCCAACATAGGGATAGTCATCCATAGCGATGATTTTATTCTCCCACCGGGAGAAGAAATAATCGTCAATAGAAATCCTCGGTATGTCTTCGCCTCCAAGGCATCTCATCAGGTCAGCCCACCTACCCATCCATGGATCTCGGGGGCTATTGATAGGAACTGATACTCTGGGACATAACCCTGGAACCTTTTGGAAGAAGAAGGAGCACAAAATGGTCCCATATCCGAAGTTCTTGGTCTGTCCTTTCTGAATGGAGGATAGCTTACTCTTCATATTGGTCAGAGGAGGTGTACACCAGTCAAAGACAATAGTGAGACAATCTACAGCCAAGCTCATGGATAGTCGTGACGATTGGTGCAATGAGGCTGATGTGTTTACCCTAGCAATGGTGAACAGTATGATCCTTAGTGACAAACTCTCTACATGTTTGATTGGAATTTGGCTTCCAATCTTCTCAGGATGCCCTGGGCAGTATATATGCACGTAGTCTTCCACCAAAAGTCTACCTCGTGATCGGCCTGTCAAATGCACCATTCTCCTCTCCAGGAGAGACCAGTGATGAAGTAAATATCTTCTATCTCTATCCTTAAAGGCATTTGATCAATCATGAAAGCATCATCTTCGATACTCCAATAATGGATCAACATTTCAAGCAGGCAGGTGTTTGCCTTCGTATTTGGAATTTTGAAAAATTTTAATAAACCACATCCTCTCAAAGCATCCAAGGCCTATTAATCATTCATAACCTCATCATCAGCAGTGGCATGCTCCCTTTCCCTCCAGGTGATTGTCATCCTCAAAGAAAATCAAGTTTAACCGTTAGATTTTTATGTTTTAATCTCAAATTGCGTATATGCGGGTCCATTTCATACATAGTCATCTGTAGGGCCTACGTATACGTGGGTTTATCATAACCAACCTGTGTATATTCCGTGTTGGATTTTTTGACATAATTTCCAATGGTAAAACCTCAATTTAAATTTCTAAAAACAATCACATTTTGATGCAAGCTAGATTTGGGGGTTACCTGGTGATTTGGAGTCAATTTGAACAGTCAAATTCTTTGAGGGGTAGGATTACTTCTTTTTCTCCACAGCTTTTGTTCTCAACACAAATGGTAACAATGGTGAGTCAAAAAACTATTTTATAACCTTTGAAAATGTCAAATTTTTTTAAAACTTTATTTTGGTTCATCTCATGTATCTTTTAACTTGGGAGCTTGGAGTGTCAAGAATGGGTTGTTTTTGAGGACATTTTGGACACCTTTTCAGAAATTTCAAGTCTGTTACATGACTACTGACCCATCATGGTAGGTATCATTTTCTCACTGGCATATAGGTTAGGGAAGTCATTTTCCTGTTTCATTTTGCATACTAGCCTCCATTTGTCAATACACTTGCCATAGGGTCAATCCCATCATGTTATGGTTCGTAAACCATCTTCACTCGCTGATTTTTTAAATCATGACACGATGGTAGAGCCATACTTTTCATGGGCATCGTAGTTAGCACCTCACTAACATTGGTTGCCCATGCTACTTCATCGAGTAGGCTCGGGAGTCCTCTATAGTCCCGCCGTGACTTGTGCTTTGAAGACTCATTCCTCTTTGCTTCTTCATTTTGTTCTGGCCTTATACCCTAGAGGCTCCTTTGTGTTGAGTTGTACTACTGCATTTCCTTTTGACCATTTGTACCTTTTAGCCTTGAGCCAGCTTCACTTGGACTCAGTCAGTCTTTGTGTTAGGGTCCCACCCTAAACCCCTTATTTATGTAATGGGATCGAGTCATAGTCAAGAGTCAATAAAGCCCATATTAATAATTGTAAGTGGTTAACCTGCAATTAATGACGGGACCACAGTTAGTTGCAAATGGGCCGTAGTATTAGATAGATGGTATTAATAAAACCCATGGTATTGATCCATGGTATTGCATGTATGAGTCATATATAAAGGATAGAGACTCCCTACGAGGAGCATTGTGTCTTATTTTGAATCGAGCTCTGCTTTATTGGAGGTTGCCCCCTTGAAGAGGCCAGTGAACATTGCTTTTTGAATAATAAAATATTTGATGTTATCTCTCATTGAACTATGTTCGGGTATCTTTCTTCACATATTCTGTATTTGGGTATCTTTTTGTAGGTTAAGAGCATAACAAGTGGTATCAGAGCACTTTCGAGGGCCAGTGGGATCTCCATTTCTTCGCAAATTTTTTTCGGATAGAGAGGTGTTCTAGCGTCTTTAAACCATGGGATTTGTCATTGAGCGCATAAACCTACGGATTTGGGGAGGCATGCACACAGGAAATACAAGAGGTGGTCACGCTTGTTGGACTCCCTTGTAACCCCTGTGGGTACCCCTTCCAGTAGTAGCGCATTAGATAGAACCGCACACGGATTGTCTTCCAAGTACCCTCTGGGTATATCGGAAGCCCCCTAGGCTCCCTTGAAACCTCGCCATAGATAAATCATCGGCCATCTTGCTGCTACAGTACACCGAGAACAACACTCAGAGAGATTACTCGCCCATACGATAGGGTAGTCGAGTTGTACGGCTAAGGGTACGGTTGATCCTCCTTAGTTAGAGCCCTGAAACATTGGGCCAAGTACTACTACCAGACCCTTATGTATATTGCGATTTGTAGCACCCGACACTCCTCGAGACCATAGTTCCGTTTTCTATCTGGGGATCACGCATCATCTCTACAAGATCCACTCGTGCAAAGGGGTACAACAGCAGCAGACATCAGTCTCGTAGTTCCGAGTTAGCAGAACAGCCATTCCAATCTATTAGATCCATCAGATCCGCAGCAGCAGTCTGTTCCGCCACCCAGAGCTATCCGATCCACCATTCAAATCTCTCAGATCCACCAGATCTGAGTAGTTGTGTGAGGTTCCTATACCCGGGCATAATTTTCGAAGGGCTTTTGGCAGCATTTACATTTTGAGGATTTGGTGACTGTAGTATTCATAAGGAAGGAGTAAAACTCCGTTAGGAGTTTTCAGAAAAAAAAAAAATAATAATAATAAATAAATAAAAACAAAATAAATAAAAAAATAATAAAAAAAATAAAAAAGGATGAGATCTCCCGGGGCGCTTATTGGCGATCTGGCCCATCAGAATCAGGACGATGAGCTGAGCATGGTGGTACCATTCAATTCTAACTGAAAAAAATTTAGCGGTCCGAAATCTCAAGAAAATCTGATCGGTGCATGGTAGAAACTAGAGCTCAACCTATGGCCAATGAGAAGATTGACAAACTTGAACAAACCTTGCAATCCATCCAGAGTCAACTTGACAGACTATCTCTCCTAATCCCGAAGGGCAAGGAGGAAGCCCACAAGGAGGCGTATAATGGCAATGGACACAGTGAGGGTGAGTCTAGCCACTCTCCTCATCTCTGGCGCACCCACCAACAATCCCGTCAGTGACCTCCCAAGTTGGATATGCATAAATTTGAAGGTTCTCACTCGGCGGCATGGATAGCACAAATGGAGCAGTATTTCAATCTGAATAACATATTAGATGATGAGACTCAGCTTATGGTTGGGAGCATGTACTTGGACAATGAAAGGTGGCAATGGTGGGAATGGCATCAACATTGCAATGGACCTTTTCAGGCTTGGACCAACTTCAAAAAATCTCTTACAGACCGCTTTGACCAAGAATCTTCTTTTTTGGGTCGTCTTACTAAGCTCCGACAGACTGGCACAGTGGATGAATATATTACAACCTTTGAAGCCTTAGCCTTCCGCACTTGGGGTCTCTAAGATGTGTTCTACATGGATTTTTTTATCAGCGGTCTTAAAGAAGCCATAAAAGCCCAAGTCCTACTACACGAAGGCTTTCAAGGTAGCTCGTAACGTGGAACGTGTGTTAGCAGCCCAGTACAGTTGCCCAAATTTCTTCGCTAAAGGTCGCCCCCCACAGGCTCACAACACGACTCAAACACTTAAGGTCCAAAAGGTGTCACCTGTAGAAATGGCCGAAAGAAGAAAGCAAGCATTACGTTACTACTGTGATGAAAAATATTCCCAGGTCATAAATGCAAGGAGCCCAAATTTTTTCAAATTGATGCCACTGACTACAGCTCATCAGAGGAAGATCCACCACTTGAGGAACATGAGGTGGTAGAAGAGGACAACCAAAAGGACAATGTCTCTAACGAACCAGTTATTTTGCTGCATGCTTTGGCAGAGATTTCTTCACCTCAAACTCTCAAAATCAGAGGTTTTATTAAACATCACCCAGTAGTAGTCTTGATTGATAGTGGAAGTACACATAATTTCATCCATCAAAAAGTCGCGGAAGTAGTGCATTGTTTTGTACGAGAAGTTTCTAACTTCCAAGTCCAAATTGTGGGTGGGGGCACAATTAAATGTGAATGCTACTGTGAAAATGTCAAACTTCAAATGGGGGATTATCAGTTGAAAACCCACATGTTTGCCATACACATGGGAGGTTGTGACATTGTCCTCGGTGCTGAATGGCTCCACACTCTTGGGCCAATCACAATGGATTTCCAAGAGTTATATATGAGTTTTAAGCAGAACAAATCCACACATACCCTTCGTGGACTCCAGGCGGGAGCTCCCTCTATCATTAGCTCGCATAGGATGGAAAAATTGCTAAAAGAGGGCCATCATGGAGTTATAGCTCAATTTAATGCCATCCAGGTAGTCGCTACCAAGTCTCTGCCGATTCATCCTGTGATGCAACAGATTTTAAATAACCATCTGTCGGTCTTTGACAAGCCTCATGAGCTTCCACCCTCGAGAGGGGAACATGATCATAGCATCACCTTGGTTCCAGGGGCCCAACCCCAAAATGTGCACCCCTACAGATATTCGTTCACCCAAAAGAATGAAATAGAAAAATTAATCAAGGAACTTTTGGAAGCAGGTGTCATTCGTCCCAGCATTAGTCCTTATTCCTCACCGGTGGTCATGATACTCGAGAAAGATGGGGAGTGGCGGATGTGTCCAGACTTCAGGGCCCTCAATAAGTTGACGGTCAAAGATAAATTTCCCATCCCGGTGGTTGATGATTTGTTGGATGAACTCAATGGGGCTGAATTCTTCACTAATCTGGATCTTTGCTCAGGCTACCACCAAATTCGCATGAAGGAAGTCGACATTCCAAAGACTGCTTTCTGAACTCATGAAGGCCATTATGAGTTCCTGGTCATGCCATTCGGTCTTTGTAATGCCCCATCTACTTTTCAGAGCCTTATGAACCACCTTCTCAAACCATATCTCAGGAAATTTGTACTTGTCTTCTTCGATGACATCCTCATCTATAGTTGTTCTTGGGCTGCACATCTTTAGCATGTAGATCTACTCTTGCAACTGCTCCGCAAGCATAAATTATTTGTCAAGATGTCCAAGTGTTTGTTTGGCATGGAAGAAGTTGAGTATTTGGGCCACATTGTGGGGCGTGAAGGTGTCAAGGTGGACCCAAAAAGAGCCAGGCAATGCAGGATTGGCCTCAACCTAGGACCTTGAAGAGCCTGAGAGGATTTTTGGACCTCACAGGCTATTATCGAAAATTCTCCCGCAATTATGGTCGCATCGTGAAGCCCCTCACTCAACTCCTGAAGAAAAATTCATTCTTCTGGAATGAGGACGCACAACAGGTCTTTATAGCTCTCAAAAATGCCATGTGTTCCACTCCCGTCTTAGCACTACTTGATTTCACCAAATATTTTGTCATTGAATGTGATGCTTCGGGTACGGGTATTGGGGCGATCTTAATGCAGGAAGGACGACCTTTGGCCTTCACAATTCAACAACTAAGTGGGAAGAATCTCGGCCAATCTACCTACGAGAAGGAAATGATGGCCATCTTACATGTAGTAGAGACCTGGCGACCTTACTTATTTGGGCAACGTTTACAAATCCGCACAGACCATCAAAGTCTTAAATATTTTTTGGAGCAACGCCTATCCTCCCCACAACAAAATAAATGGCTCGCCAAAATGTTGGGATATGATTATGAGATTGTTTACAAGAAAGGGCAAGACAATAGTGTAGCAGATGCATTATCTCGCCAATTTTAGGAGGAAAGTACCCTGCTAGCAATTTCCCTTCCCATTCCAGAATGGATTGAAGAGGCTCGCAGGGAATGGTTTTCACATCCCGGGCTCTCCCAACTCATTTCTCAATTGCAGGCGGATCCAAATTCCACCAAGGGCTATTCGTGGCAGGATGAGATTCTTCGCTACAGGGACAGAGTCGTAATATCACCAACTTCCACCCTCAAAAGTTGCATTTGGGTAGAATTTCACTCATCCCCCGTTGCAGGACATTCAGGCTTTCAGAAGACATGTGCTCGCATCAGAAGATAATTTCTTTGGACAGGCATGAAAAAGGACATCCTTACTTTTGTAGCAGAATGCGATGTCTGTCAACGCCACCAAGGGGAGACCGTCAATGCACTAGGCACATTACAACCATTGCCCATCTCGGCATCAATATGGATGGAGGTTTCTATGGATTTCATTACAAGTCTTCCAAAGTCAAGAAACAAGTCAGTCATCATGGTGGTTGTGGACAGACTTTCAAAGTATGCTCATTTCTGTGCCCTACCCCACCCATTTACACCGACTTTGGTCGCTCAATCTTTCATGGATCAAATATTCAAATTGCATGGCATGCCCACTTGTATTGTGCCCGATCGCGACCCGATCTTCACCAGTAATTTTTGGCAGGAACTCTTCAGGCTACAAGGCACTAAACTAAAACTCAGTACTTCCTATCATCCACAAACAGATTGTCAAACTGAAGCAGTCAACAAATGTCTGGAAACCTACCTTAGGTGTTTCACTTCAGAAAAGCAACATCTTTGGGTACAATGGTTACCTCTGGCTGAATGGTGGTATAACACCAACTATCATGCCACCACCAAAATGACTCCCTATGAAGCAGTATATGGTCAACTCCCTCCTTCCCCTACTTCTTATATCAAGGGGTGCTCAAAGGTACAAGCAGTGGATCAACTCCTACAACACCACACAACCATGCTCGCCCATCTTAAAGAGAATATTCATCAAGCTCAAAACCACATGAAGCAACAAGTAGACTAGCATCGCTCAGAGTGCTAATTTCAAGAAGGGGATCAACTCTTTTTGAGGCAGCAACCATATAAGCAAACATCACTTAAAGACAAGGGTTTTCAGAAACTATCCCCAAAATTCTATGGACCATACAAAGTACTTCAGCGCATTGGAGAAGTGGCTTACAAGTTGTCTTTGCCTCCTACTGCAAAAATCGATCCAGTTTTCCATGTATCATGCCTCAAGAAAGTGATTCGGAAAAATTGCAGAATTCAACCCAGTCTGCCTGAATTGGACGAAGAAGGGTCAATCTGGCTCCAACCTGAACAGGTCCTAGACACACAAGACAGGCACCTGCAGGGCCGCCTGATTAGGGAAGTCCTCGTCAAGTGGAAAGTCACCTCTCCAGAAGATGCAACTTGGGAACCAGCCACTATTCTTCAGCAGTTTTCGCAGCTTCAGCCTTGAGGACAAGGCTAGTCTTAAGGGGGAGGGCATGTTAGGGTCCCACCCTAACCCCCTTATTAATGTAATGGGATCAAGTCATAGTCAAGAGTCAATAAAGTCCATATTAATAATTGTAAGTGGTTAACCTGCAATTAATGACGGGACCACAGTTAGTTGCAAATGGGCCGTAGTATTAGATAAATGGTATTAATAAAACCCATGGTATTGATCCATGGTATTGCATGTATGAGTCATATATAAAGGATAGAGACTCCCTGCGAGGAGCATCATATCTTATTTTGAATCGAGCTCTGCTCTATTGGAGGTTGCCCCCTCGAAGAGGCGAGTGAACATTGCTTTCTGAATAATAAAATATTTGATGTTATCTCTCATTAATCTATGTTCTGGGTATCTTTCTTCGCATATTTTGTATTTGGGTATCTTTTTGCAGGTTAAGAGCATAACACTTTGACTGAGTGGTTTCCCTTGTGTTTGACATCGGCTTACATTATCACACATTGGGATTCATGCAGTTACTTGGTTTCCATGACCCTGGTTTCCATTTGACCTTATAGGTGGATTCCTTGCCTCTATGTCAACTTTCATTATTGGTTGGTTTAGAGGGTTTCTATTGTACGTTAGTTACATCTTGTGTACGTCGGAAACATGCTTTGGTTAGGTTACTACATCTTTTTGTCTGATTCCTTCCACATTATTGGCCTACGGGTTACACACGCGCTAGATTGATGAAGGATGCCTTAATGCCTTCTTTCTAGCAGATCTTTCCCTATTGACTACTTTGGGGCAAAGGTCTAGAGTCCATTTGGCAGTACCTTGGGGTTTGCAGTCATCAGTGGCATATCCTTCGCTATCGATAGTGGGAAACCATCATTGTCTCCTCATTAATATATTCTTTCAGGAGTTTGACTTCAACTCATCCATTCACACTTGTTAGATTATAATCGGTACCTTGAATCTCATTATCATTATCGGTGAGTAGCCTTGCATTTGTTAATGGTATACATCAATGATCGGTAATCAAACGATTTCTCACATGGTCGACTTCAGATCATTTATTCCCATTGTGTAGAAATGTACCACGGCAGTCAATGAAGACCTCGGGTTGCATCAGCATTCTTTGGTTCACTTGACTGTTGCTCCTATTGCTGCTAGTTCACACCATTCCACATTATATGTTGCAGTCCTTCATAGCGACATCTTATATGCCGGTACCATCTTATTCCATCATGTTCATTTGGTACTATTGGGATCAGTTTTTGACATCAGTGATTAGCTTCATCTTTCAACCTCATTGATCATCTTCTTATATATGATATTCAGACCTGTACTTATTCGATTGTGATTAGATGATTCATTATGTCATTTCAGTTCCTTATACTTGTATACATAGTGGATTCGCTTGTACTTGATATGCGGACATGCTTTACTTTCTCTGAGCATGGGTATGCCCGCCTCAGATAGTTGTTTCTTTCAGTTCTAATATGGTAACTTTTGTCTCTTTCATCTCGGTGTCACTATGAGATGAAAAACATGTTGGGGATGATGATATCATCTATAATTCATATCTGGAAGGCTTATATATTATATTTCTTAGGTTGAGAGTTGTAGGAAAGCTTATATATTCTCTCTTATGTTAAGATTTGAAGGAAATGATATATCTTTCTTATGTGTAAAGATGTAAGAGGATAAACACTCCATTAAAAAAAATATGATCTCACTGTTAAAATGAAATGTTATTTAAAGAATAAATGAGAAAAATTTAAATTTTTCTAGAGTAGAAAAAAAATTAACTAAAGAAAATTATTATTTATATTATATCTAATCACATAAATAATAATAATAATAATTAAAACAATACACATAATATATTTAAGTTATAAAATAATCTAATTATTTATTGGAAAAATCTTATTATAAATTTAGTTATTTAAATATAATTTAAACACTTTAAAATGCCTCGTGAATTAATTTATTGATCATTTTTTAAATTTATTGATAAACATATCCTGGCATCCATATAAGATAACCAGAGTGACTAAATTTTCAAAGAGGAACTTCTTTCTATCCCACATTACGAGGTTTTCCATTATACAATTATTTTCATGACCAAAATAAGCTTTCCACCCCCCATTAATCCTTTTCTCAATGCTATAGTTCCAGTTGAGCTTGTGATGAATATCAATTCCTAGGTACTTGTAGGAAGACACTTCCTCCAAGTTACTAATGTCATACATAAAATAATCATATCCAAACTAATATCCAAAAAAATATCTTTTTTTAAATAATTAAAATAAAAAAATAAATCACTTATCAATTTATGAATTATAATGATTTTATTGACTAAATTCTATTAAACAAGTGAGAATAAAAAACTTCAAAAAAATTCCAACAAAATAAAGATGGAATACCATTTCATTGATTGAACTTGTTGACTCCATATAATTTGCAAAATTAATCTCTTTCCATAATCTTCACATCTAAAATAATAAACTTTTAATATTACAAAGTAATTTTTATTTTAAATTTGGTTTTTTTTGTTCATTAATGTTCAACCATAATGAACATTTTATATTAGAGAATGAATTCGATATAAACATAATCTTTATTAACATATATATGTCCAAAAATTTATTCATATTTGTTAATCTAAATAATAATAAAAAACACAACAGAAACAAGCCTTAATATAAAATAATAAGTACTTACTGTCCACAAATGAAGAAGTGTGACACTAAATTATTGATTGCTTTATGATGATGATAGTGGTTAGCGTCCACTAAGACCAAATTGGTCTATCGGACCTATAATTTTCTTAGTTTTTATTTGTCTGGCTCCTCGTCTTTCTTGGCAAGATGGATGCTGTAGCTTTCTTTTTTTTCTCTACGGTCTTCCAACTTCCTTTATCTTGCATCTCCTTCATCTCTTCTTATTCTTGGGACATTGGTGTCTTAGCTTCGCGATCTATTGTGTTCATCCTTTTGAAGGTAGTCGGAGAAGAAGTTTGGTCTAAGAGATCTGCTTTGCTATTAAATGAAGATTTATTTTGTGCGATATTCGAATCCTCATAACTTTTGATGTTTGAGGGGACGGGGCTTTCTCCATGCTTTCCTTGAGAGTTGTTCCTTTCTTGCCTGATTTCTTGTCATTCAGAGTTTTCTCTAGAGTATTCTTCTTTGATGACAGTGTAGTGTTCTTTTTGTGCTCCTTCCCACCATGTAGATCTATGGTGGTTTTTTCTAGCAGAATTTTTCTGGGAAGCTTTTGGGCAATTTTTGGCTAGATGGCCTGTCTCAAAGCAGGATCGGCATCTGAAGAGGACACTTTCATAATCGAGTTTCTGGTTCCACACATAGTCTTTGTTCGTTAGGTTTATTTTAGCTGGGAATCTGGCGCTGATGTCCATTTCCACACAGATGCGTGCATAGGTTGTTCTGGCATATTCCTCTGTTTCTGGGCACCTGCATTAAAATTTCCCAATTGCATTTCCAATGACTTTTAGCGAGGAGAGATTCTAGATATGCAAGGGTAGGCTTGGCAATCTCACCCAAATTGGTGTTGAGGTTATGACTGTTGTTCAGGGGTCGAATGATTGATTCCATGGCTTTATGAATAGGCCTGAGTTTTCCCAAAACGAAGGGCCGGAATCTACAATATATTATTTGCTTTTAGGATTTTCAAAATCTACTATAAAGAAACCCCTAGCACAGGGGTAGATATTAATTTCATCAGAAATGACAGGCTTCCATACCTCTGAGATTCAATTGTGGAGAGCTGTTAGCTCGGCCAAAAACCATTGAACCGGTAGATTAGGGAACTTTTGGAAAACTTCAAAGCCTCATCGAGTGAGGCCTAGACCACCGGGACAGTGGGAGCTGGGGCTTCATTGATGATATGGGCAGGAGCTTGCCATGGAAAATTTTAGGGGTGAATGTTCGCCCTTTGGCAAAATTAAGTGGTTTTAAATTTTTAGTGGGTGAATATTTTGTATCACAGTGCATTTTTACAAATCACCTCAAATAGCCCACCTTATTTTAAGGGAGAGGGTAAAAAAGGTAAATTTAGCCCTTGAAATTAGGAGTTACAGCCTTCCATTCACCCTAATTTTCGGGAATAGGTTTTATTTAAGTGAATCTTATGGGCCAAATACCATGTTTATAAAAGAGGTATGGTAAATTAATAAAAATATTAAAAAATGAGAGGTATGGTAAATAAATAAAGCATTTTTTATATTTACTCCATATGTCACCTTATATACATGCAAGGGTGTAAACAAATAAAAATATAAGTGGAGGTATGGTAAATAAATAAAACATATTTTTATACTTACTCAAAAGGTATGGTAAATAAATAAACTATACTGATGGTAAATAAATAAAACCTCTTTTTTTATTTAGTCCATAACCCTCGTTCTATTTATGAAGGCTCAAAAAAGAGGTTTTATTTAAGTGAATCCTATGGGCCAGATACCATATTTGTAAAAGAGGTATGGTAAATTAATAAAAATATAAATAAACGAGAGGTATGGTAAACAAATAAAACATTTTTTTTATATTTACTCCATAAGTCACCTTATATTTACGAACACTCAAAAAATGCGTTATATTTAGGTGAAACCTATGGGCAAAATACTATGGGACAAATACCATGGGCTAGATTATTATTATTACCATGCAAAAAACATTATTAACCCTAATATTAGTATTAATAAAAATAAAGGTGGCACATGGTATTGACCCATGGTATTCACCTAGAATGTAGCCTATTTAAATGGGGAATTAAACCAACATAGATCCATCTTTACTCTGAATCTACTAACCCCCGAGAGTTATCAAATATTGTGATATGCAAACTAGCATAGAGTGAAAAATATTTGATCCCTCTCCAGGCTTGGTGGATCAAGAGTAAAAATGGATGTTGTAAGTTAATGTATGTTAAACATTTTAGCTTGGTTAAAATAAAAGATAAAATAAAAATCAACTATTAATTTTTATAAATTACTAATAGTAATTTTTAAGCTCCAGGTTTATGATAACCCATGGTATTGGCCCATGGTAATACCATGATATTCATGTGAGCATAGACTATTTAAAGGGGAAATTCTATCATCTTAGATCCATATTAATTCTGGGTCTACCAAGTGGTCAGAGGGATAAATAGATTTCATCCCCCTAAGAGTGGTAGATGTGGAGTTAAGATGGATATAGGTTGGTTATGATAATGAAGATATTAAATAGACTTAGGAAATTATATTGTAAAAACATCTTAAGGTGAATGGTTGAAGCATAGACATTGGACAAGTATATTTGTATACTTCTGTTTTAAATTGAAACAAATCCAGGGCTAAAAGGAATGGATTGATTGCACTAGTCATCCTTCTATAACTTTCCAACATAGGTTGGAGTAAACAGATTGTAATTTGGGTAATTTTTCTAACTGCAAACAGGAACATACTTGTGTATTGGCAGGGTGGTTACGAGGTCCCTAGAAGTGATGAATTTGAATTTTTCTTGGTTTTATATACAGTATTAGGTTTTTTCTCATGCTTTTTGTGAATGACACAGGTGAATTTTATCCTACACCCACTAGGTTATCTGTTGGAAATATTACTGAGAGGGGGGGTGAATCAGTGTTATCAAGTCAAATATTCCTTTTTCAAAATCAAATGATATACGCTACTTTAGTTAATTAAACCCGCGTATATACGCAAATATTCAGAAGGAAACCCACATATACAATGCAAACTTTTAATTTACTTTATCTTTCTGATGTTGATTGTTAATCTGTGTTTGAGAATCAAATAACCAGTAACCAGAAATAGTAAAACAGAGAAGAAAGACAATTGCACATAAGAACACAAGATATAAGGTGGAAACCCAATGTGGGTGAAAACCACCTGCTGCAATTCATCTCTATCTTCTCTTTAATTAGAAACTTCTTTTTACAATTGTACTGGTGCAGTCCTTTACCAGTACGCAGGCTGCAACCTGCAGAGAGCTACAACCCTCTCTCGTTTTCCAGCTTCTCCTGAAAGGGAGCTACAACCCCCTTAGCTCTTGCACTAGCCAAGATACTAGTAAGTAGGTGCTGGCCTACAGAAGGCTACAACCTTCTCTTTCTTTCAGGGACCACGTTTCATAAATTTTCAAAATAGATCCAATCAAACATCAAGAATTTCTACATCAAGCAATCACCTTTTCACCAATCAAAACTGAATCAAAATAAACACTTCTCTGACGACTATACCCAGATAAAAGTAACAGTAACCACACACCAATTCTGAACCCAGAACACTGCAGCAATAAACAGAAGTAGCAAGATCACAACTCAAAATATATACGCTACTTTAATAGCCTGAAACCTGCATGCATACGCTTTTGCATATGGAACAACTTGCATATACGCTATTTTCCTTTATTGAACCATCGTATATATGTGCCTTCACTTCACTGAACCTGTGTACAAATCTATAAAGGATAATTCACTCTTTTAGATATTCAAACACTAATTAACCCAGATTATCAGTTTTATAGATCAAGCAAGCGCCACATATAACAAATCAAAATCATACAAAGATACTACCATTCGAGCTTAAAGATTATGATCCATCAATAGAACTTATCCTTCTCTTTGCACTAAGGTTCCTCCTTCATTTAGATCCAGATCTGCACCATAACCCAATTACCAGAATTCCAGATGTAGCACTTTATCAGATATTCAATAATAATCCAGATGATTCCTTGCCACATGATCTCCTTCCTCTTTTATAGTTTTAGTCCTTCCACAATACCACGGTCCAAAACCATAATAAACCAATACCACGGACCCAATACTGGGGATCAACACGTCTGACGAGCTATCATGGTCCAAAACCATAGGTTCAAATACCAAGGACTAACTACCACGGACCAAAGCTAAGTTCTCCAACATATACGCGCTTTCCCTTGCATGAAAGTGCATGTATACGCACACGCGCCTTTGAAACATCTAACTCACGCGTATATGCGTCTTCATCTAGATGAACCTGCGTATATGTCTTTTCCTTCATTCTGAAAGCCTGAACTGAGATCAGTTACCAAAGAGAGTTGCCATCAAGGACAAGACCTGTACCATAGCTCCAAACCTGTGCCATAATGCCAACAATCTCCCCCTTTGGACTTGATGGCAACCCAACATCCTCAAAGACATTCTCCCCCTTTGTCATCAAGGGCAAACGGTTGTGCTCCCCTTGAGTACATGCTGAAATTTCTACCCTGCTGTGCTGACTATGCTCCCCCTGATTGTAGGCAAGATCTGCAAAAGATGTTCTTCATGAAGAACCATGACTTATACATCATAAAATACCTTCCTATCACCAAAAGACTCAATACATAAATCCATCACCCATCAAATGGGGATCATCCACCCAACCAAGTGGGGATACATCAGAAATTTACATATGACAACCAAGTTCATTACATATTCATCCCAGGCATAGTGGGGAAACCAAAATAGGCAGTTACATGACCTTGACACCATAAAGGAGATACCACAAAAGAGATACATGACATAGAGACGAAATATCTAGAACAAGACTTATGAAAGTCACCAATAACTAATAGTAGCAGCATCTGTCAATCACCATCAGCAACCAAGATTTCCTTTTTTTCTCCTTCTGCCTCTGTTCCATCTGAAACCAACAACAGCTGTGATCTAGAACCAAAAGCTTTTAGGATAATGCCAACAATGCATTATTAGAAGATTATCTGCTCCCCCTGAACCTGTGCCGGATGGTCTCTGTCAGACCCATATCAAAATATCTTCAACCAGAGCCTGTCCCTACTGATATCCATCAAACCTCCATATATGTGACTGTCTCTGCACAAATCGGCGTATGTACGCAGATCCTCCTCAGGCAACTTGCGTACACCCATTTTTCTTTGAAATAGACAGGTTTGAACAGCAAGATGATGCATCAACTACTCCCAGCTTCTGTATGAGGTATTCAAATGTCTCCCTGGGCAGTGGTTTGGTGAGAATATCAGCAACTTGTTCCTTAAAAGGAACATACTCCAATTTGACCTTTTGTTCCAACACTTGTTCCTGGAGAAAGTGATACTTGATCGGTATGTGCTTGGTCTTTGAATGCATGACTGGGTTCTTTGAAATGCTAATTGCACTTGTATTATCACTTAAGATGGAGATAGGTGGTGTACAAGTGATTTGAAAGTCCTGCAAGGTTTGCATCATCCAAATAAGTTGAGTGGAGCAAGATGCATCAGCCACATATTCCGCTTCAGTTGTAGATAAATCAATCGAACTCTATTCCTTGTTGAACCAATATACTAATCTGGAACCCATAAAGAATGCACCACCACTTGTGCTCTTCCTGTCATCCACGCTTCCGGCCCAATCTGCATCTGTATAGGCATGAAGTGTGAGAACTGTATCTGTAGGATACCATAAGCCATAGTATTGAGTTCCTTGAAGGTACTTGAAGATTCTCTTCACTGCCTGAAGATGAGTTTCCTTTGGATTTGCCTGAAATCTCCCAACTATTCCCACTGCATGCATGATGTCTGGTCGGGTACCTGTCAAATAAAGTAGACTTCCAATCATAGATCTATAGGTTGGTTGATGTACTACTACTGATCCATCATTTGCACTGAGACTACATCCTGTAACCATAGGGGTACATACTCGTTTCGAATATTCCATGCCATACTTCTTCAGAATCTGCTTGAGGTACATGGTTTGAGACAAGAAGATACTGCCTTCATTTTGTTGGATTTGAAATCCAAGAAAGTCTGTCAGTTCTCCAAGCAAGGAAATTTCGAATTCTTTTTGCATCACCAAGGCAAATCTTTGACTCATAGCTTCTTTATTGCTTCCAAAGATAATATCATCGACATACACAACAAGTATTAGCAATTTGTCATTTTCAATTTTTATATAGAGATTTCTATCTGCTGATCCTTTTGAAAAGCCTTGTTGATGAAGATATTTGTCCAAACGGTAGTACCAAGCCCTTGGAGCCTGTTTAAGACCATAGAGAGCCTTTTTTAGTCTGCATACAAGATTTGGATCATTCCCAAGAATGAAACCATCTGGTTTCTCAATGTACACTTCTTCTTCTAAGTCTCCATTCAGAAAGGTTGATTTCACGTCCATTTGAAATACTTTGAACTTCTGAAAGCTTGAGAGAGCAAGGAACATTCAGATGGCCTCTAGTTTAGCAACGGGAGCAAAAGTTTCTTCAAATTCTATTCCTTCTTGTTGAGCATACCCTTTACACATAAGTCTGGCCTTGTTTCTGATTACTTCTCCATTTTCATTCAACTTATTTTTAAAGATCCATTTTGTCCCTGTGACATTCTTATCTTTTGGTCTAGGAACCAATTCCCAAGTGTTGTTCTTTTCAATCTGCTCAAGTTATTCATCCATTTCCTTTACCTAGCATTGATCTTTGCAAGCCTCTTTTACATTTTGAGCCTCAGTGGAGGAGAGCAATGCCAAATATCTTGAGGCTTCTGCAATTGTTCTTCTTGTTTGTACACCTGCCTCTTTCTGCCCCAAAATTTGAGATTTTGGATGATTCTTCTGAACATACCTGGATGGAGTCTTCTCTTCTATCCTTATCTATTCCTCTGGTGCCCCTTGAGGTCCTTCTTCATCATCAATGTGATTTGGAGAGTAGTCTTCATCCTCTTCGATGTTTTCATAATTTACTTGCCTAGGAATGTATCCTTTTTCATCAACCACTACATCAATGTTGTCAACAATTCTTCCAAGTCTTTTATTGTAACACTTATATGCTTTGCTGTGGGGAGAATAACCAAGGAGAATGCCTTCATCTACTCTAAGTTCAAGTTTTCCAAGCTGTTCATCATTATTCTTAATATAGCATTTGCTTCCAAAAATTTTGAAATGCTTTACCGAAGGAGTCTCACCATACCAGAGCTCATGAGGAGTTTGAGTATTGTTCACTCGGACATTTGTTTTGTTGAGAATAACAACTGCAACAAATGCAACTTCACCCCAGAAGGTTGCGGGAGTCCCAGACTAATCAAGCATAGCACGAGCCATTTGTTGCACCATTCTATTCATCCTTTCCACCATTCCATTTTGCTGAGGATTCCTAGCTGTAGAGAACTCCCTTCTTATTCCATGTTCTTCACAGAAATCAAAAAATTCATTTGAGGTAAACTCCCCACCTCTGTCGGACCTGAGGCACTTAATTTTGTGATCTGATTTGTTTTCAGCCAAGGCTTTGAAAGATTTGAATTTTTCGAATGCTTTGTCCTTGTGTTTCATAAGTCCCAACCAAACCATACTGGAGAAGTCGTCAATGAATAATATAAAGTATTCTTCTCCTCGAGGTGACCTTGTCCTAAATGGACCACATACATCTCTATGGACTAGTTCAAGAGGCCTGCTAGCTGATCCTTCCTTCTCAGGGAAGTTAGTTCTGGTTTGCGTACCAAACTGACATGATTTTCATATGGTGTTGTCTGGAATTTTGATATCTGGAAGACCACGAACTTCCTGGTATTTGCATGATTTCCTTATTTGTGAAAAGATTAGATGCCCCAACCTCTGGTGCCATAACCAATGTTCATCATTCTGTTTGTGGTTCCTTTATTCTCCATGTTCTGGTGCTTGAGGCTTGTTCCTTTGTTTGTCGAAACCTTCTCCTGCATTTAGAATCTTCATGACCAAAGTTATTACAAATAAAACATTCAATTTCATTTTCAAGGGTCGAAAAGTTGTTATAGGTCCTTTTCGTAATCCCAGTCATACTTCTTTGTTTTTGAGCTTCTCTAGTCATGATTGTCTTATAAGCAACACATTGAGCTGCTTTGTGACCAAAGTTATGGCAAGAGAAACATTGGCCATTGAAGAAACTTCTTCAATTATCAAATCTACCAGCCAAATGATTGTAATTTCTATTGTCATCCATTCTTGAAGCAAATTGAGAAGTTTTTACCTGTGGCTGGTTGTAGCTTTTGTTCACCCTTAAGATGGATTGCCCCTGGTTTACCTGGTAGTCATTGTTTGTTCTTGATGTAGTTCGTCCCTGCTTTACCTGGTGATCACCATTGGTCTTTTGCTCATTCCTCCTTGCTGCATCAAGATAACTCCTTGAGGTGGATGCTTGAGATGTTTCTCCATTATAACCCATACCTGTCTTGATTAGTGGAGAACGTTGTACATTGATAATCTCATCGAGAGTTTCAAATCCTTTAACAAATTTAAGATTAAGAGCCTTTGTTTTCTCAATTTCTTTTCTAAGGCCAACAATTTCACATTCTAACTTCTCAAGAGATGTTTCTTTTTCATCAAGTTGGAATTGTAGAGTATCAATAATCATATCTTTTTCTTCTAAACATATTTCGAGTCGAGAAATATCTTCATAAAAACCATCTACATCTATAGCGTCCATGTAATCATCATCTTCAAAGGCCATTAAAAGTTTATAATCATTACCTCGTTCATCTTCGTCAATATTTGATAGGCCGTCATTGTCTTCATGAGTGTAGTAACTTTTCTTAGTTGCATTATGTTTCTTGTACCGTCTAACAGGTTCCTTCCCTTTGTCAATATTATCCTTGTGAGGACATTTGGCAGCATAGTGACCGACTCTTCCATAAGCAAAGCATTTCAAAGGTAACTTACCTCGGAACCGTCTAGTACCCCGTTGAAGATTCCTGAAAAAAAATTATTCTTCTTCTTCTTTTGACACGTGTCCTGACTCATAGTACTCTCCTTTGCCTGAAGCCTTGAAGGCCGCTTCTCTCCTGTCTGATGGACCTCCTTTCCTCATTTCATAAGCAATTAGAATTCCGTGCAGCTGTGACATTTTAAGGCTTTGTAGATTCTCTTTTTCTTCTATTGCAGAAACTTTAGATTCAAACCTAGGGGAAAAAGATCTTAGAACTTTTTCATCCACAACAACCTCTTTTATTTCTTCACCCAAATTTTTCATACAATTAATGATCTCATCTACACGAAGAAAATAGTTAGCCACACTTTCATCATTATACATCCTCAGATTGTCATACTGAATCCTGAGGGTTAGAAGTTTTGCTCGTTTTACCTGATCATCTCCTTCATAGCTCAGAATAATCTTGTCCCATATCTCTTTTGCGGATTTAAACTGCATTACCTTGACAAATTTTAATTGAGATAGGCATCCTAATAGAGTATTGACCACCTTTGCATTTGTTTCATATTTCTTATTCTCAGCCGGATCTGTAGGAGTTGCTGATGGAAAAGTATACCCTATATCTATGATATCCCATACTTCTGTACCAAGAGATTGAAGATAGGCAGTAACTCTTACCTTCCAATAAACGAAGTTTGTCCCATCAAAATTGATGGCCTGATTGATGCTTCCCTCTCGTAGTTTCTCATGATGAAAGTTCTTTCTTCAAGCGATCAAGCTTCTTCTAAATAACCTGCTCTGATACCAATTGCTGGAAATAATATTGAGAGGGGGGGGGGGGTGAATCAGTATTATCAATTCAAATATTCCTTTTTCAAAAACAAATGATATACGCTACTTCAGTTAATTAAACCCGTGTATACACGCAACTATTCAGAAGGAAACCCATGTATACAATGCAAACTTTATTTTACTTTATCTTTCTGATTTTGATTGTTAATCTGTGTTTGAGAATCAAATAACCAGTAACCAGAAATAGTAAAACAGAGCAGAAAGACAATTGCACACAAGAACACAAGATATAAGTTGGAAACCCAATGTGGGTGAAAACCACCTGCTGCAATTCGTCTCTATCTTCTCTTTAATTAGAAACTTCTTTTTATAATTGTACTGGTGCAGTACTTTACTAGTACACAGGCTGCAACCTGCAGAGAGCTACAACCCTCTCTCGTTTTCCAGCTTCTCTTGAAAGGGAGCTACAACCCCCTTAGCTCTTGCACTAGCCAAGATACTAGTACGTAGGTGCTAGCCTACAGAAGGCTACAACCTTCTCCTTCTTTCAGGGACCACATTTCATAAATTCTCAGAATGGATCCAATCAAACATGAAGAATTTCTGCATCAAGCAATCACCTTTTCACCAATAAAAACAGAATCAAAATAAACACTTCTTTGACGACTATACCCAGATAACAGTAACAGTAACTACACACCAAATATGAACCCAAAACACTGCAGCAATAAACATAAGCAGCAAGATCACAACTCAAAATATATACGCTACTTTAATAGCCTGAAACCTATGTGCATACGCTTCTGCATATGGAACAACCTGCGTATACGTCGTTTTCCTTTATTGAACCAGCGTATATATGCGCCTTCACTTCACTGAACCTGCGTACAGCTCTATAAAGGATAATTCACTCTTTCAGATATTCAAACACTAATTAACCCAGATTATCAGTTTTATAGATCAAGCAAGTGCCACATATAACAGATCAAAATCATACAATGATACTATCATTCAAGCTTAAATATTATGATTCATCAATAGAACTTATCCTTCTCTTTGCACTAAGGTTCCTCCTTCATTCAGATCCAGATCTGCACCATAACCCAATTACCAAAATTCCAGATCTAGCACTTTATCAGATATTCAATAATAATTCAGATGATTCCTTGCCACATGATATCCTTCCTCTTTTATAGTTTTAGGCTTTCCACAATACCACGGTCCAAAACCATAATAAACCAATACCACGGACCCAATACTTGGGATCAACACTTCCGACGAGGTATCATGGTCCAAAACCATAGGTTCAAATACCAAGGACTAACTACCACGGACCAAAGGTAAGATCTCCAACATATACACGCTTTTCCTTGCATGAAATTGCGTGTATATGCACACGCACCTTTGAAACGTCTAACCCGCATGTATACGCATCTTCGTCTAGATGAACCTGCGTATATGTCTTTTCCTTCATTCTGAAAGCCTGAACAAAGATTATTTACCAAAGAGAGTTTCCATCAAGGACAACACCTGTGCCATAGCTCCAAACCTGTGCCATAATGCCAACATTATCGATATGTAATTTCGGTAACTTTGATTTCAAAAGATGTTTTAAAGAAATGCAATGATTTCATTTGTGTATTCAATGAACAAAATATTCTAATGGAATTTTTCATTTGTGGTTTACCTATACAGATTCCATGGAGAAGTATTAGTGGTGTGACATCAATTGTCCTCGAGCAGAGGCTTTAGTTTTACTCTTTTCTGGAAGCAAATACTTTCTTCCAACATTTTTGAGTTCCATGAAAAATTTGAAAGTCCTAATAGTATTCAATTATGGGTTCAAGAGATACATAGTATTCAATTATGGGTTAAAGAGATCCACACTGAATGATCTATCAGCCTTATCTTCACTTAGTTTAAGATTATTCACTTGGAGAGGCTGTATGTGCCCCCACTTCAAGAGCATAGTAAAGTCATGTAGAACTTAGAGAAGCTATCTTTAAGCTTTTAGTGAAGATTGGAAAAATGTCTAGGTTTAATAACACCCAGTCGAGCATTAAGCTTCCAATAATGCTAGATTTTAACCTGGAGCACTTTTGTGATTTGGAGTAGATGCCCCCTCGTATTTGTGACACATCTTCAGTTGTGAATTGGACTATTACTAACTGTCATTTCCTTCGAAAGTTACCTGATGACTTGGGGAACCTCAACTCTTTAAGAATGTTAAGGAAGGAAAGAAAGTACATTATGCTAAGTTCTCTTATGCTTTTCGAGTTTTTCTTGGATATCGACAACGTTTCAGGTAGGAAAGTACATTATGTGAATGAAAATTTGTCTTGATAGAAAGGCCCAATTTCAAATTCTAATGCTTTCAAAAAACATTGTATAACTGTAATGTTTCTAAAAGGAAAGCATATTTTTTCAATTTAAGTATCATGATCCCATATTCCAACTTATTTTTTAGTAACCCATTAGGTTTTGTAGCTTTGAATAAATCCATGTCTCATGATAAGATCCTCTTCCAAATTAGAACGCAATTTCGTTTTGGCAAGAACCACATACAATGTCTTGATTTTGTTATTGAGAAAATAGAGGTTGTGAAACAAGCTTGTGCCATACAAGGACTTGATTCATTGATTATGTATCAATTATGGCTCTTGATGTAACAATGTCTTGATTTTGTTGCTTGAAAATAGAGGTTATGCTTTACTATTTCACATATTTCCTTACAATCTTTCCATAAGTATTGATTTGTAATCTCAGACATTGAGGGATGATAGTAATGACAATGGTAATATTCCATGGTTTGAAGTTCCCCTCTTACTAAATATTTAAATATATCACCACAATTTAACTGTTAGTTAAAGGAATTGTATTTGATTTGTAAACAATTCATTGCTTGATTTATAGATTTTGATTTTTTCCCTTTTTTATTTTTTTCTCAGATTTGGTATGAGATATCTTCCAAGATTTGGGTTCCCTAGTTTCCCCGCCATAGCTATGAGGTTCAGATTCTATTATTAAATATTCTCAAAACATTACAACTTTTCCAGTAAGTGTTCTTTGAAACATTGTTGTTGCTTTTCCATGGTGTTAATGCAAATAAGCACTGCAACTAGTTCCATTATTTAGATTAAGTGTCAAAATCTAGGTGGTCTTGTAATGATGGAGTGATTTTTTTGTAGCTACTAAGCGCATATGCATTTTTATCTCTTACGTTGTCCTGAGATATTCAAATTCAGAATAAGAATTGAGGTCTTGTTTCCACTGTAGATTGCAATCAGTTTCTTGAACATAATATATAGTAGATTGTCTTTTAATAATCAACTGTGAATGTGATCCCTCGCAGGAAAGGAAATTCAAAGTGACATTGATTTCACATTGATTTGTCAAAACATCCACATAGGAAAGGAGATTCAAAGTGACATTGATTTCACATTGATTTGTCAAAATGGAGGCAAGAGTAAAGGAAACTTTGTATTCAACAATGCTCTTAATTTCATATGTACATGCACAGACATATTAGTAGAAAATATTGAAGGGTTGCCTAAGTAATATTTTCCATTCCACTACATTCTTTACAGCTTGTAAATAAATAACTCGGAAAAATTCATTAGACTACATATTATTCTCTATTAATCAATGGTTAAGATTTTGATATTGAACTGGCTAAGATTTTTCTTCCTTTTGTGAAATTGTGTGTTCTATAATGCTTCTTTTCCATTCACTAAAGTGTGTCTAATGGAGTAGGAAGATTGGAAAGTCTTTTGATCCTTGAACTATGTTACAAGGTAGAAACCCAACGGGGTAGGTTAGGTGCATCCCCACAAAGGGGTCACAAATATCAAAGCTGGTATTGGCTAGTGCCTTGAGATAGAAAAATTCCTTTACCCCTTGTATTAACAGTGAATCTGGAGAGGATTCTAATATTATCTTTATAAGATTTATATCAGTTAAGATTGATGAATAGAATTCATGAGACATGAGCTAGGATGTCCTTGCAAGGTGGTTGTTGACTATTGGAAGCTATGATGGCCATTATGTCAGGCCAGGTGGTCGCACTCCCTTGATCGTTAGCACGATTGTGATCAATCTGGAAGACTTCATAGTCTAGATTGATTGTTTAGCAGTGATAGTTAGTGGGCTCATTCAAAAAAACTTATATTTCACTAATCCTTTCTATAGAGTTGTCAGATTCAATTTCCAAAGGTTTTAATTACACTATAGAGTTTAGTTTTGAGAGAGTTGTGATTCACAGTATTAAGTATAGCAGCTATGACACTTGAATGAAGACAAGCATAGTAGAGATATCAGACTCTGTTATAAGCTTACTTGCATATTATAAGGGACTTGGTTGTCTTTTTTATAATTTTATAAACAAGTTCCATGTCATGGAAATGTGAAAAAAAAACAGTGATATTTCCACAATGTGACTCTTGTCATATATGGTTTTATACTTTTTCAAAAAATTCTCTAAGAGTTCACAATGCTAAGATTCACTAGGACTTTACAAAGTTTTATTATTTAGTGAAAGACTCGCCAAGATATTACAATATTTTATAATTCAGTAAAATATTCGCCATGCCTAGTGAGAGATTCGCCAAAAAATTATATATACATATTATATTATTGATAAAATCGCCTTCCATTTTTCCTATATACCATGGAGATTCGCCCATTTATTATACATATAAATTTAGGGGGGTTCTTAAAATTTTCCCTCGAGCTTGCCCTCCAGAAGCGGACAAAACTGAGCCAACAACTATTTTCGCGAAGCTAGGAGCCATATTTGCCCGTAGAACCTAGTCGCAGAGAAATAAGGCAGAAGATTAGATCCAGATCTAGCCGCAGAAAATTAGATCTAGAACCCAACCGCAGAGAATAAGGCAGAAGATTAGATCTAGATCTAGATCTAGCCACTTGAAATTACATGCAATTTGAAAGATCGTATTGCCGCTTGAAATTACATGCAATTTGAAAGATCGTATTGCTGCTGAAATATGTATGTGTAGATTGCAGAGAGGTCGTAGATAGTATCACCAAAATATTACCATATAACTTGTAGGTCAATGTCCAGATCGCATAGATATAAATAATTAGAGGCCGCAGATCGTATCGCCAGATTGATATCCAGATCGTATCGCCAGGCTGCAGGGTAAATGGAGCTTGGCGATGGAATTAATCTCAGGAGGAAGAATCCCTGCAGGTTTTGCAACCCTCAATGGAAGGTCTGCAACATTTGTAACCCTCCATAGGAGGTCGCACGTGTGGAGATTCAATGTCTACTGCTATAAATAGATCCAATCGGATTTCCGATGAGATAATTTCATAGCGAATTCATCAATATAATGCCAGTCAATTCAACTGATCAGATTTGCCTACATGAAATTGGACTGTGTGAATCCTCGTCAATTCAGTGGATCAAACCTAATTTAAATCCCAACAAACCCAGATCCGCAGATCGTATTGCCAGACTGCAGGTTAAATGGAGCTAATTTAAAAACCCTGATATATGTATCGTCGTTGAAAGATGTATGTCCAAATCACCAGTTAAATGGATCTTTTGCAACCCTCGACCGAAGGTCTGCAACTTTTGTAACCCCCAGAACGACAGATCTTCTGCAGAGTTTATAATATTATATTATATTTTCCTTAATATCATTTTCAATTTTTAAAAATTAGAGAAATACCAACAAAAAATACTCACCAATTCTTTTCATTTATTTATAATATTATAAGTTTCTATGTAAAGTCTACGTACTTCTATTCATAAATGTAAGATCTCTAATTTTTAGTGTTGCAGATCTATACAAGTGTGAGTAAGGATAAGAAGTGCATACAACAAATTACAATGGACAACAACAAAATCAATTTCAGAAACAATTACTTACAGACTACAGTAGAGCCTTTGCAACGAGAGAATATATTGGACAAAAGATTGATTAAGAAGACCAAGGGAAATGAATACTACAAGTATTTGGTGAAGTGGAAGGACCATCGAGTAGTTAGTGGAACTTGGATGACTCACCATCCAATAGTTGATGCAACTTGGATGAATCCAACATTATTACAGAAAAGTGGAAAAACTTGGAAACCTGCTTTTTTTCATTTCGTAATTGTGTGTACACACACACACACTAAAACAGACACATATCTATGTGTGTGTGTGCGTGTGTTGATATGGACTTGGATCATGCCCTAGGATTTGTTTTAATCCTCGTAACAAAAGGTAGTGATAATTAGACTATTCTTTTATGACTACATGAGTTGGAGGCATGTAGGAGTGATAGCTAATAGAGATGAGAGCGGAGTAAAAAAGTGGGCCACAAAAAACTTAGTATTTTGAGTTTCAATTAGAGTTTATCACTTGAAAAGCATTGGTGTAACACAACTAGAGTTTCGTCAAAATAACCATCAATAGACAGTGTGAGGGTGATGTGTTGTGGGAGTTCATCCTCTGGGTGAGTGAAAAAGGAGCACACCAAGCAATTCGTTGGGGTGATGAGCAGAAGGAAGATGTGGCAGTGAACCAATATAGAGAAGGCCACGGTTACATAGAAGCTAGTTATATGGAATGAGTTGAGTGAAGTGGGGCCACAAAACCTCTAACTCCTCCCGAAGGTAAAGGACTTACTCACACTTTTAAAAAGGGTTGGGGACAATAGTTGACGAAGGGCATGGAAATAATTTGATAGGAATAATTCTCATTCCTTAAAGTGTGCCTCTTGGAGGATCTCCTTTGCACACAGCTTTCAATGGGATAGGGTGAAATCTCAACATAGATAAAAGGGTTGTGCACCAAAGTATTGCTCGAGGTGGCATCTAGAAGCTCACAAATAAAGAGAGAGGGGACACAGGTCTCATGGTGTGGTAGCATTGCGAGAAGAAGGAGAAAATAGTATAAGCGGCTAGGGCTAATCATGTGAGTCGGGCTAGTGTGAATTATACATATAAGCAAAGGTCTCACTCACTAGTAGAAAAGAAGGCTTGGACTTGGCCTTTCATATAAGGATAAGCCATCCTCTTTTAATTATAATTCAAAGCTTGGTTGCAGTAGTTTTGGTTTAAATGTTGGGGTTTATAATAATTTTTATAAAAGTTTAAAGCCTACACCACAGAATAATCTTTCCAACAATATATCCTATGCTCCCATTTGAGCTAGGTAATTGGAGTAACAATTCCTTCAAAGATAGGGTATCCAAATGTATCCTACTTGTATTTTAGTTGGGTCATCTTAACAAAATATTTCATATCTCTTTATTCTTATGGAATTAGAGGGAGTGCCATATACAGTTGGAAATGTCTTAGAGTTTTTTGTTTGACTATATGATCTCCTCTTTCAGTGGGACAACCTTTGACATCAAAAACAACCATTTTCAATAGATTGGAACCATTTCATTAGATTTGAACCACTTTAAATTTTTTTTTTTGTTCATTAATGTTCAAGCATAATGAACCTTTTTATATTATAAAATGAATTCACTATAAACATAATCTTTATTAACATATATATGTCGAAAAATTTAGTCATATTTTTTAATCTAAATAATAATTAAAAACATAACAGAAACAAGCCTTAATATAAAATAATAAGTACTTACTTTCCACAAATGAAAAAGTGTGCCACAAAATTATTGATTGCTTTATAATGTTATATTATATCTTCCTTAATATCATTTTCAATGTTTAAAAATTAGAGAAAGACCAACAAAAAGTACTCACCAATTCATTTCATTTATTTATAATATTATAATTTTCTATGTAAAGTTTAGGTACTTCTATTCATAAATGGAAGCTCTCTAATTTTCAGTGTTGCAGATCTATACAAGTGTGAGTAAGGATAAGAAGTGCATACAACATATGACAATGGACAAAAACAAAATAAATTTCAGAAACAATTACTTACAGAATACAGTAGATGATGCAACTTGGATTACTCCCACATTATTACAAAAAAGTGGAAAAAATCGTGAAGACCTCATGGGCATGAGCCCATGAATTTGGATGAATGCCACATTATTACATAAAAGTGGTAGAACTCTTGAAGACCTCATGGGTAGAAGCCCATGAAGACCTCGTGGGAAGGAACCCATGAATTCTTTGTTACTTGGGAGTATGATGAAGAGGAATTCATAAAATTTGATTGATTGAGAGGTCAAAATATTTTACGAGAGTTGGTTCCTTAATGGTGGGTTTGTTAGAATACAGTTGGTTTGGATTGCCATGTAATTCATTTAAATTAGATAACTATTGGGATTTGGTTCATTTTCCCTAAATTGGTCCATTCGATCATGTTTCTATGGATTTAGAGCGAGTTGTAGTGAAGTATTTATTTAATTATTGATTTAGTAAAAAGAGTGAGTGATTCTTCTAAAAAAAACTTGGAAACCAATTTTTTTTTATTCCTTAATTTTGCACACACAGATACACTAAAACACACATTTATCTATTTGTGTGTGCGTGTGTTGATATGGACTTGGATCACGCCCTAGGATTTGTTTCAATCCTCGTAACCAAAGGCAGTGATAATTGGACTATTCTTTTATCATTGCATGAGTTGGAGGCATGTAGGAGTGATAGCTAATAGAGCTCAGAGCGGAGTAAACAAGTGGGCCACAAAAAACTTAGTCTTTTGAGTTTCAATTAGAGTCTATCACTTGAAAAGAATTGGTGTAACACAAATAGAGTCTCGTCAAAAGAACCATCAAGAGACAGCATGAGGGTGATGTGTCGTGGGAGTTCGTCCTTGGGGTGAGTGAAAAAGGAGCGCACCAAGCAATTCGTCGGGGTGATGAGCAGAAGGAAGATGTGGCAGTGCACCAATATAGAGAAGGCCAAGGTTACATGGAAGCTAGTTATATGGAACGAGTTGAGTGAAGCGGGACCACAACACCACTAACTCCTCCCGAAGGTAAAGGACTTACTCACACTTTTAAAAAGTGTTGGGGACAATAGTTGACGAAGGGCATGGAAATCATTTGATAGGAATAATTTTCATTCCTTGAAGTGTGCCTCTTGGAGGATGTCCTTTGCACACAACTTTCAATGGGATGTCCTTTGCCTATTAAGTTTGCATACTTTCTATTCATAATAAAACCTCTGAACCGACGTCCCATATTTTCTTTCAATGAGGCTCAATCTTCATACCTGTGATATATATATATATATATATTCATTAGTTTGAGTCACATTTCATACTCGTATGTGTCTTTCTACTCTGTATGTGTCATTCGACTCTGTATTTGTACTTGTCCTCTTGAGTTATAAATATGGAAATGGAAAAGGCGACTTCATGGTGGAACGAATTGCCATTTGACTTTCAAGCGGAGATATGTGCGCGTATGCCGGTGGAATTCGTATATACTTATCGCATGATTTGCAAGCAATGGAATGACTTACTTTCTTCAAACTACTTCCTAACCAGGTGGGGTGAGGCATCTCTCAACAACGGCAATCAGAGTCGGCTGCTTGTGTGCGATTTCAGTATGAAAACCCCCTGTATGGCTTTCTGTTTCAACACAAGGACCTGGATTAACTCCTGTCTTGACCTTTCATTCCTTCAGGACGGGGAGGACGGGGACTGGCGTTTAACTTATTTCAAAGAATCCGTGGGAGGTCTTATCTTGGTGGGAGGTCGTATCTTGGTTGGAAGTGGGATAGAATACTCTAGCAGACTCATCAATCCTTATACACGAACGTTCTTTGAAATTCCGGAACCAGAGGGAAGTAGCTACTCAGATTGCATTGTCGTGGATGAGAAAGATAATGACACTACATACAAAGTTGTAGCTGTTGTTACCAGCAACAACAGTTTCGTGCATGAAAATAGAAAACAGTTGGTGGAAATTTACGAACCGTCCCAAAAAAGATGGAAAATAGCGGGATACCTGCCGGAGAATGTAAGGCTGAAAGCATTCGCTAAGCTTTTCTACTGCAACGGAACATTCTACACACAGTGTTTTGTGAAAGATGCGGGGCGACATGTTTATGGTATCGGGTGTTTCACCATTCCCTTAGAGGAAGGAAGCGGTTCTGAAATAACGCCCAACCCCATTCCCATGCATTTTGCACCATTCCCTCGGAAATTGAGGAACGGCATTCTACGTTGGCGGATGATCACTTGCCTTTCCCGTCTCCTTGTCATCTCTGCCAACAACGTTTCCGTTCGACAAGGTGGTGGACGAAGGAAGCGCAAGCACGTGGATGTGATTAGTGTGTGGGAATTTAAGTTTAAGAGTGAGGAGCACCACCCAGTGGCTCTGTCCAACTCTCCAGAGTGGGAATGGGTAAAGATTGCACAGATGCCGTCTTCCCTTCGGGAGGAATGGATGGCAATGAAAGACTATTATGATTCAGATTGGGATTATTGGGATTGCAGAGGAGTTGGAGATCACATTTGTTTCTTAGATCCAGAGAAGTAGATGATGTTATTGCTTACAATTTAATTGATAACACATGGAGCTGGCTTCCCAGATGTCCATTAAGTCATCGCTGCTGCGTTGGATGTAAGCACTATTACCGACGTCAGTGTTACGGAGCTATAGACGTTGAACCAAACTTACTTATCAAAGTCCAATGAATTTACAACAAAATGTCTTTACATATTTAGAATTTTGATGTTTAAAATTTGTCTTATGAATTTAATGATTAACAGTTTGTTTTCAAAATAAAATAAATAAATATTATATTTAAAATAATTAATAAAACTAAATTATATAGGGAAAATCAAATCCTTTTCATTAATTTGTTTTATGAAATGGGCATAAAACAAAACTCCATGTATGGCTTTCTGTTTCTACACAAGGACCTGGATTAACTCCTGTCTTGACCTTTAATTCCTTAAGGACGGGAACTGGCGAGATGACCCGGACTTGTCAGATATCATTTATTTCAAAGAATCCGTGGGAGGTCTTATCTTGGTTGGACCGGAAAGATAGTGACACTACATACAAAGTTGCAACTGTTGGGATGCGCTGGTTGGATGATGAAAATAGATTTGTGGGAAATCAACAGTTGGTGGAAATTTAAGAACCGTCCGAAAAAAGATGGAAAATAGTGGGAAACCTTCCAGAGCTAGGAAAATCTCAGTGAGCTTGTTTACTGCAACTGAAAATTCTACACACACTGTGGGTGGAGAGAGGCAACCGGTTCCGTTCGAGGGGGCAACCGGTTCTGCTATAGCGCCCAACGCCATGACAATGCATTTTGGACCATTCGCTAGGAAATTGAGGAAGAGTGCTCTACGTTCCCAGTTGATCACCTGCAGTTCCCGTATCCTATTCATTTCTGCCAACGACGTTTCCGTTCGAAAAGCTGGTGGACAAAGGAAGCGCAAGCACGTGATTAGTGTGTTGGAGTTGAAGTTTAAGAGTGAAGAGGGCCACTCGGTACCTCTGTCCAACTCGCCAGCGTGGGAATGGGGAAGATTGCACAGATGCCTTCCTCCCTTTGGGAAGGATGGATGGCAAGAGAAGTATTTACGTTGGGATTGCAGAGGAGTTGGAGATCACGTTTGTTTCGGATATTCACTATTTACGTGTTGGATATCCAGAGTAGTAGATATTATTGCTTACAGTTTAGTTAATAACACATGGAATTGGCTTCCCAGTTGTCAACAACGGCGATCAGAGTCGGCTTGTGTGGAATAGCCCTGTATGGCTTTCTGTTTCTACCTGGATTAACTCCTGTCTTGACCTTTCATTCCTTAAGGACGGGGACGGGCGAGATGACCCGGACTTGTCAGATATCATTTATTTCAAAGAATCCGTGGGAGGTCTTATCTTGGTTGGAAAGCGGTTAGAATTCTCTAGGAGACTCATCAATCCTTATACACGAACGTTCGTTGCAATTCCGGCCTCACAGGCAAGTCGCTACTTAGATTGCATTGTCGTGGATGAGAAAGATAATGACACTACATACAAAGTTGCAGCTGTTGTCCTGGATGAAAATATACAACAGTGGGTGGAAATTAGCATTGAATAGGGCATTCAGTTCCTTCTTCCTTCCTCCATGAAAAATTAATCAGCATCATTCAGCCATTTTTTTTTTTATCTTAATGTTGTATAATAATGTTGTATAAGACTTATTCTATCTAGAGAAGTAGAAATGTTGTATAAGACTTATTGGATTTTATTTCTTTTTAATGATTCTAGGTTGTTTTTTCTTTTCAAAATTTATAATTGGGTATATGGAGAAACAATAAAGAAGTAAAAATAAATATATCATATAAAAAATAATTAATAAGAATATTTTTTTTTTAATTTTAAGAGTACTATGTCAAATGTACCAAAGCCCTTACATTTATGGTCATCCACTCATCGGTCTATATTTGTACATTTAGTGAAAGTTTATAAAGCTGAGCATGGGTATGCCTTCCCTCAGCTACATTGTGAGAAAAAATCAAAGTATCATGACATAAGTATTGTAACTGATTGAGGTCACCTTCCTATTTGAAACCTTCTCTCCAAATGGTAAAGCATCTCACTCGACATGGTTATTTTCGACTTCATGCTTTAGGGGGAAAGTGTTATAGGAAAATTTGGGCACATCAACCTCAGCTTCCAAATTCATATTATTAGGGTCCATCAATCCCTAATTCAGTTGTTTTCATTCCCTAATGAAGTTAACCTACATCATGCTTGCCTCCCAAAAAGTTTCATGACACCATTCATCCAAAAATTGTCCCTAATGAGATCATCGCAGGTGGCCTTCTATCTGGCTGCAATGAATGGCAAGCACTACATTGTGAGGCTGCTGTGCATAGCACATGGCCTTTGTATCACTTGCGATGGGCGAGATCTATCGAAATTTTCAAATGAATTCATTGGATTCCTCATCCAATGGATGCTTCTAGAGGTTTCTAGAGGGATTGGTCTTGCTTTTGGATGAGGAAGGAGATGTAGACATTAGTACATCATCCAAGAAGTTGACTTAGAAACACCCCTTCAGTACCTTGAGTCTTGCATAATTCAATGGCAGGTTTCTCACTTCCGGCAATAGGTTGACATCAATGGCCTTCGACCGAAAGACTTCATATGGTGTTCGACTCCAGTCATTTATTCACACCATGCGAAATGTTATCATTATAAGTGATTCTTCTCGCATCTGTTAATGGCTTACATCATTGGCTAGTAATGAGATAATGTCTCTCAATGTTCGACCACGAATCATCTATTCACATGGTTAGACTTGTACATTGAGTGAAAGATAGGATGAGATTGAAGACCTTGGATCTAGTTTCATCCATCTGGGCTGTAATATATTTTCAGAGTACTATGTCAAATGTACCAAAGGCCTTACATTTATGGTCATCCACTCATCGGTCTATATTTGTACATTTAGTGAAAGTTTATAAAGTTGAGCATGGGTATGCCTTCCCTCGGCTAGATTGTGAGAAAAAATCAAAGTATCATGATATATGTATTGTAACTGATGCAGGTCACCTTCCTATCTGACCTTCTCTCCAAATGGTAAAGCATCTCACTCTACATGGTTATTTTCGACTTCATGCTTTAGGGGGAAACTGTTATAGGAAAATTTGGGCACATCAACCTCAGCTTCCAAATCCATATTATTAGGGTCCATCAATCCCTAATTCAGTTGTTTTCATTCCCTAATGAAGTTAACCTACATCATGATTGCCTCCCAAAAAGTTTCATGACACCACTCATCCAAAAATTGTCCCTAACAAGATCATCGCAGGTGGCCTTCTATCTGGCTCCAATGAATGGCAGGCACTACATTGTCAGGGTGCTATGCATAGCACATGGCCTTTGTATCACTTGCGATGGGCGAGATCCACTGAAATTTTCAAATGAATTCATTGGATTCCTCATCTAATCGATGCTTCTAGAGGTTTCTATTCTAGAGGTTTCTAGAGGGATTGGGCTTGCTTTTAGACGAGGAAGGAGATGTATGAACCTTAATCCAGTATCCCTTCCTCCATGGAACCACCTCCCAAATATGGCAAAGGATTCATGAGAGCCATTAATGGCCTAACCTCCTCTTTTCAGCTATAAAATGACCAGGAATTCAAGACTGGTCCAAGGTTGAAACTTCTTGAGCTAATGAAATTCTATTGGAAAGAGATTAGTAGAGAGAGTAATGTTATCATGTCAAATTGTTGCTTCCATGAAGAGAGAAGGGTTTGAAGCTGGGAGTCATGTATGTACATGGATTGCAATATTCCTTTCTATGAATAGATAGTTCTATGCTTTTTCCATTCATGTGTTAATGTGATGTATATTGTACTTTCGATTCTATAATATGTTTAGTTAACAGATCGATATGTATGGTTTGATGGTTTTCTATCTCGGCTTGTGTGCAAGTACCTTTCAAGTGAGTTAAGTACGGTAGGGAGTGGTGAAACCGGTTAAAGGGAAGAGGGATCGAGCGAGAGATACAGATTGGTACTTTTTCTCATCTTTCTTTTATCTGTTAGCTATACGAAAAGTAATGGAATTACTTTAACTCTTGTTCTACACTTGCTACTAGGTCTAGGGGTTAATAATTCGAAAAGACACTAAATTTTCCCATAACAGTCGTAAGTGAGGTGCTTCCAAACTGTGTCTGAAAGTGTCTCACCAAGATAAGCCGCTGGATGCCCATGCTAAGTAAGAACCACACCAATAGCATAGTCATAGGCATCTTTCTCAATCTGAAATGGTTGTTGTAGGTATCTTGGATGGGTCCACATGTATACCCTGCTGATCAATCATGTACCTCAAATATTGAACTTGGGTTGGACCAAAGGCGCATTTCTCCAAGTTAGCATACCACTTGTGTTGTTGCAAGGTTTGAAGGACCCGTCGAATATGGTGGAGTTTCTCTTTCCAACTCTGGCTAAAGATAAAGATGTCATATAAATTCACCGCCATGAATGCATTGGCGAAGGGTCGCAAGATGTCATACATCAGTCTCATGAAGGTTGTAGGTTGATTTAAAACCCATTTGCTAATGTTTGAAAGATATTTTGAAACATTTCACTAATACCCTTTTACCTTATGCTTTTGCTTTGCAGATTGATCAATTGCTGGAGTAGACACTTTTTGATTTGATATTTATGTCCAGTTCACATGTGGAACTCAGTTGGCAGCTTGGGGAGAGTTACTTATTACATATAATGATATAAAATTATATATATATATAGATATATATATATATATATATATATATATATATATATATATATATATATATATATATATATATATATCATAAAATCACCCATGTGTACATAAAGTGTGTCAAAAACAATATACAAAATCGAGACTAAAATGCCCATGATCATGTCCAGCACATCTAATGACCCGATTCAGGATGAGCAGCTAAGTGGGTGACCACTGCTTTGGCCACATGCCGAAAAAGACAAACCCAGTCGCATGGCACTCCAACAATGCGGCGCTGCATATCCTCTAATAGATCTTCTACAACATCCATCAGTACCCGGTGAGTTAACTTCAACAAGTTTCACTGGACTGTGTATAAGACTCTCTCAGTCTTCGGAGCTGCCTCTTCGACACCTTTTCGGTGACGCTTGTGCCACAGAAATCTGTCTAGTCATACCGGACCCACATCTGGACCATGATCATTATATCAATCATTTAATCCCATAAAAATTATCTTTAAGTTCATTTTCATATTTAAAAAACATATAAAAAAATAATAAAAATTGATAAAACTTTAAAAAATGGTTACCTATCTCTTCTCTTGCTGCGTCTGGTGGCAATGCCAGATCCAGATCTCCCCTGAAATCCATGCCAGCATAGGGATAGTCATCTACACTGATGATTTGCTGCTCCCACCAGGAGAAGAAATCATCGTCAAAGCTATCCTCAGTATGTCTTTGCCTCTAATGCGTCTCATCAAGTCGACCCACCTACCCATCCGTGGATCTCGGGGGCTATTGATAGGAACTGATACTCTGGGACATAACCCTGGAACCTTCTCGAAGAAGAAGGATCATAAAATGGTCCCATATCCAAAGTTCTTGGTCTGTCCTTTCTGAATGGAGGATAGCTAACTCTTCATATTGGTCAGAAGAGGTATACACTAGTCAAACACAGTAGTGAGACAATCTACAACCAAGCTCATGGATAGTCATGATGATTGGTGCAATGAGGCTGATCTGTTTGCCTTGGCAATGGTAAACAGTATGATCCTTAGGGACAAACTCTCTACATGTTTGATTGTAATTTGGCTTGCAATCTTCTCAGGATGCCCCGGGTAGTATGTATGCACGTAGTCTTCCACCGAAAGACTACCTCGTGATCAGCCTGTCGAATGCACCACTTCTCCTCTTCGGGAGAGACTAGTGATAAAGTAAATATCTTCTATCTCTATCCTTAAAGGCATTTTATCAATCATGAAAGCATCATCTTCGATTATCCAATATTGGATCGACATTTCAAGCAGGCGGGTGTTTGCCTTCATATTTGGCATTCTGAAAAAATTTAATAAATCACATCTTCTCAAGGCATCCAAGGCCTATTGATCATTCATAACCTCATCATCAATAGTGTCATGATCCCTTTCCCTCCAGGTGATTGTCATCCTGAAAGAAAATCAAGTTTAACCATTAGATTTTTATGTTTTAAATTCAAATCCCGTATACACGGGTCCATTTCATACACAGTCGCATGTAGGGCCTGCGTATATGCAGGTTTATCATAACCAACCCATCTATACATCATGTTGGAATTTTTGACACAATTTCCAATGGTAAAACCTCAATTTAAATTTGTAAAAACAATCACATTTTGATGCAAGCTAGATTTGGGGGTTACCTGGTGATTTTGAGTCAATTTGAACAGTTGAATTCTTTGAGGGGCAAGATTGCTTCTTTTTCTCCACAACTTTTGCTCTCAACACAAATGGTAACAATGTTGAGTCAAAAAACTATTTTATAAGCTTTGAAAATGTCAAATTTTTTCAAAACTTCATTTTGTTTCCTCTCATGTATCTTTTAACTTGGGAGCTTGGAGTGTTGAGAATGGGTTGTTTCTCAGGACATTTTGGACGCTTTTTCAGAAATTTCAAGTTTGTTCCATGACTACTGACCCTCCATGGCAGGTATCATTAGGGAAGCCATTTTCCTGTTGCATTTTGCATACTAGACTCCATTTGTCGATACACTTGCCATAGGGTCGATCCCAGTGTGTTATGGTTCATAAATCATCTTCACTCACCGATTTTTTAAATCATGACATGATGGTAGAGCCATACTTTTCATGGGCATCGTATTTAGCACCTCACTAACATTGGTTGCCTATGCTACTTCATTGAGTAGGCTCGGGAGTCCTCTCTAGTCCCGCTATGACTTGTGCGTTGAATACTCATTCCTCTTTGCTTCTTCGTTTTTTTCTGTCCTTATACCCTAGAGGCTCCTTTGTGTTGAGTTGTACTACTGCATTGCATTTTGACCATTTGCACCTTTTGGCCTTGAGCTAGCTTCACTTAGACTCGTGTTTAAGCCACTTTTTGACCATGTCTTCTACAAAAATCAAACTTGCAATACCCTAGTTTTTGCAACTTGACACAGCTTCAGACCTGTGGAAGGAACATCCCTTTGAGTGTCCTTGACCAGTTTCACATCCCTGCATTGAGCATAGGATTCTTCCCATCCCAGGGACTAGATCATCTGTTCCACTGACACTTGTTCTTTCCATTGTACTATATCATTCTTTTATTCTTTTTCCAGCTTAAAGAAAAAGACAAAAAAAAAATTATATTCCAAAAAAGAGCGGGAATAGGACAACATTTCCATTTATTGTTGGCAACTAGAGTCGGTCGTGTTGCCCTTAAACAAAGCACTCGAAAGCAAGTCTCTCCTCCATTTGGGAGGGATTTAGTTTGAATTAGGTATGCCTTAACCTTGTTATTGAGTCAGTTCTCCTCCGATTGGTTATCTCTTCCAATCACATGGAGAGCTTGTTCGTGCCTCCTGCATGACAAACTTATATAGAGACATCAATGCTGCCACCAGGTCATCGTTGAGTCATGTTTTTTTTTTAAGGAAAGTAAGCCTGAGTCGGCCTCTATGTGGTGTCTCTTGACCTGTTTTTCAGTCAACCATCCCTGGTTGTCAGTGTCTTGTCTATCATCACATCAGTTATATTGGTCCTTTACTCGTGTCGGTTTGAGAAGGTCTCCATTGACTTCTTGCTGGTGCGTCTTATCCTTATCGACAACAACATATTTCTCTAAGGACAAGCCTAGAGCCGCACCCTAGCCCTATTTTCATTATTGATAGGTCACCTTGTGTTCACCATCGATCAGTGTCATGGGTCTTTGACTGAGTGGTTTCCATTGTGTTCGACATCAACTTACATTATCACACATTGGGATTCGTGCAGTTCCTTGGTTTCCATTTGATCCTATTGGTAGATTCCTTGCCTCTGTGTCAACTTTCATATTGTTTGGTTCAAAGGGTTTCTATCGTGTGCTAGCTACATCTTGTGTACGCCAGAAACGTGCTTTGGTCGGCTTACTACAACTTTTCATCTGATTCCTTCAATATTATTTCCCTACGGGTTAGACTAGTGATAGATTAATGAAGGATACCTTAATTCCTTCCTTCTAGCGGATCTTTCCCTATCGACTATGACTCATTGCTTTGGGGCAAATGTCTAGAGTCCATTTGGCAATACCTTGGGGTTTGCAGTCATCAATGGTAGATCCTTCTTTATTGATAGTGGGAAACCATCGTTTTCTCCTGATTGATAGATTCTTATAGGTGTTCGACTTCAACTCATCTATTCACACTTGTTAGATTGTACTGGGTACCTTGACTCTCATTATCATTATCGTTGAGTAGTCTCGCATTTGTTAATGGTATACATCAATGACTGGTAATCAAACAATTTCTCACATGGTAATTTGTTAATGGTATACATCAATGACCAGTAATCAAACAATTTATCACATGACGACTTCAGATCATTTATTCCCATTGTGTAGAAATGTACCACGGTGGTTAGTGAAGACCTCAGGTTGCATCAACATTCTTTGGTTCACTTGATAGTTGCTCCTGTTGCTGCTAGTTCACACCATTCCACATTATATGTTGCAGTCCTTCACAATGACATCTTACATGTCGACATCCGAGTTGCGATGTAGTACCATCTTATGCCATCATGTTCATTTGGTACTATTGGGATCAGTTTTTGACATCTGTGATTAGCTTCATCTTTCAGCTTCATTGACCATCTTCTTATATATGATATTCAGACATGTACTTGTTCGATTGTGATCAAATGATTCATTATGTACTTTCAGTTCCTTATACTTGTATACACAGTGGATCCACTTGTACTTGATATGTAGACATGCTTTACTTTCTCCGAGCATGGGTATGCCTGCCTCAGAAAGTTGTTTCTTTCAGTTCTAATATGGTAACTTTTGTCACTTTCAGCTCATTGTTGTCACTATGAGATGAAAAACATGTTGGAGATGATGATATCATCTATCATTCATATCTGGAAGGCTTATATATTATATTTCTTAGGTTGAGAGTTGTAGGAAAGCTTATATATTCTCTCTTATGTTAAGATTTGTAGGAAATCATATATCATTCTTATGTTTAAAGATGCAAGAGGATAAACACTCCATTAAAAGGAATATGATCTCACTCTTAAATGAAATGTTATTTAAAGAATAAATGAGAAAAATTTAAATTTTTCTAAAGTAAAAAAATAAAAATAAAAAATTAACTAAATAAAATTATTAGTTATATTATATCTAATCACATAAATAATAATAGTAATAATTAAAACAATACACATAATATATTTAAGTTATAAAATAATCTAATTATTTATTGGAAAAATCTTATTATAAATTTAGTTATTTAAATATAACTTAAACACTTTAAAATGCCTCGTAAATTAATTCATTGATCATTTTTAAACTTTATTCTGCTTATTATGATGATGGTTAACGTCCATTGAGACCAAACATTGGTTTATCAGACCTATAGAAACGAATTATTTAGTTTGATTTAAGATTTTATTCCTATGCTCAAAAAACTTGGAGAGAAGCCTTCCAAATTCATTGTAATTTTGACATCGTAAAAGGCTAGGAATGCTAGTATTGCAAGAGAGATTTTGAAATTGAGATCTAATGTGGTTTGACACGGAGCACTCTAAGGGGAAGTGATTTTATTCCTGCATGTTCATGTTCTTACAGAGATGGTAGAACCTTTCCATCCATGGTGTTCTAGGAACTTTCCAACGACCCGTTTCACTATGGAGCTCATGAGAGTTCGTTCTAATCTTGGCTATATTAATTTTCTTCTTTGAGATATTTAAAACATAGAGATACTTTTGATCTTCTAGGTTGGGGTTGATGACCTCCTTATAATACCTTAATTTTCTTTTAGCTGCTAAATCTTTCTCACACCACATTTTTTCTTTGAACTTTGAAGTAACAGTATTTTTAATGTTATTAATGTTTTACAATGTTACATTCTCGTGAATCTCCCAATGGTTTAACCAGGCCCTGGTGTCTTTATACCAGCCTTGCTTGAGCCTTAGGTGGTTTTGGATGGAATTTAAAGCTAGTTTAGGAAGTCTATGATCTCCTATGTTATTGAGTTTGCACTTGTACAACAGAAGCCTAGTCATAGCTAGGCTCTCTATAGGATAAATACCCACTTCTATAAGGAGACTATGATAGGGTGTGTTGCTTTTAATTTTGGGGTTATACGTTATAAAAATCTTTTGGATTTGCTCAATCTTTCTCCAGGATTCTCTAGAGATGTTACAACCCCAATCCTTACATCCATATAAGATAACCGGAGTGACTAAATTTTCAAAGAGGAACTTATTTCTATCCCACATTACGAGGTTTGCCATTTTACAATTATTTTCAAGACCAAAATAAGCTTTCCACCCCCCATTAATCCTTTTCTCAATGCTATAGTTCCAGTTGAGCTTTTGATGAATATCAATTCCTAGGTACTTGTAGGAAGACACTTCCTCCAAGTTACTATTGTCATAGATAAAATAATCATATCCAAACTAATATCCCAAAAAATATCTTTTTTTTTTTTAAATAATTAAAATTAAAAAAAAATCATTTATCAAATTATGAATTATAATGATTTTATTGACTAAATTCTATTAAACAAGTGAGAATAAAAAACTTCAAAAACATTCCAACAAAATAAAGATGGAATACCATATCATAGATTGAACTCGTTGACTCCATATAATTTGCAAAATTAATATTTTTCCATAATCTTCACATCTAAAATAATAAACTTTTAATATTACAAAGTAATTTTTATTTTAAATTTGGTTTTTTTGTTCATTAATGTTCAACCATAATGAACCTTTTATATTATAAAATGAATTCGGTATAAACATAATCTTTATTAACATATATATGTCCAAAAATTTATTCATATTTTTTAATCTAAATAATAATAAAAAACATAACAGAAACAAGACTTAATATAAAAGAATAAGTACTTATTGTCCACCAATGAAAAAGTGTGACACAAAATTATTGATTTCTTTATAATATTATATTATATTTTCCTTAATATCATTTTCAATTTTTAAAAATTAGAGAAAGACCAACAAAAAATACTCACCAATTCTTTTTATTTACTTATTATAAATTTCTATGTAAATTCTACGTACTTCTATTCATAAATGGAACCTCACTAATTTTTAGTGTTGTAGATCTATACAAGTGTGAGTAAGGACAACAAGTGCATACAACAAATGAAAATGGACAACAACAAAATCAATTTCAAAAACAATTACTTACAGACTACAGTAGAGCCTTTGCAATGAGAGAATATTTTGGACAAAAGATTGATTAAGAAGACCAAGGGAAATGAATACTGCAAGTATTTGGTGAAGTGGAAGGACCATCGAGTAGTTAATGGAACTTGGATGACTCACCATCCAATAGTTGATCCAACTTGGATGAATCCCACATTATTACAGAAAAGTGGAAAAACTTGGAAACATGTTTTTTTTTCATTCCTTAATTGTGTGTACACACACACACACTAAAACACACACATATCTATGTGTGTGTGCGTGTGTTTATATGGACTTGGATCATGCCCTATGATTTTTTTAATCCTCGTAACCAAAGACAGTGATAACTGGACTACTATTTTATGACTACATGAGTTGGAGGCATGTAGGAGTGACAACTAATAGAGCTGAGAGCGTAGTAAACAAGTGGGCCACAAAAACCTTTGTCTTTTGAGTTTCAATTAGAGTCTATCACTTGAAAAGCATTGGTGTAACACAACTAGAGTTTCTTCAAAAGAACCATCAAGAGACATCGTGAGGGTGATGTGTCGTGGGAGTTCGTCCTCCGGGTGAGTGAAAAAGGAGCACACCAAGAAATTCATTGGGGTGATGAGCAGAAGGTAGATGTGGTAGTGAACCAATATAGAGAAGGCCAAGGTTACATGGAAGCTAGTTATATGGAACGAGTTGAGTGAAGTGGGAGCACAACACCACTAACTCTTCCCAAAGTTAAAGGACTTACTCACACTTTTAGGAAGGGTTGGGGACAATAGTTGACGAAGGGCATGGAAATAATTTGATAGGAATAATTTTCATTCCTTAAACTATGCCTCTCGGAGGACCTCCTTTGCACACAACTTTCAATGGTATAGGGTGAAATATCAACATAGATAAAATGGTTGTCCATAAAAGTATTGCTCGAGGTGGCATCTAGAAGCTCACAAATAAGGAGAGAGGGGACATAAGTCTCATGGTGTGGTAGCATTGTTAGAAGAAGGAGAAAATAGTATAAGCGGCTAGGGCTAATCATGTGGGTCGGGATAGTGTGAATTATACATATACGCAAAGGCCTCACTCACTAGTAGAAAAGAAGGCTTGGACTTGGGCTTTCATATAAAGGTAAGCCATCCTATTTTAATCAATGGTAGATCCTTCACTATCGACAATGCGAAACCATCATTATCTCCTGATTGATAGATTCTTAAAGGTGTTCGACTTCATCTCATCTATTCACACTTGTTAGATTGTACTGGGTACCTTGACTCTCGTTATCATTATCGGTGAGTAGTCTCACGTTTGTTAATGGTATACATCAATGACATGTAATCAAACGATTTCTCACATGGTCGACTTCAGATCATTTATTCCCATTGTGTAGAAATGTACCACGACAGTCAGTGAAGACCTCAGGTTGCATCAACATTATTTGGTTCACTTGACAGTTGCTCCTGTTGCTGCTAGTTCACACCATTCCACATTATATGTTGCATTCCTTCACAACGACATCTTATATGTCGGGATCTAAGTTGCGATGTAGCACCATCTTATTCCATCATGTTCATTTGGTACTATTATTATCAGTTTTTGACATCAATGATTAGCTTCATATTTCAGCTTCATTGATCGTCTTCTTATATATGATATTCAAACTTGTACTTATTCGATTGTGATCAGGTGATTCATTATGTACTTTCAGTTCCTTATAAGGAAAAATATAGTTCTGATATAATGGTCCAGCAGATTCAAATATCAATTTGCATGCTTTATCTTTGCATCTTGTAAACCAAGAAAAAATCCCTCTTTTTTTTTCGGCGCGCATCACCCACAGTTCTTATCCAATTCCCAGCAATGGCAGTCATACAATATATATCAATCTGTAGTTAATACGCTATATGCACAAGGTTATTGCAACTATAATCGGAAGATATACCCTCCAGGATAGAAGGCAAGAAGGCGGTTATAATGCGGTGGGACAAATCCGGTAAGGAGTATAAATCTTAGTGTAAGCTACCTCAATTGTGATCTCTGTCAAAATAAGTTGCGTATGACTAAGAGCAGAAAGCCAACAAATATATGTGCATTACAACATTCTTTGCCTTGAGTTGCACTATTGCTAAATGGATATGTGCATACACAATGGAGATATATAAAAAAGAATTATCAATTTCAATCTTAACAAGTCGTCAGCTTTTACCTCTGAAAATCTTTCCAAGTAAGGCCACACATCAAATCGAGAAACCCAGTTACGCAAAACTCCTTTTTCTGTTCTGAAGGGCACCCGGAGTATATAACAGTTGAAGCTACGCTGGTGGAGGACGGTAAGGACGACGTCTCTATAGCTATCACTGTTTCTAAAGGAGAAGGCCCTTTCTTTCAATTTGATTGCATCGGGTATTACTACGGCTTTCAAATCGAGGGCGTGGCCACAAGTGAGCAATCGAAAACACTGTTTTCTTGCTCGGATCCCCACGCTTCAACAGTGAATCAACTCAACAGTCCTCCAAGCAATCCAGGCCAGCCGAGGCTAGGCTTTTCAAGATCTTTGAAATAAACAATGACAGAAACAAGAATAAAGCCGTTAATGGCCTGAGCCAGACAAAGACAAGCTAGGCGAGCGGCTATTCGAATCCTCCAGGACGGGCGTTCATGGCATGAACAGAGCTCAGTTATCTGTTGTTGCTCTCGTCCTAGCAGCCCTGAGAAAGTCTGTTGTGGCTTGCAGAGCAACCAGAGAGGATTCCTGTTCTATGGAGATCAGCTGGCCGACAAATGCCAGGCATGTTGTTCATGGCGTGAAAATTCATGGCATTGGATAGCCACATGAATTTGGGCTACCAACGTTTAGCAGAATGTCCAACGCATGTCAGGTGAATGTCAGGCGACGGTTTAATGCTAGGCGCAGGTTTTATAAATGGAATATGGCAGAACAACAAACATTCATGGACAGACACCTTCTAGCTGACAGAGAGCTAGGTAAAAGGAATATGGCAGACAGACAGAGGAGTTACAAGGAGCATGAGAGCTAAAAATGGAGCTAGCTCTGATACCATGTCAGGCCAGGCAGTAACTCCACAAAGAAAAAATTGATTCGTGTATTATTCCATTAGGTAGGTATTTGTTATATACAATAGGGAGTGACTGTTCAGTTCATCTCCCGATGACTGTTCACATTCCTAATTTAATTATTTACATAAGTTCACCCAATCATGAGGATTAGGTGTCAACAAAACTGAAAAATGCCAACAGAAATGAACAAGAAGATAATCTCTCAAGGGTCCCAAGGACATTTTTTGATGGTGTTGCTAAGCAAAACTCTTGTGGATGTGGAGTACATATCATAATGGATGAGAACCTTCAATATCTCATCTCATGGAATGGGGGCAAGGGCTCAAACTACATGGCTGAGGTGATGGCTCTAGCGGGTCTTCTTGCTTTCTGCATCTTTTTTGATATACAGTCTGTTACAAGCTTTGGGGACTCCAAAATAATGGTTGATCATGTTAAAGGAGAGTGTCACATTAAAAGCCAACACCTTGCAGGTTGGATGGAAAAAATCATGTATTTTTGGGGAATTTTGAAAGGATGCTCCATTCAACACATTTATAGATCTTAGAACCAGCAAGCAGATATTTTGACAAAGGAAGGTCTTCTATTAGAAACGGGTACCTGGAACATGAAGGTAATATCTAATGAGAAATCCTTCCTCATTCAGGATTTCTCCATCCCTCGCTATTAACTCACTTTTTGATACACTCCAGGTATGCTCTTTTTTTGTATCCTATTGTTGTCTACTCAAATATGTATGGTATATGAATGACTGAAATCCCTCTGAAATCAAGTTTATAATTAGGCCGCGCCTGTTCAGAGAAGATTTGAAAAATTTTGTGCAAAAGTTTCAGAAACAAATAGTAGATCTAGATTCCTTGTGGAAAAAGACCCAAATTAAACAAAAAAAATGGTTGAATCAGAGTTTGAATGAGGGAGATATCATTTATTTAATATCAGCTCTTTTTCCAGAAGATTTCGTGATGACGGGAAATATGAAATAGATTGCTGTGCTAGCCAAGAACCTGTATGCACTTGAGGTACAAGATGCATGCAAAGCCTTGAGGAGGAAGGCGAAGGTTATATACTTGGTGGTTGAGAGGGAGAGTAAATTACCTCTCAACATGCAAGGCTAGAAGAAGTATCAGACAGTTGTGGAGGAGCCACAATTCGTGAAGCAGCTTCAGGAGGTTGTGGAATAGCTACAACTGGAGAAGCCGAGAGGAGATCGAGTGGGGGCATCCACTCATGCAGAGACCTCCAATAGGGGGGAGTTTCGAGCCAAGTGTGCAGAGGTATCACATGCAGCCATACCTCTGGGTGTGAGGTGGGGTGATGTGAAGTGATAGTCTCAAGAAGGCTGAAATAGGAGCAGGATCCTTGAGGTACACAATCTCTTTGATAGACCTTCCTACAAGAGCCCCAACAAGGAGTAGAAGGACTCGCTGAGTGGGTAGAGACAGATGTGGATGGAGTGGCAGAGGAAGCTTCAACATCAAAGGATGTTTCTTGCCCAACAAGGAAGTCACTTGGGAGATCATTTACTTCAGCAACATGATGAGAGGAGGTGTGGTAAGGATGCAGTGCTCGGATATAGGATCAATAGTAGCACAGATGCAGAAGGAGGAATTAGTGTGATTGATGCAGCCAAAGATCAAAGTGACAGAGGCTAGAGAAGTAAGACACTGAAGGGCACAAAGGTGCAGAGTTTTCAATCGACAGAGGCAATAACAGTTAGAGACTTTGATGACAGAGGCATCATTTTGATTCAGGTTGGATATTTTTTTATTTCTAGAGTTGCTAGAGCAACAACACTTGAGAGAAGTGTTGCATGCACAAAATTCCAAAGGTTTAGGATTGGGTTCGAGTTGAATGCCTTTCTTATTGAGAGGGAGTGTAGAAAATAGCAACAAGAAATGCTAAAAATAGAAATGTTATGAATAGCATTGCTATAGATAGCATTTTAGGTAGCAGTGTGGAAAATAGCAACAAGGAATGATAAAATAGAAATGCTAAAAATAACATTGCTATAAATTGGATTTTAGGATAGATTCCAATTTTAATTAGTCCATGAATTAAAATGGAGAATTAAAATTCGAATTTAGTGTCACTAGCTCTTTGAAAAATAATTAGTTAATTCATATTGAGTTAATTAGTTGGATAAAATCAAACATGAAGTCTATGTGAAGATATGCAACAGTTATCCCTTTGATTGAGGAAGTTATCCATTAATTAAGGAGATAAGGATGAGTTGTCTTTGAGTTGTAATTAGTTAGCTCAATTAACTGAGTTAAGTCCAGTTAAATTAGTTCTAACAATTTGTAGAATTAATTGCTAGTTTAGTTAGTTAATAATTGCATGCATGTAACTGTTGCTCTTTAGATAACTGAATATTCTCTCATAAATAACTCATGCATGTCAATTCAGTTAGAGACCTAGTTGAGATTAGAGGAAGGGATAATGTACTATCAGTTGGAGGAGTTTTCCTATATAGGAAACTCATCCATACAAAAGGAATTATCTCCTTCAGGATTGCGCGGTTAGATCAGAGGTTAGTGAGTGTGTGAAGAGGCCAATTCACATAGGCGGCAAGACTGGACCACTAGGAAAATTTTGCAATGAAATAGGAGGCTTGGAGGGTAGAGGAGAAGGTTTGTGAGAAGCCTTTGACTATCTATGAGAAACAACTGGATTGAAGAGAGAGAAAGATAGCTTGTGAGCTGATTCTTTTTGTAATCTTAACATATTTCCACTTGTATGATAACACAAAGATTGGGGTTTTAGCTGAGGCTTTCCCTAGAGTATTCTTTTGTCTTCATGTGTGATTGATTTCTCATTCTCAGTTTCATGTGTGCTATTTGATCTTGATCATATTCAATTAAGCTTCCACAAGTTTGTTGTGGAAGTAAATCTTGTATTTTGCTTTAGTATATTGCATAATATGTTGATCTATAGTGAGAATTTCTAAATATGCAAAGAAAAATAGAGAAAGAGCATACCGCTCTAGTACCATTGATCTAAATTTAAACATGAATGCAACAAATTATAGATATATATCATAAATATAGACATGCAGTAGAAATAAAACTTCCTTTCATCAATATCAAATAATGAAATATTCTTACAAACAAAATGGAAATGAGACTAGCTTGGGCGATGGTAGCTTATCTCTGAGAAGAGATGTGGTGGCTACATGCCTCTCAAATAAGTTACAATGAGCCTCAAGGGCCTTTTTATTATTGAAAAATAAGATAAAACCCTAAACAACCAAAACGCTAAGCCGAGGAGATGTAACACCAAGAGTTTATGGGCCTCGTTGCAGTTAATTAGGCAGCCAACTTCCCAGGGTCATAACTTGGTCATATTATCTCTCTTTGACATGCATGATACCTCGTTAGAAAGATCTCTCTGAGGACTACAACTTAAAATATGATATCAATAAAATTTCCTAGATTAATATTGCCAAAAACGTCGTTTAGGGCCTCAAAACAACTCCAAATGTATAGGACCTGAAAAACTGCCAAAAATTAGTAAATTGTGCTATAATTAAGGAAACTTAAACGAAATTGATAGAAACAATGGCAAGATTCCAAGTGGAATGCGCGGGTGGCTACCAATATCCACCTGGATCAACCCTAGGGTTAGAATTTATTGCCACTTCATAATAACCATGTGCATTGGCTAACACCAATACAAATTTTAGATCTATATGTACAAGGTATCCAAACCAATTCTTCTCCTCTAGATGCCATGTGACTAAATACAATATTGTTTATAGGTCTGACATGATTGATCAATTATGTTTTCACCCTAGAAATTGCATCCAAATTGAAGAAATTTATTTGTAAATGATCAAGTTGTGGCGCATGAAGCTCTTCTCTAAAAGAACTCCTTACAAACATGAATCCCTGAAAACCTATAACACCAAGGTTTGAATGATCTATTACCTTAGGAAAATAAAAATGATAAGATATCCATTGTTGACTAGTAACACTGCTAACTAGCCTTCGCATGCTAACAAAACTTGAGGCTAGGTCTATGTCATATTTCCATGACTTTCAACAACATTTAGTTTTGACATATTTATACCCTTGATCTCAATACAAGGTTTTAACATTCATTACATTATTCACTATAGCCATAATACTACTACTCATACTTCCCAAAAAGAGATTTTTTCTTGATTTGACATTACTGAAGCAATTGATGAGACACTTCCTATAAAAATATGGTCTCTAAGCTAAGTATTTTTAAAAATCGCACACCATTTTATCTTTTATTAAATTATTACAGCAAGTTTCACATTATAGGGATGAGTACAGACAAATGGATCTCTACCACCAATTTTTATTATATATCTCTAAGGTTTACTATTTAATAGACAACCTTAAACTATGTTCTATATTTTGATCTTAGTCAACCTTAAGGTTTCCTAACCATAAGTATCCACTATATATCTCTCCTATGCTCTTGAAATTTTTTCGATGTCTTAATAATGGACTTGGATAGTGGCTCTTAAACGTTGATATTAAATCTCATTTCTATGAACCTTCCTATATCTATTAACAACTCCAATTAGAGAGAAATGAATAATGTAATTTGAACCCAATATTGAAGGAGTATCCACTGGGAGGTTTGTTCACTTGATAATCTAAGAATATTAGTTAAAATAAGAGAAATATATGCAGAATTCCTAGAAACTAGTAGGGACAAAGATATCTCTACCATCAATTTTTATTATTAATATCGAAGGCTTACTATTTAAAATACAAACGTAATCTATATTAAAATTTTTTACCTTAGTTGGCCATAGGGATTCCTAACTATAGGTATCTGTTAGCCTCCTGTTGCAACAGGTGTTCATTTTTCATGATTGACATTTTTACAGGCCAAATATGTCATACTTTGCAAGCTGCAATGTTCCATATTTCCAGAAGAGACCAAAGAAGAAAGCCATGAAGTGCGCTAGTCCAAATGCCACTGGTGTATTCCAATTTTGATGAGTTGTTCCAGTTTTGAAGAGTTTTTAAAAGGGAAGGCTAAACAGTTTAATCTTGGCCTCCCTAGGTTTCAATTTCCTGTTTTAGAATATAGAGAATGTATCTGTCCAAACATCACAATCTTGGCAGATTTTTAGATAGGTAGAGAATCAAAGGGACCCAACCACTTAATCTGGGCCCTGGCAGAAATAAGTGTAGACTTAGATAGGAGAACATAAAAAAGAAAACATTGAAAAGCTGGGTCTGCAAGTCTAAGTGCACCCAAACCAAAAAGAAGAAAAAATGTTAGGTGAGTAGGCTGGGTATGTAGCTCTGTGGTTGCATAATGATTCATGATCAAACTTTTTTTTTCTAAGTGTATATTTTTCCAGATCACAGTTATCAGGCAATTTTCATCTGGAGAAGCTCAAGCTGGACATCACTAACTGCCCCTTCTTCTAATTCCCCAAGTCACTTACTAATTTCCCCAAAGAGGTCAAGATCTGCTTGATTCCTCTTAGTTCCATCATTCTGCATTTCATTTTCCTTGGTGAAGATTTCCTTCACTCAAGGAGCCTTTATTTCTCATTTACAAGTTCTTTTCCCCAAAATTAGCCTAAGGTCCCCTACATTGGTGCCTGCTGATCATCTCCATATTAACCACTAACTCTAGTACATAACTCCCTATCAGTTTTCCCCTTCCCCTACTAAAACTATGTATATAATACTCCCCTATGTAAATATCCCCTCCCTGGCAATATAGCCATATTTCTTATTAGTCAGGGAAAAAGCAGTCTATTTGGGGCTATTTTTAGCCCATCCGAGTCACAGAAGGTGTTAGATGACACCTGCTCATGCTAACAACCTCTCCCCTAGCCCTAAAACCCACTTTGGCGCCCTTATACCAAAGTTTCATTCACAAAGACATATCCCGCCCGTTTGTTAACCCCCCAAACCCACAAAAACTAAGTTTAAACCCCGCCACGCTTTATTTAAATGGGAATATTCCTCGAAATCCCGCCCTTATACCTCCGTCGTTCCACATTCGCCACCAATCATTAGATCGCCTGCCCCACAGATCTACGGTGGGCGGGCCTTCCCGTCCCCCAACGTGGCCGAAGGTTAGTGTCCGGGAGATGGGCGGTATTGCCGCCGTACTCCCGCCACGTGTCACCTTCCCGGGCATGGTAGAGCCCCCTCCCCCGAAACCACCTCTGTCCAAACGCGGTGCGCCCCAAAATCAGAAACCGCCACGTGCCCAGTGACGTCACGCGCTTGCGTCACCCCCATCAGCCCAGTCACCATGACACATCATCCGCCTGCGTGGCCCCTTGCCACTGTACCACTGACTCACCCTGCCACGTGTCCTGCCACCGTGTCCCCTGTCGAACTGCCACATCACCTCCGTACGTGATGATGTCATGCTGCTGACGTCATCCCGCTGACGTCATCCGCCGTACAAAGTCCCGTCATGCTGACATCTTGCTGACATCATCAGCAATTTTAGTGCGAAGGGTGAAAATTGCACTATAGAGCCCCGGAATCAGTTTCTGAGGCAGTTTTTGATGCGCGATTTGCGCCATCGCTGGATAAAATAGGCCTGAATGGGGAATCTTTTCATCACGCAGCCTCCAGCAAGCCCGAAAGGCGCCGAATGACTCGTTTTTCTTCGTGAAGCATGTAGAAAGGAGTAAAAGACAGTTTTAGAGGAAACAGAGGCCAAACAGTGGCCATTAATTTTTTATTAGACCCACAGCAAAGGAGAGAAGCGACCCAATTCATTTTTCAGAGAGTATCAAAGGAAAGAGAAGCAACAAAGTGTACCAGTTAAATTGTTTAAAAGAAACCTTTAGTTCCCAAAGCAGGTTAACATTTAATGGCCGCCAACAAAGTCAAATCAGGTGGTGAAAGCCCATCCCTCCTCTCAAATCATAGTTGAAGCATTTAAGGAAACCGAACTACAATGGAGTAGAGACCCATGCACAGTTATTGCAGAAACAACTGCACCAAGCCACCGAGGACAACACATTCACTCAGTCCCCATACGGCGGCCCTCAGCGCAGCTCAAGATATTTTATGCATTTATTTCTGGATGGGATTAGGTTAAAGTAATCATCTTTCCTCCAGACCTGTTTATGTCAAACTGTAAATAAGCAATTTTGAAGAGTTTTTCCTATATATACCACCCTCTGCACTGTTTTAAGGGTTGGTCGATTGATAATTCTCACTAGAGACCCGCAGTGTATACCTGAAATTTTTTCTATAATCAAAGACTGCTGAAGAGTTTGGAGTATGACTGTCTAATGTGTTGATTTCTAAAGACTGAATATGGAATTCCTGTGTTGTAGCCAATAAGTGCATATTACCTCTGTTTTATTGTTAGCCACTATCTAAATAGCAGGAAGAAAGATTAGCTTAGAATTTGTTTACATCACTCTATGCTCAATTTCTGCTGTTTCTGTATGTTTTCATCTGAATGAATTGGTAATGAATATGAATTCCTTCTGGCTCATATTTACCCTAATTCACCTGTGTTCACTAATTATCTCGGAATTCTTTACTGCCCCTGGGTAGAGCTCTGTTATCTCCTTCTGTTAAGCTGAATGAGAGATTCTTGATTGCCTCTCATTCCTTAGCATTCATTCCATCCTTTAAACCTGAAACGTTGTTTCATGTGCAACTACCTTGCTCGATATATCTCTCATGTGATCAATAAAACACACCACCAGTCTTCCTCCTCAACTCCATGCCCAATGGTTTGAAACTTATCAAACTATGCTTTGCCTCTCTACCCGAAGACATCAATTTTCCCACCAAAATCAAAACAAAAACCCTCAAGCCCAATACCTAGCCTAAAATCAATTTCAACAAATCTGAATCAGAAAGAGATAGCCCTCTCTGATTGCAGGTGGGCTAGAACCTGCAATCCAAAGTTGGTTTGTGGTTACCTCGGTCGTATCCCTTTACTACAACATGAGGGACAACCTGAGTGATAACATAATGGTGACTCCACTGGGGAATTTCCTCAGTTAAATTCACAAAGAAGGTTGTAAAAATCCACAGGAAAAATCGATTTTCTAATTGCTGTATATCTGTTAAAACTACAGATGAAGCCTGAATATCAGCCATGAAGCCTTTGAAACTGTTTTTGTTTTACGTTTACAGGAATAGATAAAAGCTACTTCAATCAATCTTCATGTTAGTCTTAAGCTATACACAGCTATTCCAAAATCTGATCAGTTCCTTGCTAATCACAAAAATATTCCGAGAGAAATACCAAAAAACAAATTCGGAAGCTGGCTCCTAAAAAAAATCCACGATACACAAGGTCAAATCCAGACCCGAATCCCCCAGTTGTTTTTGAGAACCCTAACATAATCCCAAAAATCCTTAGGAAGCAAGGAAGATAGGAAAATTTTGCTGATTCGAGTCCTGAAACCACTTACCCTAGCTCTATTCTGACTACTGTCAAGGTTTTATTTCGTTCAACCCCTGTTTCCCCTAATTCATCATCCACATCTCATAGCACTCCTTCCACACCTCCATTCACTGCACATACTACAACTACCACTATTGTCGTTCCTGTTATCCTAGTATCCCTATTATCCCGGTTGTTCCACTTATTCCTACCAATATGGCCAATAGATATGCACCCTTGTAACTACCTGCTAATTTTGGGGCTTTACCTCAAGAGTACCAATCGAAGATCACATATTTTGATAGTACTGGCCCTTTTACTACCCTTCAGCATACTAAAAAGATGCAAGATTATTTTGAAAACTACGAAATAGATGATGATAGCGTGAGAATGAGAATTTTTGTTCAGAGTTTAACAGGTGATGTAAGAACTTGGTTCAGATCACTCGCTGCGAATTCCATAACCACCCGATATGAGCTTTACCAATCCTTTACTAACACATGGGAGAAAAAGAAAGACCCCTTGCACATACTAGCAGAATATGATACAATTAAAAGAGGTCCTCAAGAGACTGTTTTGGAGTACTGTGCAAGATTCAATAATGTATATAATGCAATACCACAGAACTTAAGGCCTCCACCTGACCTTGCCTTGTACAAATTTCCGGATGGTTTTGACCCTGATATGGCATACCAGTTAAAAGAAAGAGCTCCTTAGACCCTTGCAGACATGCAAAACGTTGTTGTCAGTGTTGAAGCCAACTTAATTGCCAAAAGAAACAAAGCTAGAATGGAAAGAAGAACCACCTTTAAGGAAGAACCCTCGGCTTTTGATCAGAAGCTTGATGCTATTATTAGTGGTCTACAAAGGCTGGGAGAGAGAGTAGAAAATGTTGAGAGAAAAGAATCATGGGAAGGACAACAGTCTAATACCATAAGGAACCCAAATTTTAGGAAAACGCAGAACACAAATGCTGGTAGGTCTAACCAAGACCATGACATAAGACCCCCTTTTCAAGACAACTATGTTGAAGGATCTACTTCTAGTGAAACCATAGAGGACACTCACATGAACCTGATGGATCTAAAGGGTGAGCACAAAACGTTTTTAAGCCAAGAAGACCAAAATGAACTCGACTACAATCAGTTTCAAACTAAGTCTGGCGAGTCTTTTGATTTTAAACAAGGTTACGATACTGCTGTGTATGAAGTACACAAACAATATAAGCTGAGAACTAGGACCATTGACATTTCCGAACCTAGCAAAACAAAGGATGGCAAACAGCCCAACAAGATTAAAGGCAAAGCTGTTGCAACAGAACCAGCTGATCCAACTGTCCCGCAACCGCAACATGTCACTGTAGAAGACATAACAGACCTGCAGCCTTCCAAAGATCAGCCTTTGCCACCTTTTCCCTCGGAAGAAAGCTCGTACAGTGTTCCAAAAAGCCCTCCTGAAATTGAAAAACTGCAAGCAATCAAGCCCCATAACGCTGATAAAAAAGAGCAAATCGCAGATAGTTCAGAAGAAAAAGAAAAAACTGCCATTATCAACACCAAGACTACATTGGAAAAGCCATTTAATTTAGAGGCAGAAATAGCTAAGTTGAAGATATCCATTCCCCTCTCAGAACTTGCCAAACACGATGTATATAGGCAACAGATTCAGAGATCACTTCAAATGCCAGAGGTTAAGGATGATGTAAATGTTTTAGATGACACCCCAGAACTGTTGTTTGGCCCAGAGGTTAATGGAAAATCAACACATGGACCTGTCCCACCCTTTTATGTCAGTTTGCATATACATGACCAGATTTTGCACAACGCTATGTTTGACTCAGGGGCATCTCACAATCTTATGCCCAAAGCAGTTATGGAAAAACTGAACCTTGATGTTACAAGACCTTACAAAGATTTATACTCATTTGACTCAAGTCAAGTGAAATGTTTAGGCCTCATCAAAGACCTGTGTGTCTCCTTAGTCCAATATCCAAATAAGACCATCCTCATGGAGGTAGTGGTTGCTGACATTCCACCAAAATACGGTATGCTCCTATCAAGATCATGGGGAGAAAAGCTGCAAGGATCCCTTCAACTAGACCTCTCCTATGCCACCATTTCAGTCTTTGGGCAACCAAAGAGACTATATAGAGGAATGCTGATGAAATATGTGGTGAGTAGTAAGAGCAAGCCTGAAAATTTTCCCATTTACTCAATCCACTCTGATATGGATTCCTTTATTTTGTTTAATGATAACACGAATTCTCCAACTGGTGATGAGCCTTTGGCTCTGAAAAAACAAGCGCAGATCAATGAAGAATCGGCTGCATACACTGATGAAACTGTCAGAACAGATAATGCAACCAGCATACAAGACGAAACTCCTCAAATGGAAATTTCAAATATGCCCGTTGCAAGAATGGCTGACACTTTAGGCATCAACCACAAGCAAGAAATCACATGGTATTTAGAGTTTGATGGCTTTGTTAACAAGTTAGGAGCAGGGGCAGGTGTCTGGATTCACAATACACATAACAATCATCTAGTAGGTCATGCCTACAGATTAAATTTCAAATGCACAAATAACATGGCCGAGTATGAGGCTCTGCTGCTAGGCCTTAAACTGCTCAAAGCTATAGGAGCTGTAAAGGTGTCTATTTTAGGAGACTCTGACTTAATCATACAACAGATGAAAGGAAATTTTGTAACCAATGACAATAGAATGAGACCCTATAGCACGGCTGCCACTAATATACTCAAGGCATTCACTGAATTCAAGTTGGCTAAACTTTCAAGAGAACATAACATTCATGCACACAACCTAGCCACCTTCGCAAGCACATTAAAGCTTCCTTTTGAGCCAAACCATCACTTCACAGCTAAAATAAAACAGAGGCCCACTGTCCCAAATAATGTTAAGGATTGGCAAGTGTTCGAAAATGATACCCAGATTAATAATTTTCTTACCCTTGAGCATGAATTTTCAAATATCAACATTGACTTAGATGCTATGACAGATTCAGAATAGCAAACAACTGAAAATCTGCAAGATGTAACAGCTGCAACAACCAAGCAAATCCTGAAACCAACTATTTTTGACAACGAAAACATAGAACAGCTGAAACAAATGCACTTGGAAGAAATTGCCAAAACAGAGGCAGAGATCATTGACTTAAAGGATAACTTTCTGCCTGTTGGCCTAACCCCATTAGAAGACATGTTTGATGCCAATGATGTGCCCAAAAAGCCAAAATTGCAACCCATTAACACTGAAATAGAAGAACACAACATTGGAACAAAAGAAAATCCCAAAATGATCAAATTGTCCAGAAATTTACCTCCAGATAAAAAGCCCAAGTACATTGATTTGTTCAAAGAGTTCCAAGATGTATTTGCTTGGAGTTATGAGGATTTGAAATCCTACGACACCTCGGTGATCCAACACACAAATCCCTTAAAACCAAACCAGAAACCCTTCAAGCATAAACTTAGAAAAATTAACTCTGTGCTTCTTCCCCCGATTGAGAAGGAAGTAAAAAGGATGTTTGAAGCAGGCATAATAGCACCCATCAGATTTTCTGAATGGGTGTCCAATCTTGTTCCTACAAGAAAAAAGACAGGTGAAATCAGACTTTGTGTAGATCTGAGAAATTTAAACCAAGTCTCCTTAAAAGACCACTATCCGTTGCCCAAAATGGACCACATCCTACAAAGGGTAGTGGGGTCATCTAGAATCTCCTTGCTAGATGGCTTTTCAGGTTTCAACCAAATACTTGTTCACTTGGATGACCAAGACAAGACAGCCTTCACCACACCGTGGGGAACATTTAAATATGTGAAGATGCCATTCAGACTCAAAAACTCTAGTGTAACCTTTCAAAGAGAAATGGATATTGCTTTTGCCAAAGAAATGCATGACTTCCTAGTTTTCTATCTTGATGAATTGACCCCATTTTCCAAATATGATGAAGAGCACCTCAAGCATCTTAGGCAAATTTTCATGACATGTAGAAAATATGGCATTTCTTTGAATCCCAAAAAGTCTCTCTTTGGCCTTGAAGAAGGAAAATTACTAGGCCACATCATATCAAAAGATGGGATCAAAATTGACCCTAAAAGAATTCAAGCCATCCTCCAAATTCCATATCCAAGAAACATAAAAGAGCTGCAAGCATTCCTTGGAAAAATCAACTTCCTAAGAAGATTTATCCCAAATCTAGCTGAACTGATGTAGAGCCTCTAACTTGCACTTGATTATCCATCATTACCTACAACGTTTCCTCACTTATCCCTCTCTTTTGCTCTATTTTCCGCATAAACTTACCCAGATCATTACATTTGATGTCTTTAAGCATAATTGGTTAACTTTTCTTATGTTTTACTGTTGGTTTAGATTTTTGACATATAAACAGAGTTTCCGCAGCTGTTCAGCAATTTCGCAGCTGTTCAGCAATTCCGCAGCTACTCAGAGATTCCGCAGCCTTTTTGTTGTTTGATATGCTCCACGTGTCTTCTGAAGGAACGGGCCACATGGGCATGTTGGGTTGGATGTACACATGGATCGTATGCTATTGGCTGAGCCAAACCAGTCACGTATGCCTTTGGTCAACGCAGGTATTCCCTTGGTCAAACGGTCAAGTTCTAAACGGTGGCACGGGAGCCGTGAGAAGTTGGGACACGGAACTGTAGCTGGCACCTCCTCCACGCCACGAAGACAGCTAAAGACAGGATCCAAACATAGATTTGTCTCCCATGATGACCGTTTCCCTCAAAAGTGCACGGAGTTGCCTACGTGTTTGCTGCACAAGTTAATTAGCTGAGACTGCGTGTTGATGCGTAGTTAATAAGTTAGGCTGTAGTTTCTTAGTTCACGCAGAGGGTAGTTGCCTCTGTGCTTATAAATAAAGCGTGTGCCAACGCTTATAGATTAGCTTTTTGAATATTGTAATTGCTGCGTTGATTCTGTTATAAAAAGTCTGTTTTAGAAGGCTGTTCCTACAGCACTTTTCATTGTATTTTGACATGCTGGTTTTATAAAAAGAAGACTGTTATGTTCACCTTTTCGTAGCTGATCTTTTAAGTTGGTTGCGTGGATGGAGGGCCCCCATCTATGACAGCCCGTGTACATAGTGTTTGATTTCCTTTTCCTACTTTCAGCAATCTCTATTTCTTTCATCATGTATAATAGTATACCATTTGATTTCATGTCATTTTATTTCCAGCATTCATTTTAAACTGATCAGTATTGTTTTTGCAGGTTTTTAACCCGAGATTGTTTTGTCTTTGTGTATTTGCTTTATATCTGATGGTATTTTCAGTTGACATATTCAAAGTTGCTGCCTTTACTCTATTTTCATAGTTGATTTCTAGTTTAGTTTCTCAAAGTTGTATGTTAACATATTGATGGTCTCTTTATCATAAGTTGTTCATCTTTTAGAGATCAGAATACTAATAAATTATAGCTGGCTTTGAGTACTTTTTAGACTAATCTTTAACTACTTCCTAATCGTGCTTCACATAATTCCATATGCTGAAAGCGGAGAGTTAGGAAGAGCTGAACATTATAACTAGTCTTTAAAGTAGATTTTTCTCATTTTTGATTACTTTTTAGACTTATCTCTCACTACTTCTTAATCGTGTTTCTCATAATTCCATATGTTGAAAGCAGAGAGTTAGGAAGAGTTGAATATTATAACTGGTCTTTAAAGTAGTTTTTCTTACCTTTTTATTTGCAGCAGCATGAATAGTGTCTAGTGCCATTAGAAAGTGGTTCTTTGCTTTCAGTTTCATTTCAAGTTATTTCTTTCAAGCTTTTTCTTTGCAAGGTTTAGAAGGTAGTTAGAAACCACCAGTAACACACACTCACTCATTTAGAAATCACCTTACACACACTATCACTCATCTGTTTATAAAATCATCACTCCATCTTAGGAAGTTAAACTTAACCACAAACAACACCCCCAAACGACAAAAAGATCTAAGAGGTTGCTTAAGTACATATAGTACACCTTCACTTCATCAGCTTACGAGCCCCGGGTTGACAATTAATGACATCAATTTAGAAACACTAAATTGACTAAACAACTGATAAGACTGTTAAGCAACATGTTAAAGAAGGATGCCAAGGTAAAATGGTCTCTTGAAAACAAGAAAGCATTTGAGAGTATCAAGTCTGCCTTAACCCAAACCCCTGTACTCACCAGCCCACAGTTTGAGAAAGATTTTATCATTTTTTCATTTGCATCTGACCACACGATAGCAGCCGTCTTGCTACAAAAGGATGAACAAGGGGCTGAAAAGCCAATCGCTTTTTTCAGTCGAGCCTTAAGAGACGCCCCTTTGAAGTACCCAATCATGGAAAAGCAGGCCTACACACTTGTTAAGGCCATCAAGGATTTCAGAGTCTACATTTTGTATTCACACGTGATTGCCTATGTTCCACACGCTACTGTAAAAGACATATTGACCCAAGAGGGATTAGAAGGAAAAAGAGGCAAGTGGATTGCAAACATCCTTGAATATGACATAGAAATAAAACCAACCAAGCTGATAAAGGGACAAGGTTTGGCTAAACTGATGTCCGAAACAAATTTCCAAGCCTTAGACATTAACCAGCTGGGCAATGAACCGGAGCTGGCGACTCCACAGATCAGTGAAATCTTTTTACAATCCCCATGGTACGCTGATATATGTTTTGTATTGTTAAACCTGTGTGCTCCCCCAGGATTGTCCAGGACTAAGAAAATATTTTTGAAAATGAAGGCTTTAAAGTTTTGTGTTATATATGGTGCATTATTTTGGAGAAATCATGAAGGTATAATGCTTACTTGTTTAACAATGAATGAAACTAACAATGGAATGAAATAATTCCATGCAGGTGATTGTGGAGGACATCTATATTGGAAGTCCACTACTAATAAAATTTTAAGGGTTGGTTTCTATTGGCCCTCTCTTTTTGCAGATGTAAAGAAGTTTGCCATGTCATGTCACAAATGCCAAATTTTTGAAGGCAAGAGAAAGTTGTTACCCCTGCCCCTTAAACCTATCTCAACCGAAAAACCTTTTCAACAATGGGGTCTTGACTTCATTGGAGAAATCCATCCCTCTTCCCAGGCCAGCACAAATGGATCCTAACAGCCATTGACTATTTCACCAAGTGGGTTGAAGCCATCTCGTATAGGCAGGTCAATGATACCATCATTATCCAATTCCTTGAGTGCAATATCCTTTCTAGATTTGGCTGCCCTGAGAAAATCATCACTGACAATGCCGCTACCTTTAAGTCCAAAAAGATGATCAATTTCTGCCACAAATTTCATATTACCTTGGGCCACTCTAAAACTTATTACCCTCAAGGTAATGTCTTGGCCGAATCATCTAACAAAAGCCTCATCAACATCATAAAGAAAGTGCTAGAAGAAAATAAGAAGAACTGGCACAAAAAGCTGGTAAATGCCCTGTGGGCAGACAAACTTTCAAGCAAGAGATCCATTGGAATGAGCCCTTATGAGCTAGTGTATGGCATGGAGGCCAGATTTCCTTCATCCTTGGACATTCCTTATATCAAGCTGTTACAGGAAATCCAGGCTGAACCAAATGACATTCAAAGAAGAATCAATCAGACCATTCATCTTCAGCAAACCAGAGAACAAGTTTATGACAGAGCTCAAATTTTGCAAGAAAAGCTTAAAAAGATGTTTGATAAGAGAGCCAAGGCCGAGGATTTCAATATTGGTGACAAAGTTCTAAGATGGGACTCAAGAAGGGAAGACAAAGGCAAACATGCCAAGTTTGATTTCCTATGGAAAGGGCCATTTGTTGTTTCTGTTGTTCAGGGAAATAACACTTATTTTCTCAGATCTATAGAGGACGACACTGCTGAAGAAGGCCCTGTGAATGGCCGTATGCTGAAACATTACCATGATCCCTTTTAAGGGATACGGTGCAGCTTTGTATATATCTTTGTACAGTCTTATTTGTATATATCAGCACTCTGTTTTTATTTATAAGCAGGCCGATTGTTTAAGGAACAACAGTAAGTTTTGTAAAGATACAGCCGATGCAAGTAGTCCAGTTCTAAAAGCTCTGTCTCTACACCAATTTCAGCAAAACAACAAGAGGAAATCTGTCGCATTACAAGCAAATCATGGTAGAAAAGAACTATTTGCAGTCATTGTACATAATTATCAAGCACGCAGAAGAAAGCAGGCAATGTTGCATAGTTCACAGTAATTCAATTGAGGAGGAGGTTGTTCATAGTTCAGAGTTTTACATTTTTAGCAGCTAGAACAAACAAATGTTTCCAGTCTAAAACAACAAATAGAGAATCAAGGCAGTCTGACCTGCTGTTCTTGGCTTTTCACAAGGAAAAGCCATCCCCAAGTGGAGCCACTGTTAGCCTCCTATTGCAACAGGTGTTCATTTTTCATGATTGACATTTTTACAGGCCAAATATGTCATACTTTGCAAGCTGCAGTGTTCCATATTTCCAGAAGAGACCAAAGAAGAAAGCCATGAAGTGTGCTAGTCCAAATGCCACTGCTGTATTCCAATTTTGATGAGTTATTCTAGTTTTGAAGAGTTTTTAAAAGGGAAGGCTAAATAGTTTAATCTTGGCCTCCCTAGGTTTCAATTTCCTGTTTTAGAATATAGAGAATGTATCTGTCCAAACAGCTTAATCTTGGCAGATTTGTAAATAAGTAGAGAATCAAAGGGACCCAACCGCTTAATCTGGGCCCTGGCAGAAATAAGTATAGACTTAGATAGGAGAACAGAAAAAAGAAAACATTGAAAAGGTGGGTTTGCAAGTCTAAGTGAACCCAAACCAAAAAGAAGAAAAAATGTTAGGTGAGTAGGTTGGGTAAGTATCTGTGTGGTTGCAGAATGATTCATGATCAAACTTTGTGTTTCTAAGTGCATATTTTTCCAGATCACAGTTATCAGGCAATTTTCATCTGGAGAAGCTCAAGCTGGAAATCACTAACTGCCCCTTCTTCTAATTCCCCAAGTCACTTACTAATTTCCCCAAAGAGGTCAAGATCTGCTTGGTTCCTCTTAGTTTCATCATTCTCCATGTCATTTGCCTTGGTGAAGATTTCCTTCACTCAAGGAGCCTTTATTTCTCATTTACAAGTTCTTTTCCCCAAAATTAGACTAAGGTCCCCTACCTTGGCGTCCGCTGATCATCTCCATATTAACCACTAACTCTAGTACATAACTTCCTATCAGTTTTCCCCTTCCCCTACTAAAACTATGTATATAATACTCCCCTATGTAAATATCCCCTCCCTGGCAATATAGCCATATTTCTTATGAGTCAGGCAAAAAGCAGTCTATTTGGGGCTGTTTTTAGCCCATCCAAGTCACAGCAGGAGTTAGATGACACCTGGTCATGCTAACAACCTCTCCCCTAGCCCTAAAACACTCTAAAAACCCGCTTTGGCGCCCTTATACCAAAGTTTCATTCACAAAAACATATCCCACCCATTTATTAACCCCCAAACCCACAAATCCCAAGTTTAAACCCCGCCGCACTTTATTTAAATGGGAATATTCCCCTGAATCCCACCCTTATACCTCTGTCATTCCACATTCGCCACCAACCGTTAGATCGCCCGCCCCACAGATCTACGGTGGGTGGGCCTTCCCGTCCCCCAACACGCCCGAAGGTTAGCGTCTCGGAGATGGGCGGTATTGTCGCCGTACTCCCACCACGCATCACCTTCCCGGGCGTGGTGGAGCTCCCTCCCCCGAAACCACCTCTGTTCAAAGGTGGTGTGCCCCAAAACCGGAAACTGCCTCCTGCCCAGTGACGTCACCCGCTTGCGTCACGCCCATCTGCCTAGTCACCATGACACATCATTTGCCTACGTGGCCCCATGCCACTATACCATCGAGTCACCCTGCCACGTGTCCTGCCACCGTGTCCCCTGTCGTACTGCCACGTCACCTCCATACGTGATGACGTCATCCTGCTGACTTCATCCCGCTGATGTCATCCGCCATACAAAGTCCCATCATGCTGACATCATGTTGACGTCATCAGCAATTTTAGCTCGAAGGGCGAAAATCACACTCTGAAGCCCCGAAATCAGTTTCTGAGGCAGTTTTTGATGCGCGATTTGCGCCATCGCTCGATAAAATAGGCCTGAATGGGGAATCTTTTCATCACGCAGCCCCCAGCAAGCCCAAAAGGCGCCGAATGACCTGTTTTTCTTCGCAAAGAATGCAGAAAGGAGCAGAAGACAGTTTTAGAGGAAACAGACGCCAAACAGTGGCCATTAATTTTTTATTAGACCCATAGCAAAGGATAGAAGCGACCCAATTCATTTGTCAGAGAGTATCAGAGGAAAGAGAAGCAGCAAAGTGTACCAGTTAAATTGTTTAAAAGAAACCTTTAGTTCCCAAAGCAGGTTAACATTTAATGGCCGCCAACAAAGTCAAATCAAGTGGTGAAAGCCCATCCCTCCTCTCAAATCACAGTTGAAGCATTTAAGGACACCGAACTACAATGGAGCAGAGACCCATGCACAGTTATTGCAGAAACAACTGCACCAAGCCACCGAGGACCACACATTCACTCAGTCCCCATATGGCGGCCCTCAGTGCAGCTCAAGATATTTTATGCATTTATTTCTGGATGGGATTAGGTTAAAGTAATCATCTTTCCTCCAGACCTGTTTAGGTCAAACTGTAAATAAGCAATTTTGAAGAGTTTTCCCTATATATACCACCCTCTGCACTGTTTTAAGGGTTGGTCGATTGATAATTCTCACTAGAGACCCGCAGTGTATACCTGAGAATTTTTCTATAATCAAAGACTGCTGAAGAGTTTGGAGTATGACTGTCTGATGTGTTGATTTCTGAAGACTGAATGTGGAATTCCTGTGTTGCAGCCTGGAACAATAAGTGCATCTTACCTCTGTTTTATTGTTAGCCACTATCTAAATAGCAGGAAGAAAGATTAGCTTAGAATTTGTTTACAACACTCTATGCCCAATTTCTGCTATTTCTGTATGCTTTCATTTGAATGAATTGGTAATGAATATGAATTCCTTCGGGCTCATATTTACCCTAATTCACCTGTGTTCGCTAATTATCTAGGGATTCTTTACTGCCCCTGGGTAGAGCTCTGTTATCTCCTTCTGTTAAGCTGAATGAGAGATTCTTGACTGCCTCTCATTCCTTAGCATTCATTCCATACTTTAAACCTGAAACGTTGTTTCATGTGCAGCTACCTTGCTCCATATATCTCTCATGTGATCAATAAAACACACCACCGGTCTTCCTCCTCAACTCCATGCCCAATGGTTTGAAACTTATCAGACTATGCTTTGCCTCTCTACCTGAAGACATCAATTTTCCCACCAAAATCAAAACAAAAACCCTCAAGCCCAATACCTAGCCTAAAATCAATTTCAACAAATCTGAATCAGAAAGAGAGAGCCCTCTCTGATTGCAGGTGGGCTAGAAACTGCAATCCAAAGTTGGTTTGTGGTTACCTTGGCCGTATCCCTTTACTACAACCTGAGGGACAACCTGAGTGATAACAATATCCATTATATATCTCTCCTTCACTCTTCACATATTTTCCATGTCTTAATAGTGGATCTGGATAGTGGAGCTAAAAAGTTTATATTAAAACTCATACTTCTGAAGCTTCCTATATCTATTAACAACTCCATTAAAAAAAATGAACACTGCAAGTTTCACATTTTGGATGCTTCTTATAGATACTTTCCCTGGTTCATAAAAATTGTTTGAATATCTTATCTGCAAGATAAAATAATAACATAATTTTGATTTTCTAGGTTCCCCTCACTAAGAATAGAATTACCATACAACTTGATTTGGTATATTATCTGATATTTCTAAACAGTTTCATGAATTTCCTCATCCTAAGTCGAAAGAGGAATCTTCAAATGGAGATGGAGTGTTGAAATTTGGTACCAGAGGACAGGTGGTTCCCTAAGGCTTTGATCTTTGGCCTAGGGAAGAGTGTCCAAAAAGAATTTAATTTTTCTCCTAAAGTGACTTTATAATTTTTATAAAGTCAAATCTAATTTAAAAGTGACTTTAAGTGATAAAGTTACTAAAGTCTAATTTTAAAGTGACTTTACTAAAGTCAATGAAAAATTAAAAAGGAAAAGTGACTTTGGAAATAAATGATTAAGTGGGTCTTTATTAAAGTGGGGTGAATTAAAAAATAGAAAGTGAGATTTAAATAAGCATTTAATCTCAGCCCTAGATCTCAATCTATTTCAGCCATTAGATTTAGGGATTACCCGAAAGTCACGTAGGGTTAGATTAAGGGAGGAAAAGGAGGAAAAGGTCATTCATTATTTCATGAGTAGATTGAAAGAAGGAGAGTAAGAGAGCAAGGGATATTTCTGGACAGTGAGGAGAAGGAGGCAGCAGCTTGGCACACATTCCAAGGTAGCATTTCAGCAAGTTCGTACAGCTGAGTTAGCACACAGTGAAAGGCAGGTTTTGGGCACGATTTTCTAGAAAGGTTGTACAATAGTTTTGGTTCAGATTCCAAGGAGGTCGTACGGAAAGTTAGCACAGAAATTGAGGAGCAGAAAATTTGAAGTTTGCTGGCACATTTTTCAAGGGAGGCCATACAGCAAGTGGCTGTACCTTAGCACGCTTTTCTAGGTAGAAATCTGTACAGCCATACTGCTGTTTTCTGCATAGAAATCAAGGAAAACTATACAGCAGAATTTAAGGCTGAAATTTAGGTACAAAAATCAAGGAGGCTAGACAACATTTATTGCTATTATGTTTTGCTGTTCGCAAGTTTTTCCTGTTGGCTGTGAGGTATGGAAAACGAGATAAGTTGTAAAAGTTTGCTCACTGATTTTTTGCTGAATATTTCTCTTACTGTAAAAGCATTTTCCATGAATAAGAAGGAGCTTTCGTATTGGTTTTTCCCAAGAGTTGTATGGGGTTTTCCAAGGTCACCTTGACCAAAAATCACTGTGTTTAAATGTGTTAAATGGTTGTTTATATGTGCTGATTTTTATATTTTTGCATTTTCTAGCATTCTGTAAAATTTCCAGAATTTGTGTTTTCAGCAAAATTTATTTTTCAATTGTTGAATGTATGGCTATGGGAAAGGGCATTTAACTGTTTTGGAGAAATAAGGTGAAACTAAAAACCGGGGTGGGAAATGAGAAATTTTTACATGGTATCAGAGCTTGAGTACTGAAGTGCAGTTTGGGACAACAAGGAGGAAAATTACAGCCTGCTGATTTTTCACTCAGAAAATTCCAGCAAGCTGATTTTTCACAAACAACATTTTTATCTTTACTATAACAATGCTATTTTTCAGTTTTAGGACATCGGGATGTCATTGGGATTGAGGATGGAGGATAGGTTGGATGGGCATAGCAATTATAGCGTTTGGAAGGAGAGAATGCAGAGTATCTTTGAGGAGGCATAAGTCTCGTACATCATGGTGCATACCACAGAGAACCCTAATGTTGTGCCTACTGATGCTACTCAGTTGGCTGAGTGTAATAAAAAGAACAACAAGGGTAAGAGACTAATTCTAGACGGAGTCAAAGACCATTGCATTCCTCATGTGAGAGGAAAGAGAAATGCCCATGAGATGTGGACAACATTGTCCAATCTCTACAAGAGTACCAATGAGAACCGGAAAATGGTCCTGAAGGAGAAGCTAAAGACCATTAAGATGGGTAATGATAGTGTGGCTAGATATCTCATAAAGATTACTAATGTGAGAGATGAGTTGGCAGCAGTTGGAGAGGTCATTCCAACCACTGAGTTGGTGCGGATTGCAGTGAATGGCCTCCCTTGTTCATGGATGAACTTTGCTGATGGGGTTTGTGCACGTGACACCCTTCCCACTTGGGAGAGGTTTTGGGATGATTGCATTTAGGCAGAGATCAGGAAAGGTTAGCTTGGGGTAGCCAAGCTAGTTGAGCAGGATGAGGATGTGTTGGTAGGAGGCAAGAAAGGAAAAGGGAAGAAGTAGGCTTCCACAAGCAATGGTGGGGGCCAAGGCAAAGGTAAAGGTAAACAGGGTAACACATAGAAGGACTATTCCAGGGTGAAGTGTTTGAATTTTCAAAAGATGGGACACTATGTAGTTGTGTTTCCGGAGAAGAAGAAGAAGGGGAAGAACCAGAGCTTGGCAGCTTCAGCAGAGGTTGAGGACTTTGTAGATCATTTTGACTAGGAGTTTGGATTCACTATGTGTGAGTCCTCTAGTGCAGGATCACCTACCACACAGGTTCAGAGGGAGCATGCTTTTCCCTCGATTAATGGAGCATCTTCGGGTATCTGGTATGTGGACAGTGGGGCTTCATGTAACATGACAGGAGTCCGTGAGTACTTCTCAGAGCTTTCAGAGAGTGGCACTGATATAGAGGTAGTACTCGGTGATTATAGAGTTGTTAGAGCAGTCGGTGTGGGAACACTGACATTTCAGAGGGAGTCCAAACCTCCCTTAAAGGTGTCAGATGTTCTTTATGTGCCAGGGATGAGGAAGAACCTCATATCCATATCAACTTTGGAGGACAGAGGATATGAGGTACTGTTCAGGGGAGGACATGTGTTGATGTATCCCAGGGGCACTCCAGCTGATTCAGCTAGAGTGATAGGTGTACGCCATGCAAAGGTGTACAAGTTTGCATTCCAGCCCCTTTTGGCATTAAGCAGTAGTACTGATAGGAGAGTTAGAAGTTCTTAGCTGTGTGAGATTTGGCACCACAGGATGGGGCATATGCATCATGGACACTTGAGGACCTTGCGGGATATCACTACAGGTGTGCCATATTTTAGTACTGATCACTTTGATAGTTGCAAAGGTTGTGCGATGGGCAAGTTTGCCAAATCCCCTTTTCCCAGTAGTGATAGCAGAGCAACTGGGATACTTGATTTGATTCATTCCGATGTGAGTGGTCGGATGTCTCATGTTTCCTTGAGTGGATATGAGTACTATGTTTTATTCATTGATGATCACTCCAAGAGGACTTGGATTTATTTCTTGGAGACCAAGAGTGAGTCCTTCAAGCAGTTTCAGGAGTTTAGAGCTCTTGTGGAGACACAGACAGGTCAGAAGATCAAGTCCCTAAGGTCGAACAATGGGGGAGAGTACACCCTTGGAGAGTTTGTTGACTATTGTGTGGAGGTAGGCATTAGGAGGGAATTCACTGTTCCTTACAACCCTTAGCAGAATAGGGTTGTGGAGAGGAAGAATAGATCCATCGGAGGGGCTGCCAAAGCCATGTTACATGATCAGGGGTTGCCATTGTTCTTGTGGGCAGAGGCCTGCAACACAGTTGTTTATTTGTAGAATAGGAGTCTGCATCGTGCCTTGGAGCACATGAATCCGGAGGAGGCTTTTTCTGGGAAGAAGCCTAATATTGCTCATCTTCATATCTTTGGGTGCATTGCATACTATACCCAACGAGAAGAGGACCAAACTAGAGGCCACTGCAGAGAAGGGTATCTTTGTGTGCTATAGCGAGACCTCAAAGGCCTTTTGGATTTACATTCTTGCACAGAGGAAAGTTGTTGTCAGGCGGGATGTAAAGTTCGAGGAGGATAGGGCCTTTAGGAGGTCACGGGAGTTAAATTATCTGGATCAGCCAGACCCTCAGCAGTAATTGAGTCAGTCGCAAGGATCCAGTGGGCAGTGATTAGGAGGATCGAGAGGTACATCTATGAGGATGTCAGGTCCATCAGTGAGCAGTGGCTCACCGAGCCAGAGGGGTGGTGCTTCGGGCAGCATGCAGAGCACTAGGGAGTCCACTGATGGACAGTTCACACGGTACCTCAACTTCTGTAGGTTAAGGTGCAGGTAGGAGGACAACAGACAAATAGTCAAGAGTTTAGGCTTCTGATGATGATGAGGAGGATTTTCATTCTCCAATGGGAGAAGTACGCTTAGGGAAGAGGAAGCCCAAGTGGCTTCAGGACACCTTGAGAGATGCCACATCTATTGCTAAGCCTAAGAGGCCGGTCAGAGAGAGTACACCACCTGAGAGGTTTTGTAGCTATATGGAAATGACTACTAGCATCCTTGACTCTGAGCCTTGTAGTTATGAGAAGGCAGCTAGCCAGCAGGTCTGGAGAGAGGCCATGCAGGAGGAGTATTCTTCTATCATGAAGAATGATGTTTGGGAGGTGGTGTCGAGGCCTGAGGGCAAATCTGTGGTTACTTCCAGATGGATTTACAAGGTAAAGCATGCTGCAGATGGCAGCATTGAGAAATTCAAAGCGAGGTTTGTGGCTAGAGGGTTCTCCCAAGTAGAGGGAGTTGATTATGAGGAGACCTTCGCTCTCGTGGCTTGATATACTTCGATCCGCTCCATTATATCGATAGCAGCAGAGATGGGTTTGAAGATCCACCAAATGGATGTGAAGACTGCATTTCTCAATGGCTTCATACAGGAGGAGGTGTACATTGAGCAGCCACAGGGCTTTGAGGTGCATGGGAAGGAGTCCCATGTGTGCAGACTGAAGAAGGCCCTTTATGGCCTGAAGCAAGCTCCCAGAGCTTGGTACTCTAGGATAGATACATACTTGCAGGGGATGGGTTTCACAAAGGGTGAGGTAGATCCGAACCTTTGCTATATTGTGATAGGTGAGGAGCCTCTCATTCTAGTGTTGTACGTGGGTGACTTGGTCATTACAGGGGCAGAGAGAGTCATAGAGCACTACAAGAGAGATCTTGTGGTGCAGTTTGAGATGAAGGACATCGGCTTGATGGATTACTTTTTGGGTTTGGAGGTGTGGCAGGAGGAGGGGCATTTCTTCCTGGGGCAGGGGAAGTATATTGTGGACATCCTTGGTAGATTCAAAATGGAGGATTGTAGCCCCATGTCGACACCGATGATCACCAACTGGAAGAAGCTTCATGCTTTGGATTTCGAGTTGGTGGATCCCACATTGTACAGGCAGCTGATTGGTTCCTTGATGTATTTGGTCAACACTAGACCAAATATTTGTTTTGCAGTGAACACGATGAGTCAGTTTATGTGTGAGTCTAGGAAGGTTCACTGGGTGGCTGCTAAACACATTTTGCGGTACTTACAGGGGACAGTGGATTATGGTTTGGACTACAGGCAGGGGGATGGAGTGAGATTGGCAGGTTATACTGATTCTGATTGGGCAGGTTGTGCTTCTGATAGGAAGAGCACTTCAGGGTGCTGTTTTGGGTTGGGTTCGGCAGTAGTGTCATGGTTCAGCTGGAAACAGGAGTTAGTAGCATTGAGTTTAGTAGAAGCAGAGTATATGACAGCCAGTCTAGCTAGTTGTGAGGCCATCTGGCTTTTCAAGATGTTGTTTGGCTTATTTGGCTTATTTGGTTGGCATATCGGGATCAAATATCATTTCATTAGAGGCTGTGTTCAGAAGGGCATTGTGAAGCTTGAGTATATTCCCACTGATGATCAGGTTGCAGATATTCTTACCAAAGCCTTACCATAGGGCAAGCATGACTACTTCAAAGACAAGATGGGTGTGGTGAGGAACACCTTCCTTGGTAAGAGGGAGTGTTGAAATTTGGTACCGGAGGACAAGTGGTTCCCTAAGGCTTTGATCTTTGGCCTAGGGAAAAGTGTTCAAAAAGAATTTAATTTTTCTCCTAAAGTGACTTTATAATTTTTATAAAGTCAAATCTAATTTAAAAGTGACTCTAAGTGATAAAGTTACTAAAGTCTAATTTTAAAGTGACTTTATTAAAGTCAATGAAAAATTAGAAAGGAAAAGTGACTTTGGAAATAAATGACTAAGTGGGTCTTTATTAAAGTGGGGCGAATTAAAAAATAGAAAATGAGATTTAAATGAGCATTTAATCGCAGCCCTAGATCTCAATCTATTTCAGCCATTGGATTTATGGATTACCCAAAAGTCACTTAGGGTTATATTAAGGGAGGAAGTGGAGAAAAAGGTCATTCATTCTTTCATGAGCAGATTGAGAGAAGGAGAGCAAGAGAGAAAGGGAGATTTTTGGACAGTGAGGAGAAGGATGAAGTAGCTTGACACACATTCCAAGGCAGCGTTTCAGCAAGTCCGTACAGTTGAGTTAGCACACAGTGAAAGGTAGGTTTTGGGCACAATTTTCTAGAAAGGCTGTACAATAGTTTTGGTTCAGATTCCAAGGAGGTCGTACAACAAGTTAGCATAGAAATCGAGGAGCATAAAATCTGATGTTTGTTGGCACATCTTTCAAGGGAGGCCATATAGCAAGTGGTTGTACCTTCGCATGCTTTTCTAGGCAGAAATCCGTACAACCATACTGCTGTTTTCTGCACAGAAATGGAGGAAAACTGTATAGCATTATTTATGGTAGCATGCACGCTTTTATAGGTAGTCCATACAGTAGCATTTAAGGCTGAAATTTGGGCACAAAAATTGAGGAGGCTGTATAGCATTTATTGCTGTTCTGTTTTGCTGTTTGCAAGTTTTTCCAATTGGCTGTGAGGCACGGAAAACGAGATAATTTGTAAAAGTTTGCTTGCTGATTTTTTGCTAAATAATTCTCTTACTGTAAAAGAATTTTCCAGAAATATGAAGGAGCTTTCGAACTGGTTTTCCCCAAGAGTTGTAGGGGGTTTTTCCAGGGTCTCCTTGACCAAAAATCACTGTCTTTAAATGTGTTAAATGACTGTTTATATGTGCTGATTTTTATATTCCTGCATTTCCCAACATTCTGTAAAATTTCCAGAATTTGTGTTTTCAGAAAAAATTATTTTTCAGTTGTTGAATGTATGGCTATGGGAAAGGGCATTTAACTATTTTGGAGAAATAAGGTGAAACTGAAAAACCGGGGTGGCAAATGAGAAATTTTTACATGGAGATCATCAATTCACTTTGATAAGGTGTCACCTATCGAATAAAAACCAACATGCCCATCTTGAATATTCTATAGAATAGAGAACCAAGAACTAACTGCATGAATACATATCAGTTGAACAATTGAGTTTCTCACTCTCTTTAGGGTTCATACTTGGATCTTCATCATCTCCATTTGTAGATGTTCTTGGAATGTAAAATGAATATTATAGAATTAAATTCAATTCATTTGTGGAGAGTTAGAAGGCATCCCCTATACCCCTGAAAAAGTCTTGGAATAAGCTTTTGAACAATATAACCTATTCTCCCATTTGAACTAGGTAATTGGAGTAATATTTACTTCAAAGATAAGGTATCCAAATAGGGCCTACTAGTATTTTGGTTGGGGCATATTGAAAAATCACCATTCTTATGGAATTGTAGCGAGTGACACATACCCTTAGAAAGGTTTAGGAATTTTCTATTTGATCATGTAATCTTGTCTTTCATTTGAACAACCTTTGAAATTAATAACAACACTTTTCAATAGATTGAAAAAAATTGTGGGATTCCTTTAAGGGAAGAAAGAAAGTCAAAGGACCCAAAAGCACTTATCTGCATTGTAGGATCAAGTTTTGATTCCTTAGCTTAATTGTGGAATGGTTATGTTTTTTGATCTTCTATTTCTAGTTTATTTTGTACAAGGACACTTAGGTCATCAATTCTAATATGGTAACTTTTGTCTCTTTCACCTCATTGTTATCACTATGAGATGAAAAACATGTTGGAGATGATGATATCATCTATCATTCATATCTGGAATGCTTATATATTATATTTCTTAGGTTGAGAGTTATAGGAAGGCTCATATATTCTCTTTTATGTTAAGATTTGTAGGAAATCATATACCTTTCTTATGTTTAAAGATTTAAGAGGATAAACACTCCATTAAAAAATATGATCTCACTATTAAAATGAAATGTTATTTAAAGAACAAAGGAGAAAATTTTAAATTTTTCTAAAAACAAAAAAAATAATAATTAAAGAAAATTATTATTTATATTATATCTAATCACATAAATAATAATAATAATGGAGTGCTGAGAGGGATCGCTGGTTCGAAGAGCAAACCCTAACGGCGCCGTCGGCTCTGTACAGCAGGCGCACCAAGCAGGCAAACGCAGGGCTGCAGCGTGACAGAGCTGCAGAATCTTAGACGGGACAATGGAAAAGCCCCAGGGGGGGGCGACAGAGCCCTCCCCCACACATCGCCCATCTGAATCGACAGTCATCTTTGGCTCAGTGAGTCAGGAAATACTGAACAGAGGAAAACAACAGTACACGGAGAATAATGAGAAGGATCACCAGACAAATGAGAGCAGTCACGAACCAGGAGGAAACGACACACCGGATCAAAGACAAAAAGTCTTCTCTTCCACATGTCGACCTGTCGCCAAGGAAAAGCCGAGAATAGAGCTGCCAGGAGAAATAATAGATGAAAGAATCGAGTACATGACTGAGCATGCCCTCATAGGGAAATTCATTGGCTTCTGGCCAACCGAAAGGGCTTTATATGGATGGATAGCGGCAAAATGGAAACCCAAAGGGGACGTCACACTTCAACTGGGGCCAAAGGGTTTCTTCACTGCTATCTTTGTATGCCTAGAGGACAGATATCGAATCTTAGAAGGAGGACCTTACTTCTTCAATGCTGCAGGACTCTATCTCAGAGATTGGATCCCTAGATTCAACCCAGACAAAGAAGATTTGAATCGCGCCCCGGTCTGGATCAGACTTTATTCCCTGCCGGATGAATACTGGGACGAAAGAATCTTCAAAAGCATTGGGGACAGAGTGGGAGAATACATCAAAACAGCTGAAGAAACTAAAATGCGTAAGTACATTTCCTACGCACGAATTTGTGTTTTTATTCGATTGAATGAAGCTCTACCAGATTCAATCACACTCTCTCATAGAGATGAAGAATGGTCCCAGCCGCTGGATTACGAGCATGTCCCATTCAGATGCAGAAGGTGCCATGCTTTAGGACATCTCTTCAGGGACTGCCCTCTCAATATCAGCGACTCCACCCATGCTCCCCCTGAAAACCAATCTCAGGATGGTTTCACTAAAGTCACCCACAGAAAACGCATGCACAAGAAGCCTCAGAATGGTCCTAAACCTAAGCCCAACCAGCCCTTCAATGCAGCTTCCAAGAATAGCTTTGACATCCTCACCCAGACCTCTGAGGACCAACCCCTCACCTCGGATCCCTTCCCCTCACGCCCATCTTCTTCATCCCATCCTCCTCCCCCCGATCCGCCTACCAAATCATCCACCCCCACCGCTCCCTCATCTGTCCTCATCGCTAACCCTGAGCAGCCTGACAAGAATATGGAGGTAGATGGAAAGGAGGACGTATACCAAGACTCAGAACTTCACAGGGATGAGGATGAATCAGTGCAGCAAATGGATGAGGGAACGGAAGGCATGGATCTCAACGGATTAGATATTCAGGAGCTAGAAACAGCATGCAGGAAAAGGGCCTACGAATCTATCTCAGAGCTACAACTCGACAAGCTCGAAATGGTGATCTCCAAAGCCTTCCAGCAACATCAACTGGGGATACAACCAGGCAGCCATTGGGACAGCCACCTAAAGCCAAAAGACTTCAAGAAAAGAGGACGGAAGACATATCTTCAGCGAACCATCGAAGTTGGAAAGATCCTGGTTGATTCAGGCAGATATGCAAAGCTAACGAAGTACTACAGCCCCTCCACAAGTAGTTGATCGATGAAGCTCACATCATGGAATCTAAGAGGGCTCAACAGCCCCGGAAAATTACGGATGCTGAAGAATATGATAAAAATGGAAAAGCCTCAGATGTGCTTTCTCCAGGAAACAAAGTGCAACAGCACCACCCTAGAAGAGATACTCTCCAAGGCTTGGCCAGGATGTAGATCGGTTTCTGTTGACGCTATAGGGGCCTCAGGGGGGCTAGCTATAGTCTGGAATTCCCAAGCGGTTGCACTAAAAGACTTTCACGCCTCTCACCATTTCATTCAAGCTGCCTTCCACATCCTGGGCACCAATATTCATGGCAACTTAACCAACGTCTACTCTCCGCAAGACACAGGTAGCAAAATCAGGCTTCTCGACACAATCGAAGCCCTCAGCCACAACAGAAGCCATCCATTATGGATAATGGCAGGGGATTTTAATATGATTACTAAAAGTGAGGAAAAGCTGGGAGGAAGACACAGATTGGAGCCGGATGCAGCACACTTCAAAGAATTCATCCAAGCAACTTCCCTCATTGACATGCCATTCTGCAATGGAACCTTCACCTGGAGCAACCGCAGAGCTGGTAACTCCCGTATCGCCTCCAAACTGGACCGATTTCTTATTTCTGACAACTCAGTGCATCTTGGCGGCGACTTCTCAGCGGAAATTCTCGCCCACTCGGGGTCAGATCATTGGCCCATAGCTCTGCAATGGAGAAGACCCGGAGATCAGACAAAAAGGCCATTTCGATTCGAAAGCTTCTGGCTAACTCATCCTGCATTCAAGGACTTCGTCAAAACAACCTGGACCTCATTCGTTCCACCGGAAGGCGCTAAGATGTATCAATTTCAACAGAAATTGCGATTCCTCAAAACTCAACTCAAAAGATGGAATCGGGAAGTCTTTGGAAATATTTTCACAGCGCAGCAAGAGCTACAACAAGAACTAAAAAACCTCCAACAAAAAATAATAACAGAGGGACATTCGGAGACCACCCTGGAGCAAGAACGACTCATCAACAGTCAAATGGAAACAAGGAGGAAACAAGAGGAAATTTACTGGAAACAAAAATCCAGGGTAAGGTGGCTGAAAGAAGGGGAGCGCAACACAAAGTTTTTTCACAGAACCACGGTGCAAAGAAGAACACACAACTCCATCCCCTTCATTCAAAAACCGACAGGGGAAAAAGTAGAATCGCATGAAGAAATTGAAGAAGCACTCCTGAATCATTTCCAGCTTGTCCACAAGGAGCCAGCAAATGATAGGCAGCCGGCAATTGAAAAAATAATCAGCAATGTGCCTAAACTCATAACGGAGGATCACAACCAACTTCTCATGAGTCCCATTCTTCCCCAGGAGGTTGACGAAGCAGTGAAGCAGCTCAAAGAAGGAAAAGCCCCAGGCCCGGACGGATTTACCTCCACTTTCTTCCATGCTTTCTGGGACCTGATCAAACAAGAGGTTTGGCAAATAGTCGAGGAATCTAGAACTACAAAATGGCTCCTCCCATCCCTCAACTCCACTTTCATTGCACTCATCCCCAAAGAGGAGAACTCCATCACACCTGACAAGTTCAGACCCATTGCACTATGCAATGTTATTTACAAGGTCATCACCAAAGTCATTGCCAACAGATTGAAGCCCCTGCTTCCCATGCTAATCTCGCCGGAACAGTCCGGGTATGTGGAAGGGCGTCAAATAATGGATGGTATCCTCCTCACGCATGAGATCATCCATTCCCTCAAGCACTCAAAACAAGCAGGTATGATTCTCAAACTGGATCTTTCAAAAGCCTTTGACAAGCTTAGTTGGTCTTACATTCAGCAGATGTTAAAAGCCTTTGGATTTGACTCTTCATGGATCCGTTGGATCATGAATCTCATAACCTCCTCGCAATTCTCCATCCTGATCAATGGTATCCCTTCCCGCCCCTTCAGGCCCTCTCGTGGCATAAGGCAAGGGGATCCCTTATCCCCCTTCCTCTTTGTGCTGATGGCGGAGGGTCTTGGCAGACACATAAAGAATGCGCTCCAGACGCACAAGCTCAAGGGCATCTCGATCCATCAAACCCCTGCCTCCTCTCATCAACAATTTGTTGATGACACTATGCTCTATGGCTATCCCTCTGCCCAGGAAGCAGCCCAATTCAAATCCCTCCTTAACGATTTTGCTGAGGCTTCAGGCACCCATGTCAATGTTTCCAAATCACAGATTTTTTTCTTTCACACCCCGCCTCAAGTCAAATCTGCCATAACTCGCATTCTGGGCATCTCTGCAGCAACGCTCCCCTCCAAATATCTTGGCGCTCCCCTCACCGCCACTGCCTTAAAACAGCCAGCTTGGAACATCCTTCTTGAAAAGCTTGACGCCCGCCTCAATCACTGGACCTTCAGATCTCTCAACCTAGCCAGCAGGGCAGTGCTTATTAAATCCGTCCTTCAATCTATGCCGCTTTATCTCTTTTCAGTGCTTGCAGCTCCTAAGTGGGTCATCAAAAGAATCAGAAACCTACAGCGCGCATTTCTCTGGGGCAGCTCAGCCACAAACCGCAAATGGGCTCTGGTCAAATGGTCCACTGCTTGCCAGCCCAAAGGCAATGGTGGCATTGGCCTTCGAGATCCAGAACTAAGCAATGCTATCATGAATGCTAAAATCTGGTGGCAATGGATGACGAACCAGGAAAAGCCTTGGGTCAAAATCTGGACGGCCAAGTATGCCAATCACAGGCCTCCAGAAGAACTAATCAGGTTCACGCCCACGGAGAAAGGATCCTCGATTTGGAATGCTGCCAAGCAGCACTATCAATTAATCCAACAGCATAGCTTCTGGGAAATCAGGAATGGGAAATTCGCAAGATTTTGGTCTGATGCATGGAATCAAATGCCCAGACTAACTAGCACTCTCACGCCAACTCTAATTCCAACAAGACAGGAGCAGCTTAGGGAAAACATTCATCTCTTCTGGACACAGGAAGGGGAGCAGGGATACAGGACTTGGAAACAAGGTAATCAAATTCTCACTCACGCTAACAGCAGAGAAGTTGAGAACCTTGAGGAAATATTAAGGAAAAGAAGAATTCGTTATCATGAGGGCCTAGACATTCTCAGATGGGGATATAAACCCAAAGGAACCTATACCGCAGCAGAAGCCTACAAGCTGATCAGTAACCCTCCTCCTACTACTGATCCTCTATGGAACAATCTATGGGATATAGGAGCTTGGCCCAAAATCTCCCACTTCCTCTGGCTAGTAGGGCACCGGAAAATTCTCACCTGGGACAAACTCAGAAGAAGAGGCTTCCAAGGCCCTTCCCTATGTCATAACTGCTTTCAACATGAAGAAAACCTCCAGCATCTTCTAGCTTCCTGCCCTCTAGCCAACAAGATATGGGAAAAAATAAGTTTCAGATGTCAAAAAAGATGCATTGCAGATGACGACCTCATCAACACTCTCAGGCTGTGGCCAAAAAATCCCTACAACTGTGAGCTCCTCAACCACTTATGGAGAATTATCCCAGGCATAGCTCTCTGGAACATCTGGAAGGAGAGGAATAAGCGCATCTTCAAAAATGCAAGTTCCCGCTTTGAGGACATCTGGCACAAAATTCAGGCAAATCTCCAGGAAACCATAATGCTCAGAAACTGGTCGAAGGAAGACTACCCCTCTGCTGACAATGAACGAAACATCCTCAACAATTGGCAGTTACAATTGCCTCTTATAGACAACAGGCAGCAATCTCCCAGAGGCACCAGTGCAGAGGATAGCTGCTGGACCCCCCCCCCAACAACTCCTTCAAACTCAACTTTGATGGCGCGTCCAAAGGAAATCCGGGGGAGGCAGGATTTGGAGGAATCCTAAGAAACCACACAGGCGCAACCTTGCAAATCTACTTTGGAAACATGGGGTGGGATACCAACAACTCGGCCGAGCTAGAGGGTTTATGGCAAGGTCTCCTATTAGCGGACCAGCTCAATCTCCAGCCCCTGATAGTTGAAGGGGATTCCCAACTGCTCATCAACATCGCTACTCACCTACAGAATGGATCCCAAGCTAGAAAAATCGCCCCAAGCTGGAGACTAGAAGCCAGGCTACAGAACATGGAGCAATTTCTCAGAAACAACAAGGCCATCTCTTTCACTCACATACGGAGAGAAGGTAATAAGAGTGTTGATTTATTAGCCAATGTTGGGGTTGAAAACAACCAGATCCTCTGCTCAGGATCTTTGGCCATCATTCAAAACCAACAACAAGTAAAGGATCTCATCAGCCTCATCCAGAAAGATGCAAGCCACCCGGATGCGGGTGATAAGACGGCACCCACGGTGAGGCCACATGGCCAGCACGAGCTGCCACGAGCCAACCCGTGGAGGGACGAGGCGCCTCAGGCCGCTGGCATAAGTAAGGGAGCCTCTGCTCCGAGAATTGAATGAGCATTTATGTTGGCAGGAAGGGAGAACGCAGCGCATTCATGGCGCTCAGACTCCAAGAGAGGGAAGCAGATGTTAAAGCTGGAGCAAGGATGCCGCAGCAACATTCCTGGCAAGTTCAGTTTCACCTGCAATCGAGCAGGAACATTCTCTGCTCGCGGAAAACTCTGGAGATCAGGAATTCGATTTGTGAGGAGGACATTCTGGGCAGTTTCGCTGTTTGTATGGCACGAACGCGAGAAAGGCAGCCATGTCGCAGAGGGCCTGGTCGTGGGGCTCCTTCTCGCCCTCCTGCAGTGGCAGAAGAGCATCACCACTGTTGTTGCTCCTACTGTTTTCGAAGGTTTGGAATTCCCCAGCTGCAAGTTTCCCAGTACATGGACACCTCCATCCCGAATGAGGAACCACCAAGGCAGCCTATGCTTCCAGCGTTCGGCACAGCAGTCTTCAAGCTGGGCAATCTCAGTGCCCATGTTTCAATCCTTTTTGTTCGAGACGCAGAGGAGGACCTCGAGGGAGCACGTAACAGCGAATTACCCTCTGCGAATCCACTGGACAGAGCCGAAGATCAAGCAGCTGCTGCAAAAGGGAAGGCGCCCATCCAGGTGGCTTCAGCGTCCAAAGCGGGGGCGTCTTCGTCCAACGCGGAAGCGAATGAGGTCCAGGAAGATCCCCTCGAAGGCTTTGGGTACCCGATCGTGGAGATGGACCCGGGAGATTTGGAGCCAGAGGAATAGCACCATCATCCTCCCTCCTCTCAGGTCCTGTTTTGCTGTCTCATGTCTTAGTCTTTTGGTCATGTTTTGCAGTCCTCTGTCTCGGTCGCACATTATGAACGGGTCTGGTTATCTTAGTTTAGGTCCTGCTCTGTTTTCAATTACGTCCCTCAGTTTACTATGGAATTCTGCGAATCTACAGAGTCGCCCCTGCGTGGGTAGTGTTCTTGAGTCTCCGCCCCTGCGTGGGCATTGTCAAAGTTAAAACAGTGTCCTTCTGTCAAGTTTTTGGGGCATCTAGTGCTCAATGCAAGCAACTGTCAGCTGCCACACCACAGTGCCATCGATGGCCTTGGAAAACTTGTCTCAATGCATGTAATTTCTCTCTGTATATAATATAATTTCCTAGAGTAGTCTTACTGAGAAAAAAAAATAATAATAATAATTAAAAAAATACACATAATATATTTAAGTTATACAAATAATCTAATTATTTATTTGCAAAATCTTATTATAAATTTAGTTATTTAAATCTAATTTAAACACTTTAAAATGCCTCATAAATTGATCTATTGATCATTTTAAAAATTTAGTCTCCTTATGATGATGATGGTTAACGTCCACTGGGACCGAACTTTGGTCTATTGGACCTAAAGAAATGAATTATTTAGCTTGATTTAAGATTTTATTCCTATGCTCAAAAAGCTTGGAGAAAAGCCTTCCGAGCTCACTATAATTTTGACATCGTAAAAGGCTAGGAATGTCAGTATTGCAACATAGATTTCGAAATTGATATCTAATGTGGTTGTATGCGGGGCACTATAAGAGGAAGTGATTTTCATCCTCGATGTTCGTATTCTCACAGAAATGGTAGAACCTTTCCATCCATGGTGTTTTATGAATTTTCCAATGACTTGTTTCACTATGGAGCTCATGAGAGTTCGTTCTAATCTTGGCTATATTAATTTAATTCTTTGAGCTAGTTAAAATAGAGAGATACTTTTGATCTTCTAGGTTGGGGTTGATGACCTACTTATAATACCTTAATTTTCTTTTAGCTACTAAATCTTTCTCACACCACATTTTTTCTTTGAACTTTGAAGTAACAATATTTTTAAAGTTATTAATGTTTTGCAATGTAACATTCTCGTTGATCTCTCATTGGTTTAACTAGGCCTAGTGTCTTTATACCAGCCTCGCTTAAGCCTTAGGTGGTTTTGGATGGAATTTAAAGCTAGTTTAGGAAGTCTATGATCTCCTATGTTATTGATTTTTCACTTGTACAATAGAAGCCTAGTCATAGCTAGGCTCTCGATAGGGTAAAGACCAACTTCCATAAGGAGAATAGGATAGGGTGTGTTTCTTTTATTTTGAGGTTATACATTATAAAATTCTTTTGGATTTTCTCAATGTTTCTCCAACATTCTCTAGAGATGCTGTTATACAACAAAATGACCTCCTCATCAACTCAGAGGTAGAAGATAGCATGACAGAAGCAAAGACCACAATTGCAGGCCTTGACTCCATACTAACGCTAGTTGCACACTATAAACCTGCTTTATAAACCTTGTTATCAAGCCTAAGGGTGCATTAGTGACCCTGCTAACTCAAGTTGTTATACCAGGGGAAACATTAGTGAACCTAAGGGAAGTTTAGTGGGTCAAACCAATGAACCTAAAAATGCAATCTACAATGATAAACAATCGTTGTTTACTTTGAGCAATGAAAATCCTAGCTACTAAGGAAAGAAGATCACAATTCTTTCAAACAAAGAGAAACGAGCATACACTAAATGCACTTTTCCTAAATCATTTTTTGCGCATAGTCTAAATGCAAATGCAAATGCATGTATTTGCTTTTTGTTCCCATTAATGTCAAAAATTCAAAATAGGAAAACTATGTAGAGAAAAGATCTGAAATATTTTACTCAAAGCGATATTTCAAAATTTTCTTTTTCAAAATAGAAAGGAAGACTTAAAAGACACTTTTCAATTTCGAATTGAAAATGCTTTCATCACCCAAATATCAAAAAATCAAATCAAATACATGACAAAAATTTCAATCGACTATCAAGGGAAGGAAGACTCAACAACACCTCTCTTTCTGACACAAAACGACAGTTATGACACTTTTTGTACCAAAATGACAGATCGATTTAAGCAACTTTTCGACTAAGGATTGTAAACAATGGTCAAATACATAAAAATATTTACTAATCCTAATCAATGGGGGCTGGTCTATATAATACAAGGAGGCTTCAACAATGAGATATTGTTCATAAGTAGCAAAAACAACTAAACAGAGCTCAAAAAAGGACAAAAGACCCCAAATTTCAACGAGAGAAATAGGACCAGTCAATCATCACAGCTGGGCTTCACAAAAATAGGGATGCATTGCACTTTTCAAGCTCAGGAGGTGCGATGCATACTGGTGGATAGTGATAGATAGTGCGATGGGCCAGCGATAAAAATTGAGATGGATTTTGGGTCAAATTTGCAATTGATTTTAGTGAGTTAAGTTGAGCTATGATAGATAGTAAAGAGAAAAGTATAGAGGTGTGATCTTAAGCGGTTACTGCGTTACCAAAAGGGCATCTAGAATTCTTGTAAGTTAGATGCTCAATTCATAAACTAAACTGGAGATTGACTGAAGCAGCATTCATCTACTTTTCAATTGCAAAGAAAGAGCAGTTCAAAGGATATCTAGCTAACTTTAGGCTCCATCTATAAAACAAACAACAACAATAAACAAAAATCTATTCGATCCCCAGTGGAGTTGCCATTTTATTTCTGGAAAAACTAGTGTCTTTTCAATTTGCTAGCCCTCTAGGATTGGAAGTTATCCTAGAAGCAAACAATCAAAGCAATTTGGGATTTCCTCTATGTATGATATATAAGAGAGAGGCAAAGGAACCAACCTGGATCTTCCGCTTAACTCCTTGCTTGATCTCTCTTCCCCTTGATAGAGCTTTTAACTCCTCTCCTACTTATCCCGCTTAGTGAATATCGGTAGAAAGAAAGTAAGAAAACAACATCAAAGCATCTTGATCTATTATATCATAAACAATGTAAAATCAGAAATACAATGAACATAAAATGGCATTCACAAATAACAACATTCACAAATACACAATTGTATGGAGGAAAACTCAAAGAACTTTATTAAATATGAAGGAAGAATTACAACCCAACTGTCTGATCCAGCATCATCCTCCCAGCATGAAAGCCATCTTCACCTCATGAAAATAAAGGTCACCCAGCAATACAATGCTCTTTCTCAAAGACAAACTATCAACACTTCCTTGCAAATTACAAAATTCCAACCTCTAGATCTCTCAGATGAGGGATCCATTTATAGATATCTGCAAGGGTGTGAGCCATCTCTAGGTTTTTGATTAGTGTCATTCCACTTGTTGTTCTTGGTTCCACTTGGAGATTTCTTGGATCTCTTACTCATCCTTGGGTGAATTCAGAGAGGCAAGTGTCATAGGAGAAGTTTCTAGAAGATTCCATGAGCATCCACTTAGCAAACTGTCTCGGACATTTGGCCATTCTCGCTCATCACACCCCACAGAAGGCCTCTTCAGTATGCATCACACCTGGCTAGTGTAGGAGTTAGTATGCATCGCACTTTGACAGTGGAGCAGTTAGTATGGTCCAGTTTTGGCCAGTTCTGATTGGTTTTTCAGGTGGAACTTTTGGGGAATAATGTAATTAGTTTACCATGATCCTTTAGGGTATGAAACAACACTTTTAGGGGTTAAAGAGCCCTATTATATTGACATATAAGATTAGAGTTGAAGTTCCCAAATATGTCTATAATATTTGGCTTTCTCCAATATGTCATGGACCTATTGGAGGATGTGTTGAATGTGCTAAATGAAGCTATTTTCCTTGTCGGCTTTGGATTGGACATAAGCCGATTCTGCTGGAGTCACTCTAAATGGTATGGACACATCAATGGGACATAGTGCCTTGAATCTGAAGCCCACCTAAAAAGGGTTGTGGCCAATCGAGCTGCGGAGAGCCTCATTGTAGCTGTAATCGACATAGGCGAGGCCCTCATCCCATGTGTGTGGATGATTTGAGTTGTACATGCGCAAAATGAGTATGATCATGTTGTTGACGACTTCTTTCTGGCCATTAGTTTGGGAATGGAAAGCTATGGACTTAGTGAGCTTGGTGTCCAGCATTGACCAGAGACTGGACCAACATGTACTAAGGAACCTGTTGCCCTGATGTGAGATGATAGATTGTGGGATCCCAATGTTTACCCATACTCATTCAAAGAAGAGTTTAGCAGTGTATTATGTTGTGATACTCTTCTTGTAGTCCACCATAATGGCCATGTTCAAGAATCTATCAACGAACATAAAAACACAATTATTTCCATGCTTAGTAGAAGGAAGTTATGACATGTGATTCATGGAGATGGATTTCCAAGGTCGACTACGAATAATGAGTGGACTATAAAGACCTTTCTTCTTGATGGTCGGTTTAGCAATGGTGCAGGAAGTTCAGGATCTGATGAACTTCCCAACATTTTATCAAAGGTTCAACAAATAGAAATACTTCCATAGTATTGCCACCATTTTCTCGACCCCAAAATGCCTAGTGTCTTTCCAAATCATCTTCACACACTCGCTTGCTGGAACACAAAGGTGTCCCAAGTGGCATAACGGAGCATCCTGGAGGTGAAAATCTAGAACTTGCTGACCCTCCAAGAGCATATGGTATGTGTGGAAGAATTTTGGGTTGCTTTTGTAGATATGTGGCCAATCAGAATTCTCGTACCCACAAGAGTTGAGCATGGTGGTTAACGCCATGATCGGTGGTCGGATGAGGCATTCTGTAACATAATTTGTGTTGCCCTTCTTGTACTTGATATTCAAATGGAACTATTAGAGGTATGTGGACTTCTTCTGATGGTGATAATTCTGCAACTTCCCTTGCATCTATATGAACTGCAGGGGTTAGTGGTATGTGTGGATGACCGTTTCCTTCTATAAAATGTAATGCTTCCATGGTCGCTAGGTCTTCATAATGGAATACATATCTTTGTCGTAAGTGGGATACTTACGGACTGTGTCTGAAAGTGTCTAACTATGATATGTAACTGGATGCCCCTATTGAGTAGGGAATTCCCCAATAGCATAGTCAGAGGCATCTATCTCGATCTCAAATGGTTGTTGCAAGTTTGGTAATGTGAACACTGGTGCGGAGCAGAGGTGATGTTTCAACTCTTCGAATTCCTTCTGTTGAGATTCTGACCAAAATAATTTTTCTTTCACTCATCACTTCACTTAAGGGCCAAGTGATATGAGAGATGTCCAACATAAACCTACAATAGAGGTTGGAAAGATCAAGAAAGATGTGGAGCTCTATCAGAGTGGTTGGGGCTGGCCAATCACGAATGACTTGGATCTTGGCTGGATCTACACGCATCCCCTGCTTTTCAATAATGTATCCTAGATACTGAACCTGGGTGACGCCAAATTGCATTTCCCCAAATTGGCACACAGGTTGTGTTGCAACAGTGTTTGGAGAACTTGTCGGATGTGGTGGAGGTGCTCTTCTGAGATTTGGATGAAGATGAGGATGTCATCCAAGTATACCACTACAAATGAGTTGGTGAATCTCCACAAGATGTCATCCATCAGCCTCATGAAGGTTGTAGGAGCATTCGTCAACCCAGAGGCATAACTAACCATTCAAAATGGCCCTCCTTGGCTTGAAGGCAGTATTCCACACATCAGAGGGTTTTATTTTTACTTGGGGATATCTAGACTTCAAATTGATCTTGTTGAAATATTTTCCCCCCTTTAGTTGGTCTAGGGGTTAATCTTTCCATGGGATTGGGTACTTATTCTAGACAATGATCTTGTTCAATGCTTGAGAGTGATATAGGTCCGAGTGTGATGAAGGAACCTTCTAAGACCTTTTACTTTCATGATGTGTTAAATTGCATTTTAAGATAACATTGATGAATACATCTGCATGCGGAAAAGAAGGGGGACATAACAAACATCAACACATGAAGACATAAGCGTTGATAATGGAGTTCGTCCAGGAGGGACTATATCTTCGGGCCCTTGTGTCAAGATGGTGTAGGCCATTGCATTAAGTGTTGTCAATAATGGTGATGTACACAAGAGATGATGTCGCGATCATACAAGGATAAATTCCCTCATGCTGGAGTGGCTCTAAGAGATGTTCCATAACTAGAAATTTGATCCGGATCTTGGGATGAGGCCCCCAAGATCTAAAAGATTGAAATGGATCTTGGGAGGAGAGAACCCCAAGATCTGAAAACTTGAATTTCCAGAAGAAAAGTAGGAGAATGCCCAATAAACAAAACCATAAAGAAATTTTTTATTAAAACCGATAATAACAGTAAAGGCTCCATTGTGGTGGACAATCTGTCCTTTTACAAAATGTAACTTGTTACTTATAGTATTTTTCAGTTACAATACCACGAGTCAATTCCATGAGTGAATGAATACCATGGGTGGATTTTACAATACCACAAGTGGATGCCATTTACAATACCATGGGTAAATTCCATGGGTTGATGAATAATATGGGTGGATGAGTACCATGGGTTGATGCCATTTTCCATTAAGATCATTCCTCCCTCCTTAAGAAGCAATGGTCCCCATTGCGTAAAGTTCCCTCCTGTGAAGCCTTTGTTGAATATGGAGAGCCACTAAAGATAAGGGCTTTATGTGGTTAACCCATAACCATGATAAACGAACATCCGAGGATAGAGATACCATGTAATGCTTTTGACCAGTGTGATGATGACAGTGTGCAGCCTAGCAAATGGACTTCGATGAAGTGTGGGTTTGTGGATGACCCATAACCATGACAAATGAAGATCCGAGGATAGAGATACCCTATAATTCTTGTTACTAACTGTGATACTAACAGTGTGCGGCATAGCAAATGGACTTCGATGATAAGGATTTTATGCAGTTGACCCATAACCGTGATATTGGTTGTTGATGAAGTAGCAGGTGCCTACATAGCCTGGGGTGGGAGGGCACATCTCCAAATAATCCAAGCCAAATGATGCTATGTTGAAACTGATGAATGTGAAGCAAGTGCCTACTAAAGTGGGGTGGGAGGGCACGTCTCCAATGGGAACCCACTCCGAATGCTGTTCGAGAATTAAAATGGGAATAACTCAGTCAATATAACTCAGAATATTTATTATAACCTATTTTTGGAAGTAGAGGGACCATTTTGCATCTTCCCATGTGATGGAAATCCTTATCTGGACACTCTAGAATATCAAATTCATGCTACTTAGTTCTACCGTCATAAAAGTTTTGAAAAAATAGCTGATTTTAAATCAACGATATCTCCCACATCCAAACTCCGATTCAACCAATTTATTTTTTGAAATTGGGTGATTTTTCGAGAGGATATCAGATCTACAATCCTTTTTCTGAAATTCTGTACAAAAGCTTCAGAAAATTACAGAAGAGTCGTCATCCACTAGTTGTCGTTAGAAAAAAATTATACGACGTAGTTAATTTTAAATCAGCGATATCTCCCTCATTCGGACTTTGATTCGGCCGATTCTTTTTTTGAATTTTAGTATTTTTTCGCAAGTAATCCAGATCTGATATTTATTTTTTTGCAAATTTTGTACCAAATTTTTAAGATCTGATCTGTAAACTCGGCGCCCAAAAAATCAATTCCTGCAAAAAAAAAAAAAAAAAAAAAAAAAAAATTCTTCCTGCTCGGCCCAAGAAAGTGCTCTGTGGAGGTTGCAGCACATGCCTAAAGTTTTTTGAATATTTCTGCAAAAAATTGAGACTGAAAAATACATGAAACCCTCATTCCCATGGAATCGTAACCTGCTTTGATACCACTAATCCGGATTTTGGGAGGAGGCCCCCAAGTACTAAAAGATTGAAATGGATCTTGGGAGGAGAGACCCCCAAGATCTGAAAACTTGAATTGCCAGAAGAAAAATAGGAGAATGCCCAAAAAAAAAACCACAAAGATTTTTTTTATTAAAACCGATAATAACTGTAAAGGATCCATTGTAACAGACAATCTGTGCTTTTACAAAATGTGACTTGTTACTTATAGTATTTTTCAGTTACAATACCATGGGTCAATTCCATGGGTGAATGAATACCATGGGTGGATTTTACAATACCATGTGTAAATTCCATGGGTCGATGAATAATATGGGTGGATGAGTACCATGGATTGATGCCATTTTCCATTCAGATCAAAATCTCAATCAAAATACTCCTATCATTATGACACAAAAACATGCATGATGAACATCCCGCCAACATGGCATAAAAAAGATTTCAATGCAAAACATGCATGATGATAAGAAGAGTATCCCAACAACATACAAAAAGGGATCTCAACACATAACCTAATGAGTTATGACAACAAGTACATAACATAAAATATTCTGTATCAAATGAAGGAAGGAATCATAACAACGTAATAAGAAAGATCCCACATCAATATCAATCAAGGATCCCTACAGCATAATGCATAAGGAAGAAATACATGAACCAGAATCATATACCTCACCACAAATGGCCATATGAAGAAGAAGATGTTCGTATCCTTAACAAAAAAAATCCACTGTGAATACATTTTTCACATTGCCGATGCACAGGCAAGGCCCATTACTAATCTGGACTTTGGGTCCCCTTGCATCGATCGTTTTTCGGCTTGTCACAGTTCAAGAATCTGAAACAAAAGTTGTCAAAAGTGTTAAAGCTTTCTTCGATCTCATAACATTGATCATACAAGACGAAGATTGCTCTACCTATTTGCAATTCATCTCTCTGGCTATCTAGTTTTGCAGCACTCTCGCTATGTCTCTGCAGCTCTACGGTTCTACCTAACTTTTTGGTTCTTGGGCTCACCTTCCTGTGCTACCTCGAACGGGCTTTGTGGCTCTGCGATGCTCTAGATTTCAAGCACTCTAAGTAACTTGCGGGCATTGTTTAGCTATCTCTGGTTTTTGTCTAGCCCTTTGTTCTTTGGATCTCCATTGGGCGTAGCCTCCTGTTGTGGTAAAAACACAACCCCCCATTTTTTACTTGCTCAACTCAAATAATGGGGACCCTTTCTATAAAAAATTTGGCTAAGCACCTTTTTGGATTTTTATTTTAGTTGATTGCCCTACGCTTTTGTTAATTTTACATTTTCTTTGGATTCTTGTTTTGATTGTTTTGTTAGAATCGATTTTTTACAAGCTTCCCATTGACGCTTGTTTCGCCTCATTTGGTCAACTGGTTTGAAAATGGCACTCCTTTGAAGTCTCATCATTTATCTAGCCTGGGTTAAAAATGCATAAAATGTACAATATTGCATTTTGTAAATAAATTAGTTCAATAAGGCATTCATTTTAGATATTAACACGTAGCAAGTTTTTACTAACATTTTTCATTTTTAGTTATGCGGCCAAATCATTAAGTATCGAGATTTAAGAAATTTACTCCAATTTCTAAATCAATTATTAATCTCGAAAACCCAAAATTTTCGAAGTGGCTGTAGTTTATTTTTATTTTTACTTTTATTAAGAGTGGTTGTAGTTTATAAAATAACCCTCCTAAAATAAAATCAAAATCAAAATTGATTGTTAATATTAAATCTCAGATTAATTAAATTAACTATTATTTAAAATATAATTAATTTAATTAAACTAAAATTTAATATATAAAAAAAATATATATCGCATCGGGAGTTTCATATATGGCAAGTTTAAAAACCCCCGATACACACCATACTCCCTATGCGATATCTGGTCGGAAGTTTTGTTCGCAACACATTTTACAAAACCCCGATAGCCCCTTCATCCTCCGATTTGCCGATGCGAAAGGCATAAAGTACTTACCAATATTTATTTGAATATATCGCATCGGGGCTCCCGTATGAAACGAGTTTAAAAAGCCCATTAGCCATCCCCCGATGCGATTTGCCGATAAGCATAACTCAATGGGGCATTAACTTAGGTTATAAAGCTTATACTCCATTTGTTTTTTCAACTCACTCATACGTATGAGTGGAGTTAATAAAAGGTAGGTTGGTATATTAGTTTAAGTTATAATATAACATATTAAAGTAATTATTTAATATTTTAAATTAGTTAATATATATTATTTAATTAATGAATTTTAAATTAATCAGATTAATTAATATATAATATTTAATTAATTTGATTGATTTAGATTAATATTAATTAGTTTTTTTAATGAGTATTAATTAGTTTATAAATAAATAATTATATTAATTCATTAGATTAATTTGTTAATTCTATTATTTAACTATAATAGTTAGTTAGATATTAATTAATAAATAGTTTACTAATAATTAGTTTAGTTTATAATTAGCAATTAAATTAGAATTAATTAGAGACTAATTTAGCATTAGTTTTTAATTACAATATTTTTAGCCCAGCAACAGAATTTCCAGATTTATGCCAGATTTGACTCATCAAATTTGGAAGCTCATAGAATGAGTTATACTTGGCCAAATGAAGCTCAGGACAGCTCATTGGAAAGATAAAATCAAGGAGAATATTTCTGAGGAGATTTCATTGACAGATTTGGTCATTTGTTGGGACAAAAATCAAGCAGAAGATCAAGCTCCGAATTTTGAAAACAAAATCATTTTTCTAAGTTTTATTTTCATTGGTCCAGGCCTCTTCTAATTGCAGATTCACTCGTCAATGATATTCTTGGCCAATTAAATCATCCCAGGCATCAATAGAGAATTTATATTTTATAGAATTTGATTGGATTTGATTTAAATGCCAGCAATGCCATGTTGATTTTATTATTGCATTTTAATTTATTTTGATTTCTTTTTGCAGGAAAACAATGGAAGAAATATGGAGAAAAGGATCTGAATCAATGAGAATGTTCCAGCAATTGGATTTGGCAGATTTCTCTTCACAAAAATTTCCTCTCAAGAATTCATTCATAGATAGTATAAGTAATAGATTGCAGAATGTAATAAGGGGTTGCTCTCCTCTGCAATGCTAGACTTCTAAAAGCACTACTGTAATAGGAATTTAGAGTTGTAGGAGAGAGGAGAGAAAATCTCATATCTGGTGATTATTGAGGATTTTTCCTTTGTATCTTGAATTATGTATGAGGGGCAGAGTTTTCACTATTGTGGCTTTAGCTTTGAAGGCAGAAGTTCAAGAAATATAAAGGACTGTTGGAGACCAAGATCAGAGAAATGGATGCAATAAATTGGTATTTTTAATACTATTGTTTCAAATATCAGTTTCATTTTTATGGTAACAGGAATGTCTCATTTTATTCATGTTTGTGCACTATTGTCAATATGGGTAATTTGTCTCAATCTTGTTATTAAGTATCTCTGTTCTTATGAATTAAAATCTGATTTATGAGTAACTATTTACTCAGAAATCTGTCTTATAAAACTGATTAATTGAATGGTAATGTGTTGTGAACTAATTCCACACATCATTATTCAATTATTGGATTTACTGATTTGATAATTAATATCATTTTTATGGACTACTTTTTGAATTTTGTTGGTTTATTATTTCAGTTAAGAGGTCTCAATGGGATGTGTTTTGGTAACTATAATATCAGTTAATTGAACTACTTCATTAATTTGATATTCATTATAAACGAAACATATGTAAATCTCAATACTTTAATTATCTTGCTATTAGTTGGGTTAGATCTATATCTGCCTAATTAAGATAGGATTTAGATTAGATTCTTTTGCTTGCATCATAGAATAAGCTTACATTTAGAGTAATTTTTACATTCTTTTAAGTCCTCTCCTCAAAGAGGCAAAAATTTAGTTGTGGCTTGGCTGAACCCAAATCAGCTTAAGGGTCATTCTCTTGCCTGATCAGCAAGAAGAAGTGATCTGATATCCCTGTCTATTGGTAGGTAAAGATACATCATAGACCAATAGCAATAGGGAGAAGGCAGCTGGACCTAGTTTAACCAGTCGGAGCCACCACACCAAACGGAAAAGGAGCTGCTTTAAGGTCCGGACCGAGTGGTTATCCCCTATTGTTGTTGCAGCGATTTTTGAGGCATCAACATTTTTGGCGCTAGAAGGAGGGCCTCAGATTTTTTGTCTATTGGAGTCTTTTCAATTTTGATATTTTATTTATGGTGATGACTCCTCTTAAACTTCCAATTTGGAGTTGTATCCATGGACGTGCATCTTCCAATACTCCACCCGAAGTGGTAAGACTCTTGTCTTAGGTAAAGTTCAATGGTAAGAGAAATTCTTTTGCTTTTAACCATGTCTTTCAATTTCTTCAAAATGTTTCAAATCACGCTTTTCAAGGAATTGATGAAGCCATTTTATGCAGAATTTTTACTCTCACATTTGCGGAAAAAGCCAGAAGCTGGTGTAGAACTCTTCCGGTTGCCTCAATCCACAGCTGAGATCAATTTGTTACAATTTTCATTTGTAAATTTGACAACTATGATTATGAACAGGTATGTGAAGAAATTGAATATCTACGAAGGTTTAAAAATGAGTCTGTTAATGATTTTCATATTCGATTTCACTTGAATTGTTTAAGATTTAAGGACAAAGATAAACCTACGGAAGAAGAATCATTAGATTGGTTTAAATATATTTGTTCTTTTCCAACCATTCCCAATCCATATGAAATTGATTGAAGCTTTGTTCCATCCCCTTCCAATACAAATGAGAATCCCAATTTGGATGTGCAAATAAATTGTGATGAAGTGGTTTCACAAAGCTTAGAAGATATTTCTAATCAAAGGCAAGAAGACAACAACAGCAATTTTGGAGAAAAACCCGCCTTGAAATCTGAAAGCTACTTCGAAGTAAATTCGGAAAATCAAATCGCAAATCCACAAGTACAAGCAACAATCAAAGTAAATAAAATGCAAACTGTTGTACAAATTTCTGAATTTCTCCATGATGAGCAAATGCCGAAATCCCAGCAGCAAAGCAACATTCTTCAAGAAAGCACATGCACGCAAAGAAATGATCTACAATTTGAAATTTAAAATGAGCATAATGCACAAGAGCTCTCAAATAGAGACAGTTTTAAATGCATTGTTTCAGGTTCACATTTTTCCCTTTATCCTGATATTTTCAATAATGGTGATATTTTTCCTCTTGGTATTAATGATATTTCAGAAATTAAAGAGGATGATTTAAATGAATTGCCATTAAATTTTTATCAAGATAAAGAATCAATAATTGATCATTCTTTTGCCACTAATGAACATGAGATTTTTGTTCCTCCTTGTTTTGGTATATTGGATGAAATCGAAGGGAATTCCAGGCAATCTTGTGAAGTCATTTATGATGATTACTCTGACATTGAGGATGTTGATTTTTATTCTTCTCAAGAGAATCCTCATGATAAAATTCAAATAACGTCTAAGGATGAGGAACGCTTCAATTTAGGAAGTATCCCAACTAATCCTCATTTTAGAGCAGCAAATTATCTTCATGATTTCACCATTCAAGAAATCATTCCAATTTATGATTCATATGAGGATCAAACTCCCATTCCTATTCATAATCATAATTCGTTTTCTATTTCACAAGTTGGAATTCGAAATTACCCAAATTCCATAATTCTAGCCATTCCTTGTGAAAATGAAATCATTTCAAAACGATCCAAAATGTGCTGTAACATTAGTTGTAAAAATAGTAATTTCATTTTATTTTTATTTTCCCACTTATTTTGTATAAAATCATATTTAATTTTTCGAATTTTCCACACTTTTCGCTGGCATATTAAATACCTTACTATCAAACATTCAATTGATGCATTGCCCAATTGGGAAATTGAAGTTTCATATTATAATCATCAGCATCGAAAGATATTAATATTCCAATTTATATCAATTCTAATGTTTCATCAAAAAATTATATCTTTTCAAAGGCAATGTCAACAAGAGAATGTATTTTTGAAATCTGGCCAGCAATTCAATTCAATGAATAATTTTCCATTTCATTTGAAAGATTTCCATCCATTTTTCATTAATTCATTTGAAAAATATTTGGAAATTTTTCTCTCAAAGGAAATGGTTAATAGCTTAACATTTGTACATAACACTAACAAATTTTTTCAGGTCAAAGAATCTAAAAGCTCATCTTCACAATCTGGCCTGTTATCTCTTCCTTTGAACACTTCTCAATCCTTAATAGAAATCCATCCAAATTTTTATGATCCAATTGGTAGTCGATTGGAAAGGAAATTTCAAGAGAAAGAGATTTTAATTAAGTTCCTAACAATAACTGTACATTCCGATTTCATATTTATTTTCCTTAGTTTATTTAGATTTGTATTTTTATTACTAAAATTGAACTGTACATAAACGCGGGAATAAAAATGAGAGAATGGTTACACTGGAAATATGACTATACCTAGTCATTTTCATGTATATGGTTATAATAGGAGTAGAATTAATTTAGTTTGTTTGTTTTATGTAGTTAATTTATTTTCAACAGTTCTGTAGATTAAAAATAAAACAAAGCAATCAACCATTCTCATACATGTTCAGTAAAAACATTTTTCCCTATCAGAAAATTTTAATTATTGCTTTCTTTTAAATTTCTTACAGCAATACCTCTACTCTGCCTATTTCGAATAATGTCTTGATTAAATTCATTTAAAGTTGCACTTGGTATCGATTGCCTCAAAGCCACTTTCCTTCATTTCGGGATTTCCTTCTAAGATTTTCTTTTGAAATTTATATGGTAAGGATTTGAGGATAAAAAAGCTTCATGACCCCATTATCCCATGAAATGTATGACTGTCTATGATAAGCTTAATTCTAATTCCATCATTATTAGTCAGTCCAACCTTTCACGGTAATCACATGAAGTTCATATTATCTTCCTCAGAGTTTGCTAAAAGCTGATTTTAAGGATGTCCATTTTGCCAAGTGCACACATTCAAATTTGTTTTGATATTTTTCTACAATTAGTGGCTTAATCTCATTCTAATCTTTAGTTTATTATCTGATGATGTAAAATGCATCATCTTTATTTACTGAAGGCATTATTGAACAATCACTATAACAATACATATTTTTATCAAGATTAATTCGGAATGAGCATAGGTAATAAATTGTTGTTTCACTTCGAAAGGGAAGCATAGCTTAATATTTATTTCTGATAAATTTTGTATTCCCTGGACATGAATAAACATATTTTATTTAGGCTGATTGCACACTTAGATTTAGAATAAATGATGAGATGATTTTGAACAAAGTCAAAATTTTGATAAATCGAAGGAATAATTTGAAGATTCATAAGGTAAAATTTACAGACAAATTCCTTTCAGGTACGCATTTACAAGTTTATTCTCATCCATTATTACTTCATATTTTCCTTAGTTTATTTTTGTTTTATTTTCAGAATTTCATTTGTTTTCAAAACTTGAAGTAAGCAGCAAACCCAATTCAAATTTGCAATAAGCTCAGGAAAACTTTATTTGTGATGCATTAGAATTTAAGCATTTTTAATTTTGCTTTTATTCACTTAGAAAACACAATTGAAATTTCAAGGAATATCATAAGACCATTCGCATCATAAGATTTCATCGGAAGTAGTTCTTAGCATTTCTTTTGATAACAAATTGTTCATAAAATACCTCCGATGTATTATCTTACTCATATGCCATATCGCATTTCTCATATCGGAGCTTTGCAGTTGACATATACTTCCATTATCATGGATCGCCGATCTCTGATAATCAACTTTACCGATATTGCGATAAACACATAATTCTGGACCCGATATGAAATTCAAATCAAGTTTAAAAAATATCGCGTCCGTTTAATCACAATAATGGTAGGAACATAATTTTAAAGGGTCGATGTCTCGGATCCGATATGTTATCAAATTTTCATCATAAAATTATCGGGTCCACTTTTCATCGCATATCGGCATATCAAATATTGTTACACCATGTGCTTAAAATTGTCGATCGTCGACTAGCCACGTCATTCATCGCATATCGGCATCGCAAGAATCATATCGTGTTACATCGGGTACCAAAAGTTTGCCAATCACCGATATCGCAATCGCTTCGTCGCATTGTTATTTATGCTTACATCAAATCTATGATTCTGCTATGTGCGATGCGCGATGCGGGAAGCACAGTGTAAATATGCCCCGACCCCCGATATAATATTTCTTTAATGATGCGATCGCTCCATCTCGTAGCACAACTTCTCATCGCATATTTTCATATCAGCGAATCACCATTGCAGCCTTTGATGCGAGAACTTCCAATGCATGCCTCTAAGCCGTTAACATTTAATCAATATATGGCATAACAATAAAATTGAATTCTTTCAAATTAAACTTAAAGCATGGTGAAGAAACATGTTGTGTGGATCATCCGATGAGGCGATGTGTTAAAGCGAGCTTGGGTAACCACTATGGGAAAAAGGCAATTAATGACAAATTTGCAGGATACAAAAATCATTTCAATTTCTCATACATTTTAGTTTTAAATATATAATTCCATAATTAAAAAATGGAATTCAAGACCTTTATCTTCATATTTAAAATTTTATTATCTTGGATTTGGTCTTGATTCTGGACAATTTATCTAATAATGGAGTTTATATGAAACTTATAGTATTTTGAAGAATAGTCATTACTGCAAATTCTCATTCTCATCTCTGATGCATTCCTTTTAATTTCAATTCCCTTGAACACTAAGCATTCCATTTTTACATTTTACTACTTGCTTTAGTTTAAATAAAAAAAATAATGATTTTGGGTTATAGGATTTTGGTTAGTGTGACTTCTTCAAGTTTTTAATGTTAATTAAAATAAGGAGTCAGCTAGTTTGGAGAAACTGATACCTTTTAGGTAAGATCAAAAGCAATTATCCAATGGTAAGATTCATGTACCCACTTTCATTAATTTCCATTTCATCACTCTAGTTTCATTTTTGTTTTTAAATTATGCTGATATAAAACTCTGTTTTGCAGCTCTCCATTTGAAGTTTCCAATCCCCCGCCAGATCATATTTTCGAAGTCCATACTTTTCTCCAAGTTTTATTTCAATAAGCAGCAATAATCTTCATCGAAACAGCTACACCAGGAAGTTTCTGAACCTTTAGTTTGTTTCTTTAAGCATTCATTTTATTAGAAAATGATCAAGATGATGCTTTGAAACAAGAAGATTAATATCATACAAAAAGTTTTCATTGTGGCTGAATTTTATCGTCACTGCTATCCAAAAGGCCTAAAACAATTACAATCCTACAAGGTATGATTTTTCTAAATCTCAACATAAGAAGGAATGGTTACACGATTATTTTCTTTTCTTCATATTGTTGAGACATTGGTATAAACATTCTTGTTTGAGTTTATCTTTTGAAACTTGGATTTTCTTTTCCACTTTTAAAGTTTCTTCATTTTTATTTTTGTTTGCTGATTTCTTTCTCATTTTAGCATAAGAATTATTTTCCTTCGGATTTCAGCTTTGATTTTGGTGACTTTGCCATTATTTATATGGAAGGCGTATTTGTTACCTGACAATGCTCAGGATACGTGGAGAAAAATTGTTAATAGTCACCTATTAGCTTTCTCTTAAATCTCTTAGTGAAGTTGGATTTTCTTATTATAAAGGTAGACCTACTTAAGGAAGAGATTACCAATCAAGAGAAGTTGGCAAAGTATCATAAAATCTGAAAATTTTCTTTTGCATCAAATTGTAATCATTTTGAGATTTCAAAATTTTATTAAGATCTTTCAAAGTTTTATTATCAGTCAAGAAAAGTTATTTATAACCAAGTAAAGACACTTTACAACAAAGCACCTTTAACTCTGAAACTGTCATTCTTAACTCTTAACGAGTCAATGATTCTCCCTGTCCCAAAGAGTCTTATTTTTCTAGAATATAATCCAGAAATATATTTAAACTTAAAAGATAAGAGGTCTCATCAGGAGCCTGCTTACCATGATCATAGGGGAAAAATAGGCTGACATTACCAACACTGCTAAACAAACCAGGGTAATGGCTTATGATTGCAAACAATTATAAGACAAAGGGTCTCATCACGAGCCAACTTGTTCAGTCCGATTATAACCAGTGGATGGCATTGTCAACTATCTGGCCACCAAACCAGGACAATGGCTTTTAAGAAAAATAAAAAAATAAAAATTCAAAGAAAATAAACATAAATAAATGGATTTATCTCTAGATCAATAATTCTTAAACAGATGAGATTATGAATCATTTATGATTAAAAGGTAACCCTGTCGAAACTATAGATGTTTGCTGGCAGCAGTGGCTCTACCTATGACAAAGGAGTATATTTTAAAAAGCTAATCTGTAAAGTGACCCCTGCTTTATCTCTACAACTAATTAAGGACTGATGTAGAGTTTTAAAATATTTTAATGAATGAGGAATTTTAAGAAAAATTACAATTAGATGATTCTTGCTTTTATTCAGACTAATGAACTTAGTCAAGCATTTCAAGCATAATTTTCTCTTCTTTAATTATTTTTACTTTAATTTTAGGAAAATCTCATTAAATAGAGATAACTGGTTCTTCTCCCACGTGTCGCCATTGTTGTGGTAAAAACACAACCCCCCATTTTTGACTTGCTCAACTCAAATAATGGGGACCCTTTCTATAAAAAATTTGGCTAAGCACCTTTTTGGATTTTTATTTTAGTTGATTACCCTACGCTTTTGTTAATTTTACATTTTCTTTGGATTCTTGTTTTGATTGTTTTGTTAGAATCGATTTTTTACAAGCTTCTCATTGACGCTTGTTTTGCCTCATTTGGTCAACTGGTTTGAAAATGGCACTCCTTTGAAGTATCATCATTTATCTGGCCTGGGTTAAAAATGCATAAAATGTACAATATTGCATTTTGTAAATAAATTAGTTCAATAAGGCATTCATTTTAAATATTAACCCGTAGCGAGTTTTTACTAACATTTTTCATTTTTAGTTATGCGGCCAAATCATTAAGTATCGAGATTTAAGAAATTTACTCCAATTTCTAAATCAATTATTAATCTCGAAAACCCAAAATTTTCGAAGTGGCTGTAGTTTATTTTTATTTTTACTTTTATTAAGAGTGGCTGTAGTTTATAAAATAACCCTCATAAAATAAAATCAAAATCAAAATTGATTTTTAATATTAAATCTCAGATTAATTAAATTAATTATTATTTAAAATATAATTAATTTAATTAAACTAAAATTTAATATATAAAAAAAATATATCGCATCGGGAGTTTCATATATAGCAAGTTTAAAAACCCCCGATACACACCATACTCCCGATGCGATATCGGGTTGGAAGTTTTGTTCGCAACACATTTTACAAACCCCCGATAGCCCCTCCATCCTCCGATTTGCCGATACGAAAGGCATAAAATACTTACCAATATTTATTTGAATATATCGCATCGGGGCTCTCGTATGAAACGAGTTTAAAAAGCCCATTAGCCATCCCCCGATGCGATTTTCCGATAAGCATAACTCAACAGGGCATTAACTTAGGTTATAAATCTTATACTCCATTTGTTTTTTCAACTCACTCATACGTATGAGTGGAGTTAATAAAAGGTAGGTTGGTATATTAGTTTAAGTTATAATATAACATATTAAAGTAATTATTTAATATTTTAAATTAGTTAATATATATTATTTAATTAATGAATTTTAAATTAATCAGATTAATTAATATATAATATTTAATTAATTTGATTGATTTAGATTAATATTAATTAGTTTAAAAATAATTAATTATATTAATTAATTAGATTAATTTGTTAATTATATTAGTTAACTATAATAATTAGTTAGATATTAATTAATAAATAGTTTACTAATAATTAGTTTAGTTTATAATTAGCAATTAAATTAGAATTAATTAGAGACTAATTTAGCATTAGTTTTTAATTACAATATTTTTAGCGAAGCAACAAAATTTCCAGATTTATGCCAGATTTGACTCATCAACTTTGGAAGCTCATAGAATGAGTTATACTTGGCCAAATGAGGCTCACGACGGCTCATTGGAAAGATAAAATCAAGGAGAATATTTCTGAGGAGATTTCATTGACAGATTTGGTCATTTGTTGGGTCAAAAATTAGGCATAAGATCAAGCTCTGAATTTTGAAAACAAAATCATTTTTCTGAATTTTATTTTCATTGGTCCAGGCCTCTTCTAATTGCAGATTCACTCGTCAATGATATTCTTGGCCAATTAAATCATCCCAGACATCAATAGAGAATTTATATTTTATAGAATTTGATTTAAATGACAACAATGCCATGTTGATTTTATTGTTGCATTTTAATTTATTTTGATTTCTTTTTGCAGGAAAATAATGGAAGAAATATGGAGAAAATGATCTCAATCAATGAGAATTCTCCAGAAATTGGATTTGGCAGATTTCTCTTCACCAAACTTTCCTCTCAAGAATTCCTTCACATATAGTATAAGTAATAGATTGTAGAATGTAATAAGGGGTTGCTCTCCTCTGCAATGCTAGACTTCTAAAAGCACTACTGTAATAGGAATTTAGAGTTGTAGGAGAGAGGAGAGAAAATCTCAGATCTAGGGATTATTGAGGATTTTTCCTTTGTATCTTTAATCATGTATGAGGGGCAGAGTTTTCACTATTGTGGCTTTAGCTTTGAAGGCAGAAGTTCAAGCAATGTAAAGGACTGTTGGAGACCAAGATCAGAGAAATGGATGCAATAAATTGGTATTTTTAATACTACTGTTTCAAATATCAGTTTCATTTTTATGGTAACAAGAATGTCTCATTTTATTCATGTTTGTGCACTATTTTCAATATGGGTAATTTGTCTCAATCTTGTTATTAATTATCTCTGTTCTTATGAATTAAAATATGATTTCTGAGTAACTATTTACTCAGAAATCTGTCTTATAAAACTGATTAATTGAATGGTAATGTGTTGTGAACTATTTCCACACATCATTATTCAATTATTGGATTTACTGATTTGATAATTAATATCATTTTTATGAACTACTTTTTGAATTTTGTTGGTTTATTATTTCAGTTAAGAGGTCTCAATGGGATGTGTTTTGGTAATTATAATATCAGTTAATTGAACTACTTCATTAATTTGATATTCATTATAAACGAAACATATGTAAATCCCAATACTTTAATTATCTTGCTCTTAGTTGGGTTAGATCTATATCTGCCTAATTAAGATAGGATTTAGATTAGATTCTTTTGCTTGCATCATAGAATAAGCTTACATTTAGAGTAATTTTTACATTCTTTTAAGTCCTCTCCTCAAAGAGGCAAAACTTTAGTTGTGGCTTGGTTGAACCCAAATCAGCTTAAGGGTCATTCTCTTGCCTGATCAGCAAGAAGAAGTGATCTGATATCCCTGTCTATTGGTGGGTAAAGATACATCATAAACCAATAGAAATAGGGAGAAGGTAACTGGACCTTGTTTAACCAGTCGGAGCCACCACACCAAACAGAAAAGGAGCTGCTTTAAGGTCCGGACCGGGTGGTTATCCCCTATTGTTGTTGCAGCGATTTTCGAGGCATCAACACCTCCTCATTGGCTCTTTGCCACTTTAGGCTCTCCATCTAGCCCTGGCTCTATACATTCATCATGTTTTATAACACGTTTTTATGACAAAGGCCACTTAAAATGAGATCTATTTTGTTTATAATAGAAGTTGTTTGTGTAGAAAGATTGGCGGACGCAATAGAAATCTCGCAATGGCCTTTTTCTGTTAAATAGAAATACGTTTGTAAAAACTAAAAAACTAAAAACCACATACTTAATATTTCATGAAATCGGGTCTATAAATAGATCGGGTTTGTGCTATATCACAATCAGATATCGCTGATGTCAATAGCTTTGTATATCAGGGGATTGTCGATCGCCAATTTCTGATTTTCAGATCACCCATATGCCGATTAGATCTGGATCGTTGATCTATTCCTTGATCAGACGGTTCAGATTGCATCGCATGTCGCTATCGCATCGCCCCTTGGTATCTGGGATCACTGATCTTCCAACCACCAATTTAATCTTTGCCATTGATCCGTTTTCCAATCTGACGGCTGATATCGCACATCATTGATCGCTATCGCATATCGCAATTGTTGTGGCTCGGGGGTTCTGCCTTTGACATCCGCCGATGCTGATCGCCAATGCCAATAACCAATTTGATACCTCCATCGCACTTAAGTCCCGATATTGCCGATAGCCTACCCTCAATTACGATTAGAGAGAGATCACTGATCAGGGGTTCTAAAGGCCTGGCCTTAAGTCCGCCCTTTACACTTCTTCTAATGCGATTTGCCTTTATAAGGCTTAAAACTCATTTTTATGAGAAATGCCTCCTTTTTCAAAGGAAGTAAGGAAAAATCTTTTCGTGATAACTTTGTCATACAAACTCGGATTGGAGTGTCATTCACACCATTGGAATCAGGATGATGAGATCTACACTTTGGTCCTGGGCCAGCATCATTCTAAACACTTTAATTTTTTAGCATTCATAATCCTCTTTGTCTTGTGTGTCTTTCTAGAGCCTCCTGGATCAATCATCCCCACTGAGGATCTTTTGGTCATCCAAAAGCATGAAAAAAAATCTACATCTCTCTCTATACCCTGTCTACATCATACGCATCCTGGAAAGGTCTCGCTTCCATCTACTTCACCTTTGTTCTTCAGAGCCTTAAGTGATGAGACGACACATGTTACCTCTGTAGCATGTAGTACATTGTTTTGCAAACTACATGCTTTGAATGACATGACCAACTAATGACCCAAACGTCCCACACTTGCCATGAGTTTATAAAAGATACTTGGAGGTCAATTTTACAACAAGATGGACGGAATACCCCAGCTATGACAATAAGGCTAACATGTCATTGTTGCTTCAAAAAGTGATGCAAAACACATCACCATTGCAACACATGATGTACATACATAAGGCCACACTATTGTTTTGACAAGTGATGGAAACATATCATCACTTTCAGAGTGTAAAATACGGCTCAAAACATGATCAAACATCACTATTGCTGGTCAAGTGATGGAAACACATAATGACATTTACATTTTATAATGCAACAAGTGATTTACAAAAGAATGACCATGAAACGACAACATGTCTAAAAACAATTTTTCATGTATCATGGTGAATGGGTCACCTCCTTGAGGTGGTTTTTCTTGTTGAACAACTGCTCTTCCTAGTTCGCGCACCGACACTTTATCTTCAAGGCACTGCTCTGGATGGAGCTTCCATTAAGTGGCTCTTTGATTGCCATTTTTGTCGCAATTACTATAGTGGGCTTTCTTCCTCCATATCTGCTTAACCTATTTCTTTTCATGCTATGGAGAGGGTCTTTCACATCTCATGAGTGCCGCCATTCTTTTCCAACAATTAGAAAAGGTATGGTTAGGTAAACCACAAAAGGTACATGTTTTTCGATGCCTTAATCTTCGTTCACTAATAACATGATCACAATCAAAATGAACATTCAAAGATCGAAAGTGGTTATACCTTCGTTCGCTGTCTCTAATGTCAGTATGGTGATGAGAGCTTGCCTCAGCTCTCTCCCTACAATGGAAACTACGATGGGATGATGGGGATTTTTTCCCATCATTCTCTTTCCCCGATGATGTCTCTGACAAATCTAACACCTTCAAGTACTCTTTTTTAGTGTACCTCGAGCCTACAAATGGATGTTCATGCATAGCCTCCAAAGGTGGAGTTATGCCTTAATTATTAACACGAAGTTCTTCTTTCTCCTCGTGCATCATCCTTGTAAGGATCCTCATGTTCGTCCCTGTAATTGGGATCTACAAATCTCCAATAGACATCATACTATGAAAAGATGAAATCGAAAGGAAATCAACATATTTTACCTTCTCTTTTGATTTGGAAGGATATGATGAGGGTTTCTCATCATATGTCGTTGGTGGTTTGCTAACTATCTCAGCGCATTCCCCAACTTCTTTCCTAACATACCCAAGTCCTACCTGATGGGATAATTCCTCTACTTTGATGGGGTTGATAATGCCTTGGCCATTAATGCCTAAGACTTTTCCTTCATACCCCATTCTCTTAAACATTTTGGAGCCAATTCTTGTGGTATGATTTTCAAACACAGCAAAATCATCATCAGGAAACATACATGAATATGGAGAACTAATTTTTACCTCACATGGGTCGCACTGTACAGCTTTTCCAAGGCCTCATCATTTTTTTGCAGTTGTCAAAGCAAACCTTTTTTTCCCTCTTTCTCTTCATGTAGGTGCATCTTCAATTCATCATTCTCTGTTTGAACACTATGTTTATTTTGCTTCAGTTCTTTCATGGCCTCTTCTGTGGCTTGCAACTGAAGCTACAATCGCTCCCTTTCCTCTGTCTCTTTCTGTAGAGTTTCATATATGATTTCAACTTTCTTGGAAATGTTGACCATGGTCTTGTACATCACTCTTTCATTCTTTGTTGCTGCATGTTCCATTTTTCACACTGCAATTCACATACACGTAAAGACCGCTCTGATACCACTTGATCTAGGTCTGAGTGTGATGAAGGACCCTTCCAAGACCTTTTACTTTTGTGATGTGTTAAATTGTATTTTAAGATAACATTAATGAATACAACTTCATGCGGAAAAGAAGAGGGACATAACAAACATCAGCACATGAAGACATAAGCGTTGATAATGGAGCTCATCGAGGAGGGACTACGTCTGCGAGGCCTAGTGTCAAGATGGTGTAGGCTGCTGCATCAAGTATTGTCAATAAAGGTGATGTACACAAGAGATGATGTCGTGATCATACAAGGAAAAATTCCCTCATGCAGGAGTGGTTCTAAGAGATATTCCACAACTAGAAATCTCAATCAAAAGACTCCTATCATTATGACACAAAGACATGCATGATGAACATCCATCCAACATGGCATAAAAGGGATTTCAATGCAAAACATGCATGATGATAAGAAGAGTATCCCAACAACATACAAAAAGGGATCTCAACGGATAGCCTAATTAGTTATGACAACAAGTACATCACATAAAATATTCTATATCAAATCAAGGAAGGAATCATGACAATGTAATAAACAAGATCCTGCATCAATATCAATCAAATATCCCTACAACATAATGCATAAGGAAGAAATACATGAACCAGAATCATATACCTCACCACAAATGGCCATATGAAGAAGCAGAAGTTCGTATCCTTAACAAAAAAAATCCACCGTGAATACATTTTTCACATTTTCGATGCACAGGCAAGGCCCATTACCAATCTCGACTTTGGCTCCCCTTGTATCGATTATTTTCTGACTTGTCAGAGTCTAGGAATCTGAAACAAAAGTTGTCAAAAGTGTTAAAGCTTGCTTTGATCTCATAACATTGATCATACAAGAAGAAGACTGCTCTGGCTATTTGCAATGCATCTCTTTGGCTATCTAGTTTTGCAGCACTCTGGCTATGTCTCTGCAGCTCTGCGGCTCTGCCTAACTTTCTGGTTCTTGGGCTCACCTTCCTGTGCTACCTTGATCAATATTTTTGGCTCTGTGATGCTCTAGATTTCAAGCACTCTAAGTAGCTCGTGGGCATTATTTAGCTATCTCTAGTTTTTGTCTAGCCCTTTGTTCTTCGGCTCTCCATTGGGCGTAGCCTCCTCATTGGCTCTTTGGCAGTTTAGCTTCTCCATCCAGCCCCGCCTCTCTGCATTCATCGTGTTTTATAACATGTTTTTATGACAAAGGCCACTTAAAACGATATCTATTTTGTTTATAATAGAAGTTGTTTGCATAGAAGGATCGGCAGGCCCAATAGAAATCTCACAATGGCCTTTTTTATGTTAAATAGAAATACGTGTGCAAACACTAAAAAACTAAAAACCCTGACTTAATAATTCATGAAATCGGGTCTATAAATCAATCGGGTTTGTGCTATATCGCAATCAGATATCGTTGATGTCAATAGCCATGTATACCGGGGGATCTTTGATCACCGATTGCCGATCCGTCGATCACCCATATGTCAATTAGATCTAGACCATTGATCTATTCCTTGATAGATGGTTCATATTGCATCGCATGTCGCTATCACATCATCCCTTGGTATCTGGGATCACCGATCTTCTCACTGCCAATTTAATCTTGTCCATTGATCTGTTTTCCGATCTGACGGCTGATATCATTCGTCACTAATTGCTATCACATATTGAAATCGTTGCGGCCTGAGGGTTCTGCCTTTGACATCCACCGACGCCGATCGCCAACGCTAATCGTTGATTTGATTGCTCCATCACTCTTAAGTTCCAATATCGCCGATAGCTTTCCCCCGATTGCAATTAGACAAAGATCGTTGATCGGGGGTTCTAAAGGCTTGGCCTTAAGTCCACCCTTTGCACTTCTTTCAATGTGATTTACCTTTATAAGGCTTAAAACCCATTTTTATGAGAAATTCCTCCTTTTTCAAGGGAACCAAAGAAAACTCTTTTTGTGATAACTTTGTCATCCGGACCCGGATTGGAGTGTTGTTCACACCATTGGAATTAGGACGATGAGATCTACACTTTGGTCCTGGGCCGATATCATTCTGAACACTCTAATTTTTTAGTGTTCATAAACCTCTTTGTCCTATGCATCTTTCTAGAGCCTCCTAGATCAATCATCCCCACTGAGGAGCTTTTGGTCCTCCAAAATCAAGAAAAAAAATCTGCAGCTCTCTCTATACTTTGTCTGCATCACAAGCATCCTGGAAAGGGCTCACTTCCATCTACTTCACCTTTGTTCTTCAGAGCCTTAAGCAACGAGCTGACACCTGTTATCTCTACAACCTGTAGTACATTATTTTGAAAATTACATGCTTTGAATGACATGACCAACTAATTACCCAAACGTCCCACACTTTCCATGAGTTTATAGCACATACATAGAGGTCAATTTTAAACAAGATGGACGCAATACTCTAGCTATGACAACAAGGCTAACATATCATTGTTGTTTCAAAAAGTGATGGAAAACACATCATCACTACAGCACGTGATGTACATACATAAGGCCACACTATTGTTTTGACAAGTGATGGAAACATAACATCACTTTCAGAGTGTAAAATATGGCTCAAAACATGATCAAGCATCACTATTGCTAGTCAAGTGATGGAAACACATCATGACATTTACATTTTAAAATGTAACAAGTGATTTACAAAAGAATGACCATGAAACGACAACATTTCTAGAAACCATTTTTCACTTATCGTGGTGAATGGGTCACCTCCTTGAGGTGGTTTTTCTTATTGAACAACTGCTCTTCCTGGTTCACGCACCGACACTTTATCTTTAAGGCATTGCTCTAGATGGAGCTTCCAGTAAGTGGCTCTTTGGTGGCCCTTTCTGTCGCAATGACTATAGTGGGATTTCTTCCTCCATATCGGCTTAACCTATTTCTTTTCATGCTGTGTGTAGAGCCTCTAACTTGCACTTGATTATCCATCATTACCTACAACTTTTCTTCACTTAACCCTCTCTTTTGCTCTATTTTCTGCCCAGATCATTACATTTGATGTCTCTAAGCATAATTAGTTAACTTTGCCTATGTTTTACTGTTGGTTTAGATTTTTGACATATAAACAGAGTTTCCGCAGCTGTTCAGCAGTTCCGCAGCTGTTCAGCAATTCCGCAGCTGTTCAGAGATTCCGCAGCCTTTTTGTTGTTTGATATGCTCCACGTGTCCTCTCAAGGAACGAGCCACATGGGCATGTTGGGTTGGATGTACACATGGATTGTATGCTATTGGTTGAGCCAAACCAGTCACGAATGCCCTTGGTCAACGCAGGTATTCCCTCAGTCAAACGGTCAAGTTCTGAACGGTGGCACAGGAGCCGTGAGCAGTTGGGACAGGGAACTTTAGCTGGCACCTCTTCCATGCCACGAGGACAACTAAATACAGGATCCAAGCATAGATTTGTCTCCCATGATGACGGTTTCCCTTAAAAGTGCACGGATTTACCTACGTGTTTGCTGCACAAGCTAGTTAGCTATGACTGTGTGTTGTTGCGTAGTTAATAGGTTACGCTATAGTTGCTTAGTTCACGCAGAGAGTAGTTGCCTCTATGCTTATAAATAAGTGTGTGCCAACGCTTGTAGATTAGCTTTTGGATTATTGTAATTGCTGCGCTGATTTTGTATAAAAACTCTGTTTTAAAAAGGTTGTTCCTACAGCACTTTTCACTGTATTTTTGACATGCTGTTTTTATAGAAGAAGACTGTTCTGTTCACCTTTTAGTAGCTGATATTTCAAGTTGGCTGCGTGGATGGAGGGCCCCCATCTGTGACAGCCAGTGTATATAGTGTTTGATTTCATTTTCATGCTTTCAGCAATCTTTATTTCTTTTATCATGTATAATAGCATAACACTTGATTTCATGTCATTTCATTTCCAGCCTTTATTTTAAACTGATCAGTATTGTTCTTTTGCAGGTTTTTAACCCGGGATTGTTTTTGTCTTTGTGTATTTGCTTTATATCTGATGGTATTTTCAGTTGACAGATTCAAAGTTGCTGCCTTTACTTTATTTTCATAGTTGATTTCTAGTTTAGTTTCTCAAAGTTGTCTGCTAACATATGGATGGTCTCTTTATCATAAATTGTTTATCTTTTAGAGATCAAAATACTTATAAATTACAACTGGCTTTGAGTACTTTTCAGACTAATCTTTAACTACTTTCTAATCGTGCTTCACATAATTCCATATGCTGGAAGCAGAGAGTTAGGAAGAGCTGAACATTATAACTAGTCTTTAAAGTAGATTTTTCTCATTTTTGATCACTTTTTAAACTCATCTCTAGCTACTTCCTAATCGTGTTTTACATAGTACCATATGTTAGAAGCAGAGAGTTAGGAAGAGATAAACATTATCATTGGTTTTTAAAGTGGTTTTCTTACCTTTTTATTTGCAGCAGCATGAATGGTGTCTAGTGCCATTAGAAAGTGGTTCTTTGCTTTCAGTTCATTTCAAGTTATTTATTTCTTTCAAGCTTTTTCTTTGCAGTTTAGAAGGTATCTAGAAATCACCTTACACACACACTCACTCATCTGTTTATAAAAACTCCATTCCATCTTAGGAAGATAAATTGACCACAAACAACACCCCCAAATGACAAAAAGATCTAAGAGGTTGCTTAAGTACATATAGTACACCTTCACTTCATCAGCTTACGAGCCCCGGGTTGACAATTAATGACATCAATTTAGAAACACTAAATTGACTAAACACTGTGGAGAGGGTCTTTCACACTCATGAGTGCCGCCATTCTTTTCCAACACATAGAAAAGGTATGGTTAGGTAAACCAGAAAAGGTACATGTTTTTTGATGCCTTAATCTTCGTTCACTAATAACAAGATAACAATCAAAATGAAAATTCAATGATCGAAAGTGGTTATACCTTCCCTTGCTGTCTCTGATGTCATTATGGCGATGAGAGCTTGCCTTAGCTCTCTCCCTATAATGGAAACTGTGATGGGATGATGGGGATTGTTTCCCATCATTCTCTTCCCCCGATGATGTCTTGGACGAATCTAACACCTTCGAGTACTCTTGTTTAGTGTACTTCGAGCCTGCAAATGGATGTTCATGCACAACCTCCAAAGGTGGAGTTATGCTTAGTTATTAACACCAAGTTCTTCTTTCTCCTCATGCATCATCCTTGTAAGGAGCCTCATGTTTGTCCCTGTAATTGGGATCTCCAAATATCTAATAGAAATCATACTATGAGAAGATGAAATGGAAAGGAAATCAACATATTTTACCTTCTCTTTCGATTTGGAAAGATATGATGAGTGTTTCTCATCATATTTCATTGGTGGTTCGCTAACTGTCTCAACACATTCCCCAACTTCTTTCCTAACATACCCAAGTCCTACTTGATGGGGTAATTCCTCTAATTTTATGGGGTTGATAATGCCTTGGCCATTAACGCATAAGATTTTTCCTTCATACCCCATTCTCTTAAACAATTTGGAGCCAATTCCTGTGGTATGATTTTCAAACACAGCGAAATCATAATCAGGAAACATATATGAATATGGAGAACTAATTTTTACCTCAGATGGGTCTCACTATATAGCTTTTCCAAGGCCTCATCATTTTCTTGTAGTTGTAGTAGCAAACTTTGTTTTTCCTCTTTCTCTTCATGTAGGTGCATCTTAACTTCATCATTCTATGTTTGAAGATTATGTTTATTTTGCTTCAGTTCTTCCATGGCCTCTTCTGTGCCTTGCAACTAAAGCTACAATCGCTGCCTTTCCTCTGTCTCTTTCTGTAGAGTTTCATATATGATTTCAACTTTCTTGGAAATGTTGACCATGGTCTTGTACATCACTCTTTCATTCTTTGTCACTGCATGTTCCATTGTTCACACTGCAATTCACATACACATAAAGACCGCTCTGATACCACTTGATCTAGGTCTAAGTGTGACGAAGGACCATTCCAAGACCTTTTACTTTCGTGATGTGTTAAATTTCATTTTAAAATAACATTATTGAATACATCTGCATGTGGAAAAGAAGGGGGACATAACAAACATTAGCACATGAAGACATAAGCGTTGATAATGGAGTTCGTCGGGGAGGGATGACGTCTCCGGGGCCCGGTGTCAAGATGGTGTAGGCCACTGCATCAAGTGTTGTCAATAAAGGTGATGTACACAAGAGATGATGTCGCGATCATATAAGGAAAAATGCCCTCACGCAGGAGTGGCTCTAAGAGATGTTCCACAACTAGAACTCTCAATTGAAAGACTCCTATCAGTATGACATAAGAACATGCATGATGAACATCCCGCCAACATGGCATAAAAGGTATTTCAATGAAAAACATGAATGATGACAACAAGAGTATCCCAGAAACATACAACAAGGGATATCAACACATAACCTGATGATTTATGACATCAAGTACGTCACATAAAAGGTTCTGCATCAAATCAAGCAAGGAATCATGACAATGTAATGAACAAGATCATGTATCAATATCAACCAAGGATCGCTGTAACATAATGCATAAGGAATAAATACATGGACCAGAATCATATACTTCACTACAAATGGCCATATGAAGAAGCAGATGTTTGTATCTGTTATCACTTAGAACTTTAAACATTTGTATATATAGTCTTTTGTCCAAGTTTAATGTCAAAAGGTGGTGTCAAAATGTTGTTATTCTATGTTTCTTACTTAGGGTTGGAATTTTAAAGGGGTTTGATGTAAAATGTGTTCTAATATTATGGGTCATCCTCCGCCATCATGTTTTCATAAGTCATGTCTTGTCTCATTCATATCACCAATCCTTTCCATAATTTCACAGCGCATCCTCCTATTGGTCATTTTTGCAGCGTATTTCCGTAATTTTGCAGCGTAGTTTCTTATTGGTCAATTTCGCTGCATAATCATGGTTTAGCCATTCTGCAGCGTGTCACCATCAAGCCATTTCGCAGCACATTTTGACAATTCAAAACTATCCGCGTTGCGAAATCGCGGATTCCTGCGTTTTGCAGCAGATATTTTTCAGAGGGTCATGTCAGTTGTTGAGTCATCATTCCCGTCCGTTCATGTCAATTGGCGTACCTCCCAAATACTCATAAACCATCACTCCACCAATAGGTTTGTAGGCATGCACATTAATATTATTCAAAATGGTTTTGCCGTGCATAGATTTTGCATGATGATCTTAAATGCTGCGTAAACGGCCAGCCTGGGTAATGAGATATTTGAATTGCAAGCGAGCCCGAGTTTATCAAGTGAGCCTGAATTGCAAGCGAGCCTGAGTGAAAAAGAACTGAAACATCAGTTTAGTTGGAGCTGTTGGTAATTGACTGTGCGGAAATTTCAAAGGCAAATGGAGAGGAAGGGGCATAGGTCTGGGAAATGTCAAAGAACAGAGCCTGAAGGTTTGGACCTCGCACTAAGAGATGAAGGCGTGAAGAAAGCCTTCAAGGATGCCGGCTGTTGGAATTTCTGTGAGAAGCTGCAGGGTGGCCATGCTCAGGTAACAAAGGATTTTGCCTTAAATTTCACCGGTTTGAATTCTAAAGTTGCTATGCTAGAGGTTCAAGTGTCCCCTGAGGCCATTGCTGCTGTAACTGAGATTCCAAGGGGGGGAGAAGAGTGGTTTAAGAACTTTAAATTTGATTTGAACCCCTGCAAAGAATTTCTTAAAGAGGCATATGTGAATGAGGATTTAACAAAGGCAGTGCCTAGAAGCTATGTTAAGGAGCACTATGCTCTTCTTCTCACATGTATTCAAAAGTATTTAACCTGTGAGGGTAGATATAACAAGGTTTACTCCTATCACTTTAAGTTGTTGTTGCATTTTACTGGTAAAGCATCCATAGATATTCCATTTTACCTGTTTTGTAGTCTCAGCAAAATGTGTGATAAAGTGCAATTAAGAAAGGATGACTGTGAAACATCATTATTTCACCATGGTTTGGTAAAATTGTTAGTGCTGGATGGTCTTCAGAAAATTGGTAGAGATTGGAACTCTTTTATCTTCATGGCTGGTTTCCAGAGTAAAACAAGGCTTACTCCACAGCCGGTTAGAGAAAGAGAAAAATCAGTTGATGAAGAGCCCACAATAGCCCAGCTTCGAAAGGAAGCAAAGGATAAAAAGAAGGCCAAGTCACAGTTGAAGAAATCAGTGAAGCCACTAATTATTAAAGAGCAGCCTCAGCCATCATCAAAAGAGAAAACTAAGCATGAGAAAGTTGTACCTGGACCAAGTGAATCTAAAACAGTGTCTAGAGCTAGGACAAGGAGTCAAGTAAGTAAAGATAAGGGCAAAGCATTGGCTGTTGAGGAAAGCCCTACATCTAAAGCCAACTTGAGTGATTTGCTTGAGGCCATTGAGTTTGAGTAGGTGGAGCCAGTGCATATTGAACCAATGCACATAGATTTAACTCAATCATCACCGGAAAGCACTAAGAAATCTAAAGCTTCAAAGAGACTGAGGTTTGAAGAGCCCGGTGATGAATTTGTCCTCAAGCCAAGAAGACCTGTTACAAGAAGACAAGTAAGGGAAGCCTCTAAACTACCTAGAACAGAGGAAGTTGAAAACTTGTCTAGAGCAGAGGTGGCAGAGAAAAGCAAGCAAAAGCACTCCAATAGAACAATCATTATTTCCCAAGGAGGTAATGTTATAGCCATAAAGGACCAGCTGGAGGCAGAAAAGATTGAAATTGATAAGCTGAAGAAAGCCACTAGGGAGGTTGCAGTCAGATATGCAAACTATCGGAAAGTTGTGTTAAAGGGGAGTAAAAACCTAGTAAGCCAGGTGGATTCAGTAGCTGATGTCTACACCTGGACGGTTCCAGCTCTCAAATAGGCCCAATGCATCAGAAAAATAAACATGTGTTTAAAGGCCGAGAACAAAGCCATGAAGAGGAGGATTAAAGAATTGGAATCACAGCTAGGTCAGTGGAAGAAGGTGGAAGAATTAAAGGCTCGGCTAGATCAATTAGCTGATAAATAAAGTTGCTGCTCAAAGAGAGGTATTGTTCTAAGTTTTGTAAAATTTTGGCTTAGTTTCATTATTTTAAAGGCATCTAGACCCCTGCCGTATATAAAGGAGTTTTAGCCATTGGAGGTATAAGCAGTGAAAAACTCAGAGAAAATGCAAGCTGTATAAACAAAAAACAGCGGTTTCGTAGCGCGCTACGAAACTGCTGTAGGTGCTGTTTTTGAACGAAAACAAACAGTTTGATGGGAGGATTGGATATTTGCCAAAGGAAACACCTAAGGAACATTAAGAAGACCACATGAAGTTAACATAAGCCATTCAAATGATGACAGGTGTGCCTCTTTTGTAAAGTGAATTGTTTTTGTCTCAAGTTAAAGTTTTCATCATAAAGGCACTTTATGTTCAGTTATTAGGGTTTGGAAGGAGGTGCATACGAGGAGTATTGTTTTGGCTTGCACACCTATCCATCAACTAAGCCTCCAGCGCATCTGGTATCATGATGGTGCTCTTCATTTTTGGGGTGTTAAAGAGTTGGAAACATGCTGCTACATTTTCGAATAGGTGATGGAAGACAGAGACCGGAAAAACAGGGGTTTGTCTCCTAACATTATTAAACCATCAACGCATCCAGCATCCAAAGCTAGCATGGAACATTGAATCCTCCTCTCATCTATCTCGGCCAAACTGAAAGGAGACAGGTGTCAAGGAGCAAGAAAGAATCATTCTACGAGGAGGATATAATTAGAGCTTTAGTTTAATTAGGATTCTTTAAAATTCCAGTTTAGCACTTGTTGTATTTAATGAATCAGTTAAATAGCAGATAAGGGTAGTTAGTAGCAGTCATCAAGCTCCCCTCATGCTGGAGGAGGAAGCTCAAAGTAGTTAAGGAGATGTTTCTATATATAGAGAAAATTTGGATGTAATGAGGGTTGGATGTTTTGGAGAAAACAGAGTTTATTTTGGCTTGTGTAAAAACTTATTTCAGTAATACAAATGATTGCTTTTCTTCTCAGGATTCACACAGTGTTTCAAATGCTCAAGATATATGTGGTTTTGTTTTAGCTTTTATGTTTTACAGCTGTATAAATACACAATCACTCAGAATTCACATTGTTGCTCTGACTTCCTGTTAGCTACCTATTCCAATAGGTTTCATATTTCATGATTGGCTATGGAAGGTCCAAATATGTTCTGCTTTGATCATGCAAAGATCACATATTTCCAAGGAAGTACAAGGTGTGTAAATAGATTAATGCATCCCAATTTTGATGGATGGTCCAACAGTCTAATCTGGATCATTCCATGGTTTAAATTTTTGCAGTTATAGAATAGAGAAAGAAGTTTGTCCAAACTGCTTAATCTTGGCAGACAACTAGTTCAGGTAGAGAAGAAAAGGCTCCCAACAGCTTAATCTGAGACCTTGGAAGAGATAAGGGTAGAAGTAGATAGAAAAAACAAAGAAAAAGCCAAAGAAAAGAAAAGGCAAGTAAGGGTTTGCAAGTCCAAGTGCACCCTCCAAGGAGAAATAAAAAATGCTAGGTAAGTAGCTGGGTAAGTAATTGGGGTTGCAGAAAGGTTATCTTTACCATTGCAGATGTATTTACTATGTTTACCAAAGCAAAGTCAATCAATGGACAAGGTGTTCTTCTGCATCAAGTTGCAGCAAGCAAGGGAGCATGTCTAACTTCCCTTTTCCCTTTCATGTCATTTACTAACATCCCCTCAGTAGTTGGGATCCTTAGAAGAATTCATGGTTTCATGGTGGTTCTTGTGACTGTGAAAGCCACATTTCCTATGTAAAAATCTTTTCATTTTGATCTACTCTCTAAACTAAGTAAGCTTCAAATAAACTTAGTGGTTTCCCCTCCATTTACCCCTTCATCCATATTAAATCCAACATTACTATGTAAATCCCCTACAGTACCTCTTCCCCTACTAGTATTTAACACCATGGTGTATAAACCCCAAATTTTGTATAAATATCCCTCCCCTTGGTATTATAGCCAATAAATTCTGTGTCAGGGATCAAATGGCATCTGGCTACTTTGATGAACCTAGCCCTAAAAACCCTTCCCTCTTCTGAAGTCATTAGGCCCCTTGAAAAACTTCATCTGCCACAGGAAGCCTCATAACTCACCTTGTTTCACCTACACCCCTGCATTTGCAAATCTAACCCCTAAATATCCACTTTGTTCTTATCCCAAGTATCGGGTTTGCATTGCTGCGCATGGGAAACCTTTGTTCTAATCCCCTTTATCCATAAACCCCTTTGCAAATTACCAAAGTCCAAAACCCACCGTTGGCATCTATTCTAAGTATCAGCGCACAATTTTGATTGGTTAAAACACATTGAAAACCTTATAAAAACCCACATTCGAAGGCTTCCGCCCGTATGAATATCCCCCGAGCACATTAATACCCCGCCCATCGTCGGATCAGATCCAACAGATCCAACGGTCCATATCAATATCGGAGCAGCCCCCGCGGCGGACATTTAGCGCCCGAGAACGTGACATTGCGTCACGTCACGGCGCGGCCACGCGTCGCTCATTAAGGACTCTCGGAGCGGGCTCTGACAATAGCGGGGCCGTACCCTGACCGCCCCGAGAGACCGTGGCGGCTATCCTCAACCTTAACCGTCACGGCCCTAACCGCCAAGCTATTGTCCCACGCTATGCCCACGTTACTTCCGCCCCGCCATCACATTAATCCTTTGTCCGTCCCCCCGCCGACGTGGCTGCCACCGCACTATCCCCCATTGACCAACAGTATCCCGCCACGTCACCTGATGACGTCAACAGATGTCATCCGACCTTGACCCCACCCATGACATCATGCTGACGTCATCACAAAATAGCGCCAAATTTGCAAAAAGTCCATATTTAGCCAAAAAACGCAAATTTTTATACTTTTCGCTCATTCTGCTACTGTTTCCGTTGCATGTTGTTTACGTTCAGAACTCCGCCAACCTGCACAATCGGCCAAGGAGACCTCCAGAGTACCTGCCCTGCATGCATACGCGACTTTCGCTCACTGTTTACCAGGCATTCCTCATCATTTTCCTCCGTACCCCCTGCAGTTGTCTATAAAATCGCACAGAAAGCTTAAAAGGACATTAAAACTCATAATTCACCGGTGAATTTCCTCTACAGACCTCTGTTTTCAATCACCACCTCGAAAAACACTAGCTGAGCCTTAAATTCTCGAGGTTTTGTCAGAACAATTAAAACTGCTCGCGCAATCATGAGACAGTAGGTTCTGCCCGTTAAAAAACTTACTACAGGTGACAAAGTGAGGCTTGACAGTGTTACAGTCCATAATTCAAGCAATACTTCACTTGCTCATGGGCTAATTCCCCTCTGATACCTGTAACTCACTTGCATTTTGATAAATCGCCCCTGAACTGGTCTACCTACTGCAAACAGTTCAATCACAATTTACAAGACTCAAAGAAGACCATGGACACTCCCATTGCTCTGAACATCAAGCCTCTCAATGCCCCTCACCAGGAATTAGAATGGAAAGCCCTGGGAGATATGGATTATCAAATGCTAGACTGGTTTCCAATGGGCTCCAAATACAATATTCAAATGCTGAATGAGTTGAAAGCCCAGCACCTAAGTGGAGGAGACATCTTGGGGATTTGGGACTCAAACTTGCCCATCTACAACCTTCCCCAGGTAAATCCTATGCCAGAGTTGGTCTACAGATGCCAGGAGTGCTATGACCCAAGCCAAAGAGCTGTCATTAGCCCTACAGGCTCAGTCCTGTTCCATATCACCCCAGAGAGTATAAATGAGATGCTGCACTTCCATACTGCAAAGTCATTGACCCCCCTCCACATGCAGAACTTGATAAAGAAGGGGAGCAAGTTGTCAAATGACCAACTCATCAAAATCAACCAGCTGTTTGTAAAACCAGGCTCTGAAGCCATCAGAACTCCTCCTATTGGATATCAGTACTTGAATGAATTGGGTCGGATGTTAGTGGATTTGATCAGCTATGTCCTAGGGTTCAAGGGACTGGAGGATGTGGATGAAATCATAATGGCAATGCTGTCTCTATTTTCTCCTGGTAAGCCCCCAGCTGTACATTATGATTATGCTACATACATTGCAGATAAGATCCATGACCAGTTTATGAATTTGAAGAGGGAAAGACTGTTCAGGTACACCTCATATATATACCACCTATTCTTGTTTTATCAGCCAGCCAGCTTCTCTATTCCCTTGAAACAAATCAATGCCCAGGGAAATCTAAGGTCAGTTGTGTTTTGGACCTCTGTCTTTCATTGTGCCTCTTTATCACCTTACACATACTCCGAGTTCATTGACTTATTCATTTATCCAGTCATGACAGTATTGCATGGTGTTCCTCCTCCAAGGCTAACTGATGAAATGAGGAGAATTCTCCACCTGAACAAAACCTACAGCATTGGTAATTGGTACCTCTACCAAAACCACACAGTCATCAGAATATATGTCTGTGAGTTGAAGCCTTTTAGGTTGCCAAGGTATGTCCCCATGAGGCTTTTTGCCTTAGAATATTTCAGGCAGTTTGGGAATGCCGATTACCTCCACTTTCAAAGCAAGAACAAGAAGTCACAGTTAAAGGTAAGGAGCCAGCTCGGTCCTTTCCTATACAACAGAAAAGAGGAGGGGTGGAAAGAGGCAAACAATATCCTAGAGGCCCTCAGACTGCAAACCAGCTTTGAATGGATACCCTATGACCCCAGTCACTTTGTCCTCCTGAAATAATCAATCTTGAAGAAACTGCTCCAACAACTGCCCCTCCTCCTCAGCAAACAGAGCCTACAGCACCAACTACATTAACAACTGCACCAGCAACAGAACAGACTCATAGTCTGGACATGCAGAAGCTACAAAATGAAATTCAAGTCCTAGAAGCTCAAATGCTGGAGCTCAATACAGCCAAAGAATATTTGGCTAAAGTAAATGAGAGATATGATAAGAGCAAGCAGAATGAAGCTGCAAAGGAACGAGAAATAAAAGCTCTAAAGAAGAGGATAACTGAGCTTGAGAAGGAGCTCACATTAGAAAAGGTGACAGCAGAGCTTAAAGCAGTCCTTTGGGGCAATATTGGCCGGTCCATCACAAATCAGTGGCAGTATATTGAGACTATGGACGAACAATCAGTCCTCATTATAAAGGCAAACAAGGAAATATACAGAGCAAGAGCTAGCCTTGGCAACATGCCTGATGCTGCTACTAGAATGATAAATATTTTAAACAACAAGACAAGCTCTCAACTGGCCACAATGGGGATTGTTCACAGAACTGAGACCATCTCAATGGTTAAAAGGGTCCTGACACTACGAAACCTGATTGGAACATTGGAAAGAAGAACCCAGGATATGCAGACTGAAATCAACAAGTTCATGGATAGATTTCAGGCATTAGAGAACAGAGGCCTCCCCAGCATATTAAGCAGTGTAGGTAGACTGCTTACCCTTGAAAACTACAGCAAGAGGGTTGATGCCTATGCTGCAGCACAAATTGCAAGACAGCCCAGCACTTCGACAGAAACAGGACCAGCATCAGGGCAAACTTTATATGATAGGGTGGACAACTTGTTTTTCATTATGAATGAGATCGACCATCTGTTTGATACACCTCCAAATTTTTTCAAGTATACAGAGGCAGATGAAACCATAGAGGCAATTGTGAAGCACCAGTTGCCCCCACCAGAAGTCTGGAAGAATTTGACACACATAATATTGTCAAGCCAGAACCTGTAAATGTTAATTTTTGTCCAGTTTATAAGTAGTTTTTCACAGGCAGAATTTTGGTAGATAAGCATACAAAGCAAAGACAAAGGTTGAGCCAACTCAGCAGGGCTATTCGGTCACCACAGCAGCAATCACAATCACAGGTGGCAAACCTGAGAAACACAGCGCAGCAAGCATAAAGACGTGTTCTCCAGCATTTAATCAAAGCATTCCAACCGACTCAGTGGCCTCCAAAGGCCAGAATATCTTCTGACAAAGCATAAAGACACCTTTACTTTGTATTCAATGTTGTAATAACTTTCTGATCTTAATATCTTAGAAGTTGGTGAGAGTATTAAATCTGAGATAACTGAGAACTCAGATATTTTTGTAAAGACCGAGAGTATATATTTGCCCCTCACATAAGCTTGAAGGGTTGTTGTTGATTTCTCCAAAAGAAACTCTTATGCTGTAATCCTTTCTAAAGTCTAATAAAGAAAGTGATGGAACTTCTCGGATTTTTGAAGTGTTGAATGCGTTCTGGTGCCTGTTGATGACTGCTGGATTCCTGTGTATTTCACCATACAATAAGTATCTGTAACTCTATCTGTTAGTTAGTTGTTTTGTAAAAATCCACATATGTTATCTGATTTTCAATACTAAGCAACAAGGAAAAAGAATAGCTTTCAGGATTTAATCATTGAGTACCCTGAGTTCAATCTGCGTTGTTTATAAATGTTTTTCTTCAGCTGTAATCTAGATAAGTGTAATTCTTAATTGCTGCACTTACAGAATACACCTTTCACAGTGGCCTTTGTCACAGGAATTCAAGTCATGCTCCTGTGCAGTGTGTTCACCTTTCCCATCACCAACTTAATAGAAAACTCTTAATTGCTTTCTTTAGTTGACATAAATCACCATTCAAGCTAATTTTGTTTGTCTAAAATACACAATAGGCCCTGCAGTTTAAACACCAGCAATCCTGCTTATCAAGTCATCTCAAAATTCCAGACTCCGTTGCCCAATGGTATTTCACTATCTAAACACTATATCAGAAGACCTGAGAGAAATCCTTCAACCAAAACATAAACCAAAACCTGATCATAATAGCTAGCCTAAAACGCCATCATAATAGAGACAAATCATAAAGAGAGAGCCCTCTCTGATTACAGTCTGGCTAGAAACTGTAATCCAAAGACTGGTTAGTGGTTACCCCGGCCGTATTCCCTGGGAGTCATAGGGAACAACCTGGGTGTTAACATAAATGGCGACTCCACTGGGAACTGCTTGAGATTTTTTCTTCACTATATATCTTCCTTAAGCTGCTATCAAGCCTGGACTAAGTCAAGAGGCCTTTATGCTGTTTCTGTATTACATTAATAGTTTCAAGGAGGAGCTTGTTTGGGAATCTTCATCTTAGCTTTAAGAATGTATCACAATACCAAAGTCTTCATCCAGTCCCTTCATATATAAAATTTCCCACAAAATCCTAAAAAACAGTTAGAAGCTGGCTCCTAAGAAAATTTTTTGGCATACTAGGGCTAATCCTGATCCAAACCCTCCCCTCATTGTTGATAATCCAAATACCATCCCTAGAAACGCTAGAAAGCAACAAAAGCAGGATCAGCCTGCTGTTTTGACCTCAGTTGCAGATTTTCCCAACCTTTCTACTCCACTTAAAGTCCTCTTTAGGTCTGTTCCAAGTTCCCCTAGTTCACCATCTACATCTCCAGGTTCTCCTCCCCCATCTTCCTCCACTGCACATACCCCCTTGAAACACACTTTAGGTTTAGGTCCACCTGTTACCCCTGTGGTACCCACTGTTTCCATTATCTCAGCAGCAGCTATTAATACACCCAATCCTCCAAATATGGCAAATAGGTATGCGCCCTTGCAGCTACCTGCTAACCCTGTAGCTCTGCCCCAGGATTACCAAACCAAAATCACATATTTTGACTCCACTAGCCATTACTCTGCTATTCAACATGCTAAGAGGATGCAAGATCACTTTGAAAACTATGAGATAGATGATGACAGTGTGAGGATGAGAATTTTTGTCCAAAGCCTGACAGGTGATGTTAGAACCTGGTTCAGGTCAATTGCTGCAAATACTATCACAACCCCTGATGAGCTTTATCAGGCCTTTATTACCAGATGGGAAAAGAAGAAAGATCCCCTGCACATACTTGGTGAATATGAAACAATCAAGAGAGGCCCTCAAGAGACGGTTCTTGAGTATTGTGCTAGATTTAACAATGTGTACAATGCAATACCACAAAACTTGAGACCCCCCCCTGATTTGGCCTTGTACAAATTCCCTGATGGATTTGATTCTGACATAGCATTTCAGTTGAGGGAGAGGGAACCTGAGACCCTTGAAGACGCTCAAAAGGCTGCTGTCACAGTAGAAGCAAACTTGATTGCCAAAAGAAACAGGGCAAGGTTAGAAAAGAGAAGTATATACAAAGAAGAACCCACAGCCTTTGACCAAAAGCTTGATGCCATACTCAATAGCATGAAAAGGTTGGGTGATAGGGTGGAATCAGTTGAAAGAAAAGCATCATGGGAAGCACCAAAAAATAACCCTCCTAGAAATCCAAATTTTAGGAGGAACCCAAACACAAACAATGGCAAGGCCAATGCTGATCCTGAAATCAGACCTCCATTTCAGGAAAACTACGCTGAAACTTCCACATTGACTGAGCCAAATGAAGATCCTGAGATTAATTTGATAGGGCTAGACGGTGAAAGTCAAGTTTTCCTAACACAAGAAGATCATGAGGATGAGGAAATAAAACTGTTCCAAACCAAATCAGGTGAATCCTTTGACTTTAAACAGGGCTATGACACTGTTGTTTATGAAGTCCACAAACAATACAAGCTGAGGAGCAGAACTGTGAATATCAACCAGCCTGAAAAAGTTATAGTCACAGAACCTGGTGACCAACTGAACTTACCTTCCAAAGAAGTGATTGTTGAAGAAATCACTGAACCATTGTCCTCAAGACAGCAGTCTTTGGACACTTCATCCTCTCATCCTAATTCAAATATTACTCCTCAAGAAATAACTAACAAGGATAAATCCCAAAGACAAAATAAAAATCAAGAAGAAGATATAATGAACAAGGAAAAAACTGTCACCTATAACCCAAAAACCCAGTCTGAAAAACCTTTTGACCTTGAAACAGAAATTAGCAAAATAAAAATAGCTATTCCTCTCTCGGAATTAGCCAAACATGACGGCTATAAATTACAAATCAAAAGGTCCCTACAACTCACTAGCAATAAAGATGATGTCAATGTACTGGATGACACCCCTGAACTCCATTTCGGCCCAGAAGTAGATGGAAAAACAATAGTCACAGGGGTGCTGCCTTTCTATGTCAGTTTACATATTCATGACAAAGTATTACATAATGCAATGTTTGACTCAGGTGCCTCTCACAATCTTATGCCAAAAGCAGTCATGGAAAGATTGAATTTAGACATAACAAGACCATACAAGGATCTGTTCTCCTTTGACTCCAGCCAAGTCAAGTGCTTAGGTCTCATAAAAGACTTATGTGTGTCTCTAGTTCAATACCCAAACAAGACAATCCTAATGGATGTGGTAGTTGCTGATATCCCACCTAAGTATGGAATGTTGTTATCAAGATCATGGGGAGCCAAACTCCAAGGTTCCCTACAATTAGACATGTCATATGCCACCATCTCTGTGTTTGGGCAACCAAAAAGACTATACAGAGAAACACTGATGAAGTACATGGTCAGCAGTGAAGAAAAACCACAAAATTTTCCTATATATGCTGTCCATTCAGATATAGACTCATACATTCTCTTCAATGATACAACTTCTCCCTCAAAAGGTGAAATCGAAACCAAAATATTCATGCAGGAGGGGGTTGCATTGGAGAATAGTACCACTCATAAGACAACAGCCAAACAAACATTTGATAGTGCTACTGCATTAGTTGTCAGGAACATCCAATTGAATGATGGGACTGTCCTAGAAGATCAGCTAGATAAGCAATCACAACTGCTACTTACATTACCAGCCCATGAGCAAATCATAAAATCTCCATCCCAACAAGATATGCTATGGTTCCTTAAATTTGATGGCTCGGTCAACAAATTAGGGGCAGGAGCTAGAGTTTGGGTACACAATAAAGAAAATAGTCATGCAGAAGGCAGAGCCTATAGATTGAATTTCAGATGTACCAATAACATGGCAGAATATGAAGCTCTTCTACTAGGACTCAAATTTGCAAAATTCTTACAAGTTGCCAGGGTTTCAATCATGGGAGATTCAGATCTAGTTATCCAACAAGTTAAAGGAAACTTTGTCACCAATGATAAAAGACTAAGGAGTTATAGGTCTGCTGTTGCTGAGGTGCTAAACTTTTTCTCCGAATTCCAAATTGCTAAAATTCCCAGAACTCAAAATCTACATGCTCATAGTTTAGCCACTTTTGCAAGTACCTGCAAGTTGCCCTTTGAGCCCCACCATTTTTTCACAGCTGAGGTAAAACACAGACCTTCTATACCTAACAACATCAATGATTGGCAAGTATTTGAGGATGACAAGCAAATAAACCATTTTTTAACTCTACGACAAGAATTTGCGGGATTAAATATTGACAATGAGACAGCAAGTCGATCACAAATGCTTGAGACAGCAAGTCAAGCACAAATATTTAATGGAGCAAGTCTATCACAAATACAGTTTCAACAGACTGCCCAGCCAATATCACCTAGGACTGCAAAACAAATGCTGAATCCAACTATTTTCAATATAGAAAACATCCAGCAAATTCAACAAGTTGACTGGGAAGAGGGGGTATCCAGTGCTGAAACTGAAATCATTGAGCTAAAAGACAATTTTCTACCAACAGGTTTAACCCCACTAGAAGACATCTTTGATTCAAATGATATTCCCAGGAAGCCTAAAATGCAGCCCCTGAATGCAGCCATTGAAGAATGCAACATAGGTACAATTGACAAGCCCAAGATAATTAAATTATCTGTTGCCTTACCTCCTGACCAAAAGCCAAAATACATTGACCTCTTCAAAGAGTTCCAGGATGTTTTTGCGTGGAGCTATGAGGACCTAAAGTCCTATGACACCTCTGTAATCCAACACACTATCCCTCTCAAACCAGATCAAAAGCCCTTCAAACAAAAACTGAGGAGAATCAATCCTATGCTTCTCCCAGCAATGGAACAAGAGGTACAAAAAATGTTCAAGGCAGACATCATAGCACCAATTAGATTCTCTGAATGGATCTCCAACCTAGTCCCTACAAGAAAGAAGACAGGTGAAATCAGGCTGTGTGTGGACCTAAGGAATTTAAACCAAGTATCCCTTAAGGACAACTACCCCTTACCCAAGATGGATCACATTCTTGAAAGGGTGGTAGGGGCCTCAAGGATCTCATTACTGGATGGATTTTCCGGTTTCAACCAGATCTTAGTTCACCCTGATGATCAGGACAAAACGACATTTACAACTCCATGGGGGACTTTCAAATATGTAAAGATGCCTTTTGGATTAAAGAATGCAGGGGCAACATTTCAAAGAGCCATGGATATTGCTTTTTCCAAGGAAATTCATGACTTTTTAGTCATTTATCTAGATTACCTAACACCTTTTTCAAAATCTGACCAAGAGCATCTTAATCATCTAAGACAGATCTTCCTAAAATGCAGAAAATATGGAATTTCCTTGAACCCTAAGAAATCCCTCTTTGGTTTAGAAGAAGGCAAGCTTTTAGGACACATCATCTCAAAAGATGGCATTAGAATTGACCCAGATAGGATACAAGCTATCCTACAAATGCCTCACCCAAGGAATGTCAAAGAATTACAAGGATTCTTGGGAAAAATCAATTTCCTAAGAAGGTTTATCCCAAACCTAGCAGAGCTAATCAGATTACTAAACAACATGCTGAAAAAGGATTCAAAAGTAAAGTGGACTGTCGAAGCCAAGCAAGCATTTGAAAATATAAAATTGGCCCTCACCCAAACCCCAGTCTTAACCAACCCTCAGTTTGACAGGGAATTTATCATTTTCTCTTTTGCTTCCCAACATACTATTGCAGCTGTGTTATTACAAAAGGATGACCAGGGAAATGAGAAGCCAATTGCTTTCTTTAGCAAAGCTCTCAGAGATGCACCTTTGAAATATCAAATCATGGAAAAACAAGCTTATGCTTTAGTCAAAGCAATCAAAGACTTTAGGATTTATATCCTTTATTCCCATATCAAAGCATATGTACCAAGCCCTATTGTCAAAGACATCCTCACCCAAGAGAATTTAGAAGGCAGAAGAGGAAAATGGATTGCCACCATCTTGGAATTTGACATTGAGATAAAACCTACAAAACTAATAAAAGGGCAAGGCTTGGCCAAATTAATGACAGAAACAAATTTTCAAGCCTTAGATATCAATCAGCTGGACAGTGAAACAGAGCTGGCGACTCCAAAGATCAATGTAGCCTTTGAACAATCCCCCTGGTATTCAGATACCTGTTATGTGTTACAAAACCTGTGTGCTCCCCCAGGACTGTCCAAAACTAAGTGTAGGTTCTTAAAAATGAAAACATCAAGATTTTGTGTGATGGATGGCAATTTGCTGTGGAAAAACCATGAAGGGATATTGCTGCACTGTTTAATTGAAAAGGAAACTAACAATATCATGCAGGAGTTTCATGCAGGAGACTGTGGTGGACACTTGTACTGGAATTCCACCGTGGATAAAATACTAAGGGCTGGATACTACTGGCCTACCATGTTCTCTGATGTCAAGAAATTCACAACATCATGTCATAAATGCCAAGTGTTTGAAGGAAAGAGACAACTGCTGCCACTTCCTTTAAAGCCTATTGCAACAGAGAGACCTTTTCAACAATGGGGATTGGATTTCATTGGGGAAATTCATCCATCATCTTCAGGCCAACATAGATGGATCCTAACAGCCACAGACTACTTCACTAAGTGGATTGAAGCTGCCCCATGCAGACAAGCAAATGATTCAGTAATCATTCAGTTCTTGGAGAACAACATACTGGCTAGATTTGGCTGCCCTGATAAAATTATTACAGACAATGCTGCTGCCTTCAGATCCAAGAAAATGGTGAATTTCTGTCACAAATTTCATATTACTTTGGGCCATTCTACTGCATACTATCCCCAAGGAAATGGCCTTGCTGAATCATCAAACAAAAGCCTTGTAAACATTATAAAGAAGGTACTTGAAGAGAACAAAAAGAACTGGCACAAGAAACTAGTCAACGCCTTATGGGCAGATAGACTAACAACCAAGAGATCAATTGGGACCAGCCCATATGAGTTGGTTTATGGACTAGAAGCCAAATTCCCCTCATCTCTAGGGGTGCCTGTTATGAAGCTTCTTCAAGAAAGCCAAGCTGAACCAAATGATATGCAAAGAAGGATTAATCAGATAATCTGTTTACAACAAACTAGAGAACAAGTTTTCAGCAGAGTGCAGATATTGCAAGAAAAGTTAAAAAAGGCCTTTGATAGAAGAACCAAAGCTGAAGACTTCAATGTGGGAGACAAAGTCCTAAAGTGGGATGCAAGAAGAGAAGAGAAAGGAAAACATGGGAAATTTGATTCCCTTTGGAGAGGACCATTTGCTGTCCTAGCAGTACAAGGTAACAACACTTACTTCCTCAAAAGTCTAACTGAAACTGACTTGGATGAAGGTCCTGTCAATGGCAGGATGTTGAAGCACTATTTTGACTATTTCCCATGAGTGCAACCTGAGGTTCCTTTGTATATATGCAGATGTACATATTATTTTCTATTCAGATTGTAAAAATGTAGTTTTCAAGTTATTGACTGACCAACAGAAGGTAAATACAATCAGAGGTCTACCAAGAAGAGAAGCACAAAATTCGGCACTTCAAAGCAGCAAACTTCAAGAATGATATGGACAGCAATGGATAAGGCAATCTAACCTGCTGTTCTTGGTCTTTCAAATGAAAAACCATCCCCACGTGGAGCCACTGTTAGCTACCTATTCCAATAGGTTTCATATTTCATGATTGGCTATGGAAGGTCCAAATATGTTCTGCTTTGATCATGCAAAGATCACATATTTCCAAGGAAGTACAAGGTGTGTAAATAGATTAATGCATCCCAATTTTGATGGATGGTCCAACAGTCTAATCTGGATCATTCCATGGTTTAAATTTTTGCAGTTATAGAATAGAGAAAGAAGTCTGTCCAAACTGCTTAATCTTGGCAGACAACTAGTTCAGGTAGAGAAGAAAAGGCTCCCAACAGCTTAATCTGGGACCTTGGAAGAGATAAGGGTAGAAGTAGATAGAAAAAACAAAGAAAAAGCCAAAGAAAAGAAAAGGCAAGTAAGGGTTTGCAAGTCCAAGTGCACCCTCTAAGGAGAAATAAAAAATGCTAGGTAAGTAGTTGGGTAAGTAATTGGGGTTGCATAAAGGTTATCTTTACCATTGCAGATGTATTTACTATGTTTACCAAAGCAAAGTCAATCAATGGACAAGGTGTTCTTCTGCATCAAGTTGCAGCAAGCAAGGGAGCATGTCTAACTTCCCTTTTCCCTTTCATGTCATTTACTAACATCCCCTCAGCAGTTGGGATCCTTAGAAGAATTCATGGTTTCATGGTGGTTCTTGTGACTGTGAAAGCCACATTTCCTATGTAAAAATCTTTTCATTTTGATCTACTCTCTAAACTAAGTAAGCTTCAAATAAACTTAGTGGTTTCCCCTCCATTTACCCCTTCATCCATATTAACTCCAACATTACTATGTAAATCCCCTACAGCACCTCTTCCCCTACTAGTATTTAACACCATGGTGTATAAACCCCAAATTTTGTATAAATATCCCTCCCCTTGGTATTATAGCCAATAAATTCTGTGTCAGGGATCAAATGGCATCTGGCTACTTTGATGAACCTAGCCCTAAAACCCCTCCCCTCTTCTGAAGTCATTAAGCCCCTTGAAAAACTTCATCTGCCAAAGGAAGCCTCATAACTCACCTTGTTTTACCTATACCCCTTCATTTGCAAATCTAACCCCTAAATACCCACTTTGTTCTTATCCAAAGTATCGGGCTTGCATTGCTGCGCATGGAAAACCTTTGTTCTAATCCCCTTTATCCATAAACCCCTTTGCAAATTACCAAAGTCCAAAACCCACCGTTGGCATCTATTCTAAGTATCAGCGCGCAATTTTGATTGGTTAAAATACATTGAAAACCTTGTAAAAACCCACATTCGAAGGCTTCCGCCCGTATGCATATCCCCCGAGCACATTAATACCCCGCCCATCGTCGGATCAGATCCAACAGATCCGACGGTCCATATCAATATCGGAGCAGCCCCCGCGGCGGACATTTAGCGCCCGAGAACGTGACGTTGCGTCACGTCACGGCGCGGCCACGCGTCGCTCATTAAGGACTCTCGGAGCGGGCTCTGACAATAGCGGGGCCGTACCCTAACCGCCCCGAGAGACCGTGGCGGCTATCCTCAACCTTAACCGTCACGGCCCTAACCGCCAAGCTATTGTCCCACGCTATGCCCACGTCACTTCCGCCCCGCCATCTCATTAATCCTTTGTCCGTCCCCCCGCCGACGTGGCTGCCACCGCACTATCCCCCATGGACCAACAGTATCCCGCCACGTCACCTGATGACGTCAGCTGACGTCATCCGACCTTGACCCCACCCATGACGTCATGCTGACGTCATCACAAAATAGCGCCAAATTTGCAAAAAGTCCATATTTAGCCAAAAAACGCAAATTTTTATACTTTTCGCTCATTCTGCTACTGTTTCCGTTGCATGCTGTTTACGTTCTGAACTCCGCCAACCTGCACAATCGGCCAAGGAGACCTCCAGAGTACCTGCCCTGCACGCATACGCGACTTTCGCTCACTGTTTACCAGGTATTCCTCATCATTTTCCTCCGTACCCCCTGCAGTTGTCTATAAAATCGCACAGGAAGCTTAAAAGGACATTAAAACTCATAATTCACCAGTGAATTTCCTCTACAGACCTCTGTTTTCAATCACCACCTCGAAAAACACTAGCTGAGCCTTAAATTCTCGAGGTTTTGTCAGAACAATTGAAACTGCTCGCACAATCGTGAGACAGTAGGTTCTGCCCGTTAAAAAACTTACTACAGGTGACAAAGTGAGGCTTGACAGTGTTACAGTCCATAATTCAAGCAATACTTCACTTGCTCATGGGCTAATTCCCCTCTGATACCTGTAACTCACTTGCATTTTGATAAATCGCCCCTGAACTGGTCTGCCTACTGCAAACAGTTCAATCACAATTTACAAGACTCAAAGAAGACCATGGACACTCCCATTGCTCTGAACATCAAGCCTCTCAATGCCCCTCACCAGGAATTAGAATGGAAAGCCCTGGGAGATATGGATTATCAAATGCTAGACTGGTTTCCAATGGTCTCCAAATACAATATTCAAATGCTGAATGAGTTGAAAGCCCAGCACCTAAGTGGAGCAGACATCTTGGGGATTTGGGACTCAAACTTGCCCATCTACAACCTTCCCCAGGTAAATCCTATGCCAGAGTTGGTCTACAGATGCCAGGAGTGCTATGACCCAAGCCAAAGAGCTGTCATTAGCCCTACAGGCTCAGTCCTGTTCCATATCACCCCAGAGAGTATAAATGAGATGCTGCACTTCCATATTGCAAAGTCATTGACCCCCCTCCACATGCAGAACTTGATAAAGAAGGGGAGCAAGTTGTCAAATGACCAACTCATCAAAATCAACCAGCTGTTTATAAAACCAGGCTCTGAAGCCATCAGAACTCCTCCTATTGGATATCAGTACTTGAATGAATTGGGCCGGATGTTAGTGGATTTGATCAGCTATGTCCTAGGGTTCAAGGGACTGGAGGATGTGGATGAAATCATAATGGCAATGCTGTCTCTATTTTCTCCTGGTAAGCCCCCAGCTGTACATTATGACTATGCTACATACATTGCAGATAAGATCCATGACCAGTTTATGAATTTGAAGAGGGAAAGACTGTTCAGGTACACCTCATATATATACCACCTATTCTTGTTTTATCAGCCAGCCAGCTTCTCTATTCCCTTGAAACAAATCAATGCCCAGGGAAATCTAAGGTCAGTTGTGTTTTGGACCTCTGTCTTTCATTGTGCCTCTGTATCACCTTACACATACTCCGAGTTCATTGACTTATTCATTTATCCAGCCATGACAGTATTGCATGGTGTTCCTCCTCCAAGGCTAACTGATGAAATGAGGAGAATTCTCCACCTGAACAAAACCTACAGCATTGGTAATTGGTACCTCTACCAAAACCACACAGTCATCAGAATATATGGCTGTGAGTTGAAGCCTTTTAGGTTGCCAAGGTATGTCCCCATGAGGCTTTTTGCCTTAGAATATTTCAGGCAGTTTGGGAATGCCGATTACCTCCACTTTCAAAGCAAGAACAAGAAGTCACAGTTAAAGGTAAGGAGCCAGCTCGGTCCTTTCCTATACAACAGAAAAGAGGAGGGGTGGAAAGAGGCAAACAATATCCTAGAGGCCCTCAGACTGCAAACCAGCTTTGAATGGATACCCTATGACCCCAATCACTTTGTCTCCCTCAGGAGGATAAAATACAAATTAGGCAGCTATTCACACGTAAGGTAGCCTGAAATTGAACAGCATGCCAATGCATTAAGCTGGGAGGAAGGTACCCTAGAAGAGCAAATTACTAGTGAAGAGCTGCTAGAGAGAGAGGCTAGAAATATTCAAAAGGAAGCTGACTTAGAAACTTGTGGACAGGTTCCCCTCTCATACACAAAACAACTTGGAGCAGCTACTTCATCATCAACAACACAGCAAGCTGCCGGGAACACGGCACAGACAGCCAGCAAAGACAAAGGAAAGCAGGTGGAACAGCCACCTCCTTTGACAGAAGAGCAAGTGGAAACATTACTGCAGCAACAAGAAGAGATGGAGCAGCAAGGAGAAGAGCAGCATCAAGAGGAGCAGCAACAACAAAAAGAAAAAGGGCAGGAACAGCCTGCTCAGCAAAAGCAAACAGTGGAAGCTCCTAAATCCACTGAACAAACTGAGCCTCTAAGGCAAGAGACTTCAGCTGATGCATCTACACTCCAGACTCCACAAAAGGAGGACACCAACAGGAAAAGGGACAGAGAAACTCCGCTTACAACGTCAGCAACTCATGGGGAGAAGAGGCAGAGACTCAATCCTCTTTCAGAGGAAGAGATGCCAATAGGACAGCCGCTGGGTATAGTCCCACCCAGCAGGGAAGCATCAGCAAGTTCCCTTCAACAGGAACAGGATAGGGGAATGGGAGGAGAAGTAAGTTCCTCCAGGCAGCAAAGAGAAGGTGGGCCTAGTATCAAACATCAGTTTATCGATATTAAGGTGAGAAATGAGCCCATCAAAAGACAGCTGTACAACCATCTGCTAAACATGGCTCCCACCAATCAGCAGAGACTTATGTCTACCTATGATGTAGCGCAAGGCAAGATGATCATGAGTCATTTTATGCCCACAGCACTACAGCCCCAATCGGCCTCAGATTACCTCAGGACCAACCTGGAGGTCATGGCCAAGGATATCCACCCAATGGACAAAATAGAACTACACAAGCAAACGGGTGAGATGGTCTATGCTTCTCTGGTAGACCAGACCTTGGATAACTATAGGCTACAAAATAGCCTTAATAATATAGCCTCTCAGCTAGAATTGGAGAGAGCATCATCACAAGCTAAGGACAACAGAATCAGGTCCTTGGAAGATATAATAATAGAGATGGGACATGATCCCAAGGATGTTAAGGGTATCCAGGAAATTTTGAAGTTAAGGGATGCTGACATGGCAGCATTGAGGAGGAAGATAAAACTCCCTGCCACAATCCACCCTCAAACAGATGATGTGGCCCAGCAAAGGCATGATCAAGAGGCCACAACCCTGTTGATATCTCTATACAAGGAGCTGATCCAGACTCAGGACAAACTAGGAGAATCAGAGGCTGCAAAGGCAGCACTACAGGCAGCATTGAAACAAAAAGAAGAGGGTCAAACCTCCCAGCCTCCTCCTGAAATAATCAATCTTGAAGAAACTGCTCCAACAACTGCCCCTCCTCCTCAGCAAACAGAGCCTACAGCACCAACTACATTAACAACTACACCAGCAACAGAACAGACTCATAGTCTGGACATGCAGAAGCTACAAAATGAAATTCAAGTCCTAGAAGCTCAAATGCTGGAGCTCAATACAGCCAAAGAATCTTTGGCTAAAGTAAATGAGAGATATGATAAGAGCAAGCAGAATGAAGCTGCAAAGGAACGAGAAATAAAAGCTCTAAAGAAGAGGATAACTGAGCTTGAGAAGGAGCTCACATTAGAAAAGGTGACAGCAGAGCTTAAAGCAGTCCTTTGGGGCAATATTGGCCGGTCCATCACAAATCAGTGGCAGTATATTGAGACTATGGACGAACAATCAGTCCTCATTATAAAGGCAAACAAGGAAATATACAGAGCAAGAGCTAGCCTTGGCAACATGCCTGATGCTGCTACTAGAATGATAAATATTTTAAACAACAAGACAAGCTCTCAACTGGCCACAATGGGGATTGTTCACAGAACTGAGACCATCTCAATGGTTAAAAGGGTCCTGACACTACGAAACCTGATTGGAACATTGGAAAGAAGAACCCAGGATATGCAGACTGAAATCAACAAGTTCATGGATAGATTTCAGGCATTAGAGAACAGAGGCCTCCCCAGCATATTAAGCAGTGTAGGTAGACTGCTTACCCTTGAAAACTACACCAAGAGGGTTGATGCCCATGCTGCAGCACAAATTGCAAGACAGCCCAGCACTTCGACAGAAACAGGACCAGCTTTAGGGCAAACTTTATATGATAGGGTGGACAACTTGTTTTTCATTATGAATGAGATCGACCATCTGTTTGATACACCTCCAAATTTTTTCAAGTATACAGAGGCAGATGAAACCATAGAGGCAATTGTGAAGCACCAGTTGCCCCCACCAGAAGTCTGGAAGAATTTGACACACATAATATTGTCAAGCCAGAACCTGTAAATGTTAATTTTTGTCCAGTTTATAAGTAGTTTTGCACATGCAGAATTTTGGTAGATAAGCATACAAAGCAAAGACAAAGGTTGAGCCAACTCAGCAGGGCTATTCGGTCACCACAGCAGCAATCACAATCACAGGTGGCAAACCCGAGAAACACAGCGCAGCAAGCATAAAGACGTGTTCTCCAGCATTTAATCAAATCATTCCAACCGACTCAGTGGCCTCCAAAGGCCAGAATATCTTCTGACAAAGCATAAAGACACCTTTACTTTGTATTCAATGTTGTAATAACTTTATGATCTTAATATCTTAGAAGTTGGTGAGAGTATTAAATCTGAGATAACTGAGAACTCAGATATTTTTGTAAAGACCGAGAGTATATATTTGCCCCTCACATAAGCTTGAAGGGTTGTTGTTGATTTCTCCAAAAGAAACTCTTATGCTGTAATCCTTTCTAAAGTCTAATAAAGAAAGTGATGGAACTTCTCGGATTTTTGAAGTGTTGAATGCGTTCTGGTGCCTGTTGATGACTTCTGGATTCCTGTGTATTTCACCATACAATAAGTATCTATAACTCTGTCTGTTAGTTAGTTGTTTTGTAAAAATCCACATATGTTATCTGATTTTCAATACTAAGCAACAAGGAAAAAGAATAGCTTTCAGGATTTAATCATTGAGTACCCTGAGTTCAATCTGCGTTGTTTATAAATGTTTTTCTTCAGCTGTAATCTAGATAAGTGTAATTCTTAATTGCTGCACTTACAGAATACACCTTTCACAGTGGCCTTTGTCACAGGAATTCAAGTCATGCTCCTGTGCAGTGTGTTCACCTTTCCCATCACCAACTTAATAGAAAACTCTTAATTGCTTTCTTTAGTTGACATAAATCACCATTCAAGCTAATTTTGTTTGTCTAAAATACACAATAGGCCCTGCAGTTTAAACACCAGCAATCCTGCTTATCAAGTCATCTCAAAATTCCAGACTCCGTTGCCCAATGGTATTTCACTATCTAAACACTATATCATAAGACCTGAGAGAAATCCTTCAACCAAAACATAAACCAAAACCTGATCATAATAGCTAGCCTAAAACTCCATCATAACAGAGACAAATCATAAAGAGAGAGCCCTCTCTGATTACAGTCTGGCTAGAAACTGTAATCCAAAGACTGGTTAGTGGTTACCCCGGCCGTATTCCCTGGGAGTCATAGGGAAGAACCTGGGTGTTAACACTTCCTACGTGTATTTGTAAGTTGAGGTTTCTATGAGAGGTATTTTGAGTGTTTAAACATTACATGCCCTGACTTCTATGAATGAGTAGTTTTATAGTTTGCTGAAATGATGATTAACTCCATGAGCCCAATGGAAGTCTTTGTAATGTCTGTCCAGCCAACATATGTGTTAAATTTACTTTGAAAGAGTTAGTCATCTCATCAATAATTAAAATCAATAACCTTTTGAGAGAGCCCTCTCAGGCTAAGGAGGCTAAGCCTTAGTCAAAAGTCTGGTTTGAAATAGTTACACAGAGTCTTGCTGATTAGCAGCCTTCAGTGTTTTATTTTGTGATAACAATATCCTTAACAAAAACAATCCATCATGAATACGTTGTGCACATTGTTAATGTGCAGGAAGGGCCCATTACTTATTTGAACTTTGGCTACCCTTGCATCGATCGTTTTCTAGTTTGTCACAATATGGGCATCTGAAACAAAAGTTTTCAAAGTGTTGAAGCTTGCTTCGATCTCACAACATTGATCATACAGGAAGAAGACTGCTATGGCTATCTACAACATAGCTCTCTAGCTATCCAGTTTTGCAGCACTCTGGCTATGTCACTGTAGCTCTATGGCTTTGCCTGATTTTCTGGTTCTTGGGCTCACCTTCCTATGCTGCCTCGATCAAGATCTATGGCTCTGTGGCTCTTCGGTGCTCTCGCTTTCAAGCGCTTTGAGTAACTTGCGAGCATTGTCTAGCTACCTCTAGTTTTTGTCTGGCCCTTTCTTCTTCATCTCTCCATCAGGCATAGCCTCCTCATTGGCTCTCTGGCACTTCAAGCTCTCCATTCAACCCTGGCTCTCTGCTTTCATTATGTTTTATAAAACTTTTCTATGTCAAAGGCCGCTTAAAATGGGATCTGTTTTGTTTATAATAGAATTCGTTTGCATAGAACGATCGACGGGAGCAATAGAAACCTCAGAATGGCCTTTTTTCTGTTAAACAGAAATACACGTGCAAGCACTAAAAGAATGAAAACCTTAGACTTCAAATTTCATGAAATTGTCTCTATAAATCCATTAGGTCCGCGCTATATGACAATTGGATATCGCTAATTTCAATAGCCCTGTATATCGATTGATCGTCCATCGTTGATCCGCCGATTGCCGATATGCTGATTAGATCTAGACCATTGATCTGTTCCTTGATCAGACGGTCCAAATTGCATCGCATGTCACTATCGCATCACCCCTTGGTATTTAAGATCACCAATCTTCTGACCACTAATTTAATCCTAGTTGTTGATCTGTTTTCCGATCCGATGGCTGATATCGTGCGTTGCTGATTGCTATCACATATTGCAATCACTGCGACCCCGGGGTTCTAACTTTCAAATCCACCGACGCCGATCACCAATGCCAATTTGATCGCTCCATCACATGTCTTAAGTCCTGATATCATTGATAGGATGCCCCTGATTACGATTAGTCGGAGATCGCTAATCGGGGGTTCTAAAGGCCTAGCCTTAAGTCTGCCCTTTGCACTTCTTCCGATGCAATTTGCCTTTATAAGGCTTAAAACCCATTTTTATGAGAAATGCCTCCTTTTTCAAAGGAACTACGAAAAACTATTTTTTCGATAACTTCGTCATTCGGACTCAGATTGGAGTGTCGTTCACACCATTGGAATCAGGACGACCATATCTACGCTCTGGTCCTGAGCCGACATCATTCTGAACACTTTTATTTTTTAGCGTTCATAAATCTCTTTGTCCTGCATGTCTTTATGGAGCCTCCTAGATCAGATAGTCAATACAGAGTCTCCAAGTCCCATCCTTCTTCCATACCAACACAATCGGGCTCCCACAAGGTGATGAACTTGGGTGAATGTGACCTTTCTGTTAGGGTCCAACCCTAACCCATTTATTTGTGTAATAGGGTCAAGTCATAGTTATAGTTAGTTAAAGAAATAATAAAGCTCGTATTAATAATTGTAAGTGGTTGACTTGCATTGAAGAAAGGGACCATAGTTAGTTGCAAATAGGACATGGTATTAGATTCATGGTATTGAGAGAACCATGGTATTGACCCATGGTATTGCATGTATGAATCCTATATAGATGATAGAGACTTCCCATTTTGGAGCATGTATTATTTTGTAATTGAGCTCTGCTCTGCTAGGGGTTGCCCCCTCGAAGAGGCAAGTGAACATTGCTTTCATCTCTGAATAATAAAATACTCGCTATTTTTCTCATATTATTCTGTGTTTTGGGTTGTATTTCTTTGTATATTTGTTATTTTGGTATCTTCTCACAAGTCAAGATCATAACAAGTGGTATCAGAGTGCTTTCTAGGGCCAGCTGTATCTCGATTTTTGGGAAGAAAGTTTTATAGGCTAGAGACACATTCCACCGTCTTTAAACCATGAGATTTTCCATTGAGCACATAAACCTGTGGATTTGGAGAGGCATGCACGCAATAAATACAAGAGTTGGTCACGCTTTTTAGACTCCCTTGTAACCCCTACAGGTACCCCTTCGAGTAGTAGCGCATTAGACAGAATCATGCACAGAATCGCTTCCACGTACCCTCAGGGTATATTGGAAGCCCCGTAGGATCATCTAAAACCTTGCCTTAGATAAATCGTTGGCCAGTTTGCTAATATAGGACACCGAGAATAGCACTCGGAGAGATTACTCGCGCGTATGATAGGGTAGTCGGGTACTATGGCTAAGGGTATGGTTGATCCTCCTTAGTTAGTTCCATGAAAGATTGCGCCAAGTACTACTGTTGGACCCTTATGTATATTTCAATCTGTAGCACACGACACTCCTTGAGCCCATAGTTCCCTTGTCTCTCTCAATATCACCCATTATCTTCTTTGCTAGATCAGATCTAGCAGTTGAGGTTCTGTCACTATTGTAACAATTAGATCCTCCAGTTGAGGTTCTATCACCACAGTACCATTTAGATCTAGCATATGCGGTTTTGTCACATCCATAGTCCAACTCACATTCAATAGTTGGGGTTTCGCAGGAAGCTCTATTTATTTGTGCAGTGAGACTTGTGGCTCTTATACCCTGGGGTTATTCTCGCAGGGCATTAGGAAGATTAAGATTTCTGGAAATTGGCCACTGCAGTGATAAGCAGGGAGTAAAACTCCCTTCCGAGTAGAAGAAGAGGCCTTCCTAGTTCGCTTATAAGAGAATTAACCCATAAGAATCAGGAAGAAAAGCCGATCGCGTTGCTACCATTCACTTGTGAGCTTCAATTTTTAGGCAGTCCCAAATTTTTTCAAAGTGATGACAAGTGATCTGAATCTGTGTATGGTAGAAACTAGAGCTCAAGCCATGGCCAACGAGAAGATCGAGAGCCTTGAAAAGAAGTTGGCTTCTTTCTAGATATTAGCAGATCAAATGAAGAAATTCATGGAAACATTCAACAGGAGCTCATCAGGGTTGCATTTAGAGGCACATGGTTTTAATGAAGACCCTAAAAGAGAGTCTAGTCATCATATTCACTTCCATGGAAATCACTAACATTCCCACCCTCAACCACCCAAGCTAGACATGTATAAATTTGATGGCTCTAATTCGACAGTATGAGTAGCACAAATGGATCAGTATTGCACCCTGAATGATATCTTATATCATGAAACTAAACTATGTGTGGGAGGCCTTTACTTGGACGAAGAGAGATGGCAATGGTGGCAGTGGCATAAGAAATGCTATCCCGGGAAAATTACTTGTCAGGTGTTCTCATAATCCATTTGTGACTACTTTGAACATGAATCTAATTTTTTGGGTTGTCTTACCAAACTCCGAGAGATAGGCATAGTAAAATACTACATTGCAACCTTTGAGACATTGGCCATCTGCACAGAAGGTCTAGGAGATGAATTCTACTTGGAATGTTTTATAAGTGGTTTGAAAGAAGCCATCCAAGACCATGTCCAGATGCACCACCCACCTACATGGATGGACGCGTGAAAAAAGGCTACAAAAGTGTAACGTGATTTAGTTGCCAGTCACCTCGTCCAACTTTCATAGCCAGGGGACGACCCACCCAGGCTCAGGGCACTACCCAAAGACTTAAGGTTCAAAAGGTGTTCCACCTTATGTGTTTGTCCTTGTAGCTCTTGCCAGGGTAGTACTTCTCCTTGATGGCATCCCGTAATGAATTACAACTAAGAGTGCTGAAAATAGTGATCTTGTACTTTCATCCTTGTACTCGCAATAGGTTTCCCACTAGTCCTTGACATGGGGGGTGGCTTTGAGAAGAGAAAAAGTAATCTTTTCCCAGCTAGAAAAATCATGAACAAAAAACCATCCTTCTAGCAAATTCAACCATTTATCTACGATGTACAGATCTATTTGGCCCTCAAATATAGGAATGTCAAATTTTACTTGTACCTTAAAAGGTTTCGAGCCTCCAGAGTTACTGTTGGATGTGGATGTGCCATAGGTGGCCAACCGTTGAAGGATATGGGAAACGTTATCCATCATCACATTCCTTTGTTTCTAGAGGGGCTCCTCGAGAAATATTTGATAGGATCTCCTACTCGCTCATCTTTCTTTTCTTCCCCCATGGGAGGACATCAAGATTTATGAGGCTGGTCCTGCAAAGGTTCAATGAGTTCAAGCCCCAACTCCTTATATCCCGACCTCGTTGGGGATATGCAAAGAAAAACAAAGAAAGAGCAGACTACTTTGATACCACTGATATGAATTTAAACATGAATGGAACAAATTATAGATATAACCATAAATACAGAGATGTAGCAGAAATAAAACTTCCTTTGATTAATATCAAATAACGAAACATGCTTACAAACAAAATGGAAATGATACTAGCTCGGGAAATGGCAACTTATCTCTGAGAAGAGATGTGGAAACTACATGCCTCTCTATTGAGTTACAATGAGGCTCAAGGGCCTTTTTATTATTGAACAAGAGTTTATGGGCCCCGTTGGGCTTAGTTGGGTAGTGAACTTCCCAGAGTCGTAGCTTGGTCATATTATCTCTGTTGATGTGCATGATACCTTGTTGGAAATATCTCTTAGAGGAATATAACTGAGAATGTTATTTCAATGAAATATCCCAAAGGAATATTGCCAAAGAAACATCGTTTGGGCCTCAAAATCGCTATGGAAGTTCAGGACTCAAAAAATTTCGAAAATAGTAAACTATGATACAATTAAGGAAAATGAATATAAGTTGATATAGAAAATGGTGAGAGTCCAAGTGGAATAGGCAGGTGGACACCAATATGCAACGGGATCATTCTCCCCCCCTTAAGAAGAAATGGTCTCCATTGCATTGAGTTCCTCCATGAGATGAAGAAGCTTCTGCTGAACTTGGTCCTCATTGAGCCATTTTCCTTGGTGCAAGAGTTGGTCCACTTTGACAAATCGATACAGTTGGATCTTCTACTAGTGAGTGTTCTTGATCTACGTATCCATGATCTAATCAGTTGAAACTTGTTCAATGCAATTTGGATTTAATTCTGTTGGTGTGAGTTGCTTTGCAATGTTGGATGTGTTGAGTAATGGTGGAAAGTATGGCCAAAGGCGATCCACATTGAACACTGGATGCAGGCCAAGGAATGGGGGGATGCTGAGCTAAAAATCATTATCTCCCATAGCCTTGGTGATGTTGTATGGCCCATGTCAAAACAGGTGAATCTTACGTTGGGGCCCAACGAGGCACTACTTCTACAAATATAGCCAAACTTTGTCGCCCACTTGGAACTTGTGTGGCACCCGATGTTGATCATGTCGCTGCTTGTGCTTAATGAAGCTATTTTCCTTGTCAGCTTTGGATTGGACATAAGCCAAATCTGTCAGAGTCACTGTAAATGGTATGGCCACATCAATGGGGCATAGTGGCTTGAATCCCAAGCCCACCTAAAAAGGGTTGTGGCCAATCAATATATCAAGAGCCTGGTTGTAGCTGTAATGGACATAGGGGAGGCTCATCCCATGTGTGTGGATGCTTTGAGTTGTACATGTGCATAATGAGTATCATCATCTTGTTGATGACTTATGTCTGGCCATTAGTTTGGGGATGGAAAGTTGTGGACTTAGTGAGCTTGGTATCCTAACATTACTGAGGAACCTGTTGTCCTGATATGAGATGATAGATTTTGGGATCCCAAAGTTTACCCATACTTGTTCAAAGAAGAGTTTAGCAGTGGATTCTGTAGTGATACTCCTCTTGCAGGCCACCATAATGGCCATCTTCAAGAATCTGTCAACGAACACAAAAAACAATAATTTCCATACTTAGTAGAAGGAAGGTCAAACATGTAATTCATGGAGATGGATTCCCAAGGTCGCCTATGGGTAGCAAGTGGAGTATAGAGACCCTGCTTCTTGATGGTCGATTTAGCAATGGTGCAGGAAGTTCAGGATTTGATGAACTTCTTGACATCTGATCAAAAAATTGGCAAATAGAAATACTTCTCTAGTACTGCCACCATTTTATCGACCCCAAAATGCCCAGTGGCCCAACTGTAGTGCTCTTTCCAAATCATCTTCACACTCACTTGTAGGAACACAAAGGTGTCCCAAGTGGCATAACAAAGCATCCTGGAGGTGAAAACCTAGAACTTGTTGACCCTCCAAGAGCGTATGGTATGTGTGGAATAATTTTGGGTCATTTTTGTAGATAAGTGGCCAATCAGGAGTCTCGTGCCCACAAGAGTTGAGAACGGTGGTTAACACCATTATCGGTGGTCGGATGGGGCAATCTGCAACATTATTTATGTTGCCCTTCTTGTACTTGATATTCAAATTGAACTATTAGAGGTATGTGGACCACTTCTGATGATGATAATTCTGCAACTTCCCTTGCATCTATGTGAACTGCAGGGGTCGCTGGTATGTATGGATGATTGTTTCCTTCCCCAAAATGTAATGCTTCCATTGTCGGCAAGTCTTCATAATGGAATACATATCTTTGTCATAAGTGGGATACTTACGGACTGTGTCTGAAAGTGTCGAACCGTGATATGGCACTAGATGCCCCTATTGAGTAGGGACTTCCCCAATAGCATAGTCAGAAGCATCTATCTTGATCTCAAATGGTTGTTGCATGTTTGGTAATGTGAGCACTAGTGTGGAGAAGAGGTGATGTTTCAACTCTTCGAATTCCTTCTGTTGAGATTCTAACCAAAATAATGTTTCTTTCACTCATGAATTGACTCAAGGGCCAAGTGATATGAGAGATCTCCAACACGAACCTACAGTAGAAGTTGGCAAGATCTGAAAATATGTGGAGCTCTATTAGAGTGGTTGGGGCCGAAAAATCTGGAATAACTTGGATCTTGGTTGGATCTACATGCATCCCCCGCTTGTCAATAATGTATTCCAAATATTGAACCTGGGTCATGCCAAAAGTGCATTTCCCTAAATTGGAACATAGGTTGTGTTGCCACAGTGTTTAAAGAACCTATCAGACGTGGTGGAGGTGCTCTTCCCAACTTTGGAAGAATATGAGGATTTCATCGAAGTATATGGCTACAAATGAGTTGGTGAATAGCCAAAATATGTCATCCATTAGCCTCATGAAGGTTGCAGGAGCATTCGTCAACCCAAAAGGCATAACCAACCATTTGAAAAGGCCCTCCTTGGCTTTGAAGGTAGTCTTCCACACATCGGAGGGTTTTATAGGTACCTTGTGATATCTAGACTTCAAGTCGACCTTGCTGAAATTTTTCCCCCCTTTAGTTTGTCTAGAAGGTGATCTCTCCATGGGATTGGGTACCTATTCCAGACAATGATCTTGTTCAATGCCTGATAGTCAATACAGAGTCTCCAAGTCCCATCCTTCTTCTGTACCAACACAATCGGGCTCCCACAAGGTGATGAACTCGAGTGAATGTGACCTTTCTGTTAGGGTCCAACCCTAACCCCTTTATTTATGTAATAGGTTCGAGTCATAGTTATAATTAGTTAAAGAGTCAATAAAGCTCGCATTAATAATTGTAAGTGGTTGACCTACTTTAAAGAAAGGGACCAAAATTAGTTGCAAAAGGGCCATGGTGTTAGATTGATGGTATTGAGAGAACCATGGTACTGACCCATGGTATTTCATGTATGAATTCTATATAAAGGATAGAGACTCACCATTTAGGAGCGTCATGTATTATTTTGTAATTGAGCTCTACTCTGCTAGAGGTTGCCCCCTCGAAGAGGCAAGTGAACATTGCTTTCATCTTTGAATAATAAAATACTTGTTGTTTTTCTCATATTGTTCTATGTTCTGGGTTGTATTTCTTTGTATATTTGTTATTCTGGTATCTTCTTGTAGGTCAAGAGCATAACAAGTGGTATCATAGTGTTTTCTAGGGCTAGTGGAATCTCCATTTTTGGGCAGAAAGTTTTATAGGCTAGAAACACATTTTGGTGTCTTTAAACCACGAGATTTTCCATTGAGTGCATAAACATGTGAATTTGGGGAGGCATGCACGGAGGAAATACAAGAGGTGGTCACGCTTTTTGGACTTCCTTGTAACCCTTGTGGGTACACCTTCAAGTAGCAGCGCATTAGATAGAACCATGCACAAACTCGCTTCCACATACCCTCAGGGTATATTGGAAGCCCCATTGGCTCACCTGAAACTTCGCCTTAGATAAATGCTATGGGGTAAAATGCACGGTGTATGGAGAATGAAAACTACCCTCAAATGCCTTCCTGGGACTTTTGATACACTGTAAGATTATCTGTAGATGCTTCCAAGTCATACATATGTTCATATACAAATATCAATTAACGAAGTATGTAAAGAGTATTACCTCAAGTCTCCTTCTATATTTGTTTGGAGATCGCAATGCAACCAAAGGAACTCCCTCAAAGCCGGCTCCAAATCAATTCCTGCATAAAGGAAAGGCAAACAAAATCACAACATACAACCTTGAAAACCAATATATGAATACACAATGAACATATATTTGCATACAACTCAAACTACTCGTACAAACAAGTATTAAATGAACAACTTAGTGAACAATGTTGCCGACACTATGGAATAGGGAGCGCAATTGTACTTCTATATTAATAATAGAAGAGTGATTACAACTATCCATTGTATTAGTCTTCCTTTGCCCCTTCTACTTCTCTCTCTCCCTTCTAGCTCACTTCTTCAGATATGAGATGGATCTCAAAAGCTTAGTAGGTTATCCTTTCAAATGCTCTGACCACTTTCACAATGACTCTGACATTGCTTATGTAGCAATCAAGTTAGGGTTTGTTATCTAGAAAACTAGTGTCTATATAGAGCTGCTAGTCCCACTAAGGCTGGTAGCTACCTTAGAAACAAACACACTAAAAACTACTTTCGTTTTCCTTTATGAGAAATAGATAAGAGAAGAATAAGGAGACTAACCGTTGTCTTGCGCTTGGTTCCTTGCTTGATTCCTCTCTCTTCTGGTAGGTCTTTGCCACTCGCTTCCTTGTCTACCCAGCTTCAAGGAGTACCTGTAGAATCAAAGCAGCATAACACTATCTAGGAACATAAATCTATTATCATAAACAATATAGGATCAGATGTACATTGACCACACAAATGCATAAATCATCAATCATACAAGAATGTGGAGGAAAACTTGAATAGCTTTATTGATAATCAAGAAAGAGCAAAGAGGATTACAACCAATTGTTCTGAACCAACATCATCCTCTCAGCAAGAAAGCCCTTCTTCACCTCATGAAAATCTTAGATCACCCAGCACTATGATATTGCACCAAGAAACCAACAACACTTCCTTACAAGATACAAAATTCCAGCTTCTAGATCTCTCCGATGAGGGATCCATATATAGATGTCTACAAGGGAGGTGAGTCATCTTTTGAGATTTGATTAGTGTCTTCTCTCTGATAGTTCTTCATTCCATTTGGAGATTGATGATCTCTTACTCATCCCTGGTCGAATTCAGAGAGGCAAGTGTCACAGGAGAGGTTTCTGGAAGATTCCATGCTCCTCCACCTTGCGGGTTGACCCTTCCATTTGTCCCTTCTCGCCCATCACACCCCATAGAAGGGTTTTTTGACATGCATCACACCTACTGTGTGTATTCAGGTGGGATGCAACGCACTTTACCTATGGAGCAGGTGAAATGGTCCAGGTTTGACCAGTTCTGAGTAGTTTTTCATGGAGAACTTCTGGGAGATGCTGTAATCAGTTGACCTTGTTATTTTACGGGTTGGAACAACACCTTTATGGACTTAGGAGCCCTTGGTTTATGAAAATTTATGCTTGGGGTTGTAGTGCCCAAAAATGTCTATAATAGTTGCCCCCTAAAGCGTGAGGTCGTTAATATTTTGATGTCGGGTGAAATGATTTATCATGAGGATCCAAAGTTTTTTCGAGCTGGAAGGCGACCTGTAATAAGATACAATACAATAAATTATCTTCATACTGTTTTCATGATCTAGCTGAGGCAGGCATTCCCATGCTCAGCTTTATAAATTCATTTTCATTTACATAGGACAGACAATCGTCTGAGTGTAGACTGTTGATTCTGGTAGAGCCATCATCCCTTAGATTGGATGATTATCTGTGCAGCAATGATGTAAATTTGATGTCTTTATTTTCCTGAATGTATATCGTAGCCCGGATGGATGAAACTAGATCCGGGGTCTTCAATCTCGTTCGATCTTCACTCAAAGTACAAGTCGATCCATGTGAGAGATGTTCTGGAGTCAAACATGGAAAGACATCGCCTGATTACCAGCCAATGATGTAAGCTGTTAACAGGTGTGAGAGGAATCACCGATAATGATAATGATCCTCAAGGTATTGCAGTACAATTCACGTGGTGTGAATAAGGGACTTGGCATCGAACACCACACAAAATCTTTCGGTTGAAGGCCGTTGATGTAAACCTGTCGCTAGAAGTGAGAAACTTGCCATTGAGGCATGCAAGCTTCAAAGTACTGAAAGGGTTGTTCCTAGATCGACTTCTTGGATAATGAGCTGATGTCGACAAGAAGTGATCTGTCATAGGAGGGCCTTAGTGAATCCCACATCAATGACATGGAATGGAGCAAATGATTTTAATGGAGGTGAAAACGATCTGGTGATATACGGTTCAGGGTGGTGGTCATGAAAAAATGGAGCGAAGATGTATTATAGTGGGTGAGACACAGGTGAATTCTCTGAGCGACTTCTTGTTGGGCAATTTATTGTGCTTAAATTGCTGCATTAAATATCGACTAGGGAAACTCGTAAGCTTTTGATGATGCCAGCACTATATGTGCAGGAGTAGGTGACTAATTCTATGTCTAATTAAATTACCTACGATTCAATATAATATGCAAGGGAAGAGGCTCCTAACTAAGGAGATCCTGGTTGTCCTTCCCTACAGTATCATAAAGAAATCATAAAACTAGAAACTTAAAATGCAAATGAGAGGATGAACTTTAATTGTTGTTTAGATTCAAAGAGAGAAAGACTAACTTAGTCTCTTGATTGTCCTCTCTTGTACTAATCCAGACTAGACTAAAATTCATCCATAAGCGTAAACTAAATGAAATAACTTGAAACATAAAAGCAAAAAGATGAATTCCAATTACAAATCAAATAGAGAGAGAGAGCCTAACTTAGACTCTTTGTTGTCCTCTCATATGTTGATAATATTCTAATTGAAAATTCATTCATCAAACCAATCCTCAAACATCAAACATCTAAGCAAATAAATAAAATAAGATCTAATATGAAACAACAAGTTCCTTTGCTCCTTCTAGAGTGAGCTCAATTCTCCTAAGAACAAAGTAACAAGCCATTCCATATACTACATTAAGATAACTTATATCTAAAACTACATAATGGAAAACTATTTCTAAAACTACATAATGAAAATATATGTCAAACAAAGCTTTATTCTATTCCATCATAAGTTGGATACAATGCTCTAAGAGTCCTCCCCTTGGAATGGAGGAGGTACTCCTATTTATATAATGAGAGGAGATAACAAACTCATAATGATGATCCATTAATCTCTCTTTTAGTTCCATACATTTCTCAACCATCTAGACACATAATCCTATCCTCCATGATTTCCTCCATGAGGTCCATGATCTTCTCCATGATCTTTTCCATGAGGTGTATCTTATCAAATTCGAATTTGATCTTTCAAGGCCACAAAAAGGTGTCTTGGAAGCTTCCTTGCAACCTACACATGTCAACAAACTCATGCTAATTGTTAGGTATAAGTTTAAGCATATTATTTTCTAAGTTTTAGCCATAAATTCACTTAGAAATGTTAAGAATTAATAAACTTTGGAAAAGTATTGTTATGACCCAATAATGAGGTAAACATAATGATATGGAGGTGGAATGGAGGTGACATGAAGGTAAAATGTGAAGATATAAGTGAATAATGGAGTGAAAATAGGGACGATTTTGAGGCCCAACATCTCCCCCAAACTCAAGATATTGCATGTCCTCATGCAATCAATGGTATCACATGTCCTCATGCAATCTATTACATTACGTTTTGGTACTTGAGCTTTGGCTCGAACTCTGCATGATATCATTTACTTAAATTTTGCAAAGAATTTTTGATGAATTACAACTTGGTTGGTTCTTGTGTTTCAACCATATTTTGTTTGTTGCATTCAATGTATGACCTTTTCATAATGATAATGTGCTTTTTATTGCAGAGTATTTTTGTTGGAATGCATCATGGTTGGTTCTTGTGTAACAACCATGCTTGTGTTGGCATTTTGTTGGAATGCATCATGGTTGGTTCTTGTGTAACAACCATGATTCTGTTAGCATCCAATTAACTTTTAAATACTTTTGACAAAGCCATTTGTATGCTCATGTAATAGTGAATATAGCTTGAAGGTAAGTGGGGTTAAGAATGTGATATATGAATGTGGATGTTATATGAATGTGATATATGAATGTGGATGTATCCTTCCCCTTAAACGGATGATTTGGAAAATTATGTGAAATGGGGAAAGCAAGGAAAAAGGAAGTGAAGTTTTTCCAAAAATTATTATTCTAACTTTTCAAGGAATTTAATGGTTAAAAGTTAGAAAATATCACACCTTAACTTACCCTTCCAAAATGGATGAGAGCTGTGCACGTGTGGCTGCAAGAACTTTTTTTCATGGTCTTCTTTACTTGGTTGGAAAAATCATGCATGAATCATGCATGTGCAGCTGCCACAATTCTGCTCTAAATCTGCTTCTTCAAGCTGTGGGTGAAAGATGAATCTGTATTATTGTATCGGCTGCTGGATCCTCTGCTGCTGGATGAAAAATCTGAGGAGTCTGCTGAACATGGCTGAAAGTTGTATCTGCTGCTGGATGATGAATCTGATGAGTCTTGCTGAATATGGTTGAAAATATATAAGGCTTGGAAGGTATACAAAATATAGAAGTTACATTTTCCTCCCAGCCTTATTTATTCACTTGTCCTCAAGTGAAATACAATGTATACAATGAATGGAAATACAATGAATGGAAATTGGCTTCATCTGCTACAAAATATGGGTCTTCAAGTCTTCAACGCTCGATGGCACAAATCTTACTATGTGATTAAGTGTGTCGATGTCGAACATAGCAAGAAGTTGTTGACTTAGTGGCCGTTAATGAATGCCCCTAGCCAACACAAGAGCTCCCACCATTGATTCCAATGGGAGTCAGGATGCCTAACACATCTTTGTAGGTACGAATAAATTTGTCGTAGTCGAGTCACCTACAAGATCCAACGAACAAGGGATATTAATGTACTCCCATTGTTCATTGGCAAGAGTACTTGCCATTAAGGCATGCAAGCCTCTAGGTGTTTGTGTAAATGATACTTAGACTCTAGGACTTTGACTCAAGCAGAGTTTTATTGGTGGAAATGAAGGGGAATGGTAATCAGAAGGAAAATGGATGGATGTAAGGAAATGCATAATGTATGAATTAAGAACTCTTGCTGTGAAAAATGGATATGGAAGTGTCACGCCTTATGGATGTATGATTGGTGGAATTCAAACTTTTTCAGGGAGGTGGAAGGTAGTGGTTGTGGAGATGGATTTGTCTTCAGAATTTGCCATGAATTAGTCTTTGGAAGACTAATTGTCGTCACAATATAATCTCCTGAATGATCACTTTGTTATCCTGTAACCTGTAAAAAAAACTGGGCATAAGAAACATAAGTTTGTTCAAGAAGAATTGATCATTTCCTTCATGATTCTTACGCAAAAATTTCATACCAAATAAATCAGATTTAGGAAAAATCAAAGCGTTGAAATTAACTCAATTCATGATTTAAGTTTCAATCCATTTTAAAACTAACCATGAAAAATAATACTCCCTGTTTGTGTTCGATAACTCATGTGCTTGGCAATTCTGTCCTGCATATTAGTGCGTTGTAAAGCATACAACAGAATGATGTGATGCCAACTTAAAGTTATCAGAAATAATTATCGTCTGTAGAATCCTCCAATTGATTTTCGAAATGTGTTTCCAAGTATCCTATTTTTTTATTTTCAAATCTGTGTGAATTTTTGTTTTTATTTTTTATTTTTTATTTTTATTTATTTTTATTGTTTTTAATTTTTAAACAACAAATTTAAAAAGAAAATATTAAAAGTAATAAGTAAAATGAAAACATATTTTTTTAATTTTTTTTATGTTGATTTTATTTATTTATTTAGATTTTCCTTTAAACGATAAATTAAAAACATAAATGTTTTAATTTATTATTTAAGTTGAAATATTTTTTTTTAAAAATCAACAAAATTTTATGTATGAAAACCTAATAAAGAAAAACTATCACTAAAATGAAGTTAATTTTTTTTTTTTAAAATAAAAATAAGGAAAATTTTATTTTAAATAAAAATAAAAATTATTTTGTGTGGTTTTGATTTTTTTTTTTTTTATCCAAAATATTACACAAAATATTTTTTATTTTTATTTAAATAAAAAAACAACCGTACAAAATAATTTTTTTATTTTTATTCAAATAACAAATTAAAAAAAATAACACACAAATTTTTTTATTTATTTTTTATTTTTAAATAACAAATTAAAAACATTGTTTTTAATTTATTATTTATGTTTTTTTTTTTGAAAATAATAAAAAAAAAACAACAAATAGTAACCACCAGCTCATAATGATGGAAACTCACAAGCGCCAGCAATAACCATAGGATGGCCGAATCTTTGGAGGGTTTCTGATGCATCGTGCTTCTGAGTTGGAATTTTCTACATGTTATGCGTTGGGCACACTCCTTGCTTTTTGGAAGCTGATCATGTTGATTTTCTGAGATATGCTCCAGATATTTTTACAAATCCATGACCACATTATTACAATTTTTCCACTCTGTTTTATCGCCAGGGCCTATCGATATTTGCAAGGATTCAGCAGATATGTGTTTAACGGTGGCAATTGGTCGGGTTAAATGATGGCATGATGGCACACTGGGGCTCAATGGTGGCAAAGACCTGATGACTCTTATCAAAATTATCCCGGGATTTACTAACCATAAAATCCGCTCATATATATGAATCAATGACCTTTCAACTTTGGAAGAACGACGTGTCCGCAGAGACAAAAAGGTGGTGTTCATGATGTTCTTCGTTTTGGACCAAAAAAATCCACGATGAAGAGCATATCATGTCCGCACTGTAAGATCATACACTACATATTTATGGAAGTCATGATCAAATAAATAAGCTAACGTATTTCCTAGGGCTTTGTAGCCTGGGCGTGGCGGTGAGCATACCTTAGCAAAAATTTCAAAAGCTTAAAGTTAAGCTGACAATGCGAAAAAACAATTTCGTGAAATTCCATGTACTATGTAAATAAATAATACCGCGAGATTGATGCGCCCAAAGGGCACTGACATACTAAAAAGTAACGTGAATTCAATATCGAAAATGTCAGCCCTTATAAGAAGAAAAGAAAACCCTAGCCTATATATGTGTCATCAACAATTTCACGAATGAAAAATAGTTCCCCTTCACGTTTCTGGCTTAGTTTAACTACGACACTAATGGCCGTAGATTTTAAATTGAGACGGATCATATCCTTGTACTTCGTGCAGTATTGAGAGTCTAATATTGGAAAAGGGTCGTTCTTTACATGGAACAATCGTCTAAATGCCAGTGCAGGAAGCACATTCCTATCCAAAGAACGAAGATTCATATATACGAAGAAAAATATGTAATCTTACCTGCCTCCTTGCGCAATTTTTGGAGTTGGTTGGAGTATTGAGTTTGCTGGCAGGTATGCGACCATATGAGGGGTTAATGACTGGCCAATCAGGTTCAAATCTCCACCTTGTTGCATTTGTTCCAGAAAAACTGATTTGATATCACTTGCACCAATCTGATCCTCCCCAACAACAGACAGTAAAGTATGCAGATCTCCCCAGTCACCAGCGTAGAAGTGAACATCAGGTGAAGCTCACGAGCATTTTGAAGGTTCACATATACATTTGGTATAGTGAGACAACGTAAAACTTCAGCATTGAAATCTTGAAAATGTACAGTTGAAGCACCCTTCAGACATGCAAAAATCCCAGGAAGACCATTCCCACATCCAAGCTCCAGAACTCGCTTTCCCCTGAATGAGATCCAAATAAGGCACTCATTCCACGCTGTTCTCGTGGAAGCTCCCGCCGATTTCTTACCTCTGTTTGAGTCGGCAGCTGCAGAGGTTTTAGCTGGACTGAAGTCGAAGATCGCTTCACTGTTGAAGGTGCGCCTGTATTGTTCGTGGATGTTAGAGATGGATTCTTTGAATGCCTCCGCCTCCTCTAATTCGTCCATGCGCGATAGTGACAACAATAAGCATCTCCAGGAATGTTTTGTTCTGCGGCGGGGATCCTCTGTCAGAGATTTCCTTGAAGTGGACCGGCCTTCAAAACGTCTGGTCTCGTATATCTAATGTCCTTGACAAGCTCTTCCGTATGGATTAACATGCCTGCTGCGGTTTTTGTGATAGTTCTTATTTGCTACCTTAGTACTCGTAGGAAGATTGCAGAACAGGGTACGCCATTTTCAACGAAGAACATTTTACAAAACCAAATGACCCATGGTAATGCATCATTCCAACCTCAGTCTGAACCAACTAATTCCTTAATGCCCGCTCCAGGTTTTCTCCAGCGATTAAATGCTTTGAATTGGTTGCGGTTTATGGCAAGAAAGAGCGCCGGAGCGGTCAGATTCGATGTGGATGCGGCGGTTTCTGTTGGGCTGACCATCATAGCATCAGAGAAAAATCCGCGAAATTTATGATTTCCGATGATCTCTTCAGGATCTTGGTTAGAATCGGAAGATGTGCCAGGTAGGATAATCATCGCCGTCTTGCTACTAGGATAATCATCAAGGTGCATGGGCAGTTGTATTGCCTCCACGTCCACAGCATCAGATATTGTTTTCGAGCACATCCACCGGTGACCCTCATCACAAGCTCTCCCAATTTTAACCACCTTATCTTCCCTGCAATGTCCTTAGCTATTCTTGATACTATGATAAAAGCTGCTTCAGATTTTGCAATTCACTGGCCCTTTCATCATGTTCCTTCTGTCGCTCATGCTGTATAGCTACAACTTGTTTCAGAATACCATTATCACGAGAAAGACCTTCGACTTGCTGCCTCAGCAGCATGTTTTCCTTTTGCAAGTCCTCCGCAATAGAACCCGTGCGGCTAACTATTGCCTTTTCAAGTGCCCCCAATGCTCTCGAAGCACGTATTTTTGCATCATCCATACCAGATGCATTCTGCATCTCTTGCAAAAGAAGCTCCACCCAACCAGAACCATTAACTGGAATGGCTGCAGCAGCCCCTCCCACATGGTCATTAGCAACCCGTTCTTCAATTGGAATGCCAATATCTGTATTTCCTTCCTCGGTTTGATCAACATGTGAAACGATGCTTGAATCTGCTGTGTTTTTGCAAGGAGTTGAATCTCTTTCGCGTCCTAGTCGGAGCTCATTCAAACTCTTGATTGCCGAAGCAAGATCATTGCCACATGACTCCAACACTGCTTCAAGATGTCGTTCATGGATATCGGGGAAAAGCCCTCTGAGTTGAGAAAGATGATGAATATCGGTAGAGTGGTTTTGGTTATGAATATCTGTTGCTGTGGGGCTCCTTGTGGGAGAATTGGAAGAGAATCGGATTGGCGAATTACTACTAGAACAGCGAAGCCTCTTGGAGATGGGTGGCGGAGTATGCAGATCTTCAAAAAGTGACCTCTTTCCGCAGACTAGCGCAGACATGGTTTCTATAGGAGGTTATTAAATATCTAGAAAACATAAAAAAAAAATTGGTTAGTTTTCAAAAAGTTGTTTTTTTTTTAAATGTTTTGCATTTTTAAATATTTAAAAAAACAAAAAAAATAGTTAGGCTTTTTTTTAAAAAAAAATCTAAAATGGTTAATTTTTTTATTTTAAAAAAAAAAAAAAAAAAACAAAAAGAAAATGGTTAAATTTTTTTAATATCTAAAATCAACAACTATTTTTTTTTTTTAAATCTAAAACTAAAAAACTAAATGTTTTATTTTTAATTTTTAAATCTAAAATTAAAAAAAAACTAAATTTCATCTAAAAATTTAAAAATGTTTTTTTTCACAAAATTCTTTATTTCTTTTTGCAAATGAATTCCTGAGCAAGAGTTTTTTTTATTTGAACCAAATCAATGATCTTCCTGATCGCACGAAGCGCAGGAAGAGAGCATACTTATCGATTGATTTGTGTTTATTTATGCAGGGGGGGTGTTTTTGAAAAGACAAAATTTAAACTAGCTAAACAGTAAACCATAAAAAAAAACTTAAACTTAAACTCTTTTGTGAAGATCCTGCTGTCACCAGGGTTCACAAATTATTCTGTCTAAAGAAAAATAAATACTGAATTAAATTCTAATGCCTACTCCCTTAGCACCATTCCCCGGCAACGGCGCCAAAATGTTGGGCAATTTATTGTGCTTAAATTGCTGCATTAAATATCGACCAGGGAAACTCGTAAGCTTTTGATGATGCCAGCACTATATGTGCAGGAGTAGGCGACTAATTCTATGTCTAATTAAATTACCTACGATTCAATATAATATGCAAGGGAAGAGGCTCCTAACTAAGGAGATCCTGGTTGTCCTTCCCTACAGTATCATAGAGAAATCATAAAACTAGAAACTTAAAATGCAAACGAGAGGATGAACTTTAATTGTTGTTTAGATTCAAAGAGAGAAAGACTAACTTAGTCTCTTGATTGTCCTCTCTTGTACTAATCCAGACTAGACTAAAATTCATCCATAAGTGTAAACTAAATGAAATAACTTGAAACATAAAAGCAAAAAGATGAATTCCAATTACAAATCAAATAGAGAGAGAGAGCCTAACTTAGACTCTTTGTTGTCCTCTCATATGTTGATAATATTCTAATTGAAAATTCATTCATCAAACCAATCCTCAAACATCAAACATCTAAGCAATTAAATAAAATAAGATCTAATATGAAACAACAAGTTCCTTTGCTCCTTCTAGAGTGAGCTCAATTCTCCTAAGAACAAAGTAACAAGCCATTCCATATACTACATTAAGATAACTTATATCTAAAACTACATAATGGAAAACTATTTCTAAAACTACATAATGAAAATATATGTCAAACAAAGCTTTATTCTATTCCATCATAAGTTGGATACAATGCTCTAAGAGTCCTCCCCTTGGAATGGAGGAGGTACTCCTATTTATACAATGAGAGGAGATAACAAACTCATAATGATGATCCATTAATCTCTCTTTTAGTTCCATACATTTCTCAACCATCTAGACACATAATCCTATCCTCCATGATTTCCTCCATGAGGTCCATGATCTTCTCCATGATCTTTTCCATGAGGTGTATCTTATCAAATTCGAATTTGATCTTTCAAGGCCACAAAAATGTGTCTTGGAAGTTTCCTTGCAACCTACAGATGTCAACAAACTCATGCTAATTGTTAGGTATAAGTTTAAGCATATTATTTTCTAAGTTTTAGCCATAAATTCACTTAGAAATGTTAAGAATTAATAAACTTTGGAAAAGTATTGTTATGACCCGATAATGAGGTAAACATAATGATATGGAGGTGGAATGGAGGTGACATGAAGGTAAAATGTGAAGATATAAGTGAATAATGGAGTGAAAATAGGGACGATTTTGAGGCCCAACACTTCTATTGAACATATCGGCGATACTGACATGATGGATTGGTAGCATTAACCCAAAATGTGGATGGTGTGATGGAACCATGGTGACGTGACCAGTGAATGGAACAACCCAACCCGACTCAGATGCAGAGTGAAAGTGTCATGTTCAAGAGCGACTTGCTACCAACAAAGTTTCTTCAAGTTTTCTTCCAAAATTTTCCCCGGTCATTGCTGACCAATACCTCTTTATTTTTGTCAAGCTTGAGGAGGATAACATATTCTTGTTCTATAATTTTCCCATCGCTATGTTTTAACGAGCCTAGCGATAGTGAAACTCATTCTTGTATGTTATGGACAAGTTTGTCACTATTAGGTTTTAACGAGTTTAACGACAAAGATAACTCGGTCCTTTTCAATTTTAGGGAGTCTGAAAAGGGACGTAAAGGAAACTCCAAAAATCCTTTTTTCGTCATCTAATCCCTTAAGTCTGAAGAAGTATAAAATAATACAAAAGGGATGAATTTTTGGTACTTTTAACGAGCCGAACAAAACAAGCACTCGATCATTTTGTGTAATAATCCCCCGGGTCCAAAAAGATTAAAATGTGAAGGAGGGATAGCACTTCCGGTCACTTTAACGAGTTGGAAAGGCCAATGGCTCGGAAATATTTTAATATTTTACAAGTCACTTGAAAGGAGCTTAAAGGAGACTCGTTTTTTGAGGAACGAGTGATAGATTCGGGTAGCAGATGATTCCAGGTAAGGTTTGGAATTTTCCAATCACGACAGTGTCACAAGGATGGCTAACAAGATCACTCTTCACAGCTATTCCTCAAAAGGGGTAAACAATCAAGTGGAGGTGAATGATCAGCCAATACAGAGTGGAGGTGATGATGAGAACACGACCAAGGCTTCAAAGGCTGAAGTAATACATTCACGATGGTTATTTACTAGAAATTCATTCATTTTTTTATTTTAAAATGAGCTTAAACGCTGGGGGAAAGACTTGCTCATTGCTTATGTTTATTTTTTAACGAGCTTGAAGTCCGCGTTAAAACTGCTCGATTAATCCAGTCGTATAATAAGGATGTCTCATCTAAGATGCCATTTTTAAGAAGCTTGCACCTTACAAAGCTTTGCTTCACATCCTTTCTTTATGCAAGTTAGGAAACGACCAATCCTATGAGTTTAAAGGGTTAGAGGACCTACAAATTTAAAAAATAAATGGTCGCTCTTTGCTTGCATGCCAAAAGGTTTGCATGCCCCCAGGTATAGCGAAAAATTTCCAGGTTACCAAGGATTGTTCCATCCGTGTCACAGACAAAACACTTCCTCGGTGATGTCTACCGAAATAGACAAAGGTGAGTGGCGCAGATGCCTCCACTCACATAAATTTGACGAGGGAATCTTATTCCAGCCTAATCCCATTTTCCTAAATGGATGGGTGTGTCAGACTAGTCATATATCCTCCGTGGAAACTGTTAGATGATCCATAAATACAATTTTATCATAGGTTATAAAATTAGAATAAAATAATTATTAATTTAAGATATTAAATTAATAATTATTATTCTAGAATGTTTAATTATTTAATGGAGACTTTTAGAATTAGCATATTGTTGTAACTAGATATGACTCTCCAAATGAGTCGTATCTTAGGCTCTATTATAGGAGATTAGTTAGCTAGTTGGTTTGAATAGCATTTATTGTAAATGGACACTTGTTATTTAATAAGTGATCCATAATTAGAGGTAGTTAGGACATGGAGCTTATAAATAGCTCATTGCAAGAGTGTTTGGTTGTTCGGGTGTAAGCTCTTGCAAATCAATTATGTAATTGTTTTTTCTGATTAATAAAATTACGTGTCTGAGGAAACTTCTGCCATTATTGTGGTATCAGAGCTATGGTAATGCTGCAGTTGATTTGAGGAGATTTCAGCTCAACAAAGTCCTGGAAAACTCCATTCAGTTGGCCAGCAAATGATTGGTATGAAATTACCCAGTTTTAAATCTGCAAATTGATTCTATTCATTTTTTTGATGCTGGAATATATGCCCATACCGGAATTTAATGTAAATTTGGAAGGTTTTTTTTTAATATTGAAAGCGTTGAAGATCTGGCGTTGAAGATCAGGCGAATTCCCTAATTGTGTAGTGTCATAAAGCAAGCTTGAAATTTCATCCGATTGTTTGTTTTGCGTGAATGCGCTTGTAATTCGAATAACGCTAACGATAGGTGACGATGAAGGAATACTAGACAGACTCTTCCTCACTTCTTTCGCAAGAAGCTGCCTGTATAGCTCCGCTGCTCTTGATGTATATTTTGATTCAATCTTCCCACCTTCAGTCCAACCATGTTGCTTAAAGAATAATTGTGCACGGCCATTACCACCAAAGCTCATCAATTTCAACTGCTCCATGGTCCATGTATCGAGATTCGTAGACCTGTAAGCACAAATTTCTGCAGACGCATTTGACTATGGGTCATCGTGTTTATATAAACGTATGTACAGAAAGGTATTGGTTAAACAATTGCAGGGGATCGTTTTGTTCCTTTACCACCGTTTTCAGTTGGACAGGTTCATTCCTTTGATTTAAAACTTCTGTTTCATTTGAGCCAGAGTTCCACGCAAATTGCTATCATTTTTTGTTGCAGAGAGGACGCTATTTGATTGCGTTTTCGAGTGCTGTTGCGTTTTTCGAGTGCTGGCATTTTTTGTTGCAGAGAGGAAGACAAAGACAGACCATCTGAATTGAATATTGATTGCTCTTCAGCATAAGTAAAACGAGATGTTCGAGACTTGCAGATCTGTGTGCGCCTGAGTCGATTGAATCCACAATGAAGCCGTTGTGGTATACAAACTACAATTGCCAGGAAAAATAAAGAGAAGCAGTGCAAAGAATCCAGCGTGGAAAGTATATGGTGAAAAGTTTTTAAAAAGACACATTGTATGGTACGTCTATTTTTATATGCATAAAAGGAGTGGCACATACACTTTTACATACATAAGCAACGTGAATACAAGTGATTTCATAAAGTTTTCATAATTATTTTTTAATGGGAAGTATGTAAAGGCACTTTTTAAAGAGTGATCATAAATTATTTTAATGGAGAGATAAGGTATGTTTTTTAAATTGTAAAATTATTTTGGAGTGATAAGTGAGGTTTTTAAAAGTTTTTTTTTTTTTTTTTTTTTTTTAAAGTCATGTCATGGAGTAATAAGGATGGTGTTGTGAAATTTATGATTTTTGGAGTAATAAGGAGTTTTATTTGTAACTTGGAGAGATAAGGTGTGTTTGATAATTTGGAGCTATTTTTTTTAATTGGGATCATCACATTGTAACTCAAAGTATTTTTACTTTGAGGGGGGGTAATTTTTTACCAGATTGTGCAAAAGCACCATTGTAAAAAGTCAAATTTTGAAAGTTGCCCTGTAAAAATTTGAGAAATTGACTAGAGCCAAGTGCAAAGCTCAGTCAATATTCTCCTGTTTTGACGACTATTCGAGGGTCAAGGCCAAGCCCCGATAGATCGTGTTTTTTTTTGCGTGGTGTGTTGTGTTGACTATCTTGTCCTTTCTGTTCTGCTTCTTGGTGCGTCTCTTCATCGCTAAAAATGTCTAAGTTGATTAACTTATTTTTTGATTCCGACAAACTAGAAGGCACCAAATCTTATAAAACGTGGCATCGTCTTATTGAAAGCACACTTATTTACAATGAATTATGGCAAGGAATATGTGATGGCGATGTTAAGCCGAATAAACCCACAGATGCAGATCCACTGGCAAAATGGGAAATCAAGAATGCTAAAGCCTTAGCTCTTATTAAATCGTCTGTGAATGATGAAATGCATGTACATATAGAGAATGCCACAGATGCATGGACTGCCTTGAAAACTTTTAAAGACCTCTTTGATACTCAGCCAGAATCAAAGAAGGTTGATTTACAGTTAAAAGTGTTGCAACAGAAATTAACTGAAGATGGTGATATTCTTGAATATCTCTCCAGACTTAAGAATATTAAGCAAGAAATTATTAATGCTGGTTTTCCCGCAATTGATGATAGCTTTATGGTCACAATTGCAATTGCTGGGTTTCCTTCTTCCTATACGCATTTTTTAGAGACTTTACAAGTAACTGGGAAATTAGAAAAACTAAAGTTTGATGAACTTTGTGAAATGTTAAGTCAACATGATAAAACTTTTGGGAAGAAGAAGAAAGTTGGTGAAGATGTTTTTCTCACAGAAGCCAGCACAAGTAAGTCATCAGCAGATAGTTCTCGAGGAAGAGGCAGATGGAATCAGAATCAAGCAGCACATAATCGAGGTCGAAGCCAAAGTAGAGGCAACAATTTTAACAGAGGAGGAAGAAATAATTTTCAAGGTAGAGGAAACACCCAAGGAAGAGGCAATTTTCAAGGACAAGGATATAATAGTCAAGGAAGAGGACAATCTCAAAATCGAGGTCAAAGCAGAGGCAGAGGACAATCTTTAGGAAGAGGAAGAGACTTAAGTCAAATTGTGTGTCAAAGATGTAACAAAGTTGGCCATTATGCTGAAGATTGTCGAACTTCACTTAATAAAATTCCCAAGTTTCAGCAACATTCAGCATAATTTGCAAATGATTAAGATGAAGACAGCTCAGAATATGTTTTTACTTCCTCACCAGCATCACAAATTTCATCTCATCTTAGAAGTGACTATGAAGATTCCTGGATCTTGGATTCCGGGGCAACTCAGCACATGGCTTGTCGACGTGATTTTTTCTGGAATTTTCAAGAATGCCAACTTAATTCAATTTTTCTTGCTGATGATACAAAACATACTCCTTATGGAAAAGGAGTAGTGAAAGTTTTTCTCCCTGACATTGGAGAAAAATTGATTTCCAATGTATGGTATGTACCTAGTTTCAAGAAAAATTTGCTCTCTTTAGTCACGATTCGACAAGCAGGACATCAAGTGATTATGGAAGATGGATTAGTGAAGACCAATTCAGTGAAACAGAACTTGAAAACAGTTATGACAGGTTATGAAGATGGAAAACTGTTACGGATGAAAGGGACAGTTATTCCAAGGCATTCTGATTTTGCAGGGGCAGTGACAACAGTTATTTCACCTATGAGACTATGGCATGTAAGATATGGACATTTGAATTTTGAGAGTCTTTCTCAATTGCAGAAACAAGGAATGCTTAAAGGACTTCCCACATTCAAAAGGGAAAATGCAAAATGTGAAGCGTGCATTTATGGCAAACAAAATCGAGAAAGTTTTCCAACAAGTTCATGGCGTGCAAACAGGCAGCTACAACTAATTCACAGTGATGTTTGTGGTCCACTACAAACCTCATTTGGTGGTTGCAAGTATTTCTTACTATTCATTGATGATTTCAGCAGAATGACTTGGGTTTACTTCTTGAAGAACAGGTCAGAAACATTTGATAAGTTTAAACTTTTTCGCCAGCTTGTTGAAAATGAAATCAAAGAAAAGATAGGTACTCTCAAGACAGATAATGGGGGAGAATTCGCTTCAAATGAATTCAAAACTTATTGCAGTGAAAATGGCATAAGACGACATCTCACTAATGTTTACACTCCACAGCAAAATGGAGTAGTCGAAAGAATGAATCGCACTTTGTTAGGAATGGCGAGATCCATGTTAACATTCAAGAGGTTAAGTCCAACATATTGGGTAGAAGCAATCCATACAGCTGTCTACTTAAGAAATAGATCTCCAACTGCTTCTTTAGACGGAATCACACCTTATGAAGCATGGTTTGGTTTCAAACCACGAGTTAAACATCTTAGAGTTTTTGGGTCAGTGTGTTATGCCTTAGTTTTGAAAGAAAAACGAACTAAGCTTGACTCAAGAAGTTTAAAATGCACAATGATTGGATATTCTGATGAGAAGAAAGCGTATCGTCTTTTGACCAATGGAAAATTCATTGTGAGCAGGGATTTCATTTTTGATGAAACAGAGAGTAAGAGTGCTGAAGAAATTGAAAATCTTCTTCACAAATTAGAAACTAAGGGAAGTAAAAGAAATGGACAAATGAAAAGTCAACCAACTTCACCAAATTGGTATGAACTTGATTTTCCTTCCTCTGAAGATGAGTCATCCAGTCCATCTACATCAACAACATCATCAGGGTCTTCTAGCAGTTCATCCGCATCTCCAAGCAGCAGCAGTTCTTCAGACAGTGAGTCTCCACATTCTTCACCTGAACGACGTACATCAGTTTATATTAATCCTCTTTACAATGATGGAGTCTTTACAGAAGCACAAACAAGTGAGCACCAACTTCCGAAATGGGCAGTTCAACTTTTGAAAGATGTCAAGCCTGATGAACAGAATAAAACTGGCACCAGAAGGACACATAGAAGTGAAGGCAATTTTGCCTTGATAGCAAATGATCTTACTGAACCTTCCACATACAAAGAGGCAGTAAAACATAAAGAATGGCAACAGGCTATGGTTGACGAATATAAAGCAGTAATTGATAACAACACTTGGAAACTTGTTGATTGTCCAGCAAATGTTAAACCCATAGGATGCAAATGGGTTTACCGAATTAAGTATAATCAGAAGGGTGAACTTGACAAGTATAAAGCACGACTTGTCGCAAAAGGTTTTGCGCAGCAGGAAGGCATTGATTATGAAGAAACCTTTGCTCCAACAGCTAAATGGAACACCATCCGATTAACCCTTGCATTGGCCGCTCAAAAAGGATGGAAACTTCATCAAATGGATGTGAAAAGTGATTTTCTCAACGGGGATTTACAGGAGGACGTGTATATGACCCAACCACCAGGTTTTGAAGTGGAAGGACAAGAACATAAAGTCTGCAAATTGATCAAGGCTTTATATGTGTTAAAACAAGCTCCCCGAGCTTGGTATGCAAAGATGGATGATTACCTTAAGAAAGTTAGTTTTCATCGCACTGAATCTGATGATACTTTGTATGTGCGACAACAGGGAAAATATTTGGTAATTCTTGTTATGTATGTAGATGATTTGATCATCACTGGCAATCATGATGATCATATTGCACAGGTAAAAAAGGAGTTACAAGCAGGTTTTAAGATGACAGATTTGGGATTACTTCACTACTATCTTGGAGTTGAAGTCTACCAACGTCCACATCATATTTTCATTTCTCAAAGTAAGTATGCAGCAAAGGTTCTTCAGCGATTTTGCATGCAAGATTTCAATCCCGTTCTCACCCCCATGGAGCAAAACTTGAAACTTTCAAAATTTGAAGGGGGGGAAGGTGGACAGTACAACTTACAGGCAGTTGATTGGCAGCTTGATTTATTTGACAAATACTCGTCCTGATCTATCTTATGCAGTCAGTATTCTTTCACGTTTTATGCAGGAACCACGAGACAGCCACTGGAATGCAGCCAAAAGAGTTCTTCGATATATCCAAGGAACAAAATATTTTGGTCTTCTTTACACAAAGACTAAAAATTTTGTACTTGGTGGATATTCTGATGTCGACTTTGCTGGGAGTATTGATGATCGAGCATCAACATCAGGTTATTTAATGAATATGGGGTCAGCAGCAGTATCTTGGAGTTGTAAAAAACAAGCTACAGTGGCTACTTCTTCAGCAGAAGCAGAGTACATTTCAGCATGGGAAGCAGCATGTGAAATTGTTTGGTTGCGCCGAATTTTGCAAGACTTGGGCATTTCTCAGACAGAAGCTACATAATTGTTCATTGACAGCCAGTCAGCCATCAAAGTTGCCAAGAACCCAGTTTTTCATTCAAAGACAAAGCATGTGGACACCAAGTATCATCATATCAGGTCGCTCATTGCCAAAGATGTCCTAAAACCAGTTTATTGTCCTTCCGAAGATCAGATCTCCAACATTTTCACGAAACCGCTTGGTAGAATAAAATTTACTAAGTTCAGAGATGAACTTGGTATCTGTTGTAATGTATCTTTGGATTATAGGGGGGAATGTTAGATGATCCAAAAATACAATTTTATCATAGGTTATAAAATTAGAATAAAATTAGAATAAAATAATTATTAGTTTAAGGTATTAAATTAATAATTATTATTCTAGAATGTTTAATTATTTAATGGAGACTTTTAGAATTAGCATATTGTTGTAACTAGATATGACTCTCCAAATGAGTCGTATCTTAGGCTCTATTATAGGAGATTAGTTAGCTAGTTGGTTTGAATAGCATTTATTGTAAATGGACACTTGTTATTTAATAAGTGATCCATAATTAGAGGTAGTTAGGACATGGAGCTTATAAATAGCTCATTGCAAGAGTGTTTGGTTGTTCGGGTGTAAGCTCTTGCAAATCAAGGGTGCATGCCCCCTGGGTTTCAGTCATGCCCTCCGAATCACTCGCGCTCATTAGGAGGACGAGATGGGGATTGATGAGCCATTCCTTGCGTGAAAAGACCATTCAGGGTTGGTATATGACTATTTGCTATGTGTGAACTGGGGAATGAAAGCTGGTCTACGAGCTTGACCACTCTTCCTTCGTGCGGAAAACACATTACTCTAAAGAGTGAGGAGACAATGGCTCCCATGCAATAAATATAGTCTCGTCCAAAGAGTAGATTATAATCCAGGGGTCCTTGGACTACCATTACGTTCATGTGAACAATTTTCCTTCTCAATGTTATCGACACATCGGGAAGGATCCCTAACGGTCGACTGGTTCCTTTGTCAAAGCCTGTTAGATTTCTCATCTCAGGCAAAAGTGATGGCGAACCAAACGCTTTCCAAGTAGTTGAGGAAAGGATACTCACAGAAGCCCCTTCATCTATGATGGTACCGACCATAACCATTCTATACATTTGAGCGATGATTCAGAATGGTACACTAGCCGGTAAACGGGGTCTGCCTAGTAGATTCCAGTCAAAAGAAATAACCAGGTTGCTTGGAGGTGGGACGGAATAAATGGTTGGGTAAAAATCTGACGAACTTCCTTCCTGCGATAAAGGAACGCGTATACTGCCCCCATGTTCATCGGAGTCTGTGCTTACGAAGAGAATTTGAACGGTGTCATTCTTGTTTTCTTCGGTGACTATATCATCTGAAGATGGACCTTATGAAGGCAAGATCGGGTCAACTGCCACCTCGACCTTTTGGCTTTTGTCTGGTATGGATTCAAATGGTTTATCTTCAATGATAGACGCTTCGGCCGACCATAAGGGTGTGTCAACCGGATTTTCAACTAGTGACAGACTCAGCAAGAGTTTCTTGTATCCAGGAGGAAGTCGTAACGGTGAAATCAGATGGTCGTCCAAAACTCTTTTAGCTTCGTCTAAGAAGGGACAATGGTGGATGGCGTGATCACCATCACACAATTTACAAGGAAATTCATATTTTCCTTTTTGTCCAGGGGCTTCACTTTCACTAGTTGACGGTGTATGCTCAACATGATCGTCAGAGGTTGATGACACCGGATTGTTCAAACGAGGAGACCAGTCCCTTAAGATCCGAGGGGTGCAAGGACAATCTCGATGATAGTGGTCTCCTTTACAAATGACACATGGCGATTTAGGCCTGGTCGGTGCAATGTGTGGATTTTCGCTAGACGATGTTTGGTTGCCCATTTTCGCCTTTGGCTCCTTCTTCTTCTTCTCTTTCTTCTTATCAGTTACTTGATTTTGGGCTTTACTAGCATCATCAAGCGAAGAGGAAGGAGGAGAGGAAGAATTGGACGAAGTAGAGGGTTGTGGGGTAACTCTAATATCTTTTAGTTGCTGACTTGACTGTTCAGGAATCATGGTATTCTGAACGACAGAAGTCGAGAAGAGCCATACGGGAAAGCCGATTTTCAATCCCGGAAGAGACAATGTGGCCATATGGGGTGCACCAACATCTCCCCAAGAGGAGAAGGGACTAGGATTTCATCCAAGGGGAACTTCGTGGTTGGTGGACTCCATTTTTCTCAACTTAATATCAACATAGGAAAGGTGATGATTATTTTGTTTAAAATAAATTTTAGACGCTTTGACACAACTTGTTTTTTCAATTTTTAAGATTCGAGAAAAAACAAAAGATGACTCTAGTCACCTTCGATTTTTAATGAGCCTGAAGTGACAAGTGCTCAGCTAGACCTTTTCCGTTAAGGAGTCTGAAAAGGAACGAAAGGGACTGCTCTGGAAATCTAGACAGAGGGATTACCAAACCAATCTCAAAACTACAGAATACGTTTTATGGTACGGCAGTCAATCATCCCGCATGCTGTGTTCACTGCATTGCGATCGATAGGGTGACACAAAAGGCTTCCTATGGATAAAGGATAAAGCCTATCGTGGTCTCCCAAACTATACTCAACGGTACGTGGGAGCACAAGTCCGTACTGGCACTTATCGTCTCAAAGTGGAGGAATCACCCAACCAAAAGTGAAAACAACAGTTACCAGGCTTTACGACGCCGGAATACGTCTCTAGCCTAGACTTCTAGATGTTGTGCGTTAGGTTCCAAAGCGTTTTTAGATTCATTAAATTTATTTTATGGTTGATCTTGCATAAGAAATTTTCCTTTCAGGTTCACCGCGTGATGTAGATGTGCAATTCCTAAAATGCAATCTAAGATGATAAACAGTCGTTTAATCTTCTTTTTGCAATGAAAATCCTAGCTACTAAGGAAAGAGAGATGGCGTTCTTTCAACAAAGAGCACAGAGCACACACTATATGCACTGTCCTAAATCAAGCCAAAAAACAGTCTAAATGAAAATGCACATGCATGTATTTTCTTAATGTGTGAATGATAAAAAGAAAGCTAAGCGCAAATCTGAATTATTTTCCAAAGCGACAATTACTAACAAGTTTCTTTTCAAAACAAAACGAGGACAATGACGACACTTTGTTATTTGGAATTGAAAACTTGCTTTCGACACTTGGAAAAGTACTAACTCAAATCAAATACAAGAGTAACAGTGTAATCGACTATCAAGAGCAATCAAATTCTCTTCTATGACTGAAAATGACACTTGCGACAATTTCAAATCAAGAAACGACAGTATAATTACGCTACTTCTTTGTAAAGGAGAATTGAAAATGACTCAAAAATACATAAAAACATTTACAGTTCTTTGCACAATGGAGGCGGAATAACAACAAGGAAAGGGGTTTCAAATAGAGGTGTACTGACTATAGGCAGCAAAACTCCTGAATAGAGCTGAAAAGAGTGAACATAGAAACCAAAATTTAGGAACAAGGCCTTGTCTGATCAGTGCACCTGTAACACAGTGAAACTGAAATGCAACGCACCTACTACACTTGGGAAGTGCGATGCATTTGAAGTTCACAGAACAGACTGTGTGCTGGACAAGGGATGATAATTTGATTGGGTTCCGGGTCATAGTTTTCAGTTCAGTTCAGGGATTTAGGCCGAGAAAGTGGTAATCAGTAAATCAATCATAGGGGTAGATCTAAGGAGGTTACTAGAGCCACCACGAGGGCAATTAGAGAGCTTGTAAATCAATCGTTTAATTCATAAAAAAATCCTGGAGATAGACTGAAGCAGTGTTGATCTACTTTGCACTTGCATAGAAATTGCAGTTCGAAGGCTAGCTGGCTTGACTTCGGGCTCCATCTATAAGTTTGCAAAGTAAACAGATGTAGATGAATAAACAATCTACTCGCTCCCCAGCGGAATTGCCATTTTTTTATCGGGAAAACTAGTGTCTATACAGAGCTGCTAGTCCCACTAAGGCTGGTAGCTACCTTAGAAACAAACACACTAAAAACTACTTTTGTTTTCCTTTATGAGAAATAGATAAGAGAAGAATAAGGAGACCAACCTTTGTCTTGCGCTTGGTTCCTTGCTTGATTCCTCTTTCTTTTGGTAGGTCTTTGCCACTCGCTTCCTTGTCTACCCAGCTTCAAGGAGTACCTGTAGAATCAAAGCAGCATAACACTATCCAAGAACATAGATCTATTATCATAAACAATATAGGATCAGATGTACATTGACCACACAAATGCATAAATCATCAATCATACAAGAATGTGGAGGAAAACCTGAATAGCTTTATTGATAATCAAGAAAGAGCAAAGAGGATTACCACCAATTGTTCTGACCCAACATCATCCTCTCAACAAGAAAGCCCTTCTTCACCTCATGAAAAGCTTAGATCAACCAACACTATGATATTGCACCAAGAAACCAACAACACTTCCTTACAAGATACAAAATTCCAGCCTCTGGATCTCTGGGATGAGGGATCCATATATAGATGTCTGCAAGGGAGGTGAGTCAGCTTTTGAGATTTGATTAGTGTCTTCTCTCTGATAGTTCTTGATTCCACTTGGAGATTGATGATCTCTTACTCATCCCTAGTCGAATTCAGAGAGGCAAGTGTCAGAGGAGAGGTTTCTGGAAGATTCCATGCTCCTCTGCCTTGCGGATTGACCCTACCATTTGTCCCTTCTCGCCCATCACACCCCATAGAAGGGATTTTTGACATGCATCGCACCTACTGTGTGTATTCAGGTGGGATGCAATGTACTTTGCGTATGGAGCAGGTGAAATGGTCCAGTTTTGACCAGTTCTGTAGTTTTTCATGGATAACTTCTGGGAGATGCTGTAATCAGTTGACCTTGTTCTTTTAGGGGTTGGAACAACAACTTTAGGGACTTAGGAGCCCTTGGTTTATGGACATTTATGCTTGGGGTTGTAATGCCCAAAAATGTCTATAACAGGGTTTCCAAGCTCCTCATAGAGTTAACTAGGGCAAAAGCAAGGAACTTCTTCTACTTTTCAGATCTTTCCCATTTTCCCCTTTCTTCAGATTATAATTTCTCAAATAGGTTGATTTTAGATATTTTCTTGCTTTTCTTGAGTGCTTTTAGGAACAAATATATAGATATTTGTGAGTCAATTAATTCCTTTGACCCTTGGAACTGCTCTTAGTGTCACTAACACTTCCCTTGGACTAACAACTTGAGTTAGTAGGGTCACTAACGCACCCTTAGGCTTCGTAACAAGCTTTATAAAGTAGGTTTTCAGTGTGCAACCAGCGTTAGTGTGGAGTCAAGGTCTGTAATTGTGGTCTTTGCTTCAGTAACATTGTCTTTCAACTTTGAGTTGATGAGGAGGTCATTTTTTGTAAAAAAGATGACCCCTAAAGTATGAGATCAGAGGTAGAGATGATGGCCGAAATACTTCATTAAAAATATAATTTTTATGTCAAAATGAGAGAGAGAGAGAAGTTTTGAATGGAAAGGAAAAGTTGATACAACACATATATCTAAAACTGCTAAAATCATGTCCTGAGTCGGGTATACGCATGCTCAGAGATATGACAATACTGGCCGCCGATAAGCACAATGCAAGTCCAGCGTCATAATAGGATCATCCTGAAACAGTTATCTCAAAAAATCGCTATCCACATCTTGGGAGAGAAACAAGGTTGAATGATGTAAGCCTCTACCTGAGGTCTTGATTTCCACTTCACCGAACAACATAGACCGATACATGTAAAAAATATGCGTTGATGTCGAACATGCACGAAATCATCTGATTACCAGTCAATAATGGAGACCATTAACAAACGCGAGGAAGGCCACTGATAATGGTGATGGTCTCCAAGATGCACAGTGTGACCTAACGAGTGTGAAAGACATATTTTTCGTCAAGCACTCATAGAATCGCTTAAACAGGAGCCAATAATGAGAACCCCTGATCAAACACAAGGTAAATTGCCACTAATGTCGGCAAGTACCAAGGCACTGAATGTGTTTTTGGGTTATATTCCTAAATAAAGTGTTAAAGTCAATAGGAAGAAACCTATCGAAAGGTAGGCAATAATGTGTCCTACATGAATCAACATGAAATGAGACAAGAATGATTTTTTTTTTTTTTTTTTTTTTTTTTTGAGGAATCTTTTGAGCTTTTGGGTCTAAACAATGGAGGGCATGATGAAAGGATATGTTTGATGGGTTGGTGGAGGAAACAAATGGTAACACTTGAATAATGGAAGGCACAAAAATAGTTTTAACCAGACAACACTAGACTCATGAACACCACAGAGTGTTAGTGTTATGAAACCAGCTCAAGAAAAGATAGAAAAGATAGATCAACACCTTAGAATTCAGCCTCTTCGAGGGGGCAACCTCCTTTACATTACATAAATGAAAAATTCTTGGATGATACAAATGAAAAGACCTCCTTCCTATATATAGGAGTCGAAGGGGTCATAACATAATCAGAGCCGACATAACAATAATAATGTAAGGGCACAATTCTGAGCAAAAAATCGCGCTCTGAGGAAGATGGACAGCGACTTCCTCTGGTTTCGCCCCTGATCTCCTGAGCCCGCCGCGCCTGGCAGCCTTGCTGCTGGGCCGCAGCCCCTGCTCTGGTCCCTTGGCCTGAGCCTACTGCTCCCCCGAGCTTGGGCTTTTTTGATCTTTTCGGGCCTCCTGCCCTCCCCGCGGCAGCTCAGCGGCTGTCTGCGTCCCCTGTCCCTTCCCTTCTCAAGGCTTCCTGCCTTCTTCACTTTCAAACTGTTTGTTCCCCCTGCTGTCCTCTTGCGCCTCTGAGTGGAATCATGGCTTAGCCTTCTCATGAGCAAGCTGAAATGGAGAAAGCTTTCGCCTCGCTCATTCCAGAGACCAATAAGGAAAGGATCCGCCCCACAGCTTCAAAGTTTATTAAAAAGCTGGATGAAATCCCGGAGATCCCTCTTCCCTCAGCACTTCCAAGAAGAGCTGCTGTAGCTCTTGCAGATCGTGGATTAGTTGGACAGTTCACAGGATTATGGCCTTCCCCTCGCACGGTACAAAAATGGGTGGAAAGAAACTGGAATGCGATGGTCCAAGGGAAAATCGCTATAAGATTTTGTGGAAGGGGATTCTACACCTTCCTCTTTGAATCAGTGGAAGATCGCAATCTCATATTTAGAAACGGACCCTATTTCATGGACACCAGAGGACTTTATCTCAATCGATGGACTCCTGACTTTGATCCAGAAATGGATGTACCTAACACGGTCCCGGTATGGGTTCGTCTGCCACATCTCCCACTCCATTGTTGGGGAGATGAATCTGTTCGCGCTATCGGAAACGCAGTGGGGAAATATGTAGACAGATCGGAACCAAAGGAGAATATGTATGCTTGTGCGAGGATATGCGTAGAAGTGGACCTAGGCAAAGGCTTACCAGAGGCAGTCAAACTCAAAGTAGACCAGTGGACGCACATTCAACAAGTGGACTACGAGCAGCTCCCCTTCAAATGCAAGGTATGTCATGAATATGGTCATTTTGCTAACAGATGCAGCAAATCTAGAACAGAAGATAATAGCAGCAAGGAAGCTCCCGAGGAAGCATGGGAAATAGTCCGGAAAAAAAAAAAAACAAACCCTCCGCAAGATACAGCTGAGCCCTCATCGAAAACTCCCTCCACCTCCATGCATCCATCCAGTTCGGGGCCTCCACCCCCCTCCTCTCAGCAAGTAACTCCTCCCTCTCCCCCTTCCCCTCCACGGTCCTCTGACCCCTCCATCCCTCCGTCCTCAAACCCCTTTGCATCCCTATCTGAGGAAGATCCCATTCAAGAACCTGAGCAACATACCACTTCACCCCCCCATACCTCTCAGCCTTCCCCGGATAATACCTCAACCAGAATCACAAGAAGGCTATCAAAGGATCTAGTAGTATCTAGTGAGACTCAGAAAAAACATGGACCAGGAAGGAAGTCGGCAAAACAACATAGAGAAGAAAGTGCGCAAAAGGACATCGCAATGGGATCACAGACACCGATCGAAACCTTCATACTAGGAATTTCGGACAAGGAAAACAACCTCAAAGGCAAAGAGAGGCGAGCACCTCTGCATAACACAGGTAAATAATGATGAAAGTGCTGTCTTGGAATAGCAGGGGACTAGGGCACCCCTCCAAAAAAGCTGCCCTCACGGAGTTAATCCACAGTGAAAAGCCAGATATCTTACTTGTACAAGAAACAAAACTAAGTCAGCCCGAAATCAGCAGACTCATTGACCAACAAAAGCAGTACGAGGGTTGCACCAGTGAAGCTAGAGGAGCTTCAGGGGGTATTTTGACAATGTGGAACGTCAGCAAATGGAGCTGTAGCGTGGTCAAAACACAGCAGCATTGGATAAGCACTAAACTGGAAAACAAGGACAATGGCATAGAAGTAAAAATTTACAATATCTATTCTCCCAACCACTTCAGGGAAAAAGAAGTCTGCTGGACCACCTTAGAGGAAGAACTAGAAGGAGATAGTGATAACAACCTCGTCCTAGCAGGGGACCTAAATCTGATCTTGCACTCAAATGAAAAAAGAGGAGGAAACTTCACTGCTGACCATTGTCGAAACCGGCTGGAACGCATTATGCAAGAAAAAGATCTGGTGGATCTAAAGCCCAAGAACCGCAAATATACATGGAGCAATAGGCGGTTGGGGGCAGGTAATATAATGGAGCGTCTTGACCGTTTCCTTGTCAATATCGCCTTTCTTTCCTCTTTCTCTAACGGACAGTCTGACATCCTCAACTCCTCCGCCTCTGATCACTTCCCCATAACTCTTACTCTGCAAAGTCAGAGCCATCTTGGCGCCCTTCCTTTCAGATTCTCCTCCCTTTGGAATCAAATTCCAGCAGCCCATGACATAATCAAGCAGGCATGGTCACAGCACGTGGAAGGCTCCCCCATATTCATTTGGGAATCAAAAATAAAGCAAACAAGGCAGGCGCTAAAGGCATGGGCAAAAACCAATTACAAGGAACCCGAGACAGCCAAAAAAGAAATCAAACAGAATCTGGAAAAACTACAGCAAAGTATAGAAGTGGAAGGACTCACCCAGCAAGCAAGGCAAAACGAAATCAGACTGTATGCAACGTTAACCCAAACTGTTAGAGACGAAGAAATCAAATGGAGACTAAAATCTCGGCAGACATGGTTGCGTGAAGGTGACAAAAACACCTCTTACTTTCACAAACAAGCCACAATCAGAAAGACAAGAAACACAGTAAATACAATCAGAGATGGAGAAGGGAACGTACATGAAACTCAAGACTCTATCAAGGATGCTGCAACCGCCCACTTCAAATTTCTCTTGACCGAGGACAACAATGAGGTGGACTTCTCAAACTTCCTCCAACACATGAGCAGAGAAGTCACTCAAGAAATGAATATCAGCCTCACACAAGAAGTCGATGAGGAGGAAGTCAAAAAGGCGATATGGAGCCTTCATCTGGATAAAGCCCCAGGCCCAGATGGGTTCCCAATTAGCTTCTATAGAGAATTTTGGTCATTGATTAAAAAGGACATTCTCAAGATGATACGTTGGGTCCTCAGGAAAGGCAAATTAGGCGGCTATACCAATTCAACCTATTTAGCCCTCATCCCTAAAGAGAATCGGCCAACTTCCTTCTCTAGATTCCGGCCAATATCCCTGTGCAACTCTGCTTACAAAATAATCACAAAAATCCTATCCACAAGACTTAAGCCTCTCCTCCCTTCCTTAATTTCGGAAAATCAGGGTGGTTTTTTAGCCAACAGGCATATCTCGGACTCTATCCTTTTGGTACAAGAAGCTATTCACTCTAGTCTTAGCCGAAAAGAAAAAGGTTTTATCCTTAAACTTGATCTAGCAAATGCTTTCGATAGAGTCAAACACTCCTTCCTCTATGCTGTTCTGAGCAAACTAGGATTCAATGCCACCTTCATTAACATGGTCAAAGCTTGTATCTCTAATCCTTGGATCTCGCCTCTTGTGAATGGAAGACCCTGCACAGCCTTTCAATCCTCCCGAGGACTAAGGCAAGGCTGCCCCCTCTCCCCCTACCTCTTCATTCTTATAGCCGAATCCCTCAGCAAAGCATTGGATTACAATAGAAGAGCAGGATTAATAACAGGTATCAAATTCGAGCAGGGCACAAAGAACATCAACCTCTCCCAATTCGCTGATGACACCCTTCTGATGGGTGGTGCTTCGACTATCATTGCTAGGCGCTTCAAAAGGATCCTGGATCAATTTATGGAATGTTCTGGAGGAAGAGTCAGCCAAGACAAAAGCTGCATATACGGATGGAATACATCGGCCCACACTATTCAAAGTATTGCAAATATCTTAGACGTCTCTTACAAGGTCGATTGGAACCACTTCACCTATCTAGGAATGCCAGTGAGCAAAGGCCCTCTGAAGATCGAAACTTGGAACACAATTCTTGATAAAATCAAAAGGAAAATCCAACAATGGGGAACCATGTGGCTGAACCCAGCAGGCCGTCTTGTTCTTCTCAAATCAGGTTTGACCTCTCTTCCTATCTATCATTTTACTTTGTTACAAGCGCCAATGAATTTCCATCATAAATTGGAAAAGGCCCTTCGCTTTTTCCTCTGGCAAGGAGGGAAATCAGAGAAAAAAAAATTCAATTTGGTTGGTTGGAAAAGTGTCATTCAGCCCCAAGAAAAAGGAGGTCTCGGAATAAGGTCTCCATATCTCTTGAATCTAGCTCTCGGGGCTAAAATTGTTTGGAGACTAATCACGGGGAACTCTGCCTGGTGGAAATCGGTCTTAGAAGCCAAGTATCTCAGCACTTCTAGGCACAAGCTCCTAGAGGTAAACATACCCAATAGAGATAGCTCCAACATCTGGAAGTTATGCAAGAAAATTATCCCTATCATGGCCCAGCACGTCTCCAAAGTACCTGGAGAAGGAAGCAACATCAGCATTTCTAAAGATAGAATCCTTGGCCAGAGCCCCATAGAATCCAAAGTAGATGTAATCCCAGCTTTAAACTGGTTACATAACAAAGGAATCTGGAATCTAGCCCAAATCTCCAAGTGGGGAAGTTCCACCCAAGATTGGATTGGCTGGGATTTGCCGAACTACCCAAGGGATCTGCAATCAAGTTTCATCGCTCTAAAGGATCATTTGCACAGCAAGGCCCCTATTCAGAAGGGAGCCAGAGACAGCTTTCGATGGGACCCTTCAGGCACAGAATACACAACCAAAGTAGGATACCACCATCTATGCGCCAATACCTTTCCACAGGACACATGGAACCATTGGAGACTAGTTTGGAAAGCAGAAGCCCCTCCTAAAGTTAAATTCTTTTGCTGGCTCCTCCTGAAAGGAAAGATTTTAACAGCTGAAAACCTCAAAAAAAGGGGCATCCTAGGCCCTTCCAGGTGTCCAATCTGTCTTCAAGCAGAAGAGACTATACAGCATCTGTTTATGGACTGCCAAGTGGCTGCCAATTGTTGGAAAGAACTAGCTTCTGTAGGAGGAACAGAATGGAATCCTAACCCAAACATAGCAGAGGCAATCAAAAATTGGAAGAAACTTTGCCCATGGAAGAGCAAGAAGATCAAATTATCTCAGAGAATATGGAGCACTTTACCTTTAACACTGCTTTGGAGCATTTGGATAGCCAGAAACAAGAAGGTGTTCCAAGATAAAAACCACAACTCTAGATATATGTGTCACAAAGCTATAAGCTTAGCTGTAGAAGCTGTGACCATTCGCTCCCACAGCAAAATCAATCTCAGCAGCTTCAGTGCTGAAGAGAGAAACCTGATCAATTATGGCAGCATAATCAGTGCCTATGAACCAGAAAAGGACAATTTAAATTCAAAAGAGACAGCTACAGCATGGAAACTGAGACCTAAGGAGGAGGAATTCGCCCTCTGGCTGAGCAACTGCAACAAATATTGTCTCTTCTTCGATGGGGCTTCAAAATCCAATCCTGGTCTCGCAGGCGCCGGAGGTGTTATATGCAATGCAAATGGTGAAACTATCTTGTATTTTGAATGGGGATTGGGTGACCTGTCCAACAATCGGGCTGAAGGGTTGGCTTTATTCCAAGGACTAAATCAGGTTATCAAACTGGGCATAAAGAAAGTGAATGTCTTTGGTGACTCAGCAATTATCATTCGGCTTATGGAGCAAAAACAAACTTCACCAAATACTCTACTGCAACAAATCAACAATAGAAATCAAAATTTACACAAAATGTTGGAAGAAGCCCACTATTTTCACATCTTAAGGGGTCTCAATAAAAAGGCGGACCACCACGCCAACCAAGCATGTAACCAACCCAAAGGTCAGCTCCGCTGCAATGATTGCGTATCCACCCAATCGCTTCCATGAAACACAAATATCTAATCGAAATGTGTGGTATCCCATCCAGCAGAACCTGCCACAGCAACCAATTCAAAGGATCTCAGGTCAGAGCAGATAAGAATGACAGCATCGGTATTAGCAAACAGCACAGAAGCACAATTCAACGCAGAGGAGTCAAGATTCACAGCCCAGGAGATCGTCCTTGTCACAAGGCTGGTGATCCCAACCAAGATATGCGCAGAAGAAATCAAAGGAGCATTGGGATGAGTAGACCCCTCTCCCGCCAGTGTAGCCAGAGAAACTCCTTAAGTACCCCTTCAACACATTCGATCCAACTCATATCTGGAAAATCCCATTGCAACTTCGAGAGCGAAGATGGTTACGAAGGCTATCCAAGCAAGAGGAACAGAAGAACGATTGGTGAGCGTCATAGATACTCTGCGCACACTCTGTTACACAGTGGGAGCGTCGCTGAGGTTCATCAAATCTCAAAGGGTATCAGTGGCAGTCACAGATACCTTTTGAGCAGTCGCTTAAGTGCTCTCATCGCCGCAGAGAGTCACAGCAGAAATCATATCAGTAGCCAAGAGAATCGACACAGCCAAGGGAAAGAGCAAGAAAATACAGTAAACACTCAGCCAAAGGAAAATATGGAGCGCCCAGAGGATTGCTTTCACTGCCGCGATTTGAACATGGAGTTCAATGAAGTTCGAGCCCAGCAAAGAGCACTGGAGGACCTGGTTCGAAGCATGGAAAACAGAATGGAAGACAAGGTCCGCATTCTGGAGAATAGGCTGGAAGAACAAGTTAAGATCCTCCATGACAAATATAGAGCAGAAATGAATCTCTTTTTGCATAGGGTCCACACCCTTCATGAACAATACAGTGATCTGCACAACAGATGCATCCATGCTGAAGAAAAGATTGAAACTCTCAAGAAAATGCTGGAAAAGAAAGAAGCCACCTCCTCCTCAAGTGTCAAGCCCATTGAAGTCGATCTGGACCCAGAAGGATCAAAAACAAGAAAAATGAGTCACATTGAGATCGACTAATTATGCAATGTAAATGTAAATTTTGGGGACAACATTATGTCAAGATTTATAGTAGCTTAAGTAGCACTAGTAGTAGTCAAGTTAAGGCAAGGACCAAGGAAAAATCCTTTTTTGTAATTCCTTGGCCCAAAAATGCTCCAGAAGCACCCTATGTAAGGCTTTAGCCTCTTTTTTTTTTTTTTTTTTTTTTCAGTTAATGAACAACAACCGAACTTTGTCTCAAAAAATAATAATGTAAGGGCACAATAATAACAATAGTGGGCTTCTATGGGGCACAATAGTAACAATATGGGCACTACATGGGTACATCAATATAATAAGTGGGTTGTACTAATAACAATAAGGGGTTACACTAGTAGTATAGGGGCCTAACATGCCCCTCTCCTTCAAAAAGCGTTGTCCTCAATGCTTGAGTAGTTCTTGATGCTTCTGTATAAAATTCTTGTCCTCCCATGTGGAATCTTCAACAGGTAAGTTCTTCCACTTGATGGGATACTCTGAAATTGATCGATTTTGTAGCTGTCAAGTTATTGTTTGTGACTGCTCCAGGTTCCAATATGATTTTTGCTTCCTCTTCAATTTCTAGCAATATTGTTTGAATTGGGATCTTTTGCAACTTTTGAATAAGTGGCCATACTTCTTCATCCTTCTTCCATTCAACCCTTGCTTCGTTTATCCAATCTGGTTGGATAATAGAAATAGCACAAAACAATGCTTCCACATCCTCATCTTTGAAGAGTCTTCCCATTCGGTAAGGTCGCCATTTTTTAAGTGCATGTAGTATTGCCAACATTTCCTTCTCATAAATAGCTTGCTTGAGATGTAGCAGTAAAAATACCCAATCACTTACATCAAAACATTTTTCACTACAATGTTGATCTACCTGTTGTTTCATTTGATTTTTCACCGAAGTGGCGTTATCCTTTAAAAGTTGGAGAACTTGTTGTTGATGCTTGATGTGATCTTTCACTGCTTGAACCCTTTTCTTCTTGATATGTCCTTCTATCTCTAGAGTTTGAGGAGTGGTAATTTCTTCCAATCCTTTACAAGATATGGTCGGATTCATTTCTTCTTTCTCGAAGTGATCTTTCACTTCTTGCACCTTTTTCTTCTTGATATGTCCTTCTATTTTGAGAGTTTGAGAAGTGGTAATTCTTGCCAATGCTTTACAAGATATCGTCTGATTCATTTCTTCTTTCTCTGGGGTGGGGTCCTGGCGTATATCTTCTTCTTTTAGTGTTTCTTGATCCTTTTCTTCCTCCTCTTCATATTCTATGTAAAATAATTTCTTCTCAGCAAACTTATGACCTTTAGTGCATTTGCTATCACAATTGTAACAAAGCCCTTTTTCTCTTTTTTCTTCCAATTGTTGTGGTGTAACCCTTGTAGGTTGTGGAAGGCTAGGAGAAACAACACTTCCATCTTTATAGTTGTGAGGGGTACACTTCCTGGTTTCCATAATTTTTCTTTCCACTATGTCACAAAGCCCTTTTACTCTTTCCAATTTTTGTGGTGTTGCTCTAAAGAAGGTGTTGCTCTTTGTATCCTCATAATGTGCTATCATTTCCTCTGTGAAACTTGACCACGTAACAAGTTGTTTACGAGAACAAAGCCCTTTGTACCATAAAAATTGATCTGGTTCTAAATATGAAGATGCAATACATATCTTTTGTAACAGTTGTACACCATGTATATCAAAATATTGCTCCATCTGAAGTATCCAATTTACCGGATCCTTGCTATCAAACTTCCTCATATTGATTTTTCTTGATTTTAGGAGCTCTACCTTGAAACGACTGTAACTCTGCACTTTCGGATCTTTAAGTTCTGAAATTTTTACCTGTAGTAGCCCTCTGTGTCCTCTTTCCAATGCCACCAGTCTGATCCAAAATGGATTCTCCAAGAAAGACTTATGCACAATCTCTCAAGATGACCTGATTATAGACTAGTTCAGTAGAACGAACTTGTACAATGTGCCACGAGTCACTGTTTCAACCTTTGGATCTGAAAAATGCATACAAGAAACTACAATCCGTCCTCTTTCTGTACCTTCTTACAAAATTTCAATCCGATCCCCAGAGAGAAAGTTAGGACGATTTTCCCTAGGTCACCTGTTTTGAATGTAATTCATGAGTCTGCAAAAATACCAACTTCCTCAGATCATATCTCCACAAATATCGCACAAAATGCTCTGAAATTCGGACCCAAGGTTCAGCGCGATTTCTTCTCAAATGGGTTTTTTTTTGCGATTTCTGAACCGTCACAAAAAAACAGTTATAGCAATAATTCCACGATGACCTGTTTGGAGCAGCGAAACCATAGAATCCAAAGCTCTGATACCAAATGTTATGAAACCAGCTCAAGAAAAGATAGAAAAGATAGATCAACGCCTTAGAATTCAGCCTCTTCGAGGGGGAAACCTCCTTTACATTACATAAATGAACAATTCTTGGATGATACAAATGAAAAGACCTCCTTTCTATATATAGGAGTCTAAGGGGTCATAACATAATCAGAGCCGACATAACAATAATAATGTAAGGGCACAATAATAACAATAGTGGGCTTCTATGGGGCACAATAGTAACAATATGGGCACTACATGGGTACATCAATATAATAAGTGGGTTGTCCTAATAACAATAAGGGGTTACACTAGTAGCATAGGGGCCTAACAGTTAGGATACAAAGATGCAATTACATCAGGGTATACAGGCTAAACTCATAGGATGGTAGGGTTGATATTGAGAGGCCATCAAAAAGAGGTTTATCTGAGGGAGTTCCATGTTTAAGGGAACGACTACTGCCAAACCACACTTTCTAATATGGAATACAGTTGTATTGTCCACTTTCCCGGTCTGATTAATTTAATGAGTCTAGATGGGTAAACTCGTCGAAAAAAGAATTGAATCTTTGCCATATCTGATTAGTTTAATGAGTCTAGACAGGAAAACTCGTCGATTTTTTCACGTTTTAAGAGTCTGAAAAGTATCGTAAAAAGAACGAACCTATATCTTATCTGTGTAATTTAAAGAGTCTAGACTAGACAACTCAATGGTCTTTTCATATTTAGAGAGTCCGAAAATATCGTAAACTACAACTCCATGGTGGTCCCTTTGTCATAGTTGTTAACTAGGTGTGACAAAAGGGCAATAGTATACCCAGACCAATTAATTCTTCATTAGTTAATCTATTGAATCCGGATAAAGAGAAACCTAGTTTGTAATAGATGTCGACCTCATTTTGTTATGAGTACGAGGTGAAGGACTAAACTCGTTTTTCGTCATGAATTTTTAATGAGTTACGCGACGACAAATTCCACGTGAAAACATTAGAAAATTCAAACAGTAAATGAATATACTTTTCTTTTACCTCTAGAGATAATGATTTGGACAGCTTGATCATTTTGGGTTTGTCTATTGTTCCGATGTTTATGTCTTCGACAACTTTCTCCATAGGAACCAAAGTGGGATTCCCTGCTACATCATCTTGGCCAAACAAATATTCCAAAGGTATAAGACCTTTTGGAATATTGTTGTCCTTTAGCTGTAGTATATCAACTTGAGCTACCTCGATGACTTCATCATCCTTGTCTGTAAAGCTCATCCATGGAATAATCCTCAAACTCTCTGTTGGGCAATTTATTGGGCTTAAATTGCTACATTAAATTATCAACCAGGGAAACTCATAATCTTGTGATGATGCCAACACAATATATGCAGGAGTAGGCAACTAACTCTATGTCTAACTAAACTATTTAAGATTCAATACAATATGCAAGGGAAGAGGCTCCTAACTAAGGAGGTCCTGGTTGTCCTTCCCTACAGTATCATAGAGAAATCATTGATTACATGAAACTAAAAACTTAAAATGAAGACAAAAGAATGAACTTAATTATTGTTTAGATTCAAGTAGAGAGAGAGACTAACTTAGTCTCTTGATTGTCCTCTCTTGTACTAATCTAAACTAAACTAAGATTCATTCATAAGCATGAGAAATGAAATGACTTGAAACATAAAAGCACAAAAGAATGAATTTCAATTACCATATAAATCAATGGAGAGAGAGCCTAACTTAGACTCTTGGTTATCTCCTCATATGATACTTGAAACATAAAAGCAAAAGAGTGAATTTCAATTATCATGAAAATCAAATAGAGAGAGAGCCTAACTTAGACCCTTGGTTGTTCTCTCATGTGCTGATAAGATTCTAATTTAAAACTCATTCATCAATCACAAAATCCTCAAACATCAAACATATAAGAAATTAAATGAAATAAGATCTAATATGAAATAACATGTTTCTCTCATCCTTTTAGAGTGAGCTCAATTCTCTTAAGAACAAGACAAATTATTCCATATACTACATTAAGGAAACTTATATCTAAAAACTACATAATGGAAATAAAACTACATAATGGAAATATATGAAAAATGAAGCGTTATTCTATTCCATCATAAGTTGGATACAATGCTCTAAGAGTCCTCCCCTTGGAATGGAGGAGGTACTCCTATTTATACAATGAGAGGAGATAACAAACTCATAATGATGATCCACTAATCTCTCTTTTAGTTCCATACATTTCTCAACCATCTAGACACATAACCCTATCCTCCATGATTTCCTCCATGAGTTCCATGATCTTCTCCATGATCTTTTCCATGAGGCTTATCTTATCAAATTCGAATTTGATCATTCAAGGCCACATAAAGATGCCCTAGAAGCTTGCTTTGTGCCTACACATGTCAACAAACTCATTCTAATTGTTAGGTATAAGTATAAGCATCTTATTTTCTAAAGTTTAGCCATAAATTCACTTAAAAATGTTAAGAATTAATAACCTTTGGAAAAGCATAGTTATAACCCAATAATGAGGTAAATGGAATGATGTGGAGGTGGAATGGAGGTGACATGAAGGTAAAATGTGAAGATATTGGTGAATAATGGAGTGAAAATAGGGACCATTGTGAGGCCCAACACTCTCCTTCACTCTGAAGATAGTTATTTACCTGCTTATCATCCTAAAATAGCTGCCAATATTGCAAGTTATCTGGAACAAAGGGCCAATGCTTTACATGAATCTCAAATTTCCTTTTTGAAAAGATGAGGATTTTGAAATTTCTTGCAGTTGTAGCCAATGAATCTGCCATAATATTATGACTGCTTGGCACAACTGAAAGTGTGTATTCAAGATAAATTCTCAAAATATCTAAAACATCATTCCTATATTGTCTCATTCATGAATGTTGAGCTTGATATTCACCTTTAACTTGCTTGATCACATGTTTTGAATCAGCATAAACAACAATTCTTTGTGCACCCAATTTTTTCAAGATTTTTAATCCCGTGATCAGCACTTCGTACTCTGCCTCGTTGTTGGTGCAATCAAAAACTAGCTTGTATGATAATAATCTAACATTCTGAGCGACCTCACCTTGTTGATGATGTGGACTTCAGATCCAAATGCCAATTCTTGCCACGTCTTTCCCAAGAGCACCATCACAGTACATGGTCCAAGGACCATGCTCCTCTTCCAAGGGTTGGAAATCTAGTTTTTGATTTAGCTCAACTTTCTCTGCCTTGTCTAATGGTTGTTCTGATGAACTTGGCAGATTTTCTTTTCCTTGGTCAAAAATTGTTCTTATATAACCAAAAATATCGTGTACATCTTCTATTTCTATAAGCTGACTATCGACATCATTCAATCAACTATCATTATATAGAATAAATGATTCTAAATATGTACGTACAAAATTAATAGGATGATTATTCGACCTCTCCTTGCTAGTTATCATGAATTTCATTTTGGTTTCTCGGTACAATTTCCTCAATTGCCTGAAAATTGGGATGGTGGCATAGGAGAAGTCTAACTGCAGTGTGCCTCTTAGTTTCACTCCCTAGGACCTTGACAATAACATACCAAACCGTGGTGATATATCAGCTAACACCACATCCATTAAAACATTCTTTGCTATGACTTAGTCTAGGGATACTACCAAATCCTTGATTATACCAAGACAACGTACCTTATCAGAATCAAAAGAGTACAATTCATGGTATTTACGAGTTATTTCTAGACCCAAATTTTCCATGATGACTTTGGGCATTAAATTATGCGAGGCTCCAGAGTCAAGCATGGAGTTATGAAGGACGCATTGGTGGATTCTTAGACTTAGATAAAATTGAGTAACCTCACTATATTTTGGCTGACCATCTATGGACAGACCAAGAATTAATTCAGGGTGGTCATCCTCAAAATTAACCGTGTCAAACAAAGGATTAGATTTCAATATTTTAACTATATCAGACTTGTAATGACTATTTTTGACTACTTCAGTAAGAGGGATTGACACTTCCATCTTTGAAATTTCAGTTTCTAGATTGAATGAGCCAGATTTACCTACCTCTTTTTGTATGATGTCTCCCTTATTGGACTAATCTTTTGATGTATGATCCTTCTTCTAACTGTCACGTTCCTTGTTTCAATTGTTTCTAGATGGCTGATTTACTATGTTTTGGGTTAGCTACTGCAAGCTCTTTAACTTTACTTTGATAAACTTGGGGATTCGAATTCTGTTAGGTATCCTTCTACTGCGATGTCCTTTTCTGAATGGGAGTGATCGGGACATCCCCATTCCTTAAGGAATATTGCTTCTGTTGAGAGCTGAGTGCATTCAAGTATCCTCTTTAATAATCATCTGATTGGGTTTCTAATGCATAGTCATTTTCCAATATGTAGTCCTCATCTTTAGGTCCTTTTGTCTTCTTGATATACTCCTCATTTTCATTCAAGAAAATGGGATGGTGATGTTTCCAAAATAAGTGGTTCTCCTCAACAATTGGGTCTATTTTAACCTCTCATTCTCCTTGAGCATAGTTTTGTTGCAAGGGTGTCCAAACTTACTGCTATGATGTTGATGCCTCAAGAGCTCTCTTCTATCTTTGTTTTATCCTATACTAAGGCTATTGTTGGTTCCTGACTTGTGGATCTAGTTGTCTATCCGAATTTATCATTCTGTCTGCCATCCTCTCCATGGTTCTGATCAGTTTGCCTAGTTTAAGATTGGTGGAAGAAGAAGGTTCCTCTTTAATTGTTACTTTCTTCTCTAGTTTCTCATTTTTTAATTGAGACTTTTTAATCATTAAATTTTCTTCCACACTTACTGCATTATCCTAAATTTCTTCTAAAGTTGTAGAATATATTTCCCTTCGTTGATAAGCCATCTCTGGATCAAAGGCATCGAGATAGTGTTGAAGTGCCAAATCAGGTGGAGGTTTCATGTTAGTTGGAATAGAATTATAAATAAAATTGAACCTTATAGTAAAATCCTAAACCATCTCATTTGGACCCCTTTTCAACGTATTATACTTTGCTAAAATCTGCAATGGATTTCTCTTTTCTTGCCATTAGGCTAAGAGCAACTCGTTTAGACTCTGAGAACTATCAATGGATTTGGGTGCCAAGATACTGAACCATTTTTTCACATCTTTAGAAAAACTCTGAGCTATTAGTCGCATTTTGGCATCATCAGCATCAACCTCCTCTAAATCAATGAAATCAACCATTTTGTCAATATGCTCATTTTTTGTGATTCTCGGGCTGCCATAAACAAGAGGAATTCTTTGGCCAGAGGTCAGAGGTAAATCTGTGAACTGAGAAGGCAATACTAAGGGAGAAAATCTCACCATGACTAGTGGGGGAGGGTGTATGGGAACTATAATGGGTTGTGTTGGTAGGGATGAAGATGAAGGTAGGAATAAAGATATTTCGTGTTAGGTCCATATAATACTAGTGATTACCCCATTACTATCTAGTTGTATCGCTTATTAATATTGGTGTGCCCCTATTTTCCCCATATTGTTATTACTGTGTCCCATAGAATCCCTCTATTGTTATTTTTGTGGCTTTATATTATTATTGTTAGGTCGTCTGGGTTATATTGTGGCTCCTTAGACTCCTATAGATAGAAAGGAGGTTTTGTCATTTGAATCATCCAAGAATTGTTCATATGTGTAATGGAAAGTAGGTTGCCCCCTTGAAGAGGTTGAATTCTAAGGCATTCAACTATCATTTCTATCGTTTTGAGTTGGTTTCATAACATTTGGTATCAGAGCTTTGGATTCTAGGGTTTCGTTGCTCCAAATAGGTCGTTGTGGCATTTTCACTATAACTTTTTTTCTGCAACGTTTTAGAAGCTAAAAAAAAAATCCATTTGAGAAGAAATCGCACTAAACCTTCGGTCCAAATTTCATATATTTTTTCACTATATTTGCAGAGATATGATCTTAGGAAGTTGGTCTTTTTGCAGATTCCTGAATTACATTCCAAACAGGTGACCTGGGAAAAATCGTCATAACTTTCTCTTTGAGCATCGGATTGAAATGTTTTTAGAAGGTACAGAAAGAGGATGGACTATAGTTTCTTGTATATATTTTTCAGAGCCAATGGTTAAAACAGTGACTCATGGCACGTCGTACAAGTTCGCTATACTGAACTAGTTTATAATCAGGTCATTGTGGGAGATTTGGCATAATGTTAGAAAATTATATATTACGGAGCAATGGAACACATAAAATATTGCAGAAATGTAAACACAGAAAACACACAAAACAAGAGAGACACAGATATACGTGGTTCACCCAGTTTGGGCTACGTCCATCCCGAACAGCCAGTCCTTCCTTTCTATTATCCAGCAAAATGAAGAGACACAACCTACAGCAATTCGCTGTAATATCCTCTGTTTTCTCTCACAGTCTCACCTCTCTGTTTCTCGCTCACAGAATACACATCTATCTCACAGCCTCAAATACAATACCCTCATACAAAGAGAGGGGTTTCCTTCTAGGGCAAAAAACCCTAAACTAAACATAAGTTCTACCGTTAGATCATCCGCCTAATGAACGACCCAGATTGACTAGAAATTACTATACTTTTACAAGGCAATTTTACAGCTGTTTTTAGCCCCCCCTGGACCCCCCCTGCAGCGAATATTTTACGGGCGGCATTGTCGCCCCCATTTCGAACTGGGGTCCTATGTGGCGATACCTTTGAATATAGAATATAATCAGGCTCCACACCCAACAATCACCCACTTGGAGACTGATTGTAGCAACTCCACTGCTGCTCCATTTGCTGGACAATGACTCCTCTTTGGACCTGGTTGTTTCTCATCTTCATTGTCATCCTTGAAGACCAACTAAAACTGAGCATATTCTCAGTTTCTCCGCGGTTACAAGTTTTGTTAGCATATCTGCAGGATTCTGGCTAGTGTGTATCTTTTCCAGCTTCAACTCACCATCTTCCAACTGATCGTATGAAATAGTACTTGAGCTATATGTGTTTAGTCCTGGAATGAAATTCTGAGTTCTTTGCAAGATGAATGGCACTTTGGCTATCACTGTATAGTGTGCCCATATCATGCTCCTTACCCAATTCACCCATAAACCTTTGTAACCAAATCATTTCTTTACTAGCCTCTGTAGCAGCAACATACTCTGCTTCTGTTGTTGAAAGTGCAACAACATTTTGGATTTTTGAAACCCAACTGACAGTTGTTCCTCCAACAATAAATACATATACTGTAGTGCTCCTCCTGTTATCTCTGTCACCTGCCATATCTGCATCAACATATCCTTGTAGGGAGATTTTTGAACCACCAAAGCATAATGCTTGATTTGTGGTACCTTTCAAATATCTGAGAATCCATTTCACTGCCATCCAATGTTCCTTTCCTGGATTGTTCATTTACCTGCTTACAACTCCCACTGCATGTGCAATATCAGGCCTTGTGTAGACCATTGCATACATTAAGCTTCCAACTGCTGATGCATATGGAACTTTAGACATATAATCCATGTCTTCTTGGGTCTTTGGGCACATTTCCTTGCTAAGTTTGAAATGGCTAGCAAAAGGTGTACTGACTGGTTTTGCATTTTGCATGTTAAATCTTTTCAACACCTTTTGTATGTACTCATTCTGAGGCAATGTTAATTTATGATTTTTCCTATCTCTAGTTATTCTCCTACCAAGGATTTGTTTTGCAGCTCCCAAATCCTTCATTGCAAATGAATTTGCCAATTTTCTTTTGAGCACATTTATTTCTTGCATGTTATATCCTGCAACAAGCATGTCATCTACATACAGTAACAATATAATATAACTGCCATCATTTTGCTTTTTCAAATAGACATAATGATCAGAGTGACATCTAGTATAACCTTGTTTAGACATAAACTTGTCAAATTTTAGATACCACTACCTTGGAGCCTGTTTTAATCCATACAAGCTCTTCTTCAACCTACACACTAGTTTCTCCTTCCCTTTCACCTCATATCCTTGTGGCTGCTGCATATATATCTCTTCCTCCAAATCCCCATGGAGAAAAGCTGTCTTTACATCTAACTGCTCAAGATGCAAATATTCAGCTGCTACAAGACTTAAAATAGTTCTGATTGAAGTCATTTTAACAACAGGAGAAAATATTTCATCAAAATCAATACCTTTCTTCTGTGAAAACCCCTTCACCACAAGTCTATATTTATACCTCTGTTTTCCTCCATCTTCTTCCTTCAGCCTGTAAACCCATTTATTCTTCAATGTAGTTTTTCCTACAGGCAACCTGACTAAATCCCAAGTCTAGTTATGAATTAAGGAGTCCATCTCTTCTTCCATGGCTACCTCCCACTTATTCCTGCTTTCAACCTGCATTGCTTCTTCATAACATTCGGGTTCACCGGAATCAGTCAACAATAAATAATATAATGAAGGAGAGTATCATTCAGGGGGTCTACCTATCCTGGTAGATCTTCTAACACCACTTTCAGGTGTTTGGGGTGCCTTTTGTTGTTGTGGTGGTTGTTGTTTTTGTGGTTGTTGATTATTATTATTTTCAGGCACCTTTACTTTTTCAGTGATTTCATCAAGAACTGCGTATTCCTTGTTTTCCTTTTCCTGCAACTGATTCTTATACAAGACCTTTTCATTCAATATTACATCTCTGCTCCTAATGATTTTGTGATTTTTGTAATCATATAAGCGATAACCAAAATCATTAACACCATATCCAATAAAGGTACATTTCTTTGACTTTGCCTCAAGCTTTGTTCTATTTTCTTTATCAATATGGACAAAGGCCTCACAACCAAAAGGCTTTAAAATAGAGTAGTTTACCTTTTTACCTGTCCATGCTTCCTCTGGAACACCACCATCCAAGGAACTTGAAGGCCCTCTGTTTATCAGATAAACGGCAGTATCTACAGCATCTGCCCAAAACTGTAAAGGCAATCCTGCATGCAATCTCATGCACCTTGCACGCTCCGTGATTGTTCTATTCATCCTTTCTGACACACCATTTTCTTGTGGTGTTCTTGGAACTGTCTTCTCTCTGTGAATTCCATGCTCTGAACAGTACCTATCAAACTCTTTGCTGCAATATTCACCTCCATTGTCTGATCTAAGACACTTCAATTTCTTTCCTGTCTCAATCTCAACCAAAGCTTTCCATTTCTTGAAAGTATCAAATACATCATATTTATTATTAATACAATAAATCCAAGTTTTTCTAGTTGCATCATCAATAAAAGTAACATAATAACGAGAGCCACCGAGAGATGATACCTGAGCAGGTCCCCATACATCTGTATGCACAAGCTCTAATTTTTCATTCTTCTTTTCTTTCCCAACTATGAGAAATTTGACTCTCTTCTGTTTTCCATAAATGCAATTCTCACAGAAGTCCAAATCAACATTCTTCAAACCCGGCAACAAATTCCTTGAGTGAAGAATATTCATCCCCTTTTCACTCATGTGTCCGAGCCTATGATGCCATAACGCTGCATCTTCTCCTTTGGAAGTTAAAGCATTAACAGAGTTAGAAATACCATTGCATAAATACATTGTACCAACCTTTTCGCTATTTGCTATTACCAGGGCGCCTTTGGTGACCTTCCAAGCTTTATCTGTGAAAGTTGTCACACAACCTTCACCGCCTAACTGCCCCGTTGAAATCAGATTTTTCTTTAGATCTAGAATGTGCCTTACCTCCTTTAATATCCATTGGTTTCCATTCTGCTATCTTACAAGAACCCTACCCATTCCAACGATCTTACAGGGTTTATCATCACCCAGACGAACTTGTCCAAAATCTCCTTGAACATAGTCATGAAAGTATTTCTTATCAGGTGTGGCATGGAATGAAGCCCCTGAATCTACCACCCAGGAATCAGTAATATTTTCGAAGGAAAGAATCAAAGCATCTTGTAATACCTCACTTTTCACATTTGCTTCATGATTGTTTTCTTGCTGTGCATCTCCTCTTTTCCCTTCCGAGATCTACAGTCTTTCTTTAGGTGTCCTTTCTTTCCACTTTTCCAGCACACTATCCCCGATCTGGACTTGGATCTGTCTTTCCTTGATTTACTGCGATATCCTGAGCTCTTTCCTCTTTCCATTTTTCTTCCTCTAGACTCTGCGCTCAAATCATTTCCTGATGTCTCATCGGAGCTTTTCCGTCGCATTTCCTCACCAAGGATAGCGCCGACAACATCATCAAACTTTAAAGTACTAGATCTAGAAATGGAGTTACTAATGGCCATTACCAAACCATTCCAACTTTCTGGTAATGAGCACAAGAATAACAGAGCTCTAACTTCATCATCAAAGTTTACCCCTACAGAACTTAATTGACTTGTAACTGTATTAAAATCATTTAAATGGTTTTCAACAGATCCACCTTCCGACATATTCATATTAAATAACCGTTTCATAAGAAATACCTTGTTTGAGGTCGAGGGTTTTTCATACAGTTTCGACAACGTCTGCATCAAGCCCTATGTCGTGGTTTCCTTTGAAATGTTGAAGGCGACTGACGCAGCAAGGCACAACCGTATTGTCCCGACTGCCTTTCTATCGAGAAGGTTCCATTCTTCGTCTTTCATACCCGTCGGCATCTTTGTTTTTCCGCCCAATGGTAGGTATGGATCTTTCTGATACAGATAATATTCCATCTGCATCTTCCATAGCGAGAAGTTTTGGCCGTTAAATTTCTCGACCCTAAACTTACCATCTTCTGCCATTGCTCCCACTCAAACCAGGAACCCTTCTTTCCTGCGAGTTTATCAGCCAAATAGACCTTCGGCTCTGATACCAGTTGTTATAAAATTATATATTACGGAGAAATGGAACACATAAAATATTGCAGAAATGTAAACACAGAAAACACACAAAACAAGAGAGACATAGATATACGTGGTTCACCCAGTTTGGGCTACGTCCACCTCGAACAGCCAGTCCTTCCTTTCTATTATCCAGCAAAATGAAGAGACACAACCTACAGCAATTCGCTGTAATATCCTCTGTTTTCTCTCACAGTCTCACCTCTTTGTTTCTCGCTCACAGAATACACATCTATCTCACAGCCTCAAATACAATACCCTCATACAAAGAGAGGGGTTGCCTTCTAGGGCAAAAAACCCTAAACTAAACATAAGTTCTACCATCAGATCATCTGCCTAATGAATGGCCCAGATTGACTAGAAATTACTATACTTTTACAAGGCAATTTTACAGCTGTTTTTAGCTTCGGGGGCGCTGCCCCCGAAACCCCCCACCGGGGGGGCTCCCAAAGGTCGCAGCTGCCCACCTGGACCCCCCCGCAGTGAATATTTTACTGGTGGCGATACCTTTGAATATAGAAGATAATCAAGCTCCACACCCAACACATAACTCTTCCCTGGAGAATCCAATTTGAATCATACTAGTGGCATTGGAAAGATGACACAGAGGGCTACCACAGATCACAATTTCAGAACTAGATGATCTAAAGTTATAGAGATACATTAGATTCAATATCAATCTCCTACAAAGTGAAAAAAGGTGTGTAATTTTTTTAAAATTTTGCATAATCTTGGTTTGAAAATTTAGTTTGAAGGAATTCAAAGGGCATAGTAAAGCATTATTATTGGTAATTGATTCCTCGAGGAAAGAAAATGAAAACACCTAGTAAGCAACCTGAAAGCTCTAGCATGACTCATGAAGAAGAGGAAGAAATGCAACATGATATATCAAAATTACGAGACCAAGTGCAACAAGTGTCACTTGCAAAAAAAGGAACAGAATCTAAGATGGATGGTTTAAAGAAATATGTAGAAGCTAAGATGGATGGTTTAAAGAAAGGTGTACAAGCTAAGATGGATTGTTTAAAGAAAGGTGTAGAAGCTAAGATGAATGACGTGGAAGCTAAGATGGAAAATTTGAAGATAGATTTGAAGACAGGCATGGAAGATTTGAAGACAGATTTGAAGTCAGATTTAACAAAGTTTCTACAAGAAATGATTACTAATGGTGAAAGGGTAGTAAAGGAAACTCATGACGAGAACAGAAGAAATGTTAATCATGATTTCATATACTTTAATGTTGGATTGAAGACCCACCATATTCCAAAAATCGATATGAGGAAGTTTGATGGCAAGGATCCCACAACATGGATATTATAGATGGAGCAATTTTTTTATCTCAATAATGTGCAAAACACACAAAAGGTACATATTGCAACTTTATATTTGGAACCAAATCAGTTTGTATGGTATCAATGGATTTTCTCTCGTAAAAAAATTATCATTTGGGAAATTTTTATTAAATAATTGACAACACATTATAAGGATACAAAAAGCAACACTTTTTTTAGCCAATTGATAAGTCTCAAACAAAAGGGTTCAATAATGGAGCACATTGAGGAGTTTCAAAAATTGAACATAAGGGTAAAAAATATTCCAGAGGATCATATGATTGATGTGTTCATAGGGACTTTAAAGGATAATATCCAACATGGTGTTCGCCTCTGGGAACCTAATTCATTAGAAAAGGCATTCAGGTTAGAAAGAAAAATGGAAAGAAAAATTATGGCAACCAGGAAGTATACCACTCACAAATTTAAAGATGGAAGTTTTGTTGCCCCTAGTTTTCCACAACCTATAAGGTTGACACCACAACAATTGGAAGAAAAAAGAGCAAAAGGGCTTTGTTACAATTGTGATAGAAAATACACTAAAGGTCATAAGTGTGCTCAGAATAAATTATTCTACATAGATTATGAAGAGGAAGAAGAAAAGGAGCAAGAAAGGTCAAAAGAAGAGGATATACTCTAGGAACAAAGCTTAGATAAAGAAGAAATAAATCCAACCATATCTTGTAATGCATTGGCTGGAATTACCACTCCTCAAACCATCAAGATAGAAGGACAAATCAAGAAGAAAAAGGTAATAGTGTTGATTGATTCAGGAAGTACCCACAATTTTATTCATTGTAAGATAGCAAAAGAATTGAATTGCTTCCTATATCCAGCACTTGAGTGTCAGGTGATGATTGTAAATGGAGGAATGATAAATTGTTCTAGAAAGTGCCACAATATCAAGCTATCGAAGGGAGAATATGTATTGACTAGCCCGATGCTTTCCATTCCAATGGGAGGTGCTGATGCTGTACTAGGAGTCCAATGGCTACAATCCTTGGGTACAATAGCCTTTAATTTTCAAGAACTTTTAATGAAATTTTCTGTGGAAGGAAAGGAAGTTGAATTAAGGGGTATTGCAGGGAAACTGTGAAAGATAATCAACTCTAACTGTATGACAAAGCTTCTAAAAAAGCAACAAAGAGGTGTAATTGCAAAATTATATTCACTAGATGTTTCCACATCATAATCATCTATTTCTCCAGATCTCCAAAAAGTCTTGGACAATCATTCCAAGGTATTTGAGACTCCCAAAGGTCTCCCACCTATTTGTGATCATGATCATGCTATTCATTTGATTCCAGGAAGTGTTCCTCCAAACATCAGGTTGTACAGATATCCCTATGCCCAAAATAGTGAAATTGAATGTATGGTTGCAAAAATGCTAGACGATGGTATAATTCAACCTAGTCAAAGTTCTTTCTCTGCTCCAGTAGTATTGGTGCACAAGAAGGGTGGATCATGGTACATGTATTTAGATTATAGGGAGCTCAACAAGCTCACTATTAAAGATAAGTTTCCCATTCTTGTCATCGATGAATTACTGGATGAATTGCATGGATCAATTTACTTCACCAAGTTGGATCTTCATTCAGGATATCATCAAATCAGAATGAAGACTAAAGAAATTCTGAAAACAACATTTAGAACTCATGAGGTTCATTATGAATTTTTGGTCATGCCTTTTGTCTTTACCAATGCACCTTCTACATTTCAAGGTTTGATGAATTCCATTTTCAAACCCTTCTTCAAAACATTTTTGTCAGTATTTTTTGATGATATACTAATCTACAGCAAGTCTTGGAAGGATCATGTTGAACATGTTGTCAGGGTGCTACAATTATTGGAGGAGAAACAATTATATGCAAAAAGATCCAAATGTTTCTTTGGAGTACAAGAGGTGGACTATCTGGGTCATATTGTATCTCATGAAGGAGTTAAGGTAGACCCTAGCAAAATTAAAGCCATTAAGGAATGGAAAATCCCCACATCCATAAAGCATCTGCGAGGATTTCTCGGGTTGATAGTGTATTATCGCAAGTTTGTTAAGAATTACGGGAGAATAGCAACACCTCTAACAACATTATTGAAGAAATATGCATTTTCATGGACTCTAGAAGCAGCAAAGACCTTCGAACATCTTAAAGAGGCAATGTGCCAAGCACCGGTCTTGGCTACACCGGACTTCACAAAAACCTTTATTGTGGAATGTGATGCTTCAGGAAATGGAATTGGTGATGTTTTAATGCAAGATGAAAGACCCATTTCTTTTGAAAGTCATCCAATCAAGGGAAAGTTTTACACAGCTATTCATGAGAAGGAAATGTTGACAATACTACATGAACTTAAGAAATTGCGACCCTACCTAATGGGAAGACACTTCAAGGTAAAAACGGATCATGATAGCCTTAAATACTTTTTAGAACAAAGATTATCCTCTGAAGTGCAAAAAAAGTGGGTCACAAAGATGTTGGGTTATGACTTTGAAATCATCTACAAAAAAGGAAAGTAAAATGTGGTGGCACATGCAGTCTTAAGAAAGGATGAGGATGTGGAAGCATTGTTGTGCAACATTTCTATTATCCAACCAGAATGGATAAACGAAGTAAGGGAGGAATGAAAGAATGATGAAGAAGTGTGGGAACTTATTCGAAAGTTACAACAAGATTCCAGTACATCTGATACATTTAGCTGGAGAAATTATTCATTATGGTACAAAGATCGCTTATACCTCTGTAAGAATTCCCAACTCAAAGAAAATATTCTTATGGAATTGTACACTTCTCCCTTAGGAGGGAACTCGGGATTTTTAAAAACTTACCACAGTGTTAAGAAGGAATTTTTTTGGGGATGGCCTTAAATTAGATATTCAAAAGTTTGTGCTGGAAACAATTAAGACCCCAGGTCTATTACAACCTTTATCCATTCCAAGCCAATGTTGTGAGGAGATTTCAATGGATTTTATCACAGGTTTAACCAAGTCTGAGGGAAAGAGTGTCATCATGGTGGTAGTTGACAGACTTACCAAGTATGCACACTTTTGTGCATTATCACATGCATTTAAAGCCAATACAGTTTCTACTGTATTTATGGAAACAATTCAAAAGCTACATGGAAATCCAAATATTATTGTAAGTGACAGAGATCCCACTTTCACTGGTGGACAAAATCATTTTCTTGTCTTGTTACTTAGTTAGCTCATAGCTCATTTTATCATCCTCAATCTGATGGGCAAACAAAGTTAGTAAACAAATGTTTGGAAGGATATCTTCGTTGCTTTGTATCTGATAAACAAACACAATGGGTCAAATAGTTGCCTTTGGCTGAATGGTGGTATAACACTTCCTTCTATACAACAACAAAAATGACCCCATTTATGGCACTTTATGGATATCAGCCACCATCCATCATATCATATTTAAGAGAAAATTATAAGGTTCGAGCAGTGGAACATCACATCGAAAATCAACAACAAGTCCTCCAAGTCTTAAAGGATAACCTCATGTTGGCACAAAATATAATAAAATAACAGACAAATCAACATCGTAGCGAAAGGAGTTTTGATGTAGGTGATTGGGTATTCCTCCCTCTACAACCATATAAAAAACTTTCCCTCAAGCAAGCTAAGAAGGATAATAAATTATCACCAAAGTATTATGGTCCATACAAGGTGTTGCAAAATATTGGTACGATGGCATACAAATTGGAGCTTCCTGCACCTTCTCGAGTGCACCTAGTTTTCCATGTTTCATGTTTAAAGAAGGTTATAGGTGACAAGCTCCCAGTTCAAACAATATTGCCAGAACTTGATGAGGAAGGAAAAATTATATTAGAACCGGAAGCAGTCACAGAAATAAGAACTCAATAGCTACAAAATCAATCAATTTCGGAGTATCTCATCAAGTGGAAGAACTTATCCATTGAAGATTCCACATGGGAGGATGAGAATTTTAAACAGAAGCATCTAGAACTACTCAAAAAACACTTTTTTGAAGGAGAGGGGCATGTTAGGTCCCTATAATACTAGTGATTACCCCACTACTATTGTAATTGTATCGCTTATTAATATTATTGTGCCCCAATAGTCTCCACATTGTTATTAATGTGCCCCATAGAATCCCTCTATTTTTGTGGCTTTATATTATTATTGTTAGGTTGGTTGGGTTATATTGTGACTCCTTAGACTCCTATATATAAAAAGAAGGTATTTTTCATTTGAATCATCCAAGAATTTTTCATTTATGTAATGTAAAGGAGGTTGCCCCCTCGAGGAGGCTGAATTCTAAGGCATTCAACTATCTTTTCTATCTTTTTGAGCTGGTTTCATAACATTTCAGAGGTGTAGTAGAGGGTATAGAAGAAGATAAGATTTCAATCTGATACTAGATATAGGATTTTTCTACAGTAATTTGAAGTTGATCACCTAGGCTTTGATGTTTATCAAAACTAGACAAAAGATCGTGCTCAAATTTTAAAAATTGGGATTTCGAAAAAGTTTGAGTAAACAAAGATTTCAAGGCGGGTAAGTAAGAATCAAAATTTATGGGATCAAACACTATATCGATAAGGCAAGACTCAGATTCCAAACAAAAAAGGGATACCTCAAACTGAATATCAAAAGGGAGATCCTCAACACTTAGTATCTAATTTGGCAGGGAAGTAGTTCTTTCCATTTTCTTACTTTCAGTCTCGGGGAAAGGGATTTTAGGTTTTCTTAAGAATCTTTCAGGAACATGAATAGGAGAAGGGGGTTTCGGTTAGTGTTTGACCTGGTACATCTTTTAAGAGCCAAAATATTGACAGGGTCAAATACCATGTGGGGTAAAAGATATCAAACTTTAGTGGAACAAGGAGAATTCCAAACTTCAAAACAAAAGAATATCTTCAAGAGAAAAATTTTAATAGGTAATGATTAAGAGCTTACCAATGGAATGATGTTTGACTAAACTTGTGATTTGTTGACTTCTTCTCTTTTTGAACAACCTTTTAAGAATATTCGATTGGATCAACTGGATCATGATCTATATTTTTGTCTTGTTTGTCTCCTCGAAGTCAACTCTACAATCTTGACACTGCAATTATGGAATCAGCCTTTGCGAAACTTAGTCCTATCCTCCAGAGGACAAAATGTCAATGAAATCTTGTCATACACCCAGGGAAAATGAATCTTTCATTTCCTGACAATGACGTCAGTATATTATCACTCTTGATCTCGAAGGCTAAGGAAGAGGCCATCTGAGGTAACCACAGACCGATCTTTTGACTTGGTAGCTAGCCCTATCAGGCCGGAGAGGGCTCTCTGCAAAGAATAACAACCAAGAGGGCTGGATGGATTTAGGGTTTTAGGCTAGTTATATATTGCAGAGAGTTTTGTTTGTTGAAATCGAGTAGTTGGATGAGGAATAGGTCAAAGAAGCTAGGTCATGTAGAATAAGATATGATTGTAGTAATTCAAAGGGGCAAGGTATGAAAGTAGGCTAGTAGATTATGGTTTCTTGGGATGAGATGTTTTAGACACATTAGGAGCTAGGAAGAACATGAAAGATGTATTCTTCCTAAACTGAAGAAAAATGAACAAAATATGAAAATTTCCCCAAAATAGAGAATGTGAGATGATTAATGTTTATCAACTTGAAAGAGATCATAAAATAGACATGAAATGGAATATGGGGCAATAATACATTCATACAAATGAAGTTGAATAAAAAAACAATGCTAGATCACAGTACCATGGGTATCCCAAGGAAATAGCTACAACTCATCTATTAAAACTTGCCAAATATTGACACAATAGTGTCTCTAATCAATACTACAACATCCAACTGATCCCAAACTTTGAAAAGACTATAAAATATAGGATATAGACCTCAAAAAAATGCCTCCCAACCTCAGGGGTCAAATACATGAGAGGAGGAGCAATTTCACCAAAATTTGAACTCATAGCTAGTGTGTAGGGTGGTCAAAGTTACTTATCCCTAATTACAACTAAACTAATTCATTACACCACATGAAACATATTTACCTAATATATTTACCATAGGTAATGGTAAAAATACCATAATTACATTTAAAACATCAATTACATCAGTAAAAAGTTGATTTCCAAGGATGAAAATCAAATCTAGAGAAAAAACTGTGAAAAACAGGCAATTGGTCAAACGCACCCTGCATCTTCGAGGCTGATTTTGACTACCCTCCTAGTGTGCAAATTGAGTTCGCTCATTTCAAAGAATGTCATGTTCGGTTTCTAAATATACCTTTCGTTTCCGAAATGGATGTGACTTGGCCCTCCAAAAGTTGAATCGGCCAATACTGGTCCAAGGTGAAAAAAGAGGCAGAACATTGATTTTTTTGGTGTTTTTTCACGTTTTCACCTGTCATTTGTGAAAACCAAGGCTTGTAAAGTTTTTTTCCTACATCTACTCCCTGCTCTGAATCTAATGGTGGTCTTATTTTGGCCAAAAAGTGCCCCAAACAAAAGCACAGTGTCATGGGCGCTACACCTTTGGCATTCTAGATGTCAAAAAATTGTGTATGATTACTTGACAAGCACAAAAAATTCAAAATTACCCCAAAAGTTCTAAAAATTGGTGAAATGATTTTTGATCATGTGGTTTTTGCATGGAGTGGGGCTTCAACAAGGATGTCAAGTCTTCCTTCCTCATCTTGCTTTTTTAGGGCTTCAATCTTTGCATTAGATCTTCTAAGCTTTGCCCTTGCAATCGTGTTCCTCATGGCATAATGTTTTTCCATATTTATCTGAATGTCATTTTCTTGATTGGCCTTGTCTAGGAGCTTCTATAAATGTTGGTTTACTTTTTCAAGCCAATGATCCCAGTTCTCATTAATCATGATGGAAAACTATTCATTCCATGTGAGCTGATTTGCAAGCTTAGCCTCCTTTTGTCTTTCTAGTTCTAGAGCTCTTTTTAGCTGTCTAGTCCTAGGTCTACTTTTTGTTTCTTGTTCAAATTCACAACACCTATCACAAGCTTCATCAAGAAATTCCTTAGCTTTCATTTCTTCTATTCTTTCCTTAATGAGTTGAATCTCCATGACATCATGTTTGGCTTGAAGCTACCATTTTTATTGCAAATAATATGAAATAATATATTTGGACCTCTCTAAGTTGGTCTGGAGCTTCGTGATGAGTGCATATTTTTCCTTGATGACAATGCTAATGTCCTCATTTTCATCATGCTCATCTCAGTCAATAAGGTCAAAATCTTGTTCCGTCTCATGGAGGTCCTCCTCCTGATGTTGAATCTTTGTCCCTGTCATATTTTCTTTACCTCTATGTACCTGCTTTGTTGGTGAAGAAGGTAGGGCCCATCCCACAATATGTGGGCCAAACACCTGCCTATGACCTCTTTGATAAGTGTGTGCCAATATTACCAAACCTTCCCTCTTAAGCTTGATGACCTCAACTTGCTTATTCTGCTCCGACTCACTGATCTCATCTCTACTAGGTGACTCAATGAGCTCATGAAATGGTGATGGTGAAGGAGACTGATTTGATTATGATGTATGATCTGTGGGCTAAGGGAGAATGTTTCAGTATAGTCAATTCCTTTAACTTTTGAAGAACCCTTAGCAACAAGATGATCTTTATGTTTATCAACATTTATGTCTGGTCCAAATTTGGTTCTGTAAACCCAGTTGCATCTAACAATTTTTCGTCCCTTTAGAAGAGGAGAAAGATCCCATGTATCATTTTATAATAATGAATGATATTCTTCATTCATATATGCGTCCCAATCTAGATGGCCTGAAGCTTCTGCAAATTTTTCAGGATCATAATTCATTGAAGCTTGAGCCAGTAAAGAAGAGGCTCTGTCAAACTCAAAACATGTACATCTTTGATCAGTAGGATCACCTGCAAGAGAAACTACTACATCCTAAGTAGCAATGACCCATTTTGGAAGTTGAGGAGCTGAAGGAGGATCCTGAGAAGGTGGGGGAGGATTGTCATCCTCTTTCACCATCTGAAGAAGATATATTTTCAGAAGTAAAAGGGACAGAGAGAGGTGGCACATCCGTCGAACTAGGCTTGTAGGCTGATATATTTTCAACAAACTTTACATCTCTTCTAATGATAACATTTTTGGACTTAGGTGAAAGAAATCAATATCCTTTGACATCTTCAGAATATCTAACAAAAATACATTTTTCACTCTTAGGTTCTGTTGTGCCCTACAACAACCCCCCATTTCATAACATTTTTATCACAAATAATTTACATATGAAATGGGTCCCTTTTAAATTTTTAATCGGCATTAATAAACTTGTTCAGATAAGGTATGATAATCAAATGAATTTGTGCATAAAACCCTTGTTGAACAAACAATAATAAATTTTGGTTAAGTCCGAAAAAGGTAATCGCAAGATTGGTTGCCATCTTGGTTTTTCCCGATGCGATATCGCTATCGGCCATCGGCAATAGTCATATCACACACAGAAAAGGCACATACCTTTTCATCGATGCGACGCGATATCGGCAATCAACTATCGGCGCTATTTCTTGTGAAAAATGTTTTAAAGTTCCTACCCGATGCGATATCGCTATCGGCAGTCGGCAGAATCCTACGCATTTTCATAAGACGTTCATATCTTTTCTCCGATGCGATATCGCTATCGGCATTCGGTAAATCAATTGATATACATTTAAGGATTATGTTCGCGCGCTAATTCAATGTCGCAATCGGCGTTCGCTAAAGATCTTTCCCAAGTGATAATGTCACTCACACTTCCGATGCGATGTGATGACACTTAATGATGACCTCAGTTTCCAAAAGGTGATTATTTCAAAGCATTAAAGTTATATTTTAAACCCGATTTGACAAAAGCACAGATTTCAAAATGCCGTTAAGTAAAGGGATAAGGTAATGCATGCGTATTTAAAGCTTTGCCCCTTCGAATTAACGAGCAATTACGATTAGACCTTTGAAAAAATCTATTGCACGCTTTAAGGGGTCATTCGGTTTAATAACTTAAGTAATGGTCATTTATGGAGCTGCAGGCTGTAAAATCACCATCATTGCATATACGGTGCCTTCTCAAATCATTAGATCCGCAGCCTCTTTTGGAAATAATCTCACCACGCTTCAAATAATATATCTATCCCGTTATGGATTGTCATTGTTATTTCTTTGTTACGATTTCTCTTGCCTTTGTGTAGAATTCAACTGACGAGAGAAGTCTGAATATGATGGGAAAGAAGTTCAAGAAGGTGGCAGGTTCTACTGCAACACCTGTCTCAGGCCAAGCTGCTACAATCTCAAGGAAAGGCTTAATCTCAGACACTACATGCACTGGTCTTCCTGGTACTACATGGCAAGGGACATACAATTTTCTAGAAGCAGAACAACCAGAGGCGACAGTAACGGAGGCAAGTGTGGATGAACTTAGAAAGTCTGAGGCAACTCTTAAAGATTTGGCTGACTCCTTTCTGCACAGAATAGCAGCCAGAGAACAAGTCTTGCCTTATACTGATGTGGTACGTTGGGCAATTGAAGAAATTACTCTTACTAATAGAACCTTCCATACTAAGGATGGAAGGATTTTCGGTTCTTTCAAGCCTGACGACTTGAGACGGATGTATCATTTGCCCAATCCCGAGCAAGTCTATAACAGAGCCTTTGTGGAGAAATTCGCCAGAGAAAATGAATCACCATCCGAACTTCTCCGAGATTGGAGGCAAAATCCAGCAAAACACAAGCAGGATATGTCGGGTAAGTACTCCAATGCTTCTTTGGCTTCACCTTACTGCTATGCTGGAATTATGATGTGTAGATTGTGGGGATTTCATGATTCTGCAAATATCCATGTTGATATCGTTCCCTTAATGGACGCGGCCGTCAATAGTGTAATCATGGATTGGGCCACTATTCTGTCTGATAAGTTGGTCTTAGCTATTCGTGACTTTAGGGCCAAAACCAGAGTCACCGAAAGAAAAATCCCCCCCTTCTATTACTCTGCCTACATTATGGATACCCTTTGTTTTAATTCTGAGTTTCTTGTCCTTGGTTGGAGATGGACAACCCATGACCCAACACCTATTCATTTGTATCATCGCAAATTGTGGAAACCTTCTCACAAAGACCATTTGTATCAAATTTGCAATGGTTTTATGGTTCCCGTTCACTATTCTATCTTTGACAGACCTATCCCTAGAATTTCTTATGAAGCCTCTTTTGACCTACCAGCCGTAGCCCATTGGTTCGGCGAAGAATGTTTTTCCTATATCAGAGTTTTTGGAAGCAAGGCTAGGCCACATGTTCTCCCTTTGTACATGCCAGATAAATTGTTAGCCCGAGAAATCTCCTATCAAATCATGTCTGAGGGTGTAACACAAACTCTCAAAGAAGAGAAGAAGAGAGGATGGCCATCTTTTCCTTTAAGAATTGGAGTTTTTATGCTGCTAAATTATAAACATGCAGAAAAGGAAGCAGCAAAACTCCAAATGGTATCTCTAGCTTCTATTCCAAACAGACTCTATGACCTGAAAAAGACTGCTTTCATTGCCTTAGAACAGGCTAAGCTGACAAAAGTTGTTCATCAAGAAGACCAGTTTGACGACCTGTTCATGGGTGCCGATACAATAAGCCAAGTCAGACAACTTGCTGCAATGAGATATGAAGATGTGGAATTAGCTGAATTTAATAAACTTAGAAAGCAAAGGTTGCAAACTTTGCCCCTAAATTTATTATCTACAACCCCAACTTCATCCTCAAGCGAGCCTGATCAGCTGGAAACAAATTCACCTCCCGTTACAACTAGAGAACAGTAGGAAAGGCAAAACAAGCTGCAGGCAGAAAGGCAGCAAAAGGCACAAATTGAAGAAGAGCAAAGAAAGCAGAGGGAGCAAGAAGAACAGAGAAAAAGAGAGGAAGAAGAAAAAGAAAAGAAAGAACTAGAAGATAGGCAGAAAAAGGAATTGGAGGAACAGCAACAAAGAGTACAAGAGGAGCAACAGCGGGAGGCGTTCGAGGAACAACAGAGGATTGAAAAAGAAAAAGAACAGAGTAAGCAAATCTCTGTTGATACTGAATTGACTAAAGAATGGAACCAATTCGATTCCATTATAAGTGGTAAGGAAGCCTCCAAAGACTCAGATGCCTCAAAGACTCCCGATACTACTTTTTCTCCGGTTCTTGAAGGAACCAGTGGCCCACCCATGGTACAGAATGTTGAGGAAATTACTCAGAATCCATCTGATCAAGTTGATCTTCAGGTAGAGGAAATTCCTCCCCTAGACATTTTCTACAGCCCTAAGCATAGAGCCGTTGTAAGGCGCTCAAGGAAGAGGCGAAGGCTTGATCAACCTTCTGTTTCAAATGAGCAAACAGTCACGGGCAATGTCGTCTGGAAGGGAGAATTGGATCCCTCTGAAGATTTGACAAAGCTGTCGCAATTTGCGGGAGCTTATTCAGCAGCAACCATTGACAAAGCATCCGAAGTGAGTCTTCTTTTGAAGACTAAAGAGCATGAGGTATATGCATTGCAAGCAGAAGTGATAGAGGCCAAGAATAAGGCAGCACAGGCAGAAGAACAATTGCTGGCCCAACAACAAGAGAATCATTTGTTAACCCAGCAAATTGAAAAACTGAGGATAGACCAAAGTGACATTAAAAAAGCACAAGAATTGTCAGAGGCATTATCCCAGTTGGAGGCATCAAATGAGTTGTTAATGAAATGTAAAGAGGAGCAAATAGTTCAGCTGTCAGCACAGCTTGAAAGTATCAAAGGTGCCAAGAGTATTGATGATTTCAGAGCAGAGGCAACTCTGATAAATGGCGCATTGATATCTCAGACCAGACTTTTGTGCCAACAATTAGTTGAAGCTGAGACACTTTGTGACACATCTACAACAGTATGTGAACAAATCGAGAAAGCCAGGACTAACTTGGATCAGGCCGAAGATGAAATAACAGAGTATATAGAATGGCAAGACACTCCTGAAGGGCAAGCTGCAAATTTAGCCCGAATCTGTGTAACATACAAGCACATACTTTTCATGGAATGGGAAACACAGGTAATGAAGGCAGAAAGGGCAGCATCCAGATGCAAAACGATTGCCAGAAACATGATCAACCTAGTCAATGATACATTGTATCTGGCAAACATGATTTCACAATGCACACCTGGAAACATAACAACCGCAAACATGCTGGAGCACAGGAATTACCCTGAGCTGGAGACACAAGGGCGGTTAATTGCTGGGGTGAATACCTTGACTGCCGACGCATACTGGCTTTTCCTGATTAAACCAGATTCTCAAAGTTCGGCCCTTAACTGCCTAACAGATGCTCTCCGATACCTGATTACCGATTTCCAAGATGCCACATACGATGCACAGCTGACTTCACGCCTCAATACTCCACCAGAAGTAGAGCCAATGCTGGCGATATGTCAGCGAAAGAGTAAAGGCAAAGAGACAGCTGACTGAAGCATCGTCGCCGACTGCCGAATCACCCAAATGCAAAATGATATTTGTTAATGCCGATTTGTTAGTTTTCAGTTTTAGATATTTAAATATTTAGATTAGCATAGTATTTATAGACCCTTTCATTGTTTTGGAAAGGGTCGTAAAATTTTGTAAAAGACTTAAAGGCTGAAGTTTGCACTATTGTGCTTCAGTCTATATTCTTTTTGAAACTCGACCACTGGTCCTTAATTTTACTTGGAATGCTGTTTAAAGTAAATTGTGCACTATTGTCGTTTGCTTGGAATGCTTTCTGGTTGGAAGGAAGGACCGCGACATAGCGATTAATAAATTGGATTGATCAAACAGCTTGCATGGTACTATTATCTGTATCTATTCTCTTTTCAGTTATATGAATTGTTGTGTTATTACTTTGCTATTATTGATTACATGTATGTAATACAACAACAAGTCTGCATTTCATATCACTATTGAATGTTTTGTGATTTGTTATCTTTCACTCATGTATGTATCAATGATATAAATGACTAAGTACAGTAATTCGCTATTATCGCTCTGCGTAACTACTTACGCAGAGCAATCTCAAATGATTTAAACATCTATGCTTGTTTTGAATAATTGACCGGAGAATCCACAGTTTTATCATTTTTGGATCTATGCTTGTTGTTAGTGTCATCTATATGCCTGTCATTAAGCATAGGTTATCAAACGCTGCACTATCTGAATTGATAAGTCCCGGGATTAGCTTATAGTTATTATATTTCTTGTATAGTTTAGTTATTTGTTTATTATCATTTCATATCGTAAATCATCCATCCATCCCGTTTACTTATAATCTTTGGGAAACTGGTCCCGTTATCCCCAGTCGGAGCCACTATTCCAAACGGAAAAGGAGCTGCACTAAGTTCCGGACCGGGTGGTTTCCCCGATGTTGTTGCAACGAATTTCGGGGCATCAACATTTTTGGCGCTAGAAGGAGGGCCATCAACTATGAATGGCAAGTAGGTCCACGTCCACAAACCATTCTAAGAGTAATTCCCCCTCCAAAACCTCTTCTCCTTCTCAATCACATGTTGGTTCTCCAGCATATGATCAAGAAAAAGAAGAATCAACTACCACTGCTCACACCCATCATATTTCAGAACATTTAAGTCTTGAATCCCCTGAAGTTCAGTCTCTTATCCATAAACTTCAGAGCTTCTCGATTTCGCCTCAGAAATCTGAAGTATCACAAAGCAGTGTGACTTCGCAGTTAAGCTTATCTCATCCACTTACCAGACTTCAAAGTGAAAAACTCGGTATTGAACCTACTGAGTTTCCTTTACCAAAGAGGAAAAAGGCTAAGAAAATTATTGAAGGATCTGATAGTGAAAATCTTTCTTCCATATCCTCCATCTCCACTCCTCCTCTGCGAAGCCAACCATCCACTCCTTCGTTACACACTGTTGTTTGTCAGGGAATAAGTACTACAGCATCTCAAACTTCTCACTCTTCAACAATTTCTTCTCCTCAGTCATCTGGAATCCCAACAGTAGTAACAACCATTATCGCCAGCATAATGGCAGACCCATGGACTACACCTGGTGCAGTCAATATGCCTGGACCATTACATGATCTACCTGATGCTCCTGAAAAGTGGTTGCCTAAATTCAATCCAGATAACGGAACACAAGCTGAAGAACATATTAACAACTTCATGTTAGCTGTTAATCTAAAAGGAGTGACAGAACAAGATGTTGTTGTAAGGCTTTTCCCTTATACTCTGCAGGGATCGGCAGGATCCTGGTACTTCTCATTACCTTCTGGTTCTATTACCAGCTGGGCTATATGCCAAGAGCAGTTCCTTACCAAATATGGAGATGACAGGTCTCTGGCGACTTTAATAAATGACCTCTCCAATTTGAGAATAGAACATAGGGAACCAATAAAGGAGTTTAATGCTCGATTCAACAAACTCCTAAATAAAATCCCCACTGCTTCGAAGCCAAGTGAGCAAATCAGAAGCGAATGGTATATTACTGCCCTCCCTTCCAACATAGCTATTTTTGTTGACAGGGCTGGCAAACCTACCTTAGCCGAGAATATGAAGGAAGCACTTGCCGTTGAAAAACGGATAAATGCTCTAGAAAAGAAAGCAGTTTTGGAGGATAGAAAATCCAAAAAAGTTTCATTTAAAGAAGATTCCAAGAAAAAGGCCCCAAAAGACCCATACGACATGGAGGGTTTACAAAAGGTCCTCAAAACATTGTCTAACGAAATGATTGAAATTAAAAAACAGGTGGCTGAAACTTCAACCAAAAGACCGTTTAGAACTTTTAAGAAAACGGAAACAAAGCCACCTAATGTTATATCTAATGCAGACTCTGAACAAGAAGATGAAGAAGAGGAATCAACCTCACAAACGGATGATGAAGAAGAAGTAGTTGAGTGCCATGGCATGTGGGATTTCATACTCCCAAATTCTGACACTGAGAATCAAGAAGAAGCTTTTCCTGTTACTACAAGAAGTAAAATCGCTTCTGAACCTACTCAAACAACTACAAAAAAGAGGAGTGCAGGTGCTGCCACACCAAAAGAAAAAGTTCTCCCGAAGAAGTCTCCGGTAGCAGCCCCTCAAAACCAGCCTCCAATTTCTAATTCTCCTTCAACGTCCAAGACACTAGTGATATCTGACCATATGGAGTATAATATTGTCGATGACATGAAAAAGACCAAGGCAAACATAACCATGTTTGAACTAGGTAAATTAAAACATCAGCAAAAATTGCTCCTAAGGGAATTTAACGCTATTCCCTCTTCCCCTCTTCCCAGTTCAAAAGCTGCTAATGATTCAGGACAACCCCCTCCAGATATGGTCGAGGCTACCGATTCGGTTCTGATCGGAGATAGATCCAATTCTCATACCCCACCTTTCTTGCTCACCTATGAAATCTATAATCGAAATCTGCATAACTGTTTAATTGATTCAGGGGCTTCATCCAATATTATGCCAGCTTCAGTTTGTTCTAAACTGAACATAGAACCCCAGAAGTCCGCTATTCACATTGTACAGTTAGACAGAACCAAAGTACAGGTTATAGGAGAGATTAATTCCGTGACTATCAGGTTGTCTGCTGATCCCAGAATAGTACAGAGAATAGACATTTTGATAGCTGACATACCTGAATTCTACGGTTTAATTTTGAGCAGAGATTGGTCTGAGAAACTGCATGGATACATTTCCACGGATTGGTCACATATGTGGCTCCCCTACAAGGGTAAGCCAAATCAAATAAGGATCGACCGTGAGAAGCATATGACTCATACAGTAACCGATTTCGAGCAAGAAAACCAGCCGGTGGCCTTCAACAATAACATTTTGGGAAATTATTCTTCACAATCATTCTTTGGCAACTTTGTTGCCCAATCTTCCCCTTTTCCAGTCAACCATTGTACATCTCAAGTAGAAATTTTTTCACAATCCAATTTATCCAAATGCTTCAATGTAAATCAAAAGGATGTAAATATTTTTGTTAATTCTCCTTTATTTTGGTCTTTGTATTTTGATGGCTCTAAGTCCAGCGAGGGCTCAGGAGCAGGTTGCATTTTGGTTAGTCCAAAAGGCGAAAGGACAATGCTTTCCTGTAGATTAGAATTTGAATGCACCAATAATACGGCCGAATACGAAGCACTACTGCAGGGATTATATAAGGCAATTGACCTTAAAGTCCAATATATAAAAGTATTCGGCGATAGTGAGATCATTGTTAAACAGGTAAGGAATACAATTCATTGCCTTTCAAGCCACCTTAAGCATTATCAAACGCTAGTGCAAGATCTCACTTCGCATTTCTCAGCATTCAATATTTCTTCAATCCCAAGATCGCAAAATTCAGCAGCTGATTTACTAGCCAACGTAGCTTCCAAGCTCCTCCCTTCCGAAGACTATAGTCTTGATAGATTTTCTGTAGAGTTAATTTTTAGACCTTCAGTTCCTGATAACATCACTAACTGGAGGGTTTTCAACCATGACGAGGATATCTTGCAATTCTTAACCTCTGAAAAGTCCTATGACAATCAAATCATTGAAGAGGATGAGCATGATTCTCAGATAAAAGAAACATCTCAAGATAACATTATTCCTAAGCCTGTGGTAAAGCTTGAAGACCTTTATGACATTAAAGATAGGTTTAAACCTGTAATTAATGCTAAACTCCAAAGCTCTACTCTTAGGTTTGAATTGATTAATTTGGGAACGGCTCAAGCTCCTCAAAATATAAATTTAGGATTAGGACTTTCTACAGTAGAAAAGGAAGCATTTATCAAACTTTTAAGAAAAAACAAACAAGTTTTTGCTTGGAAGTATGACGACCTCAAGACATATGATACATCTATCATACAGCACACTATTCCTATGCTTCTCGATCAAAAACCAATCCAGCAGAAGTTAAGAAAAATCCATCCAAATTTGGAGAGCCAGATAAAGTCGGAACTTAATAAGCTCTTAAAAGCTAAGATTATCTTCCCTGTCCGACATTCAAACTGGGTCTCCAATATGGTACCAGTCAGGAAGAAAAACGGCGACATCCGAATCTGTATTGATTTCAGAAACTTGAATAAGGCAAGCTTGAAAGATAACTTCCCTCTGCCTACCATGGAGCAAATCCTTCAATCGGTAGCAGGATCTGAATTAATGTCTTTTCTAGACGGTTTCTCGGGATACAATCAAGTGTTGGTTCATCCTGATGACCAATTAAAAACTACATTCAGAACAAAATGGGGAACTTACGCATACCAAAAGATGCCTTTTGGACTCATAAATGCAGGAGCAACATTCCAAAGAGCTATGGATACAGCCTTTAGAGGGTTAATTAACCGGACAGTAGTCGTCTATCTTGATGATATTACTGTGTATTCTAAAAAGAGATATAATCACTTGCATGATTTAAATCAGATTTTTCAACGATGCAAAACATATGGTATCTCTCTTAACCCGAAAAAGTCTTTCTTCGCTCTTAACCAGGGCAAGCTCTTAGGGTTTATTGTATCTAAGGATGGCATTTATGTAGATCCTGATCGAATTAAAGAAATTTCTGAGATTCCTTTTCCACACAACAAAAAATCGATGCAGTCATTTTTAGGACAAATTAATTTCGTTAAGCGATTTGTTCCAGATTTTTCACAGATTGTACTACCACTCCAAAAGATGATTAAAAAGAATTCAACCTTCAGATGGGGATTAGAAGAAAAGCAAGCTTTTAATGATATTAAGCAATCCATAATCAATGTCCCAGCTCTGAATACTCCAAATCTTTCTAATCATTTTACATTGTATACTATTGCCTCTGACTTATCTTACGCAGCAGTACTCACACAGTTGAATGATGACAATTTGGAAGCGCCCATTTCGTTCTTTAGTTCAAACTTTCAAGGCGCCGAATTGAATTATTCCGAAATTGAGAAACAAGCTTTTGCTGTCTTTAAAGCAGTCAAACATTATCGACCCTTTCTTCTTAAAACCCACACTAAAGTAATAGTTCCTTTCTCAGCAGTTAGGCAACTATTAATCCAAAAGGAATTGGGAGAAAAGAGGGCAAATTGGGTCGCAGCCCTCCAAGAATATGATCTAGAAATAAAGCCAGCAAAGTTTGTTAAAGGTCAAGGTTTTTGCAGGATATTGGCAGGAGCATCAAACATTCCTGAATCGAGTGATACAGAGCAAAACCAAGAAGTTAATCAGCTAAGTATACCCGATTCCGAATCTCAATATTCAGATCTGATCTTTTATTTAAAGAATGGTTATGCACCTACCAATTTGTCCTACAAGAACAAAAGAGCCATTAGATTGAAAGCTAAGAGTTTTTCCCTTATTAATGATGTACTCTTCAGGAGAAACTATGATTCTGTCCTACTAAGATGCCTTGAGAAACCTGAAGCTCAAAAGGTTTTGCAGGAGCTACACGATGGACCGGCAGGAGGACATTTCGGAGCTGATACAACAGCTCATAAAGTCATTCATGCTAGATATTATTGGCCTACTTTGTTTAAGGACGCTCATGAATATGTAAGGAAATGCATCAAGTGCCAAACTGCCAGTGGAAGACAACAAAAGCCAGCTTTCCCCTTGCAACCAATCAACATTGAACAACCTTTTGAACAATGGGGATTGGACATCATTGGTGAAATAAATCCTTCTTCTTCCAAGCAACACAAGTATATCCTTACAGCAACTGATTACTTTACAAAGTGGGTAGAAGCAGTTCCATTGAAGACAACAAACTCTGAGGCGATCATCGAATTTATAGATCAGTTCATCATAACCAGGTTTGGTGTTCCAAACGCTCTTGTCTTTGATAATGCTTCTTATTTCTCAGGCAATGCAATGATTGATTTCGCTATCAAAAGAGGATTTAAATTAAAATATTCTGCTAACTACTACCCTCAGGGCAACGGCCTAGCAGAATCAACAAATAAAAATTTAATCAAAATCATTAAGCGAACAATTGAAGAGAATCATAAGAACTGGCATAAATCCTTGGTATTTGCATTATGGGCCGATAGGATAACACAGAAAGCTTCCATAGGGACCTCTCTGTTTAATCTTGTTTATGGAAAAGAAGCAGTCGTACCAACCAACCTTCTTCTTCCATCTTTAGCCCTAGTGCAATTTATAGACGAAACTCCTTCTTCTTCTATACAGTTTAGATATGATCAAATCCTCAAACTTGAAGAAGAAAGGGATAAAGCCAAGGTTACACATGCAAGACATCAGCAAGTCATTAAAGCAGCTTTTGATCTAGCCTCATCTAGCCCTAGACAATTTCAAGTCGGAGATCTAGTCCTGAAATGGGACAAAGCCCATGAAGATAAAGGTAAACATTCCAAATTTCAAAAAATGTGGCTAGGACCATTTCAGATCTGTGAAAAAGTAGGCCATTCCACATTCATTCTGCAAAATCTATCAGGGGTGAGGGATTCTCTCCCTGTCAATGGTCTAATTTTGAAGAAATTCTTTAATTGAGGAGGTAACCCCTTCTCTTTCTAGCTTGATAGTTTTTATATAGTTTGTAGGATTTGTAGAAATAAGAATGTGGGACATTCCCATTGACCTTTTGCTGTAATTAAAAGCTATCTCGCCATGACAATATTAATATTTACTTTTGAATAATAGCGTCTTAAAACAAGAGAGATCATTTCTAGGAAATTAGATATCTTTTTATTCTGAACATTACAGTCTAACCTTTGTAAACTTCACTCTGAACGAAGTTCTATGAGTCATCTTGAGTGTTTGAAATTAGTCCCCAAAGGTTATCTATATGAAAATAGGAGCTAATTCATCTTCAGCATCTTTAACTCTTAAACCTGTCATCCATTTATTCTTAAGAAGATAGTTGTTCATCCCATTCACCAAAAGTTTATGATTACTCAGAGTGTAATTCTAAAATATAAAAGATTAAAGATAAGAGGTCTTATTACAAGCCTGCTTACCATGTTCATAGGAAAATAATTTAACTGACATTACCAAAACTGCATATCAAACAGGGTAATGGCTTGAAATCTCAAGACAAGGGGTCTCATCACGAGCCAGCTTGTTCAGTTTAATTACTACCCGTGAATGGCATTGTCATTTATCTGGCCACCAAACCAGGACAATGGCTTTTATCTTAAGCAAAAAAGAAATTGAAATTCAAAAAATACAAGAATATCTTTTGAATTCATTATGTTTAATCACACTCTAAGGTGAATGGAACAATGGACAACAACATGGTTAAAAGGTAACCCTGCCAAGACTATGAATGTTTGCTGGCAGCAGAGGCTCTACCTGTGACAGAGGAGTTTATTTTAAAAGCTGATATGGAAAAGTGTTCTATTTTTTACCTTTATAAACCAGTAAGGACTTATTTTAATACTCGAAGTGCATTTATAAAAGGAGGAAGTCAAATGAAGAAACCTGTTTTATTCAGAATCAATAGACATCTAGTTATATTAGAAATTTCCTTTCTTTTATAAAGATTCTATTTGAAGAGGTGTAAGTATATTTGTTAATTCAGAGATAATTGGTTCTGCCAGCGAATCGCTAATTGTTGTGCCCTACAACAACCCCCCATTTCATAACATTTTTATCACAAATAATTTACATATGAAATGGGTCCCTTTTAAATTTTTAATCGGCATTAATAAACTTGTTCAGATAAGGTATGATAATCAAATGAATTTGTGCATAAAACCCTTGTTGAACAAACAATAAGCAATTTTTGGTTAAGTCCGAAAAAGGTAATCGCAAGGTTGGTTGCCATCTTGGTTTTTCCCGATGTGATATCGCTATCGGCCATCGGCAATAGTCATATCACACACGGAAAAGGCACATACCTTTTCATCGATGTGACGCGATATCGGCGATCAACTATCGGCGCTATTTCTTGTGAAAAATGTTTTAAAGTTCCTACCCGATGCGATATCGCTATCGGCAGTCGGTAGAATCCTACGCATTTTCATAAGACGTTCATATCTTTTCTCCGATGTGATATCGCTATCGGCATTCGGTAAATCAATTGATATACATTTAAGGATTATGTTCGCGCGGTAATTCAATGTCGCAATCGGCGTTCGCTAAAAGATCTTTCCCAAGTGATAATGTCACTCACACTTCCGATGCGATGCGATGACACTTAATGATGACCTCAGTTTCCAAAAGGTGATTATTTCAAAGCATTAAAGTTATATTTTAAACCCGATTTGACAAAAGCACAGATTTCAAAATGCCGTTAAGTAAAGGGATAAGGTAATGCATGCGTATTTAAAGCTTTGCCCCTTCGAATTAACGAGCAATTATGATTAGACCTTTGAAAAAATCTATTGCACGCTTTAAGGGGTCATTCGGTTTAATAACTTAAGTAATGGTCATTTATGGAGCTGCAGGCTGTAAAATCACCATCATTGCATATACAGTGCCTTCTCAAATCATTAGATCCGCAGCCTCTTTTGGAAATAATCTCACCACGCTTCAAATAATATATCTATCCCGTTATGGATTGTCATTGTTATTTCTTTGTTACGATTTCTCTTGCCTTTGTGTAGAATTCAACTGACGAGAGAAGTCTGAATATGATGGGAAAGAAGTTCAAGAAGGTGGCAGGTTCTACTGCAACACCTGTCTCAGGCCAAGCTGCTACAATCTCAAGGAAAGGCTTAATCTCAGACACTACATGCACTGGTCTTCCTGGTACTACATGGCAAGGGACATACAATTTGCTAGAAGCAGAACCACCAGAGGCGACAGTAACGGAGTCAAGTGTGGATGAACTTAGAAAGTCTGAGGCAACTCTTAAAGATTTGGCTGACTCCTTTCTGCACAGAATAGCAGCCAGAGAACAAGTCTTGCCTTATACTGATGTGGTACGTTGGGCAATTGAAGAAATTACTCTTACTAATAGAACCTTCCATACTAAGGATGGAAGGATTTTCGGTTCTTTCAAGCCTGACGACTTGAGACGGATGTATCATTTGCCCAATCCCGAGCAAGTCTATAACAGAGCCTTTGTGGAGAAATTCGCCAGAGAAAATGAATCACCATCCGAACTTCTCTGAGATTGGAGGAAAAATCCATCAAAACACAAGCAGGATATGTCGGGTAAGTACTCCAATGCTTCTTTGGCTTCACCTTACTGCTATGCTGGAATTATGATGTGTAGATTGTGGGGATTTCATGATTCTGCAAATATCCATGTTGATATGGTTCCCTTAATGGACGCGACCGTCAATAGTGTAATCATGGATTGGGCCACTATTCTCTCTGATAAGTTGGTCTTAGCTATTCGTGACTTTAGGGCCAAAACCAGAGTCACCGAAAGAAAAATCCCCCCCTTCTATTACTCTGCCTACATTATGGCTACCCTTTGTTTTAATTCTGAGTTCCCTGTCCTTGGTTGGAGATGGACAACCCATGACCCAACACCTATTCATTTGTATCATCGCAAATTGTGGAAACCTTCTCACAAAGACCATTTGTATCAAATTTGCAATGGTTTTATGGTTCCCGTTCACTATTCTATCTTTGACAGACCTATCCCTAGAATTTCTTATGAAGCCTCTTTTGACCTACCAGCCGTAGCCCATTGGTTCGGCGAAGAATGTTTTTCCTATATCAGAGTTTTTGGAAGCAAGGCTAGGCCACATGTTCTCCCTTTGTACATGCCAGATAAATTGTTAGCCCGAGAAATCTCCTATCAAATCATGTCTGAGGGTGTAACACAAACTCTCAAAGAAGAGAAGAAGAGAGGATGGCCATCTTTTCCTTTAAGAATTGGAGTTTTTACGCTGCTAAATTATAAACATGCAGAAAAGGAAGCAACAAAACTCCAAATGGTATCTCTAGCTTCTATTCCAAACAGACTCTATGACCCGAAAAAGACTGCTTTCATTGCCTTAGAACAGGCTAAGCTGACAAAAGTTGTTCATCAAGAAGACCAGTTTGACGACCTGTTCATGGGTGCCGATACAATAAGCCAAGTCAGACAACTTGCTGCAATGAGATATGAAGATGTGGAATTAGCTGAATTTAATAAACTTAGAAAGCAAAGGTTTCAAACTTTGCCCCTAAATTTATTATCTACAACCCCAACTTCATCCTCAAGCGAGCCTGATCAGCTGGAAACAAATTCACCTCCCGTTACAACTAGAGAACAGCAGGAAAGGAAAAACAAGCTGCAGGCAGAAAGGCAGCAAAAGGCACAAATTGAAGAAGAGCAAAGAAAGCAGAGGGAGCAAGAAGAACAGAGAAAAAGAGAGGAAGAAGAAAAAGAAAAGAAAGAACTAGAAGAGAGGCAGAAAAAGGAATTGGAGGAACAACAACAAAGAGTACAAGAGGAGCAACAGCGGGAGGTGTTCGAGGAACAACAGAGGATTGAAAAAGAAAAAGAACAGAGTAAGAAAATTTCTGTTGATACTGAATTGATTAAAGAATGGAACCAATTCGATTCCATTATAAGTGGTAAGGAAGCCTCCAAAGACTCAGATGCCTCAAAGACTCCCGATACTACTTTTTCTCCGGTTCTTGAAGGAACCAGCGGCCCACCCATGGTACAGAATGTTGAGGAAATTACTCAGAATCCATCTGATCAAGTTGATCTTCAGGTAGAGGAAATTCCTCCCCTAGACATTTTCTACAGCCCTAAGCATAGAGCCGTTGTAAGGCGCTCAAGGAAGAGGCGAAGGCTTGATCAACCTTATGTTTCAAATGAGCAAACAGTCACGGGCAATGTCGTCTGGAAGGGAGAATTGGATCCCTCTGAAGATTTGACAAAGCTGTCGCAATTTGCGGGAGCTTATTCAGCAGCAACCATTGACAAAGCATCCGAAGTGAGTCTTCTTTTGAAGACTAAAGAGCATGAGGTATATGCATTGCAAGCAGAAGTGATAGAGGCAAAGAATAAGGCAGCACAGGCAGAAGAACAATTGCTGGCCCAACAACAAGAGAATCATTTGTTAACCCAGCAAATTGAAAAACTGAGGATAGACCAAAGTGACATTAAAAAAGCACAAGAATTGTTAGAGGCATTATCCCAGTTGGAGGCATCAAATGAGCTGTTAATGAAATCTAAAGAGGAGCAAATAGTTCAGCTGTCAGCACAGCTTGAAAGTATCAAAGGTGCCAAGAGTATTGATGATTTCAGAGCAGAGGCAACTCTGATAAACGACGCATTGATATCTTAGACCAGACTTTTGTGCCAACAATTAGTTGAAGCTGAGACACTTTTTGACACATCTACAGCAGTATGTGAACAAATCGAGAAAGCCAGGACTAACTTGGATCAGGCCGAAGATGAAATAACAGAGTATATAGAATGGCAAGACACTCCTGAAGGGCAAGCTGCAAATTTAGCCCGAATCTGTGTAACATACAAGCACATACTTTTCATGGAATGGGAAACACAGGTAATGAAGGCAGAAAGGGCAGCATCCAGATGCAAAACGATTGCCAGAAACATGATCAACCTAGTCAATGATACATTGTATCTGGCAAACATGATTTCACAATGCACACCTGGAAACATAACAACCGCAAACATGCTGGAGCACAGGAATTACCCTGAGCTGGAGACACAAGGGCGGTTAATTGCTGGGGTGAATACCTTGACTGCCGACGCATACTGGATTTTCCTGATTAAACCACATTCTCAAAGGTCGGCCCTTAACTGCCTAACAGATGCTCTCCGATACCTGATTGCCGATTTCCAAGATGCCACATACGATGCACAGCTGACTTCACGCCTCAATACTCCACCATAAGTAGAGCCAATGCTGGCGATATGTCAGCGAAAGAGTAAAGGCAAAGAGACAGCTGACTGAAGCATCGTCGCCGACTGCCGAATCACCCAAATGCAAAATGATATTTGTTAATGCCGATTTGTTAGTTTTCAGTTTTAGATATTTAAATATTTAGATTAGCATAGTATTTATAGACCCTTTCATTGTTTTGGAAAGGGTCGTAAAATTTTGTAAAAGACTTAAAGGCTGAAGTTCGCACTATTGTGCTTCAGTCTATATTCTTTTTGAAACTCGACCACTGGTCCTTAATTTTACTTGGAATGCTGTTTAAAGTAAATTGTGCACTATTGTCGTTTGCTTGGAATGCTTTCTGGTTGGAAGGAAGGACCGCGACATAGCGATTAATAAATTGGATTGATCAAACAGCTTGCATGGTACTATTATCTGTATCTGTTCTCTTTTCAGTTATATGAATTGCTGTGTTATTACTTTGCTATTATTGATTACATGTATGTAATACAACAACAAGTCTGCATTTCATATCACTATTGAATGTTTTGTGATTTGTTATCTTTCACTCATGTATGTATCAATGATATAAATGACTAAGTGCAGTAATTCGCTATTATCGCTCTGCGTAACTACTTACGCAGAGCAATCTCAAATGATTTAAACATCTATGCTTGTTGTTAGTGTCATCTATATGCCTGTCATTAAGCATAGGTTATCAAACGCTGCACTGTCTGAATTGATAAGTCGCGGGATTAGCTTATAGTTATTATATTTCTTTTATAGTTTAGTTATTTGTTTATTATCATTTCATATCGTAAATCATCCATCCATCCCGTTTACTTATAATCTTTGGGAAACTAGTCCCGTTATCCCCAGTCGGAGCCACTATTCCAAACGGAAAAGGAGCTGCACTAAGTTCCGGACCGGGTGGTTTCCCCGATGTTGTTGCAACGAATTTCGGGGCATCAACAGGTTCTAAAGCTTTATGTTTCTCATATGGAATATGGGCCCATGCTTTACTTCCAAAAACATGAAAGTGACTTACATCTGGTTTAATTTAGCTCCATGCTTCTTCTGGAGTGAAATTATTTAAAACTTTAGTATGAGTGTGATTTACTATGTAATTTGCACACAATTAGGCATTTCCTTTAAGGTACAATTCTTCATTTTAGATACACCATTTTGTTGTGGAGTGTATGGAACAATATGTTGCATTTGAAATCCATGCTCAGTGCTAAAGTTGTTGAATTTGTTGTTAACATATTCTCTGCCATTATCAGATATTAGATTAATAATTTGATGTCTAGATTGTTTCTCAACAAAGGCCTTAAAGGCCAAGAACACGTTAAATACTTCACTCTTGAATTTTAAGAAGTATATCCAAGTTCATCTGGAGAAAACATCAATGAATGTAAAGAAATACTTGTAGCCAGAGAATGAAGCAACTGGAAGTGGACCACATAAATCACTATGCACAAGATGTAAAGGGGCTGAGGTGTGCCGAGAGGCACATTTTTCAAAACTATCTCAATTATGTTTTCAGAGTACACATCCGAAACAAACACCATCTCTACAAGATACCATAGGAAGACCTATCACCATATTTTCTTTACATAGAGCTTGAAGGGAGTTATAGTTTAAGTGACCAAATCGCTCATTCCAAAGTTTGCTCACTTCATCATTATGAGAAACAAATACTGAGGGAAGATTTGATGATCAGAAGTTGTTAAACTTATATAACCTTGTAGAATTATCAACAATTCCAGTAGCTAAAACATATCTAGGATCTCCTATCTCCTTAATTACAACATCATGAGGTGAAAATTAAATTATTTTACCTTCACCCGAATGAGTTATCTGATTTACAAATAGAAGGTTGCAAGATAAGGTTGGAACACATAATACGTCATTAAATTGACCATTGTTGAAATGAATAGTTCCAGTACCTACAACACTGAGAGATCTATCATCACTGACATATATATTTTTGGTGTTACAATCATTTAGAGAGGAAAACATGGCTTTGTTTTTGGCCATGTTATAAGAAGCTCCAGAATCAATGATCCACTCATGAGAATGAGAAGAAGAAGATACATTTAGTGCATAACTAGACTGATATGCTAGACAACCACATGCAGAAGTGTTATTCCCAAAGATGAAGTTGAAGTTGAAGAGCACTCCAAATGGATGTTATGCTTCTTGTTACACAAAAATATCGTCACCATGACTATTTGCAGTCAGTATGGGTCTATCATCACTTGTACTGTCCTCCTAAGCAAGTCTCAGACCTCAGCTCTTCAAGTCAAGCTTTGAAAATGAGAGAAAGACATTGAAAATCAACAAAGCTTTGGTTCCGCACTTTCTCTCACTGTTGCCTGCGGTCCTGCATCCCCTGTTCACATTACCTACGGACCTGCCCGCTCTATCCCTAAAGGAGTGGGTGCGAACCCCTGTGAAAGTCAAAAAGGCCCAAGTTTATTCTAAAAGACTCACTTTGGGTTAATTATAGATGATTCTAGAAGGAATTTTGACGTGGATTGTTCGCTCTTAGGTGTTTCATGCATCCCAAAAGAGAAGGAGCTAATCCCTTGATGAGAGGAGCTATCCCTTTGAAGGAGAACCTAGTAACTTCCCTCCATTGCACTATAAATTAAGGCATTGGGCTGGTTGCTAGAGAGGTTAGAAGCTGCACATTTTTGAGGGTAAATGCTGGTGGAATTGAGACTTCCTAGTTAAGCTTGAGAGGAGAGATCACATACATTTTTGGCTTCATTGGGAAGAGAGTGAAACTTGTCAAAGTAGAGGAGACTTATTGCTGGACCCTGGGAGGAGCTTGTACAGCATCAAGGCACAGGTTGTAAAGTTCTTCTTTGATTTGAATTAATACAATCAGATTCATTTTTCTCAACAAATTGTCTTATGTCATTTGTTTCATGAATTCCTTGATCATCATGACAAGTATTCTTTATGATATTGGCTTTTCAGGTGCTATTTAATTTGTTTGCTTGTTTGTGTTTGCAGATTCGCTACAAGGGAGCTCATTTGGATCAAAGGAGCGAGGCTTCCACAAACTTGCATTGGACCCAAGGCAGGCCTAAAACACTTGCTTGCCTTCGTTTATATGTTGCATATTTAGAGAAAGATAGTTTTTGATTGGCTTGCTTGTCACCAGATATCGTTAGATTCTAGGAAGTTCTATCTTGTCCGCAAGATAGACTCATTTCGTGTGACAAAATGGCGACTCCACTGGGGACTTGATTTCTTTATTTGCTTTACTTTGACCTGAGAAACTGTGTTTTGTTTCTATTTTTGGCTTATTGTGTGTGGAATTGGGTAGGTTTAGTTGATCTAGGATTATTTTTTGTTTTTCATAACTTTGGGAGAGGACCGCACCCTCAGCTTGGAACACAGTGCGGACCTCTCCACACTTTTGCTTTTAGCACAGAGCGGTACCGCACTTGTGTGAACGGTGGGCCTCCGGACCCTGCTAAAATTTTGAAAAACTTAAGATTTTCTCTTTCATTCAGTTTAGTTTATGTTTAGATGTTGTTATCCCCTGCCCAAACCTGCATATGACTTGTTAAGAACGTTTCTTAGGTTAATTCCATTGGTGTTAGGGTTTTAGGTGAAATTCCTAAAAGTTTTGGTTACCGAGCTTGGTTTTCATTTTGGTCTTGTAGTAGCTCAGAACTTAGAAGCTGTAGAAGCCTCAGATCACCTTGGTTTTTACTGGCCTTCTTATGAGTCTGACCATTTGAAAAATCTACCTTTGTTGAGGAATCCACCTTGTGTTTTCTCTTTGCGAAACTTCGAAAAGGCTTGTGTTAAAAGTTTGGATTTCATTTTAAGAAAAGAAAACAAAAATTGGTTGTTTTTTGACTGATTTGTGATTCTGGACAAATTAGTCCTTAGTTTTTTTATAGCTAAGTAAAACATCCTTGAAAAAGACATCTTGTAAGATTTGACTTCAAATAGTTTTTTATAGTTTATAGATCTCAAGATTAGTTATTTCCATAGTTTTGAGTGTTTTATAAAAAATAAAAAAACTCTTTTGGAAAAAGTTTGTTTTTGTAGTATTTGAGTGTTTTGAAAGAAAAGGGAATTTTTGCGAAAATAACTAGTTGTCTCGTTTTGAGTGCATTAGAAAAGACAAACAGCTCTTCTTTTAATTTGTTGTTTAAGAAAGATTTGTGTTTACAAGCATTTTCATTCTCAAACTCTTTCCTAGCTAGAAGTTCATTGAAGGGAAAAGATTGCTTAATCATCTTAGGTGCATTTTTTAGTGATTTCGAGTCGAGTCTTCACACCACACGTTTCATCTCCGCACCTTTTGACTTAAACAAAAAACAATAAAAATAACGCTTAAAGTAAAATCTATCTAGTAATCTTTTTGTTTCTAGGGCTCTAATACACCAACATAGCTTAGGCTAGTGTCTTGGAGTAGGGAGTAATTAACACTCCAAGATAGTAAAACAAACAAGTAGTTGTATCTTGCGGTAGGAGAAAAATCCAATTGTTGCATCTATGCTCTGGGAAAGCTCCTCTTAAAGGAGAAGCACAAGATCATGTCCGAACCAGTGTGGGAATCAATCCTTCCTCATTGGGAACAATGCCAGATATTCAAGTATTAAAAATGGAAACCTCGGATTAACCATTGTCGAGGAGCCTGGGGTCACTTATTGGTAAACCTTGGATTATGTCGAGGAGCCTTTAAGGGGATTGAGGTTGTTACTTTTCCCTTGCGTGCGTATCGGATCGTAGACTGTTCCCCCAGGTATATTTGTTTCCATTGGTAACCATAGTGACCATATTCTATAGGATTCTTCCTAAGGTGACAGTGGTGGGAAGATCCCACTGTTCCTGGAGCAGACGTCGGCTAGACTCACTTGGATTTTCTTGGGGGTTCTCTTCACTTGAGATGGTTTAGTGGAGGAACTTGTGCCAGTCTATTCATTAAGCAGGTTTCCGGGGTAACTGTTCCAACCGCCATTTCTATATTGAACTCTGCGACGTTAGATTTCATCACCAACTAGTGTTTTCAGTACGGAAAGTTACTGTTTGTGTGTGGTTTGATCTCCTAGATTCTTTAGGCGTGTGATTCAAATTTGTTTGGTTCTTTAGAGGCTTTAGGTGGTTTTCATTGAGATTTTACTTTGTTTTCGTGTGAAGTAGTTAAAATTTTTAATCGTGGCTGAATTACCGAGGAAGTCCCGTAGACTTCGGGGCCAACCTCCTGAGTTTTCACCGAGCCAGCCTGAAGGGTTAAGAGCCCTCGTAACTCCTAGAGACAGTAGAGTTGGGTCACCTGAAGAAGGAGAGTCTTCTTTAGTGGTACATCCTGATTTTCAAGCTTTAGTAGCAGATTATAATCCATAATCTGCGTCTGTTTTCGAAATTACTGGTAGCTTTTCATCTACTAGTGATATAGGTGAGGAACCTGAAATATCTGGACCTGAAAGTGAATTTGCGGCTACTCTGACATCGGGATTTATCTCTCCAACTTCTAGTGGTCCTGGTTCACCCATGGTAGAAAGAATAATTACCCAAAATCTTCCTTCTGGACTTATAGCTATTGAAGAACTTGCTACTTTGGAAGAAGTAGGCATCCATATCCCTGAAAATCAGCCTGTTATAGAACTTAGGGAGCGTGAATCAATCTTTTACAGTCCACCTAGGAGCAGTGCTTGGTATATTTCATTGACTAACCTTTTGGAAAACCCGGGGCTAAGTTTTTCACCACCTCATATTCCTTATCACCCAACACCTAGAGGTTACTATCCTCTGTTAAATATGTTAAGACAGTCGTCCATGTTTTCTCAATCTCCAGAATCCTTTTTGTACGACGGTCCTTCTGTTCCCTCTGGGTATCAATCACTTACTGGTACTTTTTCGGGAGCATCTCCTCAACCCATTGAACAACGATTATTAACCGGAAACAATGGTACTAAGCCGTTGAGTGTAGAAGATATTCTCATGATATCAGGTACTATTCCTAATCCTCAACCTCAAGGTGGCCAGTTACCGCCTGGGGGGTAGCCTCAAAATCCTTAATTATCACCTGGGGGGCAACCTCAAGGACAGTACATACCTACAGGACAGTACGTTCCTCAAGGTCAACCCCAGACTCAATATGTGCCTCAAGGTCAACCCCAGTATCAATATGTACCTCAAGGTCAACCCCAGCATCAGTACGTGCCTCAGGGTTATCAACCCCAAGGTCAATACTCGAACCAAGGTTTCCAACCACCTTCCAGTAAATCATATGTTCAAGGAACCGGAAATGTACCTCTGAATTATCAACACTACCCCCAACCTGGTTATGGTCCTCAATATTCTCAACCTGTTATGGGTCCGTACCCTGGAATGAACTTAGTGTGGGATCCATCGCAAACTCAACAGGTATTGCAACCGAATGTACAATTGTCATCTCAAACTGGACAACCCTTAGTTTTCATTTCACCCCAACAACCTGTCCAGTCTACTATTTAAACTTCTGTACCTTCTGTAGTTTCTCAGCCTGGGCCTAGTACGCCTCGTACTCCACCTCAAATGGCTGCTGCAACATCTGTTCAATCTACCCCACCTACTTCTGGAGTATCGACAGCTCCGGTTTCTACTGTTCCTGTATCAACTCCTCAGACATATTTACCTCAGTCTGGATCCACAATTCAAACTTCAGTTTAGATGCCTATAGGGCAACCTGGTTCAAGTACGGTTGTCACAAGTCAACCTCAATTTACTTATCAACCGTACGAGGGACAGTACCAATTCAGTCCTGTTGTACAACAGCCAATCTATCAGTATCAACCGTAGCCTGGGTATACATATCAACAACCTCAACAACCCCAGTACGGTTTGGTTAATACTGGTTTTCCCGGAGGATACAATATCCCAAATGCAATTCCAATTCCTAGTTATCCTGGATATCCTCCTCCTGGGGCTGGTCTCATGACCTAGAGTTTTAGGGGCCCTAATCGTCAGCGACCATTTATCGCAACTTTGGACTTGCCTGACTTGTTGCACCTAACGAACGACCCCATTAACTATCTTCCATTTTGGCTGCCAATGCCGAATAAGTTGCCTAGTGATATTCCTAAGTTTGAAGGAAAATCAGGAGGGGACCCATCGAACCATGTGATGACTTATCACCTCTGGTGTGTGTCTAATTCCATTTCAGATGATTCAATCCATTTAAGGCTTTTCCAACACACTCTAATTGGTCTTGCAGCCAAGTGGTACATTGAGTTACCGCGAGCCACTTTTTATAACTTTAGTCAGTTAGCTACTTCGTTTCTAACTCATTTTCAGTTGCTTGTCAGATATGACAATGGCACAGAACTATTAACGTCATTAAAGCAGTCAACATCCACTTACATTTTAGATCACATTCATGAATGGAGACATTGACGACGTTTAGTGAAGGTTTTTATTCCGGATCAGATCTTAACTGAATGGTTTGTAAAATCTTTATTACGAAAGATCACTGAGGATGTAGCTAAGGCCGGAGTCGTTACTGAGGAGCAAGTAATTGCTCAAGCATAGTACCTTGACTTAGTTTATACTCAGTCAGGTACGTTACATGAGAAAATCCCCGATCTTCCTAAGCAAAATCAAATCGTTGCAGCTCCTTCAGGGTCTCATGTCTCTGATGGTATGATTGGTACAGTTAATACCAAAAGTAAGAAGAAGTCTTCCACGAATTCTTCTCCTATCATAACCTTGCCAGATTCCTCGACAGGAGATTCTTCCACGGAAATTTCCGCTGATATTCATGTTGTAGAGTCATCTACAGCCAAATCAAAATCCGGTGGTAAGAAGAAATGGAAGAAGAAAAATAAAACAGATAAAAGTTCGGAAGAGAAACCAGAAAAAGTGGAATCAAATGATGAGAAACGCAAACCTCGTTATCCTTGTCTCATTTGTGACGAAGAGCATTTTACAAGAGACTACCCTCATTATGCAGAGGTTGCGAAAATTATCAAAGGTTCCAAAACGCCTGTTGTTTTGGAGGATCCTTTTCCAAGTCAAGATAGTAAGATGATAGGTTCTTCCTCAAATGCCAATGAAGAACCCATATTGATGATGTCCCATGTTAGGATTGTGACTCGATCACATGATTATGGAAGTAAAAGTCCTGTTGATGGTAAAGAAGTAGAATCTTCTCATTCTAACCCATCAACCTTAGCTCCTGGTTCCGATCCACTACAGATCGAGAAACCTAACCCAGACTTAGTAATCAAACTGCCCGCCAAGGGTATACTTCGAAAGTCAGCTTTCAATCCACATGCGAGAGCGGCTCATAACTATAACATTGTTGAAGATTTAGTTGTTTCACCTTCAGCAATGTCAGCTTTGGAAGTGCTGCAATCATGTCCAGCACAACGTAAATTACTATTTTCGGCTATAGGAGATGTTGACGTTCAGGACTCGAACCTTACAATTTTCAATATAGAAAATAGTACACCGTACTTACCTCATCAAATGGCTTTCTAGATCCCAGTGTTAGTAAAAACCAGACCTATTTACAGCACTGTGATTGATGAGGGAGCCTCAATGTGTATTATGTCGATACAGTGTTGGAGATCGCTTGGATCGCCTTCGCTAAATCAATCCCCGACGATTCTAAAGGCCTTCGATGGCCGTGGGTTTCATCCTTTTGGCATTCTACAGGATCTACCTATAGGGGTTGAAGGCAAAACTATTAATCTAGATGTGGAGGTGGTTGATGCCCCTCTAGATTACAACCTTCTCTTGGGTCGTAGTTGGTATTATGCTATGACAGTTGTTGTTTCATCAGTCTTTCAGCTTATAAAGTTCCCTCATAATGGAAAGATCGTAACTATAGAACAGCTGACTTACTTTTCATCCGACCCAGCCTCTTCTGAAAGTATTCAGCATGTCGGTAAAATGACTATCCCGTATAAGGATGTTGGAGTAGGATTAGTTAAAGATGTTGGTTTACTGGGAACTTTTCCTTTTCCTCCTATCAACGCATCGTCTTCTACTGCATCCATTCATATGATTTCATCAGACACCATTGTTTATGATTATCCTTGGATCGTACGTTCTGAATCTGAGATAGACTCATTTGGTAATGTAATGCCTTTGAGTCCATATGAAATTGTGTATCAGGCCGTGCAGTCGTTTTTCGAACCATCTTCAACCAAAATTGACTTAATGAATGTGGTCCATGAGGAATCACTTTTCACATCAAACTCGAATTCAACAACGTTTTCTGAACTTGTTCACACTAATGAGCAAATTCGTGAAATCCTACGTGTCGATGATTTACCATGGGAATATCTCCATCATAGATCTTCATTTTTACCCGAGAGTGATCGTTTTGAAAATGATTTTTCATCAATTTTTATGACTGAATATGTCAAGGAACCTCTGAATCCAATGAAAAATCCTGATTCAGAGTTAAATTTGTGAAACATTTCTCGAACTATTCCTGTTGACATTTCGGTTAAGCCTAGAATTGTTGAAAACATTCATATAGGTGCCTCGTGTACGGAAGATGAAATCCAAATATATAAGGCTCTATTTCAAGAATTCCGCGACGTGTTTGCCTGGTCATATGAGGAAATGCCATGAATTGACCCCGCCCATGAAATCAAAACTTACTCGGACGCTAAACCCGTTCGGCAATGTTTGCATCAGATTCACCCGAGAAAAGCTGCTGCTATTAGCAGAAGTTGGAAAATTACTCAAAGCAGGTTTCATTTATCTGATCCCGTTAACGGATTGGGTATCGAATATTGTTCCGGTTAACAAAAAGCAAGGGACAATAAGAATATGTATCGATTATAGGGACATTAATCGAGCCTGTCCAAAGGAAAATTACCCAACTCCCTATATCGATCAAATCATTGATGATTGTGCCGGTAGCGAAATATTCTCCTTCATGGAGGGTTTTTTCGGATACAATCAAATTAATATTCTACCTGTCGATCAACCAAAAATGACTTTCATTTTTCCATGGGGGACATTTTCTTATTGCAAATTACCTTTTGGGCTCAAGAATGCCGGGGAAACTTTTCAAAGGGCCATGTCTTATGCATTTCATGACATCAAGCACATTGTGCAACCATATCTCGATGATTTTCCTGCTCATTCATTACATCGAGTTGATCATCTCATCCATTTACGAGCAATCTTTATGAGGTGTAGGCATTATCGGATTAGGTTGAATCCACACAAGTGTGTTTTCTATATAGAAATGGGTCAGTTGCTGGGGTTTTTTGTTTCGAAAGCCGGAATTCGCGTCGATCCCTTGAAGGTTGAAGCTATTGTCAAATTTCCTCCTCCTTCGAGTCTACGCCAACTCCAAAGTTTGGAGGGGAAAGCAAATTTTTTACGACGATTCATTCCTAACTATGCCGAGGTTACAAAGGGTTTTACCCGGTTGTTGAAACATAATACTCCATTCTATTCGGATGAGATAGCTCAGAAATCTTTTGATGCACTAAAACATGCGTTGACCCATGCACCATTATTGCATCCTCCCATCTACAACTAGGACTACTTCTTGTATCTCGTCGCCTCCCATTCCACCATTGGAATGGTGTTAGTTTAGGAAGATGAAATCGGTATTGAACATGTCATATATTACCTTAGTCGAACATTAAATCCAACTAAGCTAAAATACTCACATGTGGAGAAATTGGCATTGGCAGCTGTTCAAGTTGTCCAACGTTTTCGTCATTACATTTTACTACGTAAAACTATAGTGATTTCTGATTGCAACCCTATGATCTATATTTTGACCAAGAAATTGCTAGGGGGAAAGTACTCCAAATGGATTTTCATCCTACAGGAGTTCGACTTGGAATTTGAAAAGTCTAAGTCGAAGAAATCTTTAGTTTTTGCGGAGTTAATGTGTGACTTCCCGCGTGTTGACACAGAAACTGTGGCAGAGGAGCCCATTGCGGATGAATCCTTGTTTCTAATAAGCACTTTAGATCTGTGGTATGGGGATATCATCATTTATCTCCAGACCCAATCCTTTCGGCCAGTAATTTCAAGGTTATAACGTCGCAAAGTATGATTCCAGTCCCAACAATTCAGGATTATTGGAGATACTCTTTATCACCGTGGGGTAGACTCTATTTTTTGACGTTGTTTAACTCACGAGGAAGCTGAAAGGGTTCTAAATGACTGTCACTCTGGAGCGTGTGGCGGTCATATTTCTGGGTACACCACAACCCAAAAGATATTGTGCGCTGGCTACTTCTGGCCATCCTTGGCTACGCGGTCCGAAAATGCCACAACTGCCAAATTTTTGATCGAAAGATGCACGCTCAACCTGCTACTCTCCACCCTATAATTGTCATCGGTCCATTTGCAAAATGGGGTATCTATTTTATTACATGTAAACCTCACTTGGCGGGGGGGCATGCGTATATCATCCTTGCGGTAGATTATTTTACCAAGTGGGCCGAGGCGATGCCTACATTTGAGGAGACGGCGAAACAACTACAATTTTCATGTTCAATCATATCATTGCTAGGTTTGGTGTTCCACAAGCGATTATCACCGATCATGGGTGTCATTTTCGAAATGTTATGATGACTGAACTTACAGGCCAGCTTGGCTTGTGTCACGATAGTTCAACTCCTTATTATCCACAAGCTAATGGTCTGTTTGAATCCATCAACAAATTTTTAGTCATCATGATCCGACGAATCATTGGGATTCATCGGTCGAATTGGCATAACATTCTATTTTCAGCGCTTTGGGCATATCGAACCTTAGTAAAAACGTCAACAGGGTTCACTCCTTTCCAACTAGTTTATGGTCTAGAAGCTGTGTTACCCATTGAATGCGAAATCCTTTCATTGCAAATGGCCATCGAGTTACTTTCAGCCACTTTTGAAGAGGACAAACGTTTGTTATACTTGGCTCAGCTAGATGAGAATCGATGTGATGTTGCATTGGCGATCGAAATTCATGCAAAATGTATTAAAGTTCAGTATGATAGAAATGTGACCCCTCGGAATTTTTCAGAAAGAGACCTAGTCTTATTGTACGATCAAGCTAATGAAAAATTAGGCGCTGGAAAATTCGTTCCTATGTGGCATGGTCCCTATGTTGTCAAGTGAAAGCTGGAAAAAGGGGCCTATGAATTGGTAGACTTTGATGGGGACTCTTAAGGTATTATGCTTAAAAAATGGGTGTGGATATTTTTTAGTTAGGATTTTTCTTTCTAACTGGTGTGTTTTAGTTTAAAAAGGGTGCTTAGCTTAGAGAGTGTTTTTTCCTCATTATTCCTGCTTATCTTGGTTTTACTCTTGATATTGCAGATGTCGACGCCTCTCCAAACATACATTGGTTTCGCTGATGGTGCTTGTCATAGTACACGGAACATTTCTTCCGTAGCTTGGGTTATCTATTCACCCTCTGACGAGTTGGTATCTATGCATGGGGTAAGCCTCGGTCAAACAATGAACAACATTGTAGAGTATAGTGCAGTGATTGAGTTATTATCTAAATCTATTTCATTTGGGATTCAGAGTTGATAGTGAGGTTAGATTCTGAACTCGTTGTATTACAGATTAATAGAGTATATGCCATTAGAAATCCATTGTTATTGAAATTACTTTTGAGAGTGCGTCTCTTGGAATGTGAATTTGATTATATTGAATATCAGCATATTCCAAGATCTTTAAATACATTAGCAGATGTAATTGCTTCTCCAATGTTAAGTAGACATTTGCAATAATCATACAAATAAATTTAAAAACATTCCATAATATGTTTTACAAGATAAGCCGATAATAGTGATATAGTATAATATAGGAGTGTGTCAAAATATACATCGTCCTCGATCATAGGTTGGAAAACACCTTATCATCGGCAAAAATGATATACAAAAAGCAAAAATTTCATATGTGTCTACAATAGGCAATCATCCTATCACTCATGATGATCTCGATAAGAAACCACTGTACAGGCCACCTTACAAAGGAACCTCCGAAAAGATCCTGGGACCCCAATCACACAGCATTGTAGTAGACGAGGAATGTCATCTATGCTAGTCTCTGGAATGTCTCTTGTCAAATGCTCTAGATGGCTCTCCAATTCGGCTAAGGTCTCTACTGATTCGTCCTGTGGGGCTGGTGCCGCTGCAGCTGGTTGTTTCCTCTTGTAAGGCCGGAGAGTGGCTGGTCACTGTGGACCCACATCTGCATTTGAAACTTTTACTATCATTTTTGGGATGAGATAAAAACAAAAAAAATTAAAATAGGAAAATGTTGAAAATGATTTTACCTGAGTCATCCCATTGCTCTCCTGATGGAAGAGCCATGTCTGGGTCACCGCAAAAATCTACCCCAACTTAAGGGAAGACCTGAATAGAAAAAACCTGGTTTTCCAACCAATGGAAATACTCAGGTTTGAATCGAACAACCTCTGTCCCCTCATCATGATGACGGGCCATAACTGCAACCCATCTCATCAGTTTGGGCTCTCGAGAAAGTCCAGGTCCAACAGTAAGGTGCTGCGGGACCAACATTGGGACCCTCTCCAGACCAAATCTCACAACTAAAGCACCATATCCAAAGGTCTTCAGTTGTCCGTTCTTGGCTCTGGTCAGTTGGCATTTTACATTGGTCAACACAGCATCGCACCAGTTGAAGATGATGCCTCGAAAGCAGTGAACTGCCATCCGCATCTGGGATCCAGTGGCAATATGTAGTGCGGCACTCCCAGAAATCCTGGTAACAGTAAATGCGATCACCATGAGTTCAGGACAGGATATGGTTTTGATGTCTATCCCTTTGTCTCTAGTCTGGTTGTTACAGAACTCTAGCCGGAGGCTATCGACAGACTGGCCACTTGGCCTAGTCCCAAAGAGAGTCAAGTCTTCACCTCTCTTAGGCAAACCAATCAAAAAGTATATGTCTGCCGGCTGCATTTGGAGCTGGTGGCCACAAATGAAGAAGCAATGGTCCTATATGCTCCACCTGTCTACCAGCCATTGCAAGAAGTCCACCTAGGCCCTCATGCCAGGTATGGCCCAGAATTTGTACAAGCCGCATGCCTTCAATGCATCGATCGAAGGTTGGTGATTTAACGCGGAAAGATCTACATCCTCATGCTCCCGTTCTCGCCAATCAAGCATGATGTATACTCTACATCCAACAAAAAGGCGAATTAGAATGCAAAAAATTTGGGTAAATTTTGAGAAATTTAGGGTTGAAAGCCCTTGCTGCGGGGATTGAACCCTCTCTGTTAGAGACAGTGCGTGGGTCCACACCTTGCCTTCACGGCAGGTGCGGACCCCTAACATTTTCCCCATTGAGAAAAAGTCAGGGTCCGCGGGCTGCCTGTGTTATGCTTGCGAGCCTTCGCGCATGGGTTTCTAACCTAAAAATCCTCTAAAAAATGAAATAAAACCCTAAAAAATGATTTGAAATGGATATAATTGAAGAGTAGGATGATGTGGATTACCTGGACGAGACGACGCTCAATTCCAACGGATGGATTTTCTGCAATCTTCATGGGAAGTTTCTGACCAAAAGCTCTATTTTCTCACCCAAATCTAAAACGGTAAAAATGAATTGACGAAAGCCCTTTTTATAAGTTTTTTGAATAAATCAATTGTAAATTTGTTTATGTTTCACTTTAGAAAGGTAAATTTTGCAGCATTTTTATCCGTTTTAAACATGTAAGAGTAATGTTTGAGTTTTTGTTCAAGATAATGGATTTTTCAAGAAATATTGGTCATTTTCGACGAAAAAACATTAGAGTCACCTTTAAGCTCTTTTTTGACTCCTAAAAAATGAAAAGATCGCTGAGTTTTCTTTTTAAACTTGTTAAAATGGAACTAAAAAGACGGTCCACTTACAACTCTTTTTCTGGCCGTAAAAACATGAAAAGGTTGCTGGATTTTTGTCGTTTCAAATTCGATATTGGTTATAAAACGACATGTCATTGATCGCTTTTTTAATTTTTCGGATTAGAGACACTAATTATGAAAGTACTCCTTGGTCGTAATGATCAAGCGGTTCTATCAAGTATTATTTTATACTTTTTTTGGCTTGGGAGACACAAATGTACAAAAAAGGTCAACCCTGGAGTCTTCTTAAGTTTTTTCAGACTCACTAAAATTGAAAAACACCGAGTTTCTCCTATACTGGACTCGTTAAAATTTAACAGTAAAGGACCTATTCAATTACAAATAGGAACAGACCACTCCTTCTTAGGGTTCGAATTTAAACTAAGTTGGACTCATCTGAAGGATGAGCTTATAACCAAGCAAATGTTATCCTCCTCAAGCTTGTCAAAAATAAAGAGGTACTTACCAAAAATGGTGGGGGAAAAGAGAGAAAAATGAACATGTTTGTCATACTTTGTAACCACTCTTGAACATGACACTTTTATTCACCTGGGTTGGGAAATCCTTTGCCTAACATTTGATCAAACCAAATTGAAAGTCTTCAGCTGGTTTCTGGGTATTAACTTTGGGTCAATTGTCACCAAACCATCTGCTGTGTCATTATGTGTTCAAGAGGTCAGTGCCAATAAGCCATTCATCTAAAAAATATCTGTCATCCATCTTGACCATCCCTGAGTCAGTCCTTGCAACTAAATTTCTTCAACTTGATCTATGATTTTGTGTTGTGGGCTTGCCTACGACGGATCACTTCCTATCGACTTTAGCTCATTATCTAGAAAGATGATCTAGAAATCGTCAGTACCTTGGGTTTTGCATGCCTCAATGGCAGGTTTCTCGCCTTCGACGATAGGTTGCATCATTGACCTTCGATCAAAGGACTCCGTGACATGTTCGACATCAACACATCTATTCACATCTCATGGATTGTACTGGGTACTTTGAGAGCCATTAACATTACTAGTGGTTTCTCTCACACTTGTTAACAATTTACATCATTGACTGGTAATCAAGTGGTTTCTACCATGTTCGACTTCAACACATTCATTTGCATGGTTAGAATCATACTATTTCGGGGAGTAGAAATGAAGACCCTGGATCTAGTTTCCACAATCTAGGCTGCGAGGAATTTTGTATTCATTATATTGTGGACTATTCATAAACAGATGGCTACATCCATATTGTGTCTACATGTGTCTATACTTGTGATTTATTACAAGATCATTCCTATATCAGAGCAGTAGTTAGTTTTCTAGTCAGTTTTGATCCGAGAATGGGAATGCCTACCTCAGCAATGATATGATCTCATATATATATTTTGCATTGAATGTTTTTACAAGTTCCAACCAAGATGTTATGCTCTTAACCTGCAAAGCGATACACAAACATAGAATTTGCGAAGAAAAGATACCGAGAACACAAAATATGTGAAGAAAATATACCCAAAGCACAGAATAGCAATGATTTTATTATCCAGAGAGAAATTTTCACAGGCCTCTTCGAGGGGGCAACCTTCAATAGAGCAGAGCTCGATTACAAAACAAGACACCATACTCCTCGCAGGGAGTCTCTATCCTTTATATATGACTCATACATGCAATACCACGAGCCAATATCGTGGATTTTATTAATACCATCTATCTAATACTACCGCCCATTTACCATCTAACTAATACTACCGCCCATTTGCAACTAACTGTGGTCCCGTCATTAATTGCGGGTTAACCACTTACAATTATTAATATGGGCTTTATTGACTCTTGACTATGACGTGATCCCATGACATAAATAAGGGGGTTACGGTGGGACCCTAACATGCCCTCCCCCTTAAGACTAGCCTTGTCCTCAAGGCTGAAGCTGCGGAAACTGCTGAAGAATAGCGGTTGGTTCCCAAGTTGCATCTTCCGGCGAGGTGTCTTTCCAATTGACTAGGACCTCCTTAATCACGTGGCCACGCAGGTGCTTGTCTCGTGTGTCTAGAACCTGTTCAGGTTGAAGCCAGATTGATCCTTCTTCATCCAATCCAAGTAGACTGGTTTGAACTCGGCAATTGTTCCCAATCACTTTCTTGAGGCACGATACATGGAAAACTGGGTGGATTTTTGATGTAGGTGGCAAAGCCAGCTTGTAAGCCACTTCTCCAATGCGCTGAAGTACTTGATATGGTCCGTAGAATTTTGGAGATAGCTTTTGACAGCCCTTGTCTTTGAGTGATGTTTGCTTATATGGTTGCAGCTTCAAAAAGACCTGATCCCCTTCTTGAAATTGGCGCTCTGAGCGATGTTGGTCAGCCTGTTGCTTCATACGGTTCTGAGCTTGATGAAGATTCTCGCGCAAGTGGGCCAGCATGGTTGCACGGTGTTGTAAGAGTTGATCCACTGCTTGTACTTTGGAGCACCCCGTGAGATAAGAAGTAGGGGACGGCGGAAGTTGTCCATAGACTGCTTCATAGGGAGTCATTTTTCTGGTGGCATGATAGTTGGTGTTATACCACCATTCCGCCAGAGGTAACCACTGTGCCCAAAGGTGTTGTTTTTCTGAAGTGAAACACCTAAGGTAGGTTTCTAGACATTTGTTGACGGCTTCGGTTTGACCATCTGTTTGCGGATGATATGAAGTACTGAGTTTGAGTTGAGTTCCTTGTATTCTGAAGAGCTCCTGCCAAAAATTACTGGTGAAGATTGGGTCGCGGTCGGACACAATCGAAGTGGGCATGCCATGCAATTTGAAGATTTGATCCATGAAAGTTTGAGCAACCAAAGTAGGTGTGAATGGTTGGGGTAGAGTGCAGAAATGGGCATACTTCGATAGTCGGTCCACAACCACCATGATGACTGATTTGTTCCCAGACTTTGGAAGACCTGTAATGAAATCCATGGAGACCTCCATCCAAATTGACGCCGGAATGGGCAATGGTTGTAATGTGCCTGGTGTGTTGACGGTTTCCCCCTTGTGGCATTGACAGACGTCATATTCTGCTACAAAAGTAAGGATGTCCTGTTTCATGCCGGTCCAAAAAAATGATCTTCTGGTGCGAGCGTATGTCTTCTGAAAGCCCGAATGTCCTGCAATGGGAGAGGAGTGCAATTCTGCCAAAATGCGACTTTTGAGGGTGGATGTTGGTGATATGACGACTCTGTCCTTGTAGCGAAGAATATTATTCTGCCACGAGTAGCCCTTGCTGGAATTAGGATCTGCCTGTAATTGAGAAATGAGTTGGGAGAGCTCAGGATGTGAAAACCATTCCTCGCGAGCCTCTTCAATCCAGTCTAGAATGGGGAGGGATATTGCGAGCAGAGTATTTTCCTCCTCAAATTGGCGTGACAATGCATCTGCTACCCTGTTGTCTTTCCCTTTCTTGTAAATGATCTCATAATCATAACCCAGCATTTTGGCTAACCATTTATTTTGTTGGGGGGAAGATAGGTGTTGCTCCAAAAAATATTTAATATTGTGATGATCTGTGCGGATTTGGAAACGTCGCCCCAACAAGTAAGGTCGCCAGGTCTCAACTGCATGTAAGATGGCCATCATTTTCTTCTCATAGGTAGATTGGCCCAAGTTCTTCCCATTTAGTTGTTGGCTGGTGAAGGCCAATGGTCGCCCTTCCTGCATTAAGACTGCTCCAATACCTGTTCCCGAAGCATCAGATTCAATGACAAATGTTTTGGTGAAGTCCAGTAGTGCTAAGACTGGAGTGGAACACATGGCGGTTTTGAGAGTGGTAAATGCCTGTTGTGCTTCTTCGTTCCAGAAGAAGGAATTTTTCTTGAGAGGTTGCGTTAGGGGCTTCGCTATGCGGCCATAGTTGCGGACAAATTTACGATAATAGACTGTGAGACCCAAAAATCCTCTCAAGCTTTTCAAGGTCTTAGGTTGAGGCCATTCTTGCATTGCCTGGATCTTTTTGGGATCAACCTTGACACCTTCACGGCCCACAATGTGGCCTAAATACTCAACTTCTTCCATGCCAAACGCACACTTAGACATTTTGACAAATAGTTTATGCTTGCAGAGCAGTTGCAAGAGGATATCTACATGCTTAAGATGTGCCGCCCAAGTGCCACTATAGATGAGGATGTAATCGAAGAAGACCAGGACAAATGTTCTAAGATATGGTCTGAGGAGGTGATTCATAAGGCTCTGAAAAGTAGAGGGGGCATTACAGAGACCAAATGGCATGACCAAGAACTCATAATGGCCTTCATGAGTTCTGAAAGCTGTCTTGGGAATGTCAACTTCCTTCATGTGAATTTGGTGGTAGCCTGAGCGAAGATCCAATTTAGTGAAGAATTGAGCCCCATTGAGTTCGTCCAGAAAATCGTCAACCACTGGGATGGGAAATTTATCTTTGACTGTTAACTTATTGAGGGCCCTGAAGTTTGGACACATCCGCCACTCCCCATCTTTCTTGAGGACCATGACGACTGGAGATGAGTAAGGACTAATACTAGGACGAATGACACCTGCTTCCAACAATTCCTTGATGATTTTTTCTATTTCATTCTTTTGGGTGAACGAATGTCTATATGGCCGCACATTTGGGGGTTGGGCCCCTGGGACCAATGTGATGCTATGATCATGTTCCCCTCGCGAGGGTGGAAGTTCATGAGGTTTGTCAAAGACCGTCCGATGTTTATTCAAAATATGTTGCATCTCAGGATGAATTGGCGAAGACATGGTATCTACTACCTGGATGGCATTAAATTGAGCTACTACTCCATGATGGCCCTTTTTTAACAATTTTTCCATACGATGCGAGCTTATGATAGAAGGGGCTCCCGCTTGTAGCCCACGGAGGGTATGTGTGTAGTCGTTTTGCTTAAAACTCATATATAACTCTTGGAAATCCATTGTGATTGGCCCAAGAGTGCGGAGCCATTCCGCGCCTAGGACAATGTCGCAACCCCCCATGTGTATTGCAAACATGTGGGTTTTCAATTGATAATCCCCCATTTGAATTTTGACATTTTCACAGCGACCTTCACATTTCATTGTGCCTCCATCTGCAATCTAGACTTGGAAGTTAGAAACTGCTCAGACATAACAATGTGCTGCTTCAGCGATCTTTTGGTGGATGAAATTATGGGTACTTCCACTATCAATCAAAACTATTACTGGCCGATGTTTAAGAAAACCCCTGATTTTGAGAGTTTGAGGTGAAGAAATTCCTGCCAATGCATGTAGCGAAATCATTGGTTCATCAGATACCATCTCCTGTTGGTTATCTTCTTCGGTCGCCTCTGGTTCCTCAAGTGGTGGATCTTCCTCGGTGGTGCTGTAGTCAGTGGCATCTATTTGAAAAAACTTGTGCTCTTTGCATTTATGACCCGAGGAATATTTTTCATCACAGTAGTAACATAGTCCTTGCTTCCTTATTTCAGCCATTTCTGCAGGTGACACCTTTTGAATCTTAAGTGTTTGGGTCATATTGGGAGCCTGTGAGGGACGACCTTTAGCAGGAAAGTTGGGGCGGCTGGATTGAGCTGTTAATGCCCGTTCCACCTTACGGGCTACCTGGCAAGCCTCGTTCCATGTGGGGGGGTGGTGGAGTAGAACCTGAGCTTTGATGGCTTCTTTAAGACCGCTGATAAAGCATTCCATGTAGAATTCATCTGTGAGACCCTTAGTGCGGAAGGCTAAGGCTTCAAAAGCGGTAATATATTCATCCACTGTACCCGTCTATCGGAGCTTAGTGAGACGCCCCAAAAAAGAGTCTTCCTGTTCAAAGCGATTTCGAAGAGCTTTGGTAAATTGACCCCAATTCTGAAATTGTCCATTGCAACGCTGATACCATTCCTTCCATTGCCATCGTTCACTGTCCAAGTACATGGTGCCCACCATAAGCTTAGTCCCCTCATCTATGATATGATTCAATTGAAAATACTGCTCCATTTGTGCTAGCCATGCGGACGTGTGAGAACCGTCAAATTTATGCATATCCAACTTGGGAGGTCTCTGATTGGGTGGTGGATGGGTGTGCCAGACGTGAGGAGAGTGGCTAGACTCCCCCTCATGGTATTCATGACCCTTATACGCCTCCTCGTGGGCTGGCTCCTTGCCCTTGTCCTGTAGTAGGCAATCTAATCCTTTAAGATGATTTTCGATCCTTTCCATCGCAGAGTGGAGGGAGTGCACATCTTCTTCTATTTTTTCTATCCTTTCATTGGCCATTGCTTGAGTGCGAGTTTCTACCATACACCCGTCTGACGAAAATTTGGGATCGCCGAAAATTGTTTTTACTAAGAATTGAATGGTACCACCTTTCTTAGCTCGTCGTCCTGATTCTGATGGGCTAGGTCACCAATAAGCGCCCTGGAAGATCTCAGACTTTTTTTTTTTTTTTTAGAAAACTCCTAACGGAGTTTTACTCCTTTCTGATCAATAATGCAGTCGCCAAATCCTCAAAATGTCAATGCCACCAAAAGTCCTGCGAAAATTATATCCCGGTACAGGAATCCTTTCCAACTACTCTGATCTGGTGAATCTGGGAGATCTGAATGGTGGAACAACTGTTGCTGCTGATCTGGAATATCCGATCTGGTGGATCTGAGAGATCTGAATGGTGGAACAACTGTTGCTGCTGATCTGGAATAGATGATGTGTGAACCCTCGAGAGAAAGGGAAATATGGTCTTGGGGAGTGTCAGGTGCTACAGATCGCAATATACATAAGGGTCTGACAGTAGTACTCGGCCCAATGTTTCAGGGCTCTAACTAAGGAGGATCGACCGTACCCTTAGCCGTACAACCTGACTACCCTATCGTACGGGCGAGTAATCTCTCCGAGTGCTGTTCTCGGTGTACTGTAGCCACAAGACGGCCGAATTTTTATTTATGGCGAGGTTTCAAGGGAGCTAGGGGGCTTCCTATATACCCAGAGGGTACGTGGAAGACAGTCCGTGTGCGGTTCTGTCTAATGCGCTACTACTCGAAGGGGTACCCACAGGGGTTACAAGGGAGTCCAACAGACGTGACCACCTCTTGTATTTCCTGCGTGCATGCCTCCCCAAATCCGCAGGTTTATGCGATTAACGACAGATCCCGTGGTTTAAACACGCCGGAACACGTCTCTAGCCTAAAAAAATTTTGCTAAAATTTGGAGATCCCACCGAGCCCTGGAAAGTGCTCTGATACCACTTGTTATGCTCTTAACCTGCAAAGCGATACCCAAACATAGAATTTGCGAAGAAAAGATGCCGAGAACACAAAATATGCGAAGAAAATATACCCAGAGCACAGAATAGCAATGATTTTATTATCCAGAGAGAAATGTTCACAGTCCTCTTCGAGGGGGCAACCTCCAATAGAGCAGAGCTCGATTATAAAACAAGACACCATACTCCTCGCAGGGAGTCTCTATCCTTTATATATGACTCATACATGCAATACCACGAGCCAATATCGTGGATTTTATTAATACCATCTATCTAATACTACCACCCATTTACCATCTAACTAATACTACTGCCCATTTGCAACTAACTGTGGTCCCGTCATTAATTGTGTGTTAACCACTTACAATTATTAATATGGGCTTTATTGACTCTTGACTATGACTTGATCCCATGACATAAATAAGGGGGTTAGGGTGGGACCCTAACACAAGCTCTCCACAAGATGATCCTCGAAATGATAAAGTACTTCACTCTTCCTAGATGATAAATAAAATCCTCATCTACTACAGACTTCACACTTTAGGGGGCAATCTGTTACATAAAAATATCGTCACCATGACTATTTACAGTCAGTATGGGTCTATCATCACTTGTACTGTCCTCCTAAGAAAGTATCAGACCTCAGCTCTTCAAGTCAAGCTTTGAAAATGAGAGAAAGACATTGAAAATCAACAAAGCTCTGGTTCCGCACTTTCTCTCACTGTTGCCTGCGGTCCCGCACCCCCTGTTCACATTACCTGCAGACCTGCCCACTCTGTCCCTAAAGGAATGGGTGTGGACCCCTGTGAAAGTAAAAAAGGCCCAAGTTTATTCTAAAAAACTCACTTTGGGTTAATTCTATATGATTCTAGAAGGAATTTTGACGTGGATTGTTCGCTCTTAGGTGGTTCATGCATCCCAAAAGAGAAGGAGCTAATCCCTTGATGAGAGGAGCTTTCCCTTTGAAGGAGGGCTTTATCCCTTTGAAGGAGGACCTAGTAACTTCCCTCCATTGCACTATAAATTAAGGCATTGTGCTGGTTACTAGAGAGGTTAGAAGTTGAACATTTTTTATGGTAAATGCTGGTGGAATTAAGACTTCCTAGTTAAGCTTGAGAGGAGAGATCACATACCTTTTTGGCTTCATTGGGAAGACAGTGAAACTTGTCAAAGTAGAGGAGACTTCTTGTTGGACCCTGGGAGGAGCTTGTACATCATCAAGGCAGAGGTTGTAAAGTTCTTCTTTGATTTGAATTAATACAATCAGATTCATTACTTCTCAACAAAATGCCTTATGTCATTTGTTTCATGAATTCCTTGATCATCATGATAAGTATGCTTTAGGATATTGGATTTTGAGGTTCTATTTAATTTGTTTACTTGTTTGTGTTTGCAGATTCGCTACAAGGGAGCTCATTTCGATCAAAGGAGCGAGGCTTCCACAAACTTGCATTCGACCCAAGGTAGGCCTAAAACACTTGTTTTCCTTCATTTATATGTTGCATATTTAGAGAAAGATAGTTTTTGATTGGCTTGCTTGTCACTAGATATCATTAGATTCTAGGAAGGTCTATCTTGTCTGCAAGATCGACTCATTCCGTGTGACACTTCTTCATTGCTACTTCTAAGGCTTCCATCTTCTTAAATCATTTGGATTCTATGTGGCCATCTTAATTGCAAAATTTTCATTGATATTGAAATTTCTTAGGACCCTTGTTTGTTTTAGGACCAATCCTTTTAGGATATTGCTTCTTAGGATTCTTTGAATTGGGCTGTTGTTGGGAAGCTAAGGCTTTATTAGAAGAGTTTCCAAGATTAAGAAGACCCCTACTTCCTACAATAGTGTGTCCTCTAAAACTTCCTTAACACTCTCTACATATAGGAATAGGCCTTCCATGTGACATAGCATTGGTTTCATTACTAGTGATTCTTGAACTATGAAAGGAAGGAAAATGATATTTCATTATAGGGAGGTTTATAGTTCCTTAAGTAATAATAAGGTATATTAAGGGTCATCAGGTGCTAAATTGCGTGAGACTTAGTCAAAGTGAAAAGGCAAGAATATGTAGGAGTGGTTTATCGTGAGGAGATTAAGCAGTAAGTGGTTTTTGGAGGGAACCCCCCGATTCCACTCACTGTTGGACACATAGAAAGTAGGTGGGGTGAGAATTCCGATTTATTGGGTGGGTATTCTTTGCATAGTTTTCCCACCCAAAATCAATGCCTTCCATTGGATCTATTGTGTGGGGATCGACGGTAGTGAAGATACGTGTAGTTTGAATGATCAGCATTAGGTGGTGTCCATCAGATTTGATGGAGGAAACCTACAGTGGAGGTTGATTCCATTAAAGACTAGTTTTGATATTTGCACCAAGTTTGTGGAAAAGCAGAACTATAGTCCCGTGTGTTTGTTTTATTGCCTGCCTTTTCCAATGTTAAGTGAGGTTTTTTTCGTTAAGTCCGTTGCTTCAATGTTAAGTGTGGGTTTTCGTATTTTTTGAAGTTTTTAAGAAACAAGGTTGTTAAAGTAGTTGTGGGGATTACGCTCCCTGTTGTGAACTACTTTGATCGAGCCCTCCTCGGATTGTACAAGGAACTAGCTTCCTTTCACCTTTTCTTTGCAATATATAAAAAGTAAATGATTGTTTTTAAAAAAAGGTAATAATAAGGCATGGAAGTGAGAAGATGTAACAAACATAATTGAAAATACCAATCTTTCTTTTGACATTTAAGGTTAAATAATGAAAAGAATTATGGTTTCTCTAGGTAAAATAGTCAAATAATTATGGTGTCCCTAGGTATTTCCACAATGCCAGATTGCAGAAGATTACTTGTATTATGTATTATCGATCCACATATCAAAATGAATCCACGAGTATGCAATGGTCCCAATAATATGTGTTTAGTAATAATACCACCCAATTTGACTTAATTATATGCATTAAGCAATTTCTCGAGGATGTGTCGATATATTCTCTCATGGAATAATAATATTGGTCAAATGATGAATCATTGTCAAACAATAACAACCTCATAAAACAAAATAAATTGCATAGTCATTGCTATTATTTTATTCTTCATAACTTTAATGGCATAGTTTCCAATCTTTTCAAGTGAACACTTCCCAAATATTTCTTTGTTTCCCTTCTGAAAAATTTGTCCGAAATTTGTATCTTCAGTAAAAGAGACCAATGAGATTATTTTACATTCATATATTATCTTTTGTTGTAGTAAGGAGAGGATGATTCTAAATGAAACATTCAAAATTATGACGGAATTTCTTTCGCTTGCAACTCTTAATATTCCCAACTAGTATAAATTTGTTGTTATGTTCAAGGTAAAAGGGATTGAATTCAATTCATATGTACTCCAATATTGAAAATTGTTGTTGTTAGAGCCTAGATTTACCTTAGGCTGAAAAGGTAAGATTCTAGGTCCACATCAAACCACGCTCAGCCTCGTAGCTAGCCCTACGACGACAAGAGAGGGCTCTCTCTAGGAAAATCTCAGCAAAGGATAATCATACGGGGCTTGAGATGACCAATTTAACAACTAATCTTAGGCTAGGTAAGAAGTGCAAGGATTGATTTGAGTTTTGGGGAGATTTTTTTTTTTGGAAAAAGGGAAAGGCAATTTTGGGTCCGGGGATGAGGCCAAATTTTTGCAGAGTTCTGATTGGGGCAAGGAAGGCAATCGTTTTGATGCTTTAGATTGAATGTATGGATGGATCAGACTGGTGAGGAGCCAAGGAGGGCAAGAGAGTCTCGAGATTCCTCCTTAAACAGATGAAACCATTGAAAATTAAACAAAATTTCAAGGCAGAGCACAACAGTCCAGTGAATTCTACCTTAATCACTCATTTATTTAATTTAAGAAGCAAAGAGAAGGGAGAATGATACACATAAAAGTCAATGAACTTACAAGTACATAGAGAAAAACACCATCAAAACATAGAGCCACATGGATCCCAACAAGTGCTGCAAAACCTTGGTCTTTCCTTAGCCAAAAATGCAGAGATAGAATGTACAATGATGTGCCAAGCAATTCCGAGTGTCCAACCCTGAAAATGACTCAGAAAATACATGATATAGACTATACAAACCCATTCCATTTCCTCTATGGGTCCATTTCATCATTCTAGGAGCTGTTTCAAGCAATTCTAAATAAAGAACTGAAATCTAGGCAATCAAACAACTTGCCTCTATATGATAGGAAATTGATTCATTCATTAAATTTTCACTTTTTAGTGAATGAATTTTCTAGAACAAGTAAATATGTGACAAAATTACATCATATTAATCAATTTACATCAAAATAGATCAATAATTACATCAAAACATAAAACTAGTCAAAAGTAGGCGAATTTCTAAGCTGCTGAGTGAAAAATAGGCAAAAATCCTCTATGCGTCGTGCCTAAAACATGTATGCATATCACAACTTTGGAGCTGAGTTTGAGGCACTTCCCGAAGTCAAAATTGAGCTCAATATAGCTCGTTGTAAAGCCCTAGCTATCCACTTTCCAACCCAAGTGGAATTTCTGAATTTCGATATCACTTTCCCCTCCAAAGCTTCAATCTCCCAAGAATGCTTCCTATGGGTGCAGAAGGTGGCAGAAAGGTCATTTTTAGGGTGTTTTTGACCGTTTAGGCAACCCAGAACTTGATGAAATCCTTAGGTAATCCATGAGCATACATACATTTTGATGAAAAATCCAAAAATGTAAAGTTTTCCTCGTAGAGATCTCCCAATTATAAGCACGCACCAAGTGGCGCTACGCGTTGGGCAAGAAAACCTGTTTTGAACCAAAATTTTCAAAATTGACAAATTTTTTTCCAAATTTCATGAAATTTGGATTGGACCTTCTTTATCAAGTGTCATGCTGGGCTAAAGAGGCTTCGGCCAAGATTTGGAGCCGATCATGCATTTTGTGCCTCCTCAGTACCCTCCTGGTGTATGCAGTTCAGTGGTGCAATTACTATCTTGTTCATATGATTAATCTGTCTCTATCATGGTGCTGCAGTGTGTATGTTTGATTGGTTTGACAAAGAGAAATTGGTGATGTGTTTTCAATGTCGAATGTGCCAAAGGGAAATGGGACTGTGAGGAATATGGGACAGTGGGAAAAGCGGATGATGGAGTTTGTCAAGTGAAGAAATGTGCAAATAGTCTAGGGATGTAGGGATTTGCAGAATGATATGGGAATGATATAGTGATAAATGATATAGGAGAGGGAGAATGATGATAGAGACTGATATGATTGTATAATAGGGAAAATGGGAAGCTGGGATATGAGTGGTTTGGGCGGTTAGGGCATGGGAAAAGATCACAGGTGGGAAAGGAGAGTTGGCACCACCATCATAATTTCAAAACACCAAATTTAAAACCCCAAAGGAGTAGCTTTTGATATACACATAGGGTTTATATTTTCAAACTTTCAAACCTTTTAATTTTCCCTCCAAACAACACCCAACACAAGTTAAATTGAATAGAAGCATGTTTGAACTTACTTGGAGCAGAGAAAATGGTGTTTTTGTGAGTTTTGATGAAAGAAGTGGCATAAAACTGGCTTGTAGGAACTGTGCGCCGCACACAAACCTAGTGCATCATGCCTTCTGGATGCACCACGACAGTGGAATTTTACACTAAGAATTTGCGCCCAATGCGTCATGTGGCCTGTGCGCGCCGCGACCTCCTCCAATGGGCCGAGTGGCCCTTCAACATATAGTCTTGGCCCTTCAAACACAAAATTCACTCCTCTAACCCTCAAGTCGATATCCTTTGACCTATTAGCATAGCAATGGATGTTTCAAGCAATGAACATGTGTAATGGAATGATGGGTTTGATTTTTATTGAAGCCACAATGATTTTTTGTCTTGGAGGTTCTGTGCGTTGCGCGCAAGCCCAGTGCGCCGCACCTCATGGATGCATCGTGCCAGTGGAGAAAAGCACTGTGGCAGGAGGCCCAATGCGTCACGCAGGCTATGTGCACCGCGCTCTAACCCAATGTGCCACACAGCCATTAAACACAGTCTTGGCTTCGAAAATTACCTTCTCACCACTAACTTCGACTTTCCTTGATCTTCTTGGATGCAAATGACATTATACACACAGAAATATCTTTATAAAGACATGGCTTTGATTTTTGGCTCTCAAAAACCTATATTTGTAATGTTTTAGCTTTTGGCACTTTTTCACTTTAATACAAACCCTGTTATTCTATTTCTTCTTTGATTATCTAACTTGAATAATGAATCTTTTGGCTATTTTTGCAGGGCTAGTGGCATGTCTTGACAAAGGAAGACCAGGGCTACGCCTAAAGATTTCAACAATTGAATTTTTTTTTTAAAATTACTTGGAAATTTATTACAAAACGAAATGAGGAATTTTCTTCAAAATAGAGTTTTGAAGAAAAGTCATAATCCATCCATATGAAAATAAAATTTTGTGAAATAAAACCTCCCTCTGGCCTGCTGACATTATTGGATACTTTGAAGACACAATTTGTAAAACCCTAGACCTAGTGACTGAAATGACTCTGCTGATCAAAAGACTAAAACAGGACTGTAAATGACTTTAAAAGCTTGATTAAAAGACCTGAGCCAGCAGGTATAAGGCATGAGGGGTAATGAATAACAAGACTCCCCTGTCAGATTATGGCATGCCCCTAGCGGAATGCAACTGAGTGAATCGAGCGAGACACCTAAAAATGAAATGCAATAAGAGAAATGATCTCTAATGGAGGGATGTAAAGACCGACTCTAACATTGGCTCCAATGGGGATGGTAGCTCCTTGGAGGTGCCAAGAACGACAGATCTCTGGAAGAGATAGATAATACCTGCGTCCATTGGCCTATGGAGTCCATTATTTTGACAAATTAACCCAAGACTCTTGACTCATTTATTGACTCAAACTGACTCAAGTAGGAAACCAAAATGACTAAAAGCCCGACTCGATACTTAAACACAACCAACAAACTGGAAAATAATGCTCAAAATAAAGCTTATTGATCAAAACCTACTCTAAGTGTTCTTTTCACCACCCGATCAAGTGAAATGGAATATCCAATGCCACCACATAAGCATCTTGGCTGCTATTTGAATTCTCTGCAAGTGCTCGCTTAGGAACAACAAGAGAAAACTGCTGAACGACAACTCCAATGGAAAGTCGGAATCAAGTTGAATGCTGATAAACTTGAAAAGCATGAATTGATTGGATAACTTTAAGAATACTGTGAAAGGATCTTCATAAGCATCACTATTTATTTCCATTAACACATTACTGCTCTGGTCCAAGTAATCTTCATAGCTGGATATTAAGATTTTCCTCACATCAGTGCTGTCTTTCTTTGGTGACAGGGGCAGGCTGTCAAAAGGGTTCTAAATTTCATGAATAACCAAGCTCTGTTGTTGTTTCCAAATAGAACAAAAATATCCTTTATCAATCTCCTCATATGACTGCAAGCTTTGATCTGAGCTTTGTAATGAACAATCTGTTAAACAAGACATTGAAGGTGACCTTTGAATCGGACTATTATCAACATTCTCTTCTGTCACATGGTTAGCTAATGGAGAAGAACTTTTACAGCACACATCATCCAACACACAAGCAATAGGATCATCAATAACTTGAGAAGACTGTTGCGATGTATCTATTGAAACTGTATGACATCCTACTGGCTGTTCATCTTTTTCTTTAGAGATATTACGAAGATTATGCCTTATAAACTGAAATTCTTCGAAACAAAAGGGTACAAAATCCTATTGCATCATTAAATCATGTATTTCAGTTGCAACAACTTCATCTATAATCTGACCACATTCAAGCTGAGAGATCGTTGATTTCCTACAGGATGCTCTTTCAAAGATTTATTGTGTAATTTACCCTTCAAAAACTAAAATGATTCAAAACAGAAAGGTAGGGAATCATCCTGTATCGTTTGATTATATGTGACAGCTTCCATGTCTTCATGTGCAACTTGACAATCAATGGCATTTGGGGGCTAAAAATATGAATATGAGAAGTCTTGAACAAGGATTTTATTGCTTTCAAGATGGTCCAGATCAATACTTGTTGACAGTTGATTTCTGATTGCATGAAAATTGTCTCTGATGAACTGAAATGAATCAAAACAAAAAGGAAAATATCCTTCACTTACTTCAAAATTTTCTGCACTTTCCTCATCATTTTCATAGCTGATATGCATCATTTGATCATTGTACTCGAGCTGTTATAAGTGAACTTCCTCCTCCCATAAACTAGCTACTAATTTGTCTGCAAGATTAGCTTCTGTTTGGAGAACATAATCATCATCATACTGATCAAACTGAGACAAATCATCAGTATAAAAGACATCATCAACCATACATGTCATATCAACATATATCTCTTCTCCAAGATGATCTATAAGACAATCATTATCAGATCTATGACAATTGGGATAAGAAACAAAATGTTTTGGACCAACAACTTGTTCTTCTTCAATCAACGAGCCATGGGATTGAACATCATAATCATTCCTTGTAGTGATCTTTTGCATCATCTCTTCCACTACACTTGCTAAAATGTCAAGCTTTACCTCTAGAGATGTCGATTCCTCTGGATCTATGTTTTTCATCTCTTCTTCCTTCAACTTTGCCCTTCGGATCAACAGATGAACCTCTACATTTACTGCACTATTCTGCATCTCTTCAAGTGTTGCGACATTCCTTTCTCTTAGCTGAAACTCCATTTCTGTATCAAAGGCACCCGGGTAGTGCAAGAGAGCAGATCGAGGAGGAGGTCTTATATCAATTGGGATCAAATAATAAACTTGGTTAAATCTAGTAGAAAACTATTGTATTGTCTCCCCTGGTAGTCTTTTCAACTGGTTATACTCTTCTATAATCAAGAAAAGGTTCTGTCCTACCACCCACCTGTGGAGGAAAACTTTGACGAATTGCTGGAAATCTGAGATGCTCGCATCAGGCAGGGCTTTGAACCAACTCTTCACTTTGCCTTGCAAAGAAAGAGGAAAAAGCCTAATACTAACATCTTCTTCATCAACTTCAAAAAGATCAAGAAAAGTCTCAACATTCTGCACATGTTGCTCAGTGTTAACATTCTTACATTCATCGTCAAATCTCAGCAAATATAGGTAATAATTTGTAGGGAAAACAAGAGGTTTATACATATCTGGCACTATAAAAGGTGTAGGAGTATATACAAGAGCTACAGGATCAGGTTTGTTTTCTTTAGGCTCATCACGCTGAAGAGAGTCATCATGAGATGTGGGAAAATTAAGGAGGCCAGGATCAAAGGGAAACTCAGTATTTACACTTTTTGAATAGATCAAGTGAAGATTTTTATCACCTTCATCATACAATAAATTCTGAAAAACTTTCATGATAGCTTCAAGAACAGCAAAGAAGCAATTTACAAGAAAGTGGACTAGATCCTGAATACCATTCCACTTTGGATACCCGAACTTTCTGTAAGATCCTTCCATTTTCTCGGAGAAAAGTTAGTCCTCTAGTGGAGTCTTTATAGGAGTCACCAGGTGAATGATTTCAGCCTTCTTATGTCTGATCGTTTTCCACCATCAACCATCAAATCGGAACTTGATACATGTACTGGGGTGATCATTTAGATCAGATGTTGAGCTTATAAGACTAGACCGGAGATTGACTGAAGCATCTTTTATCTACTTGCGCTAATGCAAAGCAAAAGCGTTTCGAAGGCTACCTGGCTAACCTTCAGGCTTTGTCTGTAGCCTACAAAGCCAAACAGTGAAAATAAACTTTCTTCCCCAGTACATTCGCCACTATATTAGAGCCGAGATTTACCTCAGGCTGAAAAGGTAAGATTCGAGGTCCACATCAAACCACGCTCAGCCTCGTAGCTAGCTAGAAAAGGATAATCAGGGCTTGAGATGACCAATTCAACAACTAATCTTAGGCTAGGTATGAAGTGCAAGGATTGATTTGAGTTTTTGGGAGATTTTTTTGTTGGAAAAAGGGAAAGGCAATTTTGGGTCTGGGGATGAGGCCAAATTTTTGCAGAGTTCTGATTGGGGAAAGGAAGCCAATTGTTTTGATGCTTTATATTGAATGTATGGATGGATCCGACCGGTGAGGAGCCAAGGAGGGTAAGAGAGTCTCAAGAGTCCTTCTTAAACAGATGAAAACATTGAAAATTAAACAAAATTTCAAGGCATAGCACAACAGTCCAGTGAATTCTACCTTAATCACTCATTTGTTTAATTTAAGAAGTAGAGAGAAGGGAGAGTGATACACATAAACATCAATTAACTTACAAGTACATAGAGAAAAACACCATCAAAACATAGAGCCACATGGATCCCAACAAGTGCTGCAAAATCCTGGTCTTTCCTTAGCCAAAAATGCAGAGATAGAATGTACGATGATGTGCCAAGAAATCCCAAGTGTCCAACCCTGAAAATGACTCAGAAAATACATGATATAGACTATCCCAACCCATTCCCTTGCCTCTAGGGGTCTAGCTCATCATTCTAGGATCTGTTTCAACCAATTCTAAACAAAGCACTGAAATCTAGGCAATCAAACAACTTGCCTCTATATGATAGGAAACTGATTCATTCATTAAACTTTCATTTTTTAGTGAATGAATCTTCTAGAACAAGTAAATATGTGCCAAAATTACATCATAGTCATCAAGTTACATCAAGATAGATCAATAATTACATCAAAATGTAAAACTAGTGAAAACTGGGTGAATCTGAGCTACTGAGTGAAAAATATGCAAAAATCCTCTATGCGTCGTGCCTAAAACCTCTATGCATAGCACAACGTTGGAGCTGAGTTTGAGGCACTTCCCAAAGTCCAAATTGAGCCCAAGATAGCTCATTGGAAAGACCTGCCTGTCCATGTTCCAACGCAAGTAAAATTTCTGAATTTGGACGTCAGTTTCCCCTCCAAAACTTCAATCTACCAAGATTGCTTCCTTTGGGTGAAAAAGGTGGCAGAAAGGTCATTTTTAGGGTGTTTTTGACCCTTTAGGCAACCCAGATCCTGATGAAATCCTTAGGTAATCCATGAGCATACATAAATTTTGATGAAAAATCTAAAAATGTAAAGTTATCCTCCTGGAGATCTCCCAATTATAAGCGCGCGCCAAGTGGCGCTACACGTTGGGCAGGAAAACCTGTTTTGAACCAAAATTTTCAAAATTGACAAAATTTTCTCCAAATTTCTTGAAATTTGGGTTGGACCTTCTCTATCAAGTGTCATGTTGGGATAAACAGGCTTCGGCCAAGATGTGGAGCCGATCATGCGTTTTGTGCCTCCTCAGTACCCTCCTCATGTATGCAGTTCAGTGGTGCAATTACTATCTTGTTTATATGATGAATCTGTCTCTGTCATGGTGCTGCAATGTGTATGGTGATTGGTTTGAAAAAGATAAATAGGTGATGTTTTTTCAATGCCGAATGTGCCAAAGGGAAATGGGACTGTGAGGAATATGGGACAGTGGGAAAAGCGAGTGATGGAGTTTGTCAAGCAAAGAAATGTGCAAACAGTCACTTTTAGGGATGCAGGGATTTGGGGAATGATATAGTGATAAATGATATAGGAGAGGGAGAATGATGATGGGGACTGATATGATTGTGTAATAGGGAAAATGGGAACCTGGGATATGAGTGGTTTGGGTGGTTAGGGCATGGGAAAAGATCACAGGTGGGAAAGGAGAGTTGGCACCACCATCATAATTTCAAAACACCAAACTTAAAACCCAAAAGGAGAAGATTTTGATATACACATAGGGTTTATATTTTCAAACTTTCAAACCTTTGAATTCTCCCTCCAAACAACACCCAACATAATTTAAATTCAATAGAAGCACGCTTGAACTTACTTGTAGTAGAAAAAATGGCGTTTTTGTGAGTTTTGATGACAGAAGAGGCATAAAACTGGCATGTAGGCTCTGTGCGCCGCACACAAACCCAGTGCACCGCACCTCCTGGATGCGCCGCGACAGTGGAATTTTACACTGAGAATTTGCGCCCAATGCGCCGTGCGGCCTATGTGCGCCGCGACCTCCTCCAATGCGTCGCGTGGCCCTTCAATGCACAGTCTCGGCCCTTCAAACACAAAATTCGCTCCTCTAACCCTCAAGTCGATATCCTTTGACCTCTTGGCATAGCAATGGATGTTTCAAGCAATGAACATGTCTAATGGAATGATGGGTTTGATTTTTATTGAAGCCACAATGATTTTTTGTCTTGGAGGTTCTGTGCGCTGCGCGCAAGCCCAGTGCGCCGCGCCTCATGGATGCGCCACGCCAGTGGAGAAAAGCACTGTGGCAGGAGGCCCAATGCGTCGCGCAGCCTATGTGCGTCGCACTCTAACCCAATGCGCCGCGCAGCCAATAAACACAGTCTTGGATTTGAAAATCGCCTTCTCACCACTAACTTCAGCTTTCCTTGATCTTCTTGGATGTAAATGAAATTATACACACATAAATATCTTTATAAAGATGTGGCTTTGATTTTTGGTTCTCAAAAACCTATCGTTGTAATGTTTTAGCTTTTGGCACTTTTCACTTTAATACAAACCCTGTTCTTCTGTTTCTTCTTTCATTATCTGACTTGAATAATGAATCTTTTGGCTATTTTTGCAGGGATAGTGGCATGTCTTAACAAAGGAAGACCATGGCTACGCCTGGAGATTTCAACAACTGGATTTTTTTTGAAAATTACATGGCAATTTATTACAAAATGAAATGACGAATTTTCTTCAAAACAGAGTTTTGAAGAAAATTCATAATCCATCCATATGACAATAAATTTTTTTGAAATAAAACCTCCCTCTGGCCTGCTGGCATTATTGGACACTTTGAAGACACAATTTGTGAAACCCTAGACCTAGTGACTGAAATGACTCTACTGATCAAAAGACTAAAACAGGACTGTAAGTGACTTTAAAAGCTTGATTAAAAGACCTGAGGCAGCAGGTATAAGGCATGAGGGGTAATGAATAAGAAGACCCTCCCGTCAGATTATGGCATGCCCCTAGTGGAATGCAACTGAGTGAATTGAGCGAGACACCTAAAAATGAAATGCAATAAGAGAAATGATCTCTAATGGAGGGATGTAAAGACCAACTCTAACAGTTGTGATTGTCTCCACTACATTGTCTCTCAATAGAAACATAACCTCTAAATTTTCTTGCCTGAAAATTAGGTATTCGTCCCCAAATGATGGTGATGGTAAGGTATTTTAGGTATATCTGAATTTATAACAAAACTTTTCCACTTAAAGAAGTCAACCTGTTGTACCTTAAGAAACCAATTTCCTGGCTGTGTAGAAATTGTGCTTAAGACATTAATGTTTATTGATTATGTCACTTAGTTGTCACTTAATTGTACGTTATGTTCTAAGATTAAGGACATGAAAGACCTATTTTCTAACCCTGAATACTTAGGCGACATGAAAGTCTCAGAATACGTTTTGATTGCTGAATATAAATGTTGAGTGAAGAATGCTTTGAGAAGTTAGAGACAATATGCTACTTTTCATAGAATCTATTATCTGTAACTTATAGGAAATTTAGTAGGAACTTTAAATATAGGAGCGCTCTTTTAAGGGATTTTAACTTCATTCACATAAGTAAACAAAGACATGCAACTTCATTACCATATTGAAAGAAATGAAGACACATGATGACACAAACAGAGAAATTACAAAATCATACCCAAAAATGTGTGGAAAACTCCTGATTCTTCTTGAGGAGACAACATAATAAGAAGTAACAGAAATCAGAGTATGATTGGCGATTGCTGCTCGTTGTTCGAATCTCTGGCTTGAGTATGTGGTCCTGCTAATGCACCTTTGTTCTGCTCTATCATGTATTCCTTGCACCTTTTCTGTAATGGTACATTTGACTTTGTTGCTTCCTCTAACTTGTTGAATGCTATTCCACAATTTGCAATCCTACCATAAGTAGGCTTGTTAAAAAATAAAGTTTTCACCATCTAGAGAAGCTTAAAATATTTGTTCAGGAAGTTCACAATGGTGGCTCCTTTTAATACTGTTGTCCTTTCATAAGTGTGATCAACTTTGCTCTTTGCCTCAACTAGCAAAGTATCATATGTTTTCCATGGCAGCAAGTTTCCATGAAGATCCCAAGAAGAAAGAAGTCTAGCCCTAACCCTTTCTTCAAACAAGATGTTAAACTTTGAAACTGCTTCCTTTATCTCCTTTATCCTCTTCTCAGTAGTAATCCTGCATATGTTTCTAACAATCATTTTATTGACATCAGTTGCACATGTTGTTCTATCTGGCATGTCATGTTCCTTCAACTCTTCAGTAGACTTAGATTTAATGAAGTCTATCATTCTCTTTGCAAACTTTGTTCTATCTAGATTTTTTTGTTTATTTTTAATGACCACCTCCTCCATATCCTGAATTAGTATTTTTTCTTTAGATATAATCACCAGTAAGTCCCAAATACCCTTGATAACCTCAATAACTTCATCCCATAGGATTTCTCTAGCTTGAATTAAGGACATATTGCCCTTCATTTTCTCCTTTAGCCTTTTGATTTCATCTTCAGCCCTCAGGAGATCTTCATTGTATTTCATGGCATTATCTCTCTCCCTTATTTCTTATTCTTCACTTAAATTTAGTAGTTTGCAAGTTGTTTCCAAATCTCTTTGAGCTTTCTTCACATCATGCTGAGCTATTTTGAGCTCTATTCCCAATTGTAAAACCTGTGTTGCTGGATCATCTGTGTCAGCTGGCATTACTATTGTACAAATATGAGTGTCTACCTGTCTTTGCAGCTTCTCCAAAGCTTCTTTAAGTAAAGAAACTTCTTCAGTATTCTGCAACACATCTTGTAGGACCTTTTATTTTTCATTTTCTACTTCAGCTATCCTTGCAACTAAGTGATGCTCAACTGTAGGTAGATTCAACTTCTTTTTGAAAGCTCCAATATCTAATTTGGAAATTTTCAACAACTTTTGAACAATAGGTTGGTCATCAGGATTGACCCCTATTTTAATGATAATCTTCTTTAGCTCATCAACCTGAGGATTTAAAGCTTTGGAGTTAGCTTTCTACAACTTAAACCACTAAATCACTTTATTTAGCATTTTTTCTACCTTGATAGCTGTTGCATTTGTCTTATATAGATAATTTACAATCAACTACCCAATTTGCATATGAAGATTGACCCTGTCAAGCATTGGAAGCTTGTGAGTGTCAACAGTTAAAATGAGAGTCTTGAAATTTCTTGAAGATCCCATTGATATTTCCGTAGGATGAGAAAAAGTAATTTTGAGTTGACTCTTCTCCAAATCCATGGTAGATAGAAATCTTGTTTTTTCAGGAATTACCTGAGACTCAACCTGAGCCTCCATATTTAACTTCATCTTCTGATTTATCTCAACTATTTTAGCAAACGTACTTTGAATTAAAGGAACCTGATCATGAACAACTTATCTAGAGGATGGGGAAGCAAGGGCACCTTTTGTCTCTCCTAATTGAATAATCAAACCAGGTTGTGCCAAAGACATTGCATCCTAAAGCTTGACCCTTTTTGGTGCTTCAGATTCATCCACATCTAGATCAATAACTTCCTCTCTAACCCTCTTGACCCCTTTTTCTATAATGTTAGTAGTTTCAATCTCTGTCCTCTGAGTGTTTTGCAAGCCTCCATCTGCTAATTTTTTTGTTTTCGGTCTACTTTCATGTACAAAGTCAAAATAGCCATTCTCCAATCTTCACTTTGAAATAATTTGGTAAGCGTCATAAGCCCACTAAACCTCCTGTAAAAGACACATATCATTCAAAAATCTTTCAACTTCTTGGGAAACCTATCTAGTGTTTACAATGAAGGGTCCCACTATTTTACGTGGCTTGAAGAAGAAGCCTTTCTTCATAGGAACAAAATAAACTTTATCAACATTTAAGCTCTGCCTTATAATTTCAAGGGAAAAGAGCATCATTGAAAAAAATTTAGGTGACCTATAAGGCTTGACATAGGCTCCATAAAGCTTAATCGATGCATTCTCTTCAAAGGTGAACCAATCCTCACATCTCACATCCTTACTCAATTGCATACACTCTTGAGATTTAGGAAAGAAATTTGGGGGTAGGCTTCCATTCAGAATTTTATAAGCCACTGGAACAAATAAGGAAATAAACTAAAATAAACCACTATCTCCTGAATCACCCCTTATTAGGTTTGTCCAAAATACCACTGATTACTTCTTTTTATTGATATCAACAACAATTAACCCAAACCAGAGAAATTTTTAGCATTCTGGTATAGAAATAAATAAGTAACGACTGAAGGAAAATTGAAAGAAATAGTGAGAGGGAAAGTCATAAATTGAGTATTGATAGCATCTACCTAGAATGTTGGGATGTCTAGTACTATCTCAGGCTTCATGATTAAGGAGAAAAAAAATCCCAGCACAACTTTATCTACCTACTTGGTGTTTTCTTTCCCTAGAATCTTTGCAATTACTTGCAACACAGGTCTTATTTCAACTAGAAATATTTCTAAAGAGAAAAGATTACCATCTAAGGAAAATTGACTAGATTGAGGAGCCAAGAAAGAACTGACATGAGAAAGATATTGAGGAGACATGCTATCATAATAAGAAATCAGGGATTCTTTAGTAAAGGTGGTGTAAGTTCCTGACACAAGGTAATTCAAATCTTGGTGCATTAATGGTGAGTTACTTGAAAAACATTCTCCCCAGACTGATTCATTACAAAATATTTCTTGGAGTACATTGCTGTAGCTAGCCTTTGAATAAATTCAAGAAATAAATGAGTTCTTGGAACAAAAGTGACTATAACACCTGACCTAACAATTGCCATGAATATAGGAGACCTCTTATGGTTCAGAATGACCTTTTGATATAATGAAATATTTTTAATTGTACAGAGGGTATTAGAAATATCTGTTTCAAAATCCATTAATGGGGTATGAATAACTGATGAGGAACTTACTTGTTAGGCCATGGTGATTGTAGGTGACAAATAGTGATGACAATTACTAGAATTGTTTGTAACTAAGATTTGTTGAACTGGCTACAAGACTGCTTAATATTGAAACAAGACTAATACAACGGGGTTTTAAATAATTAAATGTGGGGAAACAAAAAATGTAATTAATTAAATTAATTAATGGAATGACAGGTGAGGTGATAGGGAACAGTGAATGAGGTGGTCAATAATGAATGAGGGTGGCGGATGATGTGGAGGAGATGAGATGGAGTGAAGTGATTAGCGTGGCCCCTTGTGGGGTAGGGAGTGTATGGGATATTCATCGGGCTTGAACCCCCATAGTAATCTCAGGCCGTAGATCTTGGTCAATTAGCTTGATGTCATGGTCAACTGCGAGGGTTGAGCCTGAGTTAAAACTTGTGCTAGTTTCTCCCTGTATAACACTTTATCTTCCTGTTGATCCCATGCTCACTTATATTTTATGATACCACTCATACTTTAATATGGGTTGGGCCACACCTTACATCGACTTTGAATGTCATTATCAATAAATAACTCCTTTCGGACTTTTGCATATGTTGGAAATAATACTGAGAGGGGGGGTAAATTAGTATTTAAAATCAATAACTTTTTCATTTCCATAATTAAATTTATATACACTACTTCAGTGAAGGGAACTTGCATATGCACACAATTGTTCTTAAGGTAACCAATGTATATCCAGTGAACTTATGATTTAGTTAATTCATTAGATGTTAATCATTAATTAGTGCATTAGTACTTTATTAAACATTAAACAGTGAGAGAATAAACCATCACACATAAGCGACACACATGAACACCAAGATTTAAGGTGGAAACCCAATGTGGGACAAAAACCACCTATTGTTGTCTTCTTTTAATATAAGAAAAACCTACTTACAATCTTGTATTGGTGCAGATTCATACCATTACAGAGGTACCCACCTGCAGAAGGCTACAACCTTCTCTCATTCTCTAGATTATACTGGAAGGGAGCTATAACACCCTAGCTCTTGTACTAGCTGATCTGTTTACTAGTATGTAGGCACCGACCTACAAAATTCCTCAACCTTCGCTCATTTTCTAGCTACTACTGGAAGGGAGCTCCAACCCCTTGGTTCTTGTACTAGCCAATCCATTTACTAGTACATAGGCACCAGCCTATAGGAGGTTTCAAACCTCACTTGTTTTCTACCTACTATTGGAAGGGAGATCCAACCCCATGGTTGTTGTATTGGCCGATATATTTACAAGTACATAGGCGTCGACCTACAGAAGGTTACGACCTTCCCTTTTCCTCCAAGGACCACATTTCGTAAATTTTTAGGCTGCATACTCCTGGAACACCACACCATAATCTGAAGGCCACGTTTCATCCAATTTTCATACTGGACCCATCAACGACATTGAAGCTCAAAATCATAACTACAATACAACCATAAAATACGTCTGCATCAACCAATCACTAAAACACAATCATCAATCTCTGATATAACTAAAACCTGATCATCAATCTCTAAATCAATCAATCACTCAAACCTTTGTCATAAAACAATCACTAAACAACTGAATCAAACAATCACTAAACCTCTTACACAACTAAATCAACCATTCATTCAAACTTAATCAAATTCAAGCAATAAACTGGAAGAGATAGATCACTATAACCAGTACACTGCATGATCATTCAGACCCAGCTATAACCTCAAAAACCATGCATCAAAATGTATACGCTACTTGGCTAAACCCAAACTGTGTGTATACACTATGTCCATTAATAAAACTTGTGTATACCTTCAAAAATACTGCAAATATAAACTTTTGAATCAATTCTTTATCAACCAACAATATAATGAAAATCCATTGTTAACGTACAGATCTTTACACAGGCAACAACATAGATCACTTCTTCTCAATTATAAAATCAATCAATCAAATACCAACTTCAATATGAATTCAGTTTTATGTTCAGGTCTAAGAAGACTTCATTGACAGAAAATAGTAAAACAACATCACTGATCTGATAGATCAGTCATTCTGGAACATCAAGATTTTCTTTTTCATGTGCTACTTGGAAGAGTCGAACCAGCATCTATATGCATATTCACCAAATTGAACCAGCATATAGATCTGCAAATACTTACTTATAACTTTATTGCAATTCTCGACTTCAAACATACCCAGATCATCATATATAAACGATAAAACATGTGTTAGCAATCAGATCTAGCACACCCATTATTACATCACATAATGAAAATTCATTATGATCTTCATCCATCATTAGATCGCATCCATCATTAAATGCTCAGGTGCATATTTTTTCTAGATCATGAAAAGCATCAAAAACCCATAAGCTTTTGATATAACACTTCATAAGATATTCATTACATGTGCACTTAGCCCTTTGATCTTCTCCTCCTTATATAATTTTAGCCTTTCTCAATACCTCAGATCAAAACAACACTTAGAGCCTGTGCTATCCTTAGATGTGATCAAATAACCATGACTCCGCTCAATATTGTGGGCTAATACCATGGTATTGACCCTTGGTATTATTTCACCTTAATTTCCTTAATTTTTCATCCCATACGCACATTTTCTTCTATGAAAGTGTGTGCATACTTATATGCTCTTTTTGTACAGTGAACCCATGTATACAACTTAACATACTTGAAAATGTCTTTTTTCATCAATTTCTTTATTCTTATATGTAGTCCTTTGTTCCTTCATCCTATTCTTTTGTACCATGACTTTTTTACCTCTGGATAGACTTGTTATAATGAGATTTTCCATTGTACATTACTTTTGAACTAATTCCTTTGAAATACCATACATTTTGTCACATCTGTAAACACAACTACCATGCATTCTATCACTTCTGATATCTCTCCTGTAGATTCATCTAGTTACCATATACAAGTGAGTTGTTCTACCACAAGTGGGTTGGTATCAAGTACAACACATGTATCATAATGCCAACAATATCCCCCTTTGGACTTGATGGAAACCATGTTGGTGTTGAATAATGCAAGTTCTAGAACCTATTAGAGATGACAAGCAACACCAAAATACTCTCTCGCTTTGACATCAAGGTCAATGGCTGGAGCAAGATAGTCTCCCCCTTTGATATCAAGGGTAAAGAGCTGACCAAAATGAGGACTTTCATATCTGAACAACTAAATATGAACATTGATCATGCTCCCCCTAGGCACATGTTTAATTCTTTGATTAAACTCTCCCTTTGTACATGTTGAGACGCATTATACCATCCATGCTCCGCCTCAGCATATGCGGAGTCTACAGAAAAATATTTTCCAAATGAATAACATGACTCTATAACTCAACTATGTGACTATGACATTCCTATCACCAATGACTTATACATACATCAATCTCCCAACCAAGTGTGGATATACCAAATTTGACTCATCTACCCAACCAAGTGGGGATATACCAATAGCTTATACATGACTGAAATATAGCAATTATTACATCATCCTTCCCATGCTTAGTAGGGGTACAAATAACATCATATGACCAAAAAGAACTCATTAAAAGATTATGATAGACATAGACATATTATGGCCCTTTATATAACCTTTTCATCAAATGATATATGTATGAAATTTACAACAAAGACCAAAGATCAAAATAAGACCATGATAGTCATCGGCAACTATCATACACCATATATGATCTACTCCATAAGCATTTGTCAACAACAACTAGTCCATCAACCTGTATATGTCCATCATCAATTCCCAATATATGACAATGTAAATATCATCAACCTAGGACAAAGTATGCCACATATAGATATCAACTCATCCTTCTGATCTCATCAAGATCAACTTTCTCCGTTTCCTTAGTATAAAGAGCCTTGTCATAACGTTCCGTGAATCAACTAAGCATATGTCATGTCTTCAAGTAGTAACACAAAATCATATCATATGTATGTGAAAACACCATAGTCATCATCTATGATCATAACATCATCATCAAGAATTGCATGATCTTTCCACAAGAACCTTCAATATATCAACCATATATCATCACTAGGGAACATCCCACATCTGATAAGCATCAACCGTGATAAACAACATATGTGATTATCAATCATATCTTCATAAACTAAGAATTCATCATCATTATGTGACTGAGTAAGCCATATCATTGAATATCCATGTCTTCAAATAGTATGTCTTCATGAGACCTGTAATAACACCATTCTCTTGGCCAACCAACAATATTTATCAATATGCAACTTAAGTAATCATCCATGTATCCAAAATAATGTGTATCCATCAAAGAGATAGAAATATGTATCTAGCAAACCATTAGCTCATATTCGTTTGTTTAGCTTTCTTGATACCATCAACAACGACAATCCTTAACCATGTGACAACCAAGAACTATAGGAATCTTGCATCATAGCTGCATCGTATGAACTTTATGCATCTTTGGAGGCATGATGACATCATCATAAAAGAAATGAGTGGCTCATCATCAAATAATGAAGTTGTGTACTCAACCTTTGTACTTCTCCTTGTCCTCTAAGCAACATATCATATGTATTGTATGCATAATCAAATAGGTTATCCACAATCATCTATAAATCTAATCTAAACAACAACTAGGTGGCTCAAGTAATATAAGTATCAACTAAGATTTCATCATGTGCAACTCATGGTTGTAGCATAGCATGATGTATCATTTAAACACTTCAGCAACATAAGTACCAAATACTTCTAAAGATAATGCCAATAATGCATTATTAGAAGCACAGAATATTCTCCCCTTGAAGCTGTGCCAATTTTTCACTATCAGATCTAATCATTGCATATATCAGTAAGGATCATCAAGGCATCATCATCAATTAGTTATACATCAAGTCATCAACAACTTATTAGGGTCAGAATCACTTCTACATATCATCAACAGATTATAATCATCATCAATCAGAACAAAAAAGATAATTGATAATTGATTGAACCATATCAGACCCCTTTTCCTGAGTTGTTCCGACTGCTTCTTCACCAAACCAACATATACCCAACCGTGTAGCTTCTAACTACACAATATACACGTCTTCATTATAACTACGTATGAGAATTAGAGCACTGAAATTTCATACTTTCAATTCTTCCTGAGTCAGTTTTGTCTATATATTGAGCTAAGCCACATATTTTTTAATGTACTTCCTTCTTCTTCCATCCCTTGGAGTGTGATGAAGTTTGCTCCTTTTGGTATGTTGGCCGAAATTTTCTCCTGCATTCTTTTGCTATATGACTAAACTTGTTACAAGCATAACATCTTATATGTTTCATATTCCCTCTATAGTAGTCAATGGCTTTGTGATCAAACATATTGCAAGAAAAACAATATCCCTTGAAGTACCTAGAAGCTGATGATGTTTCTGTGTGACAGTTATTAGCTTGAACCATTCTACTTCTGCATCTTCTTGCAACATGTCCAAAATTATGACGTATAAATCATTCAAAATTATTCATCAGAGGAAAGAACCAATTATCACTTTCATATTTTTTAGGAGTAAATTATTTTCTTTGAAGACTTTCTTTCCTTGGTTGTTGATGGGGTTGACCTCTTATCTCCTTGTTGAGCATTTCAGATTTTGAACTAGAGTTCTTTGCTTCAGTTTGTGAGCTAGATTCTCCCTTAATAGTTTCATGAAAACCAAGACCATATTTGATGGTAGGAAACTTTTCACTACTAAGAATATCATCCAAAATCTTAGTACTATCTTGAAATCATAAAATTTTATCCTTTTCTTCTAATTTACCTTTTAGGATATTTACCTCGACGTGATATTTCTATTCCTTTTCAAGATACTGCTTCTTCATGATTTCTTCAACTTTTCTTCCTTCTTCCACTTGCCTTAATTCGAGAAATTCATTTTCTTGTTCTTCAAATGCTTGGAGTAGTTCTTCATTCTGCTTATTTGAATTTTTGAGATCTTCTTTTAGAGAAATGACCATAGCTTCAAGACCTTCACAATAGCTGGTTCTTTCTATAAGTTCCTTGGTTGTTGTGTCCTTTTCATTCACTTCATTTCTCAATGATGTCACTTCATCTTGCAGCCTTTGAATTTGAACTTCCTTTTCTATGTACTGCTTCTTTGTTTTGTTTCCTTCCTCCAACTGGGCTTTTAACCTGGTAACTTCTTCTTTGTAGGCACATTCCCTTTTATCATTTAGATCTTTTTGATCTCTAATTTTGCCTATGAGCTTTTTAAATTCTGCCTCTACTTGATTTCTTTCTCTTTAACCCATAAGAGCAAATTCCGTTGTTTAGCTGTCACTTTCAGTATCTTCAAATGAACAGATAAATGTATCACCAAAGGAAAACAAATTCCTATGTGATATAACTTCTTTTTCTTGTTCATTTTCATTCTGAGGTGATTCTAAATCTGAAGAGTTGCTTCCACATAAAGGCCAATCGTCTCTCCCATTGTCACAATTCCTTTAAGATGTCTTCTTCTTTTGAGGTGCTTTCTTCTTTAGCTTCTTTCCCATTGTTACTACGGATCTCCTTCAAGTGATCAAGCTTCTACTAAAGGAATTGCTCTGATACCAATGATTGGAACTAATACTGAGAGGGGGGGGTGAATCAGTATTTACAAATCAATAATTTTTTCATTTCCATAATTAGATTTATATACTCTTGTTAAGTTATGGTATGTTCTATTCTTATAATAGTTTACTTCATTTTCTAATTATATTCCACAGATTAGCAATCACATGTACATAAAGTAAAGTGCAGATAGAACATTAAACGATCGACAGAAAACAAGCCAAGACAAGAGACACAAGATGTGGCGGCTAGCCAGGGACAAACCCCACAATGTGTGGGGAAACCCTTTGATCAAATCTTCTTTTATATTCAATAATTCAGCAGAGAGAAATAGTACAATAAATCTGATTCATATCAGCAGTAGCAAACCCTAGATCAGCAACATCAGCATTAGCGGCTTCATTATCAAACTAGGGCAGACCATATCTCACAAACTGACCATCGGATTGAATTCATTCCACCACCAAAAGTTTTGGCTTCCAGAGGAGGTTCAGATGAACCTACAGTGCAGTTCAGATGAGGAGATCTTCTAGGCTACGCAAGTCAATCTTTACTTCTACAGTTGCAGCTTCAGTTTCAACAGTTTCCGGCTTCAAACTAGGGCAATCGATATCTTACAAACAGTTCATCGGATTGACTTCATTCCACCACCAAAAGTTGCGGCTTTTAGAGGAGGTTCAGATGAACCTACAGTATAGTTTAGATGAGGAGATCTTCTAGGCCACGCAAGTCAATCTTTACTTCTGCAGTTACAACTTCAAATTCAATAGCTTTTGGCTTCACATGTGTGAGAGAGAGACCCATTTCAGCGTAGTAGAGAAGAGACTCATTTTTGCGCAGTAGAGAGAAAGATATGAGATGAGATGAGTCCAAATGAGGAAAATTCCTCTTATATTTATACACACGTTGGTGGGTGAATAGATGCGACTGTTGGGCTTCTGAGCCTACATGAGTTGTAGGTCGGCTTGATAATAATTCCATAATCAAAATAAATTCATATCTCCGTGAATACTTATCGGAATTGGATGATCTTTATATCAATCCTACACCTCTCAATGAGAGGAATCTAATAAAAATATTATCAGCCATTAATAATATGACCCACATGGAATTTTTCCCTGGTTGCCAATTTTAACACTCCCTCTCAACCATGGAGAACTTCATCTGCAATTTGTCTATTGGTCATTACTATTCATCCATCAAATGCACTACTATGTACAACCTGACCCTTGCCCTGCTCTGCTCTATTCTGCCTATTCTGCTTTGTCTTGTTTTGCCCTGCACTGATCTGTACTGTTTTTCTCTGTTCTGCTCTGCTCTTGCATTGTTTTGTTCTTCTCTGCTTTTGTCCGAATTATGAAGAAGAAGCAATGATCGAGGATGTATCATACTGACTCAAAGTCAGTCCTAGAGTATGTACGACTGGTCCCAGACCAGTCTCAACCAACCCGAAGTCAGTGTCATAGTGAGTACAACTCCACTGGTCCTAGACCAATATCATCCTCCACTGTCTCAAAGTCAGTCTCAGAGTGCGTACCACTAGTCCTAGACCAGTCTCAACCGACCCGAAGTCAGCTTCATAGTAAGTACCACTCCTACCACTGGTCCCAAACCAGTATCGCAGTCTCAGAGAGTGTACCACTGGTCCTAAACCAGTCTCAACTGACCCAAAGTCAGCGTCATAGTATGTACCACTCTCATTGGTCCCAGACTAGTACTGTACTGACACGAAGTCAGTCTCGGAGTATGTACCACTGGTCCCAGACTAGTCTGAACCGAACTGAAGTCAGCGTCATAGTATGGTACAACTCCTACCATTGGTCCCAGACCAGTATCATTGATCCCAGATCAATGGATGTCATCCTAGTGTAGGGAGTACAATAGATACAACGATGCGTCCATCGGTACTACTATGGTCCCTAACTTCATTTCCCTGCTCATTGATCAGATGAGAGGTACTTCCCATGAGTCCCAGATTGCATGGGTAGGATGCCTCGACAGGAGAACTAATCAATCCTATCCTCACAGGAGAACACATCAATCCTGCTATAATCACCGTGGAGAACACATCAATCCAGGCTACCACGGAGAACACATCAATCCAGGCCTCACAGGAGAATTAATCATCCTGCTACACAGGAGAGCAAATCATCCTATTCCACAAGAGAGCGAATCATCTTGTCCCACAAGAGAGCGAATCATCTTGTTCCAGTGTGCACCACCAGGGGAGGGTGAGTCACCCTGTGGTCATATGTTGCTCCAGTAGGAACCGCAAGCCCTCATAGCTCCCAGAGCTCAATGTATGCAACATGTAGGACCCCTGTACAAGGGTTTCTTGCCGACTCCAAGTCGTTTGGGAAAATCACAAATTAGATCTTTCCTCGGGGCTTTGCCAAGGCGTATCAACCTGTACATAATCTTAATGTGATGGAGCTTCCTTGCTCATCGACTTACCATATCCCAGATGATGTCTATCTGCTGGAGCAATTGACGAATATGGGATTCCTCAATAATCGAATCCCACCTCCGGTTTTTACAGAGAATCACAGTGGTATCCAATGTAAATCCAAACAGCTCACTGAAGAGCTTTCGTAACTAGACTGCCTCACACGAGGTTATGCTAGCAATAATATATCTTGCTTCGGCAGTGCTCAAAGCCACTGACTTCTGCTTCCTGCTCATCCAAGATATCGAAACAGATCCCAAAGTGAAACAGTACCCGGAAGTGCTCTTACAGTCCACCACACTGCCTGCCCAATCAAAATCAGTATATCCAAGCAGTCTCACATCTCCGGCAGTGTATCTTAATCCATGAGAGATTGTGTCCTGAAGACATCTCAGAAGATTCCTGGCATCAGTCCAGTGAGGCTCAACCAAATATGAGCTCACAATGCTAACTGCAAAACATATGTTCGGACGGAGGTTCACTAAGAACATCAATGCGAATGAGTTTTTTGAAACTCAGAGGCATTTCCCAAGTCTGGTCCGACATCACTACCATATAACTTCTAAAAGTTAAGGTCCTCGAGGTAGTCACAGGCTTACAGTCTGTTAACACCCAGGTTGTTCCCTTTGACTCCTGAGGGAATACGGCCGGGGTAACCACTAACCAAACTTTGGATCACAGGTTCTAGACAACTTGTAATCAGAGAGGGCTCTCTCTTTGACTGTTTAACTTTGTTCTTAAGAATCTTAGGCTAGATATGAGGTGAGGGTTTGGTTTGAAAATTTTGGTTGAATGATGTCTTTCAGTACTTACGGTGATATCTTCAGACAATTTTAGACCATTGGGCAATGGAGTCTGTGGTTACAGGTTGTTTGAAGTGTTGAGTGGGATTGTTGAAACAACAGGGCCATTTAAATATTTCATGAGACAAACTTGAAATTGTGATGATGAAGTATGTTTAACCAGTGGAAGGCAATTAAGAAATTTCCACTAAGTTGGTGATGTGAGAAAGAGATGTATTGACCAGGAGAAGGTTTGAATTCCTGAACGATAATCACTGTGAAAGGTATAGTTTGGAAATGCAGCAATTAAGAATCACACTCTTATAACTATAACCAAGGAAAACATACATAATAGCATAGATTGAGTTCAGGGTATTCTACGAAGAAATCCTGAAACTATTCTTTTTCTTTGCCATTAAAATGTGAAACACAGAACATGAATGGATTATGAAGGAAATAACAAACATAACGAACAGGTTAAAGAAACTTATTGTTCCATGAAATATGCAGGAATCCTATAGCATTCAACAAGCACACCAAAATGCATCAGGCAACACAGAACTTTGGAAATTCCATCAGCTTGGTTGTATTAAAACTCTGGACATTTACAACATAGTATCTCCTGAAGAGAAAATCAACAACCCCTACAAGCTTATGCGAGGGGGATTATATACAATCAGATATACAAAAATATCTGAACCGCTGAGTAACTTGATAAATAAATACGCTCAACAACTTTACAGAATAGCAGATAAGGAAGTTATTGCTACTCTAAATACAAAATGAATACTCTTTAATTCTGTCAGAAGACTTTTTGACCTTTGAAGGCCACTGAGTCGGTTGAGCGTTCTTCATTAATGCTGAATGATGTGCCTTTATGGCTTTGTCTTGCTGTAGCTTTCTCGGCCCTGTCATCTGTAGCTGTCAGTGTTGCTTTAGTGACCGAATTGGTTTGCTGAGCTGGCTCAGTCCATTCTTCTCCAGACATACTGAATGCATCAAATTTTTCTGAACATGATGACTTATATTCTTTGATGAAAAAACTTGATGAACGCCTCTTGTTTACAGTAACAACTGTATCATTTTGGTCCACCATTCCTGTGTAGGCAATTGATGTCTCAAAATTGCATCTAAGGTTTCATCTGCCTCTGTATATTTGTAGAAGTTTGGAGGCACTTCAAACAAATGTTTGATCTCATTCATAATAAAAAATAAGTTCTCTACTCTGTCATAGAGACTTTGCCCAGACGTTGGCCCCGTTTCCTCTGAGGTACTTGATCTTACAGTGATCTGATTGGTGGCAAATTTGTTGACCCTTTTTGCATAGTTCTCATGTGATTGTAGCCTCCCTGCGCTGTTCAGTAAGCCAGGAAGGCCTCTGCTTTGTAATGCTGCAAACTTATCCATGAATTTTTTTACTTCTGTTTGTATGTCCTGGCTTCTTCTATCCAATGTTTGTACCAGGCTGCTCAATGTGAGGACCCTCTTTATCAGCAGGATGGTTTCAGTTCTATTGGGGATCCCTATTGCTGCCAGCTGAGGACCTTTGCGGTTATTGAGAACGTTGATCATTCTATTGGCTATCTCAGGCACATTGCCTAGAGATGCCCTTGCTCTTTGGACTTCCTTGTGTGCTTTGCCTATGAGCTCTCTTATCACTAAACAAATCTCAAAGGAAAAGGGTAAGGTACGAAAGATTTGGTCTTGGTTATTGTCATGCTCATTTCATGCATAATAAGCACTTGGAAAACTCAGGGTTAGCATACATAAAGGTTCTTTGAAGGCTCAAGCAAGGCAAGCAAGTTTCAAGGCAGATGAGAAGGACATTTCAAGATAAAAAAAGCTCAAGACAGTCAAATTTGGCATGTAAGCTATGTTTTTGAAATCACACAGCAGTTTCGTAGCACGCTACAAAACTGCTGTAGGTGATGCCTCATGCACAAAAGTTTCGTAGCGCGCTATGAAACTGTTGTAGCTACATATTATCATTCGTTGGGGCAATTTTGAGAGACAAAGGGAAATATTTTCAAAGGGGAATCTCTGCAAAAGATTAATTCCAAATTATCAATCTTTAGCAAAGTTAATACAGGTGGAAGAAACATGTATTTGAATGAAACTTTAAAATTTTGTCATAAAGTGAATACATTTACTACAGTCCAAAATATGTCAGGCAGCTTGGAGGAGCTTTTGTCTTCACACATGGACAAAGGTTGACAACACACAAAGACGTGGCATTCTGATATTTTTGTATAATCAAAGGAGAAGTACATGTTACAGTTTATTACAAAGCTTGTTGCAGCTCACAATGAACTCAGAAGTTATTACAACCAGGTTATAGATGACAAGGAGAATGCTATTCTTGTTTATGGTAGAGGTTGGAGAAATTTCGTGTCAGGCATTGATGGAGAACTACTTTGGCGAATAGACTTTTCTATTGGGAGTGAGCAAACTGAAGACAACGTTGAAAGGATTGTTTTATCTCCTAATAGAGAAAGCATTTATGCAATAGGTTTTATTGAGAAATCAAGTGTGGCTGTTTTTGAAGATTTTTCATCTGAGGCAGAACTCCTTCCATTAAAATTTGAAGGTGCTTTTACATTTAAAAGTTGCTTCACATATATTACTAATAAAAATTGGAAATACTTGTAGGGAGCTTTATTTACTTGAGAAAGTAAGTGAACCGGCTATTATTAGTGATGGCCTACTGTTATCATCAGAGCAGCAAGCGTTTGCAGTGGTGCAACACTTAGACAAGAACAGGGTTTCTCTGACTGTTATGCTGGATGATGGTCAAAAGAATGAAACTCTAAAAAGGAGTTTTGTTTCCCTGGTTTTACTAGTCAACTTCCAGGAGGTCTCTAAAGCAACTGAAAGCCTATTTTGGGAAATGGAAAGAGGTTTTTATTCCTAACAGAATAGGCTAGAAAAACCTCTTTCAGTTTCCTCAAATCCATTATGATCTGGGAGAAATGAAGGACCAAACTTGCGCTACGAAACTGCTGTAGGTGCAGTTTTCTACAAGCTTATTTCTCTGTTTTACACCTGTTTTTCAAAGACGCATTCTCGGCGGTAGGAAACGTGTTTCAAAAAAAAAAAAGAGGTTTTTGTTAATCATCGATTGGTTCACAAAAAACTCCTTCAGTTTGTCCAAATACATTTTGTACGAGAAGTTATGACCTCTGTCCCAAGACCTATTTTTCAGCCAGAACAGAGCAAGGGACAGTTACCTGTTTGAGACGTGTTTGTCAAGGACATATTTTGAACAGCTGGAGGAATGTTTTAAAAAACCAGGAGAGGTTTTTGTTCTAGACATCATGGGCTACAAACACCTCCTTCAGTTTCGTAAAATGTGTCATGGATGAAGAGATAAAGGCTCTGTCCCACGTGCCATTTTCAGGGATCCTAAACCTAAAAACAAGGAAACATGTTCCCTAATTTCTAGGGTTTGTCTTCAGTAGTCAGATGACCACGTGGGAGGCTTCATCAAATTCGACTTCTTGAGGTTGCAAGTTGTCAAATAATTCTTTAAATGCTTGGATAAGGTTGTTGAATCATGATAAGGAGTTACACTCCTAGTTGTATTAGGTCTCTAGGACTACTAGTTAGGTGTCATTTGCATTTAATAGTTAGTTTTGAGTGTCATTAGGTGTCATAGTAGGATGAATTCAAATTCCCCTCATGCTGGAGGATGAATATTAGTTATGTAAAGAGCTCTATATATAGCAGAAGAGCTGATGTACAAAGGGTTGGAAATTTCATGAACATAGCTTGTATTTGGCTTATGTAAAGACACAGTTTCAGTAATATAACTGGGCTTTACTTCTCAGGATTCATGAAGGATTGTTATGTTCAGAATGTATGATCTTATCCTTTCTTTAATGTTTTTATAGTTGTATAGATGTATAATCACTCAGAACTCACTGATTGTGCTCTGATTTCCTGTATGCATTTATAAACTAAGGTTCCCTATGAGTTATGTTCTGAATATTCAAATGCTGAATGCCCTGACTTCTATGTAAATTCAAGATCATTGTTTCTTAAGGTGTTGTTGACTCCATAGGCCCAATGGATACCTGTTTAATGTATTTTCAGCAGTCATATTTTTCATAGTTATTCTACAAGAGTTAGCCATCTTACCTTAATCAAAATCATTAACCCATCTAGAGAGAGCCCTCTCAGGTTGAGGAGGCTAAGCCTCAGCCAAAAGTTGGTTTGAAAGAGTTACATAAGGTCTTCCTGATTAGAAGCCTATCAGGGGCACGATTTTGTGATAACATTTTTGGTGCGTCTGCCGGGAGCCTGAAGATTAATCATTCCCGAAATCAAGAGACTGAACTTCTGAAGGTAGTAGGAGCTCAGACATCATTTTGAGGCTGCAAAACTACCTTGGCGACTCCACACATCGAATAAGAAATTGGAAGGTGACTCCACTGCTGGAAGATCAGTAGTTTGATGAAGTTTCAAGATGAGTTCCACTGCAAGAATGAATGCCAGGTATGCTCCTATGAATCGGTCTCATATCCCTGGTTTTCCAACTCCTATGCCAAAGGTTGATTGGTTAGATGATCTTCCAATATTCAAAGATGAAAAGAAGGACAATGCTGCTCTTCATTTGGTTAGGTTCCATATGCATGTACGCAGTCTTAAGGTTCATTTCCCTGAAGATTGTCTCATGAGGATGTTTATGACCACTTTAGAAGGAAAAGCATGGTCTTGGTATAAAATTTTGGAAAATGGTTCATTATATTCTCTTGCTGATTTCCATGATGTGTTCTATGACATGTATAAAGAGTGTCATCCCTCCTTATTGCTGGTCAAATATTGCTGTAGACATTCTTTAAGTCTTATTCAATACTTGGAGGATTGTTATGATGATGATGAATTTATGGATGAAGAAATTTTAGAGGCTCTTCATAACAATGCATTTCAGCACCAAGAAGAAAGTATAACATCTCATGAAACGCAGCATGAAGATCAGCATGGGTTTATTTGTGAAAACCATGTTTCATCCTTTGATATAAATGAAAAGATGCAGCAGATTTGTCAGTATTTTGATCATTATGAGTATGAAATTGATTGCAAACAGCAAGAAGAAGTACTGGAAGATAGCTTTTACGACCCTCAGGCAGAGGAAAAGGTTGGTTTTTTATGTCAAACTTCTCAGCAGCTTACAACAATAAATGATCATAAGAAAGAGGAAAATTACATTGTTTGTAGGCAGCATTTAGAAAAGCAGTTCGATAGCATATCGAAAGAATCTTGTGTGGTTGAGAATCAGTTGTCTAAAGATGTAGAATGTTATGATGATCATCAACATAACTATGTATTCTTTGACCCTATAAGTGAATATATGGACAAGCTTTGCACTCCGGTCTTTCATTTTCATTTGCATTATGAAGATCAAGTATATTATGGGTTGATTTGGTCATCTCACTACCATGGTTATTTTGAGGTTGAATGCAGTCAAGAGCCTCCAATATCAGAGAAGACAATTGATTGGCTTTATTGGAAATATCATGTTGCTTGAGCTACAAGTGGAGCTTGCAGCTGATAGGGTAGGTAGATAGGAAAATGCAAATAAGCTCAAGGTTGACTGAGCATTTTTTTTAGTAGATGTAGATTTCTTTTTCCTACAGTGATCATCAAGCTTAAGCCCGAGGTGAAGGCCCAAGAAGCTTAAAGGGAACACTTGTCAAGCAAATTTTAGTTTGTCATAAAAGGATAAAGCACTGGACCTGCGAGTTCTTAGTGTGCTACAGGAGCACACTATCCCAAGTGGAGCCACTGTTATCACTAAACAAATTTCAAAGGAAAAGGGTAAGGTAAGAAAGATTTGGTCTTGGTTATTGTCATGCTCCTTTCATGCATAAGAAGCACTTGGCAAACTCAGGGTCAGCATACATAAAGGTTCTTTGAAGGCTCAAGGAAGGAAAGCAAGTTTCAAGGAAGATGAGAAGGACATTTCAAGATAAAAAAGCTCAAGACAGTCAAATTTGGCATGTAAGCTGTGTTTTTGAAATCACACAGCAGTTTCGTAGCGCGCTACGAAACTGCTGTAGGTGATGCCTCATGCACAGCAGTTTCGTAGCGCGCTACGAAACTGCTGTAGCTACATATTATCATTCGATGGGCCAATTTTGAGAGACAAAGGGAAATATTTTCAAAGGGGAATCTCTGCAAAAGATTAATTACAAATTATCAATCTTTAGCAAAGTTAATACAGGTGGAAGAAACATGTATTCGAATGAAACTTTAAACTTTTGTCATAAAGTGAATACATTTACTACAGTCCAAAATATGTTAGGCAGCTTGGAGGAGATTTTGTCTTCACACATGGACAAAGGTTGACAGCACACAAAGATGTGGCATTCTGATATTTTTGTATAATCAAAGGAGAAGTACATGTTACAGTTTATTACAAAGCTTGTTGCAGCTCACAATGAACTCAGAAGTTATTACAGCTAGGTTATAGATGATAAGGAGAATGATATTCTTGTTTATGGTAGAGGTTGGAGAAATGCCGTGTCAGGCATTAATGGAGAACTACTTTGGCGAATAGACTTTTCTATTGGGAGTGAGAAAACTGAGGACAACGTTGAAAGGATTGTTTTATCTCCTGATAGATAAAGAATTTATGCAATAGGTGTTATTGAGAAATCAAGTGTGGCTGTTTTTGAATATTTTTCATCTGAGGTAGAACTCCTTCCATTAAAATTTGAAGGTGCTTTTACATTTAAAAGTTGCTTCACATATATTACTAATAAAAATTGGAAATACTTGTAGGGAGCTTTATTTACTTGAGAAAGTAAGTGAACCGGCTATTATTAGTGATGGCCTACTATTATCATCAGAGAAGCAAGCGTTTGCAGTGGTGCAACACTTAGACAAGAACAGGGTTTCTCTGACTGTTATGCTGGATGATGGTCAAAAGAATGAAACTCTAAAAAGGAGTTTTGTTTCCCTGGTTTTACTAGTCAACTTCCAGGAGGTCTCTAAAGCAACGGAAAGCCTATTTTGGGAAATGGAAAGAGGTTTTTATTCCTAACAGACTGAACTAGAAAAACCTCTTTCATTTTCCTCAAATCCATTATGATCTAGGAGAAATGAAGGACCAAACTGGCACTACGAAACTGTTGTAAGTGTAGTTTTCTACAAGCTTATTTCTCTGTTTTACACATGTTTTTCAAAGACACATTCTCGGCGGTAGGAAAAGTGTTTCAAGAAACCAAGAGATGTTTTTTTTAAGCACGGATTTTTTCACAAAAACCTCCTTCAGTTTTTTCAAATACATTTTGTACGAGAAGTTATGACATCTGTCCCGAGACCTATTTTTCAGCCAGAACAGAGCAAGTGGCAGTTACCTGTTTGACACGTGTTTTTCAAGGACAGATTCGGAACAGCTGGAGGAATGTTTTAAAACACCAGGAGAGGTTTGTGTTCTAGACAACATGGGCTACAAAAACCTCCTTCAGTTTCGTAAAATGTGTCATGGATGAAGAGATAAAGGCTCTGTCCCACGTGCCATTTTCAGGGATCCTAAACCTAAAAACAAGGAAACATGTTCCCTAATTTCTAGGGTTTGTCTTCAGCAATCAGATGACCACGTGGGAGGCTTCATCAAATTCCACTTCTTGAGGTTGCATGTTGTCAAATAATGCTTTAAATTCTTGGATAAGGTTGTTGAATCATGATAAGGAGTTACACTCCTAGTTGTATTAGGTCTCTAGGACTACTAGTTAGGTGTCATTTGCATTTAATAGTTAGTTTTGAGTGTCAATAGGTGTCATAGTAGGATGAATTCGAATTCCCCTCATGCTAGAGGAGGAATATTAGTTATGTAAAGAGCTCTATATATAGCAGAAGAGCTGATGTACAAAGGGTTGGAAATTTCATGAACATAGCTTGTATTCGGCTTATGTAAAGACACAGTTTCAGTAATATAATTGGGCTTTACTTCTCAGGATTCATGAAGGATTGTTATGTTCAGAATGTATGATCTTATCCTTTCTTTAATGTTTTTATAGTTGTATAGATGTATAATCACTCAGAACTCACTGATTGTGCTCTGATTTCCTGTATGCATTTATAAACTAAGGTTCCCTATGAGTTATGTTCTGAATATTCAAATGTTGAATGCCCTAACTTCTATGTAAAGTCAAGATCATTGTTTCTTAAGGTGTTGTTGACTCCATAGGCGCAATGGATACTTGTTTAATGTATTTCCAGCAGTCATATTTGTCATAGTTATTCTACAAGAGTTAGCCATCTTACCTTAATCAAAATCATTAACCCATCTAGAGAGAGCCCTCTCAGGTTGAGGAGGCTAAGCCTCAGCCAAAAGTTGGTTTGAAAGAGTTACATAAGGTCTTCCTGATCAGCAGCCTATCAGGGGCATGATTTTGTGATAACAAGCTCCATTTTCTCATGAATAGTCTCTATATACTGCCATTGATTTGTTATTGATTGGCCAATGTTGGCCCATAAGACTGTCTTGACCTCAGCCACCACTTTGTCAAGGGTGAGCTCTTTCTCTAGCTCCTTTATATTCTCCTTGAGAGCCTTCACTTCTCTTCCTTTTTCAGCTACACTTTGTTTAGATTTTTCATATTTTTCATTCAAATTAGCTAAATTCTCCTTGGCTTCATTTAGCTCTGCCATCTAGGCTTCCAGGGCTTGAATCTCATTCATCAGCTTCTGCATGTCAAGAATTGGAGCCTGTTCTGATGTTGGTGCTGGTGCTGATGTTGATGGAGCTATCTCAACTGTTTGCACTGTAGGAGGAGTGACAATTTGAGGGGGTTCCTCAAGGTTGATTACTTGTGGAGGGGGCTGAAATGTTTGGCCTCCTTCTTTCTGCAGTAGGGCTGCCTGCAATGCAGCCTCTGTTTCTACCAATTTTTCCTCTGTTTTGACAAGTTGTTTATGCAGTGTTACCAGCAATGTTGATACATCCTGGTCCTTTCTTTATTGGGAAACCTCCTCTGTTTTAGGGTGAAGAGTTGCTGGGATCTTTATCATCTTTCTTAGAGCTGCAATGTCTGAATCTCTTATCTTTAGCAGCTCCTTTATATCTTTAGGGTCCTTTGGGTCATGCCCCAACTCTATGATTAAATCCTCCAAAGACCTTATCCTGTTGTCTTTGGCCTGAGAGCATGCCTTCTCCAACTCAAGTTGGGCGGTTGTATTGTTCAGGATATTTTCCAACCTATGTGCCAAGAAGGTCTTATCTGCAAGTGTCGAATACACCATCTCACCCGTTTGCTTGTGAAGTTCTATTTGATCCATAGGGTGGATGTCTTTTGCAAGAACCTCAAGGTTGGTCCTTATATAGTCTGCAGCTGACTGTGGCTGCAGCATGGTTGGCATGAAATGACTCATGGTCATTTTCCCCTCATTTATGTCATAAGCTGACATAAGCCTCTGCTGGTTTGTAGGGGCCATTTTAAGCAATTGGTTATAGATCTGGAGCATGAGTGGCTCATTTCTCTTTTTTATGTCAATGAATTGTTGCTTGATGCCTATTTCGGCTCTCCTTTGTTGACTTGAGGAGCTGATCTCTCCTCCGACTATTCTTTCTTGTTCCTGTTGAAAGGAAGTGGCAGATGTCGCCATGCTTGGTGGGCCCATGCCCAATGATTGTCCGATGGGCATCTCTTCTTCAGAAACGGGATTTATCCTTTGCCTTTTCTCCCCTTGAGTTGTGGATGTGGTGAGGGGAATCTCCTGCTCTCTATCCCTCTTTCGGTTTATGTCTTCATTCTGAGGAGTTTGGAGCACCAAGGCCTCCACTGTCGTTTCCTGCCTAGGAAGCACAGTTTCTTGAGCCTGTTGCCTAGTGGATATTGGGGCCTCAATTGTTTGTTCTTGCTGCATTGGCTGCTCTTCTTTTTGCTGTTCTTGCTCCATCTGCTTTTCTTTACCCTTGCTTGACTCCTGATGAACAGTTCTAGCTGCTTGCTGCTGGGCTGTAGAAGATGAGACAGCTGCTCCAAGTTGCCTTTGATAGGAAGAGGAAACCTGCCCACAAGTTTCCAAGTCAGCCTCTTTCTCAATGTTCTTTGCCTCTCTTTGTAGCATTTTTTCTCTAGTGATTGCCTCTTCTAGAGTGCCCTCTTTCCAACTTATTAAATTGGCATATTTTTCAATATGAGGCAATCTGATGTGAGCATAGCCACCCAGTTTATGTTTTACCCTCCTGAGAGAAATGAAATGATTAGGGTCATAAGGTACCCAACGGAAATTGGTTTCTAATTGGAGGGTCTCTAGGATCATATCTGCTTCCTTCCATCCCTCCTCCCTTTTGTTGTAAAGAAATGGGCCTAGCTGGTTCCTGACCTTTAGTTGCACCTTCTTGTTTTTACTATGGAAATGGACCTGGTCTGCATTTCCAAATTGCCTGAAATACTCCAAGGCAAAGAGTCTCATAGGGACATATCTTGGCAGCCTATAAGGGTCCAACTCACAGCCATATATTCTGATTACTGTATGGTGTTGGTAAAAGTACCAATCACCAATGTTGTAGGCCTTTGAGAGCTGGAGTATTCTTTGCATCTCATCGGTCAACCTGGGAGGAGGGACACCAAATAACAAGGTCATAGCTGGATGGATAAAAAGGTCTATGAATTCACAGTACGTGTATGGTGAACAGGAGGTGTGATGAAAAACTGAAGTCCAAAATACTACAGACCTTGGGTTTCCCTGGGCATCAAGTTTCTTGAGAGGAATAGGGAAACTGTCAGGTTGATAAAATAAGAACAAATGATAGATGTATGAGGTGTATTTGAACACCTTCTCCCTCTCTAGATTCATCAGTTGTTCATGAATCTTATTGGCAATGTATGTAGCATAATCATAATGCACAGCAGGAGGCTTTCCAGGGGAAAATATGGACAGCATGGCCATAATAGTGTCATCAACATCCTCAACTCCCCTGTACCCCAGGACATAACTGATCAAGTCCACAAGCATTTTGCCCAAGTCATTGAGATATGGATTTCCAATAGGAGGTGTTCTCACAACTTCAGAGCTTGGCTGAATAAATAACTGATTAATCTTGATGACCTGGGCACTGGACAACTTGCCCCCCTTCTTTAATAAGTCCATCATAGAGAGAGGAGTTAGTGGCTTTGCAGTGTGAAAGTGCAGCATCTCATTTATGGCCTCAGGGGTGATATGGAACAAGACTGAACCTGTGGGACTGAGAACAACTCTTTGACATGGATCATAGTTTTCACAGCATCTATGGATCAAGTCTGGAAGGACATTGACTTGAGGAAGGTTAAAAATGGGCAAATTGGAGTCCCAAATCCCTAAAATATCAGCTCCACTGAGGTGTTGAGCCTTTAACTCATTTAGCATATGAATGTTAAATTTGGAATTCATTGAGAATGTCTCTGTCATCTGATAATCTTTATCACCCAGGGCCTTCCACTCTAACTCTCTGTGTGGGGCATTCAGAGGTGGGACATTTAATGCTACTGGTGTTTCCATGGCTAATTAGGACTCTGAATTGTATAAGGATTTGCTCTACTGGACAAAGCAACACAGAGGGGTATTTTGCAAGAGTGAGGCAATTTGCAAGGAAAGAACTGGGTAAATTGTGGCGAGAACAATCGAAATGCTCCAAAGGGAGATAAATGAGCAACTGTTGGGGCTAGTACCACTGTTTTCCCGGTGAATTAGTGCAGCTCAGGTTTCAAGTCCACGAATGCGCGGACTGACTGTAAGTTTATGACAACTTGGCTAAATGTGGACTGTGCAGGTGAATTTCGACCTTACAACTGAAAATGGATGCTGGTCGCCGGGGATTTGCTGGCAAACACACTGTTTTTCACTCTTTCTAAGCTAGCTTTGGTGAATTATGCACGAAACCAGGTGCGGAGGGGAAACTTGGATAAATACCTGTTGAAGCTTTGGCAATGGCGACTAATGCAGGTGAATTTTCAGGCATCCACAGTCTCCAAGTCGAAATTTGCAGGTTGGCGGCGAAATGGTCGTAATATGCATGCAGAGCGGAGTAATAGTTCGTTTTCCAAAAGTGACAAAAACTACGATTTTTGGCGAAAATATGGACTTTTTGGGTTATTGGCACTTTTTTTGGATGACGTCAGCATGACGTCATCAGGTGGGGTAGGGTACGTAAGGGTGACGTGGCGGCCTGTGAGTAGTCCACGGGGACTGGTGAGGTGGCAGACAGGTCGGAGCAGTGGCGGGCCGGGCGCTGATGTAGAGCTGAGTGGCATGATGTGGGCACGCCGTAGCGGTGACGAGGACGTGACGGGATAAGCGGTAAGTGGTTTGCTCGGACCGCTCTGGATACGGTCGCGATATTGTCAGAGGGTGGCCCGATAAGATTTGGGGGCGACGCGTGGCGGAGGCCTGACGTCACCCTCTGACAATTTCTCGGGAGGTAACATTCGGTCATCGGGGCCGACCCGATATGGATATGGGCCGTCGGATGGGAAAGCCCAGATCCGACGGTCGACGGGTCAATAAGATGGCAGGACAATACGGCAGCGGGCGGGGCATATTTTATAGTTTTTCTGGAAATGTGCGCCCAGGCGGAACCTTTAGACTTTGGCGGGTTTTATGGTTTTTTCAATGTTTTTTTGTAAAAGTGCGCATTTGCGAATAAACTTTGGATAAAACAGAAAAATGTGTTTATTTGGTGTTTTATGTATTGAAATGCGCATTAGATCAAACTTAGGATAAGGGGTAAAAGTGGGTTTTTACAGGGCTTTTTTGCAAATAGAGTGGGTAAATGATTTCAAAGGGTTGTAAAGGGAAAAGGGGTATGGCTTAGGTTATCAAACTGACCAGAGGTCAATTTAATCCCTGACTTTATAGAACCACATGCAAGTAGACTTTGTTCCTGCATGATTTTCCAATGTTCAAGCATATGGCTATAATGCCAAGGGGGAGGGAATATGTACATATTTGGGATTTGTTTTATAGGATTATCCTAATAATAGGGGAAAAGGAGTATAGGGAGTTAAATAAATAGGGAATCATGAGTTAATATGAGTGGAAGAGGTGGATGAAGGGGGAAAGACACTAAGTTTTATATTGAACCAACTTAGTTTAGGAAGTAGATCAAAATGAAAAGAATTTTACACAAGAAATGTGGCTTTTAAAGAAACAAGAATCAACAAAAGAGCTTGACTTCTTTCATGAACATCGGTAGTATTGGGATGTCAGCAATGAATGTGATGGGGGATAATCTGGGAGTTAGACATGCTTCATTGAGTTGCTGCAAAAACTGCTGAATAAGAGACTTGCACTGGCACCATGTTTTTCCTTTGGTTGGGCCAGTGACATAAAGGAAATCATGCTTCTCCGACCCCATCTACCTACCCACTCTATTGCCTAGCATTTTTTGTTACTCCAAGGAGGGTGCACTTAGACTTGCAGACCCTCATGTGCCTTTTCTTTTCCTTTGGCTTTTTCTTTTGATTTTCTATCTAAGGCTAGCCTTATTGCTTCCAAGGCCCCAGATTAAACAGTTGGGAACCTTCATTCTCTACCTAACTACTTTATCTGCCAAGATTGAACTATTTGGACAGATTTCTTTCTCTAATCTACAACAGAAAATTGAAACATGGGATGACCCAACTTAGACTGTTGGATCACCCATTCAAAAGTGGGGGAGTATCCACCAATTGTAAACATGTGTCTTTCACCAAAATATGATATATTTGCATCACTAAAGTAGATCATATTGGCACTTCCCCTGCCAATCATGAAACATGAAACCTATTGGTATAGGTAGCTAACACAGTCCATCATACCGAATCTTTCCAATATATTTACCACATAATTTCCTTGAGATAGGAAAATTTCCCTTGTCTTCTGCCATACTTCAAGTCCTTGGTCCTTTGTTTCAAATTCGGAAGCCAACTCCCTCTTACATTTGCGAATGAGAGGGTCTGCACCTGTTAGAAAGAGGTCATCCACATACAACACCAGTATGAGAGGCTTGTCATCTTCAACCTTAAAGTAAAGGTTAGGATCGGCTTCACTCCCAGTGAATCCTAGCTTCATCAAGTAGCTATCGATCCTCTCATACCATCCTCGGGGTGCTTGCTTCAGCCCATAGAGAGCCTTCTTCAACCTGCATACATGAGATTTTCAATGATAAATCTCAAATCCTTCAGGTTGCTCCACATAGACCTCTTCTTTGATAGAACCATTCAAGAATGCGGTCTTGACATCCATCTGATGTAGGTTCCATCCTTGTGAAGCCACAAGGGCTATGATCAAGCGGATGGTTGTATATCTGGCAACAGGTGCAAATATCATAGTCTATACCTTCCTTGTGGGATAAACCATGAGCAAAAAAATGAACCTTATACTTTTCCATACTTCCATTTGCTGCATGCTTTATCTTGTAAAGCCATTTTGAAGTAACAATTGTCTTGTCCAGGGTCTGGGAACTACTTCCCAGACATCATTCTCCATAATAGACTCATATTCTATGGTAATAGCATCCTTCCATAGTTAATGCTTGATGACATCTGAGAATGATGAAGGTTCATTTTGTATGATCATGCTCATGATGGTCAGGTATCACTGATACCTGTTAAGTTTCTTACTTTGATGGAAGGTTCCTTAGGGTGCAGCATCTCCTTCAGCATCATCAAGTATCTCCCTAAGCCATGAAGGCCTCTGCTTATAAGGGGAAGGCTCATGTGGATGAGGATCAATCGGATCCATGGGTTCTTCTACATCAGACATTGATTCATCATCCTTTTCTTTTGGTTCCCTGGTGTCGACTACTTGAGAGCTCCTCAAAGTTGGAAGATTGTTCACCTTGCGGTGAACTTTTCTTCAAGAGTCTTGGAACTCAATGCTTCATGAGGGAATCGATTCTGTACATATACAGTGGTGATTGCAATTTCAGCCCATAGAAACTTTGGAAGTCTTTGATCATGTAGCTTGGCCCGGACAACTTCCATCATCGTGTGGTTATTCCTTCCCACCACACCATTTTGCTCAGGAGTATGTGGTGTAGTAGTCTCCCTCTTAATGCCAAACTCATGTATGCCTGATGTTACACAGTAATTTGTCACTACCTTCCTGTCAGTCATCCTGCTGTGCAGAGAATTCATAATCACTAAGCTCCTGCTTCCTGAACTGGCCCAAAAACCCATTTTTCTAAAGTTTTGTTCATCAGCGCGTCTGTTCCTAAAATAACCGCGATGACCGGCACCCTGTAGTGTATTCTGTGCGCTGCCAGCGCGGAAGAACATCACTTTTCCGCGATGGCTAACAGCGCGCCTTTCCCGTGTCCTTCCGCGCTGACATGACTGTCTCAGTTATTGAGACGCGGCGACAGCGCGACAGTTTCCTAATAATTCGCGCTGATCCAGTTTGGGCGAATTTGTTCAAACAGCCAGCCTTCCAGACAATTCTAGGCTTGGTTGTTAGCTTTGTGAATGTCGACTCCCTTCTATGGCATGTCTATTCGACCCTTTGCAACAACTCCCCTTGAAGATAAGCTCATCCTTCCACCTTTTTAGGAGACTCCTTCTCCTATATAAACTCTCACCATTACCATGAGCAGCTAGTTAGACATAGCTTGGAATAGCTTGGATTGTACAGAGCTTGTAGTGCTCAGATTGTTGCTATAGGTTTGGTGTGCTAGGTGTGGAAGTGATTGATTGCTTAGGGAAGGTTGTTTTGTGCTACTTGTGTGAGAGAGAGAGTTGTTTGTCTTGGGAGAATCATCCTCAAAGGTGAATGCTTGAGATACATGCTGACTGACCCCTCCTGAGAAGGTTACCGACGTCGGAACATTTGGTTGTACTCTTCTCTATTCTGATTAATAATAGATGACTGCTATTATTGTTCCATTCTCATTTGTCTATGCAATGGTTAAATGTGAATTACATCTTTTCTGACTGATGTATGGTTGCTTTTGTTAGATTTCACACTTGCGTTTGTTTTCTCTTCGTGTGTGCAGGTATCTATTCGCGGAGATCGCGGAGGGTTGTGACCAGCCAAAGCGAAGGAGCGAAGGCAACGTCTCTTCGTCAAACGACAGCGCAGGGATCCAAGTAGGTGCTCTTTATCTCTTGTTTAATTGCAATTAGGAACATGCATGGCAGCATTGTGTGATTGTTGCTAGACCCCTGCTGGGCTAGTAGGGATCGCTTTTATCTGTAGAGGGGATTTACCTCTCCAACAATTTGGCGACTCCGCTGGGGATCAGCCTTTTTGTCTCTTGAGTCCACTTTTGTGTTTGACTTTGATTGATCTCTTTTCGAGTTTTTGGGATTGTCTCTTCGCTTATGAACTTTCTGGGTATTTCTGGGAAGCATTTTTATTGTTAAAAGGCTCTTGCCTTTGGTTTGGGGAGTTTTTATTTTGGCTTTGCTTGTTTTTTTACCTCAGCGCGTTTTAATTCAGAACAGTCGCGCTGACATCGTGACCCTGTTCTTTGGTTTTCTTTCCATCACGCCTGTACGTCTAACAGTCGCGCTGACCTCGTTTTCAGAGACAACGCGCTTTATTCGTGTCCTTCCGCGCTGGCATCGCGCCCTCGCTTCTTTGTGATTTGTGTCATCGCGTCTGTGTGTTTTCTTTCCGCGCTGACCTCGTTTTTTCGAGACAGCGCGCTTTATCCCTTTCCTTCCACGCTGACGTCGCAAAGTTGCTACAGGCCTCCCCCTATCAGCGCCGAGTTGCTGAAGGTTACCCGTGCTGATCCTGTAAAATTCATTTTTGACCAAATTGGCCTCCTGAACCTCTTGCTGTGACTTTCCCTTCTTCTCTCCACCTGTCTGATGACTTGCTTTTCACTGTCTGAACTCTGAACTGCTTGATTGCGGAGCTTGGTTCCGTAGGGTTTCGTTTTTTCTCAGTTCTTAAGTTTGCAAATACCTTCCCTTTCTGCTTTCGCTGCTTGGTTCGTGTTTCCATCATTACTTTTACAATTGCTGGATTGTGTTGGGTCCCTAATTGACTGGTTGTGACTCTCATCCTTCGGGTGTTCGCTTTTCTCTATTGATTTCGCACTCTAGCCCTAGGACATCTAGAGGCCCTGTGTGTGTCAAGCCTACCGTAGGAATCTTGTTTGCTTGTTCGACCAGCCGATTTCAGATTAGTTTATGCACTTGTTCAGTGATTGTTGGAGTGTTTTGGATCGTGTTTCCGAGTGGTTTTTCGTTCCCTCCTTGCTTGCAATCCTTGCTTGTCTTGCGGAGCTTAGATCACATAGCTCGTGCAGTATTTTGTTTTCCTTTGATTTGGAAGCTTTGGTTGAGTGTTACGGGAACTTTGTGTGCTTTCATTAAGTACTTTACTTGGTGTTCCGGTTCCTCCAAATTCATTTAGATGCTTTGTGTCACTGAAAAGAAATCAAACTAGTAGCTTTGCTTTTAAAAATAAAAAAATTGAAAAGGAAAAGAACATTTTGTTGATTTGCATCTTCAAAGAAAAAGTTTTGTTTCCTCACTTTAGTTGCATTAAGTTGCTTGTTTGCTTGTATTTGTTTTGTTTGATTAAAAATTCCTTGCCCTCTCGTGGCTAGAATTCATCGAACAAAACGAAATTCTTTGGCATGTAGTTTGCATCTAGTTAATTGTGAGCGAACATACGATAGAGCTTGAAATCGAAACTTAATCTCAAGATCAACTGTAAAATGAACCAAATGAATCTAAAAAACGCATTGGAACTAAATGCAAATATCTAGAGGTCTAGGTTAGAGACGTGTTCCGGCGTCTTTAAACATAGTCATTGTTGTTTCACATTAGGTTGGGTGATTCCTCCTTCTGTGACTCGATAGTGGTCTAACACGGACTGCGCTCCCACGTACCGTCGCGTATATAGGGAGACCCCACTAGGCTTTTACCCTTTATCCATAGGAAGCCGAGTCGGCCGCCCTACGATTCGCAATGCAGTGAACACAGCATTCACGAAGATCGACCACCCGTACCCTAAAAAGTATTTTGTGGTTTTGCGAAAAGTTTGGCACACCCTCTACCTAGAGTTCTAGAGCAGTCACTTTTGATCCTTTTCGGACTCCCTAAACGAAAAAGTGCCTGTGAGCGTCTTGTCGCTTCATGCTCATTAAACATTCGAAGGAGATTGGAGTCATCTTTTCGTCCTTTTCTCGACTCCTGAAACATGAAAAGGTCAAGTTTGGTTCTTATGTCTTAAAATTAATTTGGCCACGATAACATCACCCAGTTAGATCTTGTTTGCGTTAGCTTGAGTAGGTTTCGTTTTCGTTTGCTATGGCAACTTTTCCAGGATTCACCAACCCAGGGTCCCCCTCTGAAAGGAATCTAGGACAATTCCTTCCTCTTGGGAATGTTGGTGCTCCGTATATGGCGACGTTGTCCCTCCTAGGGTTAACTGTCGGGTTGCGTGTGTGGTTGTTTTCAACCTCTTTGGTCCCTACCGTATCGGCTGTTAGTCCATCAGTCCCTCCACCTGAACAACGTCATGTTGATCCTAAGGTGGATCTCTCCCCTTCGACGCCTACTTCTACGTCGTCCTCTTGTACTTCGCCTGGTGAAATTCTCGATTCGCATAACCAGGTGGCTAAGAAGAAGAAGAGGAAGACCAAGAAGAAGAATTCCCCTAAGGGAGAGCCTACACACACAGTCCCACTCTCAAGTCCAGCTATCCACTCCAGTACACCTGAAGTCGGGTCACCTTCTGCTCCTCCACGGAAGGTTAAGTTTCCTTGTCGATTATGCAAGGAGGACCATCTCCTTCGTGATTGCCCTGGCATTCCCAGGGTATTAGAAGTTTGGTCTCACGATCCAGCCCGCCCTCCATCGTCCACTGATGATCATGGCGATGCTACCTCATCAGTTGAGAATGGTAAGGAGAAAGGGAAGCTACGAATCCCCTGTCGAATTTGTGAAGGCAAGCATCCCCTTCACCTTTGTCCACTCATGGATAAAGCCTCTGCTGTGTTGGAAAGTCTTGCTGCTCCTCCGAATCCATTCCCCGCTGGTTATCAACGTCTTTCTACAACTGTAGATCGCACCCCTACCGACAAAGAGATTGCTTCAGATTCTCCTATCGTCCAGGCCCCTCTTCCCAAACCTGGCTGTTCCCAGCCTGTTCCAGACCCGCCGTTGGTCGGAAAAGGTGTTGATTCGAGTCCACATCCTCTCAACCACTCTGTTTCGGAAGAGCAAAATTCTCATGTTCTTCTCATCTCCTCAGATTCTCCCGAGTTTGATAAAGTTTCTCCTGAAACCTCTCCAGAGAATTTAGATTCGGTTCTGTCCGAGCAGGGGGGCAACCATATGGTTCCCCCACCAAGTAGTTCGGTCATCTCCTTTGATTGGAGTCGTTTGACTGCCCCTCCCCTTCCGTCCCATGTGCCTTTCTGGGTCACCGCCTATGCTTGCAATAAGGCGCTGCCCGGCACCGTGTTAGACGAAGCAGCATCGGTTAGTCTCATGCCCGTTACTACTTGGCGAGCTTTGGGTTCCCCATCGCTTGTACCTGTCGCACCGCATCTCACCGCGTTTGACGGAGGAACGAGTCAGCCTTTAGGGATCCTCCCGAAGTTCCCTATTACTTTGGGAGGCAAGACTGTCTATATAGACATCTCAGTTACCCAAGGTTCTTTAGACTTCAGTCTTCTCCTTGGTCATGATTATATGTATGCCATGGGAGCCCTTGTTTCTTCACTTTTCCATGTGGTCTGCTTTCCACACGACGGAAGAATCGTGACATTCGATCAATTATCGTTCATTCGTCCACAAGCCCCTCCCACACATTCGTCTTTCCCTCCTGGCTTTCATCCACAAGTTGCATCTGCCTCGCCGCAAATCAACTACGTGGCCGCCCACCCTGTGCCCGTACCCAGTGATGACACCATTGTGCGTAATGTCCTGGGGGCATTAGGCCCTGATTTCCAAGATATTGGCCTTCCCGGAGCCACTTTCTTGGGGGCCTCCACTTCCCGTTCATTATGATGAAGTGTGGTTGGAGCATAGTTCTTTTCCGGTGTCAAGCTCCTTAAAAAATGAAACTGGTTCTGGTTGGAGCATAGTTCCTTTCCTGTCAAGCTCCTTAAAAGATGAAACTAGGTCTGGATGGAGCATAGTTCACTTTCCTATGTCAAGCTCCCTAAAAAATGAAATTAGGTCTGGTTGGAGCATAGTTCTTTTCCGGTGTCAAGCTTCTTAAAAAATGAAACTGGGTCTGGTCGGAGCATAGTTCCTTTCTGGTGTCAAGCTCCTTAAAAAATGAAACTAGGCTTGGTCAAGCATAGTTCTTGATCTTCCATCAAGCTCGTTAAAAAATGAAACAAGGGTTATGAGGATAGTTCTTTTACTGTGTCAACCTCATTAAAAAATGAAACAACCCCTTTTCCCAATCGAGTCTTTGATTAAGATCTCGTAAAATCCAAGTCGAGTCTTTCCAAGATCTCGAAAGTGAACCTTCATTCCATCCACTTTATTGAATGCAATGAAGCTTGGGGGGCATGTACCTCGTTTTGCGTCATTATGCCTGGGGGCATGCGAACTCATAACAAGCATAGTTTTTCGTTTCAAGCTTGTGTAAACATGAAACCGAATCCAAGCAGAGTTCTCCATGGTTCAAGCTTGTGTAAAAATGAACCCATACCTGATTTACATCTCGTGATTGCCATTTTTATCCGCTGAATTCTGTTCGATGAGCCTTGGTTGTTTCATTCCATTGCTACCATCTCTTTGGCTGATCATATGCTCTCACTTGGTTGTTTTTCCTTTCCTAGGAACCGCAGCGATGAGTGGTTTTATTAGCCAACCTCTTGACCATTACATGTTTTGAGCAGTTCCACCATTATCGAAACCCGTTGCTACCCTTTATACCACTCGTTCCTCTAGGACGAGTCTCCTTTAAGCTCTTTTCTGACTCGTAAAAAATGAAAAGATTGCCGAGTATTTTCCCTTTTTGACTCGTTAAAGAGAATAAAAATGGAGGTCTACTTTCAGCTCTTTTCCGACCGTTTAAAGATGAAAAGATCGTCGAGTTACCCCTCTTGACTCGTTAAAAGGAACGAGAGGCGGTCGCTTTTAAAGCTCTTTTTTCGACCGTTTAACTTAAAAAGATTGTTGGGTGTTTGTCGTTTTGCACTCGTTATTGGCTCTAAAACGACGTGTTTTCGACCGCTTTTTTACTTTTTCGGGTCGAAGGCACTATCCACGAAAAGTACTCCTCGGTCGTAATGGCCGGGCAGTTCTTTCGAGCATAGTTTTATACTTTTTCGGACTCGAGAGACACAACTGTACGAAAAAGGACCCCCCTGGAGTCTCCTTTTCCGCGATCTTTTCAGACTCTCGAAACAAGAAAAGATGCCGAGTTTTTCCTTTGTCAGGCTCATTAAACACTCAATGACATCAGGTATTGTCGAAATGACGCACATCAAGCATATGCTATCCCCGTCAAGCTTGTCATCCAAAAATAATCGGGGAACCTGCCAGAAATGGTGGGGAAAATGGAACTATGATTACAGTCGTGTCGGCAGTATGTCGCTCTTGAACATGGCACTCCGCTGCTTCGTGTCTGGGTGGGGCCATCTCATCTTGTTTTCACTAGCCTCCACGGGTTTGGGTTATCCTTTTTGGCCTCTCATTTGCTCATTTCCATCATCACCGTATCCTCTGTTCATTTGATGTCAATTGCTGCCAAATCCGTTATAGTGCCGCCATATGTTCAAGAGAGGGTGACCTCTGCTACAATACAACCTCGTTCACTATCTCACACAAACTATCGTACCTCTGTCTCGTGTCGATGATGTGGGAAACGTTATGGCCCACCTTCGATCAAGGTCCTCTCCCGTCGACTCCAACTCATTATCCAGGAAGGTGACTTAGAGACTCCCTTCAGGTGCCTTGGAGCCTGCATGCCTCAATGGCAGGTTCTTCGTGTTCGACGCAAGGTTTACATCATTGGCCTTCGATCGAATGATTCCGTGGGTGTTCGCTGCCAGCTCATTGATTCACACGCCACGGATTGTACCTATAGTACCTTGAGGACTATTGTCATTACTGGTGGTACCTCTCGCGTCTGTTAACAGTTTTCATCATTGACTGGTAATGAGATGATGTTCATGCATGTTCGACTTCAACTCATGTATTCACATGTTTGAACTTGTACTTTGTTCGGGTCGAGATGGAGAGAAAGACCCTGGACCCTTGTCTGTTATGGTCCAGGCTGCGATTTTGTGGATGATCATTACATGACTCATTGATGGATGGCTGCGCCCATACCTGAGTCTTCATGGATGGCTGCGACCATACCTTATCAGTCTTTGGTATCTTTAGCTGGGTGGCTGCGTCCATCCCACAGACCATTTTCGCATGTCTTTTGGATGGTTGCGCCCATGCCTAGACTGCATGTACTTGATTATCAGAGATCTTCGGTCCTTCCTGGTGGTGTTCCAGTTCGGCGTGTGTTGTAAAGCATTTCACCCCTCCCACTCTCTCGGTCTTCATGCTTTAGGGGGCATCTGTTACACAGTAATTTGTCACTGCCTTCTTGTCAGTCACCCTGCTGTGCCCAAGATTCACAATCATCAAGTTACTACTTCCTGAACTGGCCCAAAAACCCATTTTTCTAAAGTTTTGTTCATCAGCGCGTCTGTTCCTAAAATAACCGCGATGACCGGCGCCCTGTAGTGTATTCCGTGCGCTGCCAGCGCGGAAGAACATCACTTTTCCGCGATGGCTAACAGCGCGCCTTTCACGTATCCTTCCGCGCTGACATGACTGTCTCAGTTATTGAGACGCGGTGACAGCGCGACAGTTTCCTAATAATCCGTGCTGATCCAGTTTGGGCGAATTTGTTCAAACAGCCAGCCTTCCAGACAATTCTAGGCTTGGTTGTTAGCTTTGTGAATGTCGACTCCCTTCTATGGCATGTCTGTTCGACCCTTTGCAACAACTCCCCTTGAAGATAAGCTCATCCTTCCACCTTTTTAGGAGACTCCTTCTCCTATATAAACTCTCACCATTACCATGAGCAGCTAGTTAGACATAGCTTGGAATAACTTGGATTGTACAGAGCTTGTAGTGCTCAGATTGCTGCTATAGGTTTGGTGTGCTAGGTGTGGAAGTGATTGATTGCTTAGGGAAGGTTGTTTTGTGCTACTTGTGTGAGAGAGAGAGTTGTTTGTCTTGGGAGAATCATCCTCAAAGGTGAATGCTTGAGATACATGCTGACTGACCCCTCCTGAGAAGGTTACCGACGTCAGAACATTTGGTTGTACTCTTCTCTATTCTGATTAATAATAGATGACTGCTATTATTGTTCCATTCTCATTTGTCTATGCAATGGTTAAATGTGAATTACATCTTTTCTGACTGATGTATGGTTGCTTTTGTTAGATTTCATGCTCGCGTTTGTTTTCTCTTCGTGTGTGCAGGTATCTATTCGCGGAGATCGCGGAGGGTTGTGACCAGCCGAAGCGAAGGAGCGAAGGCAACGTCTCTTCGTCAAACGAAAGCGCAGGAATCCAAGTAGGTGCTCTTTACCTCTTGTTTAATTTCAATTAGGAACATGCGTGGCAGCATTGTGTGATTGTTGCTAGACCCCTGCTGGACTAGTAGGGATCGCCTCTATCCGTAGAGGGGATTTACCTCTCCAACAATTTGGCGACTCCGCTGGGGAGCTTTCATCATTAACTGGTAATCAGACGATGTTCATGCATGTTCGACTTCAACTCATGTATTCACATGTTTGAACTTGTACTTTGTTCGGGTCGAGATGGAGCGCAAGACCCTGGATGCTTGTCTGTTATGGTCCAGGCTGCGATTTTGTGGATGATCATTACATGACTCATTGATGGATGGCTGCCCCCATACCTGAGTCTTCATGGATGGCTGCGACCATACCTTATCAGTCTTTGGTCTCTTTAGCTGGGTGGCTGCGTCCATCCCACAGACCATTTTTGCATGTCTTTTGGATGGCTGCGCCCATGCCTAGACTGCATGTACTTGATTATCAGAGATCTTCGGTCCTTCCTGGTGGTGTTCCAGTTCAGCGTGTGTTGTAAAGCATTTCACCCCTCCCACTCTCTCGGTCTTCATGCTTTAGGGGGCATCTGTTACACAGTAATTTGTCACTGCCTTCCTGTCAGTCATCCTGCTGTGCAGAGAATTCATAATCACTAAGCTCCTGCTTCCTGAACTAGCCCCAAAACCCATTTTTCTAAAGTTTTGTTCATCAGCGCGTCTGTTCCTAAAATAACCGCGATGACCGGCGCCCTGTAGTGTATTCCGTGCGCTGCCAGCGCGGAAGAACATCACTTTTCCGCGATGGCTAACAGCGCGCCTTTCCCGTGTCCTTCCGCGCTGACATGACTGTCTCAGTTATTGAGACGCGGTGACAGCGCGACAGTTTCCTAATAATCCGCACTGATCCAGTTTGGGCGAATTTGTTCAAACAGCCAGCCTTCCAGACAATTCTAGGCTTGGTTGTTAGCTTTGTGAATGTCGACTCCCTTCTATGGCATGTCTGTTCGACCCTTTGCAACAACTCCCCTTGAAGATAAGCTCATCCTTCCACCTTTTTAGGAGACTCCTTCTCCTATATAAACTCTCACCATTACCATGAGCAGCTAGTTAGACATAGCTTGGAATAGCTTGGATTGTACAGAGCTTGTAGTGCTCAGATTGCTGCTATAGGTTTGGTGTGCTAGGTGTGGAAGTGATTGATTGCTTAGGGAAGGTTGTTTTGTGCTCCTTGTGTGTGAGAGAGAGTTGTTTGTCTTGGGAGAATCATCCTCAAAGGTGAATGCTTGAGATACATGCTGACTGACCCCTCCTAAGAAGGTTACCGACGTCAGAACATTTGGTTGTACTCTTCTCTATTCTGATTAATAATAGATGACTGCTATTATTGTTCCATTCTCATTTGTCTATGCAATGGTTAAATGTGAATTACATCTTTTCTGACTGATGTATGGTTGCTTTTTTTAGATTTCACGCTTGCTTTTGTTTTCTCTTCATGTGTGCAGGTATCTATTCGCGGAGATCGCGGAGGGTTGTGACCAGCCGAAGCGAAGGAGCGAAGGCAACGTCTCTTCGTCAAACGACAGCGCAAGAATCCAAGTAGGTGCTCTTTATCTCTTGTTTAATTGCAATTAGGAACATGCGTGGCAACATTGTGTGATTGTTGCTAGACCCCTGCTGAGCTAGTAGGGATCGCCTCTATCCGTAGAGGGGATTTACCTCTCCAACACCTGAGTAAACCAATTGTAATATATCAGAGGTCTTGATTTGGCTTGAGGGGAATGGTCCCCTTTTGAGCTTTGATTTGGCACATCTCAGACATACACCTTCTTTCTCTACTTGGAATTCGGGCATCCCTATTACCATCTGCTTTACATCGGGTAGAGCTTTGTAATGAAGGTGGGCAAACCTCCGATGCCAAAGTTCGGATTAAAGAGTTGTGTCATAGGACATGACACCTAGCGGACTTCCATCGACCTGATATAATGAATCAACACTAAACCCAAGAGTAAAGGCATCTTTAACATTATTTTTCCATATACATACCTTGCCATTGCTGAAGGTTACCTTGTAGCCTCTGTCTTGCATTGACAAGATGGACACTAGGTTCCTTTTGAGGTCAGGTGCATTTAATACATCGTAGAATTTCTAGCCTTCTTGAATGCTTGTCCTCTTCCTTGATTCCCAGCTCTCCTCTTACCTTTGTTGTTGAATTTGTCATTCCTTTGATTGCCATCAGAGGGATTTCGAGTTGCACCACTGCATACTGTACCATGCTTCTCTAATCATGATTATCATCATGCTACCCATGTCCATGATTTTATCCATCATAATGTTGCTCAAACTAGTGTGCATCATAATCATGCTATCCTATATGTCCATGATCTCATGTTGCCCTTTATGTTTATGATCTCATTCATCATGATGCTCATGATCTCATACATAGTGACTTGCTTTATCGCAAATGTAACATCGTCATTTTCTTCTAGCCTTAGGTCTAGCCTTTCCTTTTGATTTAGTCCTGGAATTATTTCTTTTCTTTGCATGAGAAGAAAAGGCAGCAGGAGGACCTTTAGGCATGGGAATTTCTTGCACTTCTTCCCTTGTTTCTTCTTGAATGCATCTAGCCATTAATTCCTCGAAACCAGGAATTACATTATAGTTCAAAAGAGTAGTCCTAAACACATACCATTCAAATGGCAATCCTCCAAGAGTTGTGAGTGCCATTTGTCTATCAGTAATAGTTTCCCCAATAGATAGGAGATCGTTCTTGATCTCGGTGATTCTTAAGAAGTATGCTTGCATACTTTCATCTTTACCCTTCTTTATTTCCTTCAGCTTATTTCTAAGAAACAAAACTTGATTTGCATCATTAACTTTAAATAAACTCACCAGTCTATCATAGATTTCCTTGGAGGTGTCCAGTTCAGAGATGTAGGCCACCAAGTGCTTGTAGATAGAGTCCCGGATGATCTTCTATTGTTTTGACTTCTCCATTTTTTCATTTCTTCCAGACAGCAGCAGATGCATTTGATGGAGGCTCAACAATATTGCCTCTCACATGATCCAACACTCCTTGATTCTCAAGGGTTAGATCGATAAACATCTTCCATCCGTGATAGTCAGCTTTCTCACGGAGCTTGTCTTCAGCAGGAAAGAGTGTTGAGGACCCCATAGTTCTTTTAGGATAGCCTTGCCAATATTCTCTTCGATAATTTCTCTTGCTCTTGCTCGGGCTTTGTCTTCACCTCAGCTCTGATACCATGTTAAGTTATGGTATGTTCTATGCTTATAACAGTTTACTTCTTTTTCTTATTATATTCCACATATTAGCAATCACATGTAGATAATGTAAAGTGCAGATAGAACATTAAACGATCGACAGAAAACAAGCCAAGACAAGAGACACAAGATGTGGTGGCTAGCCAGGGACAAACCCCACAATGTGTGGGGAAACCCTTTGATGAAATCTTATTTTATCTTCAATAATTCAGCAGAGAGAAATAGTACAATAAATCTGATTCATATCAGCAGTAGCAAACCCTAGATCAGTAGCATCAACATTAGTGGCTTCATTATCGAACTAGGGCAGACCATATCTCACAAACCGACCGTCGGATTGACTTCATTCCACCACCAAACGTTTCAGCTTCCAGAGGAGGTTCAGATGAACCTACAGTGCAGTTCAGTTGAGGAGATCTTCTAAGCCATGCAAGTCAATCTTTACTTCTCCAATTGCAGCTTCAGTTTCAGCAGTTTCCGGCTTCAAACTAGGGCAGTCGATATCCTGCAAACCATTCATCGGATTGACTTCATTCCACCACCAAAATTTGCAGCTTTCAGAGGAGGTTTAGATGAACCTATAGTGCAGTTCAGATGAGGAGATATTCTAGGCCACGAAAGTCAATCTTTACTTCTGCAGTTACAGCTTCAAATTCCACAGCTTCCGGCTTCACATGTGTGAGAGAGAGACCCATTTCAGCGCAGTAGAGAAGAGACTCATTTCTACACAGTAGAGAGAGAGAGAGATGAGATGAGACGAGTCCAAATGAGGAAAAGTCCTCTTATATTTATACACAACGTTTTTGGGTGAATAGATGCGACTGTTGGGCTTCTGAGCCTACATGAGTTGTAGGTCGCCTTGATAATAATTCCATAATCAAAATAAATTCATATCTCCATGAATACTTATCGGAATCGGATGATCTTTATATCAGTCCTACACATCTCGACGAGAGGAATCTAATAAAAATATTATCAACCATGAATAAGATGACCCACATGAAGTTTTTCACTGGTTTCCAATTTTAACAACTCTACTTCGGTGAAGGGAACTTGCGTGTGCACGTAATTTTTCTTAAGGTAACTAGTGTATATACAGTGAACTTATGATTCAATTAATTCATCATATGTTGATCTTTAATCAGTACTTCATTAAACATTAAATAGTAATAGAATAAACTATCACACATAAGCGACACACATGAACACCAAATTTAAGGTGGAAACCCAATGCGGGACAAAAACCACCTGCTCTTGTCTTCTTTTAATATAACAAAAACTTTTTTACAATCTTGTACTCATGCAGATTCATACCAGTACATAGACACCCACCTGTAGAAGACTACAACCTTCTCTCATTCTCCAGCTTCTACTGGAACGGATCTACAACCCCCTAACTCTTGTACTAGCTGATCCATTTACTAGTACGTAGGTGCTCACCTACAGAAGTCTCCAATCTTCACTCATTTTCCACCTACTACTGGAAGGGAGTTCCATCACCCTGGTTCTTGTACTAGCCAATCCATTTACTAGTATGTAGGTGCTAGCCTACAGAAGGCTCCAGTCTTCACTCTTTTTCCAGCTACTATTGGAAGTGAGCTCCAACCCCCTGGATCTTGTACTGGCCAATATGTTTACCAGTCTGTAGGCTCTGACCTACAGAACTCTATAGCCTTATCTCTTCTTGTAGGGACCACGTTTCTTAAATTTTCAGACTGGATACTCCTAAAACACAACAACACAATTTGAAGGCCATGTTTCATCCAATTTTCATACTGGACCCATCAACAACATTGAAGCTCAAAATCATAACTGCAATATAACCATCAAATACATCTGCATCAACCATTCACTAAGACTCAATCATCAATCTCTGAATCAATCAATCACTAAAACCTCTAACATAAAATAGTCACTCAACAATTGAATCAAACAATTGTTGAACCTCTAACACAATTAAATGAACCATTCATTCAAACTTAATCAGTTTCAACCAATCAACTAGAAAAGATAGATCACTGTAACTAATACAGAGATCTAAACCCAGAACATTGCATCATCATTAAGAACTAGTTGTAGCCTCAAAAACCATGAATTAGAGTGCATACGCTACTTGGTTGAACCCAAACTGTGTGTATACACTACTTCCATTAATAAAACTTGCGTATACCTTCAAAACTACTGCAAATATAAGCCTTTGAATCAAGTCTGTACCAACCAGCAATATACTGAATATCTACTACCAACTTACAGATATTTACACTGGCAACAAAAAAGATCACTTCTTCTCACTTATGAAATAAATCAATCAAATATCAACCTCATTATGCATTCAGTTTTATGTTCAGATCTAAGAAGCCTTCATTGACAGACAACAGTAAAACAACATCACTGATCTGATAGAATAGTCATCCTTGAACATTAAGCTTCTCTTTTGCATACACTACTTGGAAGAGCCGAACCAGCATGTATAAACTTCTTTGCCAAAGCGAGACAACATATACATCTGCAAATACTTATAACTTCGCTACAATTCTCGAATTCAGACATACCCATATCATCACATATAAAGGATAAAACATGTGTTAGCAATCAGATCTATGCCATCCATTATCAAATCACATAATGATAAGTCATTATGATCTTGATCCATCATTAGATCTCATCGATCATGAAATGCTAAGGTGCATATTTGGTCTAGATCAAGTAAAGCTTCAGAAACCCATAACATGCATATTTGCTTTTGATATAACACTTCATACGATATTCATTACTTGCGCACTTGGTCATTTGAGCTTCTCTTCCTTATATAGTTTTAGCCTTTCTCAATACCTCGGATCAAAACAACACTTAGATCCTATCGTATTCTTAGACGTGATCAAATAACCATTACTCCACGCAATATTGTGGGCGAATACCATGGTATTGACCATTGGTATTCTTTCACCTTAATTTCCTTAATTTTTCATCCCATACTCACTTTTTCTTCTATGAAAGTGCGTGCATATGTGTACACTCTTTTTGTATAATGAACTCGTGTGTACACGCTCTTTTTGTACAGTGAACCCGCATATACAGCTTAACATACCCGAAAATGTCATTTTTCTTCATCTTCTTGATTCTTATATGAAGTCCTTTGTTCCTTCATCCTATTCTTTTGTACCATGACTTTGTTACCTTTAAATAGATCTGTTATAATGATATTTTCCATTGTACATTACCCTTGAACTTCTTCCTGTGAACTTCTCTGCATTTTGTCACATCTGTAAACACAACTGCCATGCATTCTGTCCCTTTTGATATCTCTCGTGTAGATTCATCTAGTTACAAAGATTCATCTAGTTACCATATACAAGTGATTTTTTCTACTAGAAGTAGGTTGCCATCAAGTACAACACATGTATCATAATGCCAACATTATTCTCTTTTGATTTTTAGAACATACTATCTGATTTTTACTTTTGTTCGTTTAAAAAAAAATTTAAATAATGAATCTTAAATAACAATGGATGCTACAACAAAACCCTTGATCCAAATTTAAATAGGAATGTAACAAAAATATAGATATAACCATAAATACAAAGATGCAAGAAAAATAACACTTCCTTTCATTAATATCAAATAATGAAATATGCTTACAAATATAATGGAAATGAGACTAGCTCGGGCGATGGTAGCTTATCTCTGAGAAGAGATGTGGTGGATACATGCCTCTCAACTCAGTTACAATGAGGTTCAAGGGTATTTTTATTATTGAACAATAAGAGAAAACCATAAACAACCAAAATCCTAACTAGAGGAGATGTAACACCAAGAGTTTATGGGCCTCGTTGGGCTTAGTTGGGCAGCAAACTTGATTATATTATCTATGTTTGATGCGCATGATACCTTGTTGGAAATATCTCTAAGAGGAATACAACTGAGAATGTGATTTGAATGAAATATCCCAGAGGAATATTGGCAAAAAATGTCATTTAGGTGTTTCTGGGAAAACTAGTGTCTTGTCGAACGACTAGCCCTCTAGGTTTGGCAGCTACCCTAGAAATAACGGTTTAAATCAATTCAACGATTTCTTCTATGTGTAACAGATAAGAGAAAGATAGTGGAACCAAATGGGAACTTCCACTTAATCCCTTTCTTGATCTCTCTCCCCCTTGACAGAGCTTGCAACTCCTCCCCGTACTTAACCCACTTGGAGAGTACCTGTAGAAACACAGTAACAAACAACCGTCAAAGCATCTTGATCTATTACAACATAAACATTATAGAATCAAATACATAATGAAAAAATGATAACATTCACAATTGCACAATCATATGGAAGAAAACTTGAAGAACTTTATTAAATAGAAGGGAGAATTACAACCCAGTTGTCTAATCTAGCATCATCCTCCCAGCATCAATCCCTCTTCACCTCATGAAATAGCAAGATCACACTAGCAATACAATGCTCTTTCCTCAATTAAAAACTATCAACACTTCCTTGCAATTCATAATACTCCAGCCTTCGGATCTCTTAGATGAGGGATTTATTTATAGATGTGTGCAAGGGTGTGAGTCATCTCTAGTGTTTTGATTAGTGTCATTCTACTTGTTACAATTGTTCCACTTGGAGATTTCTTGGATCTCTTACTCATCCCTGGGAAAATTCAGAGAGGCAGGTGTCATACGATAAGTTTCTGGAAGATTCCATGAGCAACCACCTAGCAAACTATCTCGAAAATTTGTCCATCCTCACCCATTGCACCCTATAGAATGCCTAATCAGTATGCATCGCACCTGGGCAGTGTACCACTCAGTATGCATCACACCTAGCCAGTGTAGCAGTTAGTATGGTTCAATTTAGGCCATTTCTAGATGGTTTCTCAGGTGGAACTTTTGGGGAATGATGTAAACAGATGACCACGTTCTTTTACGATGTGAAACAACTCTTTTAGGGGTTGAAGAGCCCTAGTTTATTGACATATAAGTTTGTGGTTGATGTGCCCAAATATGTCTATAACAGTTGCCCCCTAAAGCATGAAGTCGTAAATCTTGATGTTGGGTGAAATGCTTTATCATGAGGATCTGAGGTTTCGAACTGGAAGGTGACTTGAATAAGTTACAATATAGTACATCATCATAATATAATTTTCATGAGCTAGTTGAGGTAGGAATTCCCATGCTCAGCTTTATAAATTCATTTCATGTGCATAGATTAGATAGCCGTCTGTAGATGTAGAGTCATCATCATTGGTTTGGATGACCATCTCTGCAGCGTATTTGTACATTTGATGTTTTTATATCCCTGAATATATGGCAACCTAGATGGATGAAGCTAGATCTAGGGTCTTCAAACTTGTTCAGTCTTTGCTTGATGAACAAGTCGATCCATGTGAAGAGATGTCTGAAGTCGAACATGGAAAGGCATCACATGTTTACCAGCTAATGACGTAAGTTGTTAACAGCCACGAGAGGAATCATCGGTAATGATAATGACCCTCAAGGTACTATAGTACAATTCACATGGTGTGTATATGATCTAATGTCAAACACCACGCAAAATCTTTTGGTCGAAGGCCATTGATGTCAACCTGTTGCCGGAAGTGAGAAACTTGCCATTGAGGCATGTAAGCTTCAAGGCACTGAAAGGGGTGTTTCTAAGTCAACTTCTTGGATAATGAGATGATTTTGACAAGAAGTGACTCATCGTATGAGGGCTTTAATGTATCCCACATCTAGGACATGAAACGAAGAAAATGATTTCTGGAGGTGAAAATGATCTGACAACACAAGGTTTAGGAATGGCGGTCATGAAAAATGAAGGTTGAATGTATTGCAGTTGATGAGGCATTAACTAGATGGTGGTTTCTCAATTGAATGACTTCTCTTGAACATGTTAGTGACACTAAGATGGATTGGTAGTGTTAACCCTAAAATATGGATGGTGTGAAAGGCCAATGGTGATATGCCTAGTGAACGGACTAAACCAACCCGACTCAATAATGTCGATGGAGTGAAAGTGTCATGTTCAAGATCGACTTGCTACCATAAGTTCTTCAAGTTTTTTCCCTTTTCCCCAGTCATTGCTGACCAATAACTCTTTATTTTGTGTCAAGCTTGAGGAGGATAACATATGATTGTTCTATAATTTTCCCTTCGGGAAAACCTGTCGCTATGTTTTAAAGAGTCTAGTGATAGTGAAACTCGGTCTTGTCTAGAATAATTTTGTTGCTATTGTGAAAATGCACAAAAATAAAACTCCAGAAATTCCTTTTCATAAAATAATCTCTTAGGTCCAAAAAAGGATAAAATAATACAAAAGGGATGAATTTTCCGATCACTTTAACGAGTTGAAAAAGACAAGCGCTCAAACTTTTGCATGAGATAATCCCTCAGGTCTGAAAAAGATTAAAATATAAAAGAGGGATGACATTTCCAAGCACTTTAACGAGCTGGAAAGGATAATTGCTCGACAATCTTTTCATATTTAACAAGTCTAGAAATGGTTTAAAGGGGACTCAATGACATTTCCAATCACTTTAACGAGCTGGAAAGGTCAATTGCTCGACAATATTTTCATATTTAATGAGTTTGAAAAGGGTTTAAAGGACACTCGATTTTGAGGAATGAGTGGTGTCTAGGGTAGCAACTGGTTCCGGTGAATTTGGAACTTCTCAAAACATGGTGATTTCTATGAAGAGGTTGGCCAATAAGACCACTCATTGCAACTGTTCCTCGAAAAGTGTAAACAGCAAAGTGGAAGCATATGATTAGCCAAAGAGATGGACGTGATGAGAGGTACACAACCAAGGCTCAGAAGGCTGATAGAATGGCAATCACAAAGGTTAATTACTTGAAGGTGGGTTCATTTTTTGACAAGCTTGAACCATGGGGGAACTATGCTTGGTTTTGGTTTCATTTTTACAGAAGCTTAAAATGAACAAACTATGCTTGGAGTCAATTTCATTTTTACACAAGCTTGAAATGAAAAAACTATGCTTGAAGTTAGTTTCATTTTAAACAAGCTCAAAATGACAAAATTATGCTTGGTTGCAGTTTTTATTTTTTTTATATAAGCTCGAAAGTGACAAAACTAAAAATTGAAAAAACCACAAAACTACAAATTAAGAATGAAAACTGAATGGGGAAAAAAGGTTTGAATGCCCCGAGCATGATGAAAAGGAGAGTCTCCTGTAACCATATGGAAATTTTTGTGGTTAGGTAGGATGGTTTTGTCTGGAAGACAAAACACTTCCTTGGCTTCATCTAGAATAGACAAAGGTGAATGGTGTGACAGGCTGGTATGAAAGACCAATCACATAACCTACAGGGAAACTTATCTTTACAGCTAGGTGCATCTAGAATAGACAAGAGTGCATGCCCCCTAAGCTTCGTTACATTCACTAGACTACTCATGGAAATCAGGTGGATGGAATGAAGGTTCAAGTGATACCATTGATGTAAAAGGATCGTTTAGGGATGATGATTGACTTGGAGCTATGTTTGAACCTAGAAATGAAAGGTAATCAATGGTGACAATTTTTCCTTCATGTGGGAAACACATAACTCAGAAGAGTGTTGAAACAATAGATTCCATGTTATAAACATAGTCACGCCCAAGGAGTAGATTGTAATCTAACAGTCTTGGGACTACCATCACATCCAGATGAATGGTTTTCCCTCCCAAAGTGATCGGTAACTTAGGAAGGATCCATAATGGTCGACTGGTTCCTTTGTTAAAGCCTAACGGATTTTGTGTAATAGGCATAAGCGATGGAAAACCAAGAGCTTTCCAAGAAGTTGAAGAAAGGATACTCACTGATGCCCCTTCATCTATTATAGTGCTAGACATGATCGTTTTACAAACTTGTGCTATGATCTAGAAAGGTACATAAGAAGGAAGGTGGTATTTTTCTAATCAATTACAATCAAAGGAAGTGACCAGAATACTTGGAGGGGCTATCGAATAAATGGGTGAATTAACCCTTTGAGTTATGAGAACTGGGGGGTTTTCCTCCTGTCATGAAGGAATGGGTGGATTTCCCCCAAGTTCATTGGAATCTGAAGTAACAAAAAGAATTTGAATGGTATCATTTTCACTCTCTTCAAGAAGGGTATGATTATCTGAAAGTGAAATTGGGTCAACTGTCACCTCGCCCTGTTGACTTTGGTCGGGTATGCACTCATAAGATTCACTTTTAGAGAGAGTGGTTTTGACCAATGGTTGATTTAGGTCAATTGATTTTTCAACTAGTAAAGGACTTGGGGAGAGATTCTGTGATGCAGGGTAGTGTTCCCTCTGCGGACAAAGGCAACCCCTCTAGCCCTAGAGTGGGTCTAGTCACAAACAAGGACAAATCAACAATGGCTTTCCTTAAACAGTCATAGTAGGAGGCCTACCTCAACCGGTGGTCGATGGAGTTCCGTTGCGCTGCTCCAGCTTCTGCTTCCTTCTCCTAATGAGTGATCAACCTGAAACAATGCAAAGGAAATACAACAAAGCATGTAACCAGAACAACAATGATCCATTTACTCATAAGTTCAAGAAGTCGTGAGCTATCAAGTACATTACATACAAGACATAGGAAAAAATCATTGATTGTATTAATAATAAAATAAGAGTAAGCTTACAACCAAATCTTGATGTCACAAGCCTTCTCAGGGGGATCCAGCCAGCATGTTCCTCAAGCATTCACTCTTTGAAGATGGATCTCCCTACATACAAAAGCTCTCTCACTCATATGTTTTACACAAGATTAAGGGCGCTTCACAACCTTCCACAAGCTATTAACAATCCCACACTTGTCACACTCACACCAGCTATCTAGCAAACTCACAAGCACTAACAGCACTGCTTAACTAGCCAACTATAAAAAACTATCCAAAAAACTAGCAGTGCATAGCAATGGTGAGGGTTTAAACAGGAGAAGGAGTCTCCATGAAAGGTGGAAGAGTGAGCTTATCCCCAAGGAAGGTAGCACAAATGATGGAACAACCACGCTAGAGAAAGGAGGGCGATACAAACTAAGCCAACAACCAGGTCTAGAGTCATCTGGAAGGCTGACTGTTGGAACAAATTGCCCAATCTGGATCATCACGGGGGCATAACTGATCTTCAGCACTGACATCACTATGGAGTAATGTAGACAGTCAGGTCATCGCTGAAGAGTACAAGGAACCTCGCGCTGGGACATAAAATCGGACCAATGTGGGAATCAGGTGTACTTTTGCACTGGCAACGCATACATACTATTTAGGAGTACTCTTCAACGCATTTATTCAGCCCATAGTTGCAATGAAGCAGATAAATTAGGAAAAGTGGGTCATTTGGCAACATCAGAGAGCATTTGTCTAATGTGAATGTATTTGACTTGGACACCTGACACAGTAGGAGGACTAAAATGAAGACAGTGACAAATTAATATGTAGTAGATGCCCCCTAAAGTATGAAGCCCAAGAGAGTGGGAGGGGTGAAATTCTTTACGAAACTGACTGAGCTGGAACACCATCTGGAGGAACCTGCACTCAAGTACAACTAATATCTCTGATAATTAAGTACATGTAGTCTAGGCATCGACGCAACCATCCAAAAGACATACGAAATAGTTTTGTGGTATGGATGCAGCCATCCAGCTAATGAGACCATGATAATGATAAAGGTATGGTCGTAGCCATCCATGAAGGCTTAGGTATGGTCGCAGCCATCCATCAATGATTCATGTAATCATAAACAAATCCACGTAGCTCGAACATATGTAATCTGAGTTCGGGGTCTTGAATCCATTCAATCATAGTACAAATTCTAGCATGCAAATAGATGTGCTGAGGTCGAGCATGATAGGAAATCATTTGATTACTGGTCAATGACGAAAACTGTTAACAAGCGCGAGAGAAACCACCAATAATGCCAATGGTTCTCAAGGTACTAGCTAGCACAATCCACGAAGTGTGAAAAAGGAGCGGAAGACAAACACTCATGGAATCACCCAATTGGCAACCAATGATGAAAGTCGACCGTCAGGCACAAAGAACTTGCCATTGAGGCATGCAAGCTCTAAGGTACCAAAGGGGATCTATAGATCAATCTCCTGGATAATGAGCCGATGTCGACAAGAGACGACCCGTCGCAGGAGGGAATTAATGTTTCCCTCATCAACGCCGCGAGATAAGAAACAAGTGGTAGATGGAAAAACAGAGTATCAGAGGAGACGACAAGGGTGTAAATTGCAGAAGGATTATACTCTTGAACATATCGGTAACACGACTCCGGAGGGTGGTAGAATTTAGGTACCAAGGGGTCAGAGGCTTGATGGAAACATCACGAATCAGATGGAATGAGGCTAAATGACAACCCAAACCCACGGAAGGCCAAATGACAATGTATGGATGTCCCAACATGACAAGAAGCGAAAGTGTCGATGTTCAAGAGTGACTTGCTGCCATGAACAACCAATGATAAACCTGCTTTTGAACCCAACCTAGTAATAGTTTAACGAGCCCTAGGAAGGAGAAGCTCGAGTCTCGTCATGGTGATGAGTCCAGTGTCGTCAGAGTTTAACGAGTCTGACATAGGTAAAACTTGGAGTCTTTTTCATGTTTAGAGAGTTTGAAAAAGACATGGAAAAGAAAACTCCAGGGGGGTCCTTTTTTGTAAATTTGTGTTTCTCGAGCTCGAAAAAGTATAAAATGATACTCGAAAGAACCGCCCGACCATAACGATCGAGGAGTACTTTTCGTAAGTAGTGACTTCGACCTGAAAAAGTAGAAAAACAGTCAGAATCACGCCACTTCATAACTGGTAATGAGCTTGAAACGATGAAAACCTGCCAATATTTTCATTTTTACACGGTCAGAGAAGAGCTTAAATGCGACCGCCTCTCATTACTTTTAATGAGTCAAGAGGGACAACTCGGTAATCTTTTTATTTTTCAAGTTGGAAAAGAGCTTAAAGACGACTTAAGCTGGAGGAACGAGTGGTATAAAGGGTAGCAACTGGTTCCGACAATGGTGAAACTGCTCAAAACATGTAATGATCAAGAGGCTAGCTAATAAAACCGCTCATCTCTACAGTTCCTCAGGAAAGGATAAAAAACCAACTGAAAGCATATGATTAGCCAAAGAGATGGTGGAGATGGAATGAAACAACCAAGGCTCATCTAGCAAAATTTAGTGATAAATGGAAATCACGAGATGTAAATCAGGTATAGGTTCATTTTTACACAAGCTTCAACCATGGAGAACTCTACTTGGATTCAGTTTCATGTTTACACAAGCTTAAAATGAAAAACTATGCTTGTTATAAGTTCGCATGCCCCCAACATAATGATGCAAATCGAGGTACATGCCACCCAAGCTTCATTTCATTCAACGAGGTGGATGGAATGAAGGTTCACTTTTGAGATCTTGGAAAGACTCGACTTGGATTTTATGAGATCTTAATCAAAGACTCGATTTGGAAAGGGGAGTTGTTTCATTTTTTAATGAGGTTGACATAGTGAAAGAACTATCCTCATAACCTTTGTTTCATTTTTGAACGAGCTTGACACAATATCAGGAACTATGCTCGACACTCCTTGTTTCATTTTTTAACGATGTTGACACAAGATAAGAACCATCCTCGTAACACCTTGCTTCATTTTTTAACGAGGTTGAGATAGGAAAAAAATATCCTCGTCCATCTATTCATGGGCTAGATGAGAACATGGCTCCCAAGAGGCCTTCACTAGAAGGAATAAATGCACTCTGGGAGGAACACATGTTAGGAGACACAAATGATAGATCAGGTTCCAATGCCCCCAGTACATGATGTACCAGACCATCTGCATGATCATCAGCAGAGGCGGAGATGGAACGAGTAGCCACATAATTGACCTGTGGCAAAGAAGGTACTGCTTGAGAGCAAGAACCGAGAGGGGATGACAACTGTGCAAGAGGCACCGGGGGACTAAAGAATGACAATTGATCACTAGTTACCATTCGTCCATCATGTGGAAAGCAAACCACATGGAAAAGTGAAGAGACAAGGGCCCCCATGTCATAAACATAGTCACGACCAAGGAGAAGACTGAAATCTAAAGCACCTTGGACAACCATAACGTCTATATAGACAGTTTTTCCCCCCAAAGTAATGGGAAGCTTCGGGTGGATCCCTAAAGGTTGACTGGTTCCTCCGTCAAACGCCAACAGATTCTGTGTGACTGGCACAAGCTTTGGGTAACCCAACGCTTGCCAAGTAGTGGAAGGCATAAGACTTACAGATGCACCCTCATCCAGGACAGTTCCAGGTACTACCTTATCATAGGCATGTACTGTAATCTTGAAAGGAACATAGGATGGAAGGCGGAAAGAAGTCAAGTGACTCTTGTTGAAAGAAACGACCAAACTTCTTGGTGGGGGAATCGTATGATTGGCCCATGCTCTAAAGGAACTGAAGAAGGACTCTCTGGATCAACTAGGATAGGAGGGTTGTTCTCGGATGCAGGAGAATTTGATGAGATGAGAAGAACATGAGCATGACGTTGTTCCGAAACAGAGTGATCAACAGGTGGTGAACCCAAGTCAGCAATCCAACCAATGGTTGGTCTGGAACAGGCTTAGCATAGCCAGGCTCGGAAGGAGGAGGACAAGCAAGAGAAGAATCTAAGTAAATCTCTTTGTCAACTGGGAGGGGGTCTGAAGAGAGCCTCTGATAACCAACAGGAAGTTGGGGTGAAGAATCTGTAAGACTTTCCAAAACGGCAGAAGCTTTATCCATCAGAGGACAAAGGTGAAGGGGATGGTTTCCTTCACATAGCCTACAGGGGAATCAAATCTTCCCTTTCTTCTTATCGTTGCAAGTTGATAGGGTAGCATCGCCATGAGCTTCAGAGGACGATGAGGGATGGCCCGGATCATGAGACCATACTTCTAGGATCCTAGGAATTCCAGGACAATCACGAGGAAGATGGTCACCCTTGCACAATTTACAAGGAAACTTAACCTTCCACGGAGGAGGAGAAGGTGGTCCAACCTGAGATGGACTTGGAGTAGTAACTGCACCGGTGGCCTTGGATTTATCGGACTTCTTCTTCTTCTTCGTCTTCTTCTTCTTATTCTTCTTAATCTCCTGGTTACTAGGTGTGAGACTTTCACTAGGTGAAGGAGGAGAGGAGGAGGAAGAAACGGGGGAAGAAGGCATAGGGTCCACCTTGGAATCAACATGTCTTGGTTTAGACGGAGAAGATGGTGGAATAGGAGTCATGACGCTCGAGACCACCGAGGTTGAAAAAAACCATACGGGCAAACCGATGGTTAACCCAGGCAAAGACAATGTTGCCATGTACGGAGCACCGGCATTTCCAAATGAGGGAAACAGACTAGGATTTCCATCTGGGGGAAAAACGTGGCCGGTAGACTCGGGAAATGTTGCCATCAAGAACAAGAAAGAACCCTACTCAAGCTAACGCAAAGAAGATCTAACAGGGAAAATGTGAATCGTGGCCGAATAAATTTTAAGACACATGAACAGAACTTGACCTTTTCATTTTTAAAGAGTCGATAAAAGGACAAAAAGATGACTCTAGTCGCCTTCGAATATTTAATGAGCCTGAAGTGACAAGTGCTCAGATGGACCTTTTATTCTAGGGAGTTTGAAAAGGAATAAAAGTGTCTACTCTGGAGAACTAGGCAAAAGGTTTACCATACAAATCCGTAAAACTGCATATACACCTTGACAGTCATATGAAAACCAAGGACTTTCCATACGAGAGTCAATCTTCCTGAATGTTGTGTTCGGTGCGTTACGGGTTGCAAGGCAGCATACACGGCTTCCTAAGGATAAAGGATGATAACCTAGTGGGGTCTCCCGACATATACTCGACGGTACATGGCAGCAAAATTCCGTGCTAGACCACTATTGAGTTACAGAAGGAGGAATCACCCACCCTTGAGTGGAAACAAAAGCGACTAGGTTTAACGACACCAGAGCACGTCTCTAGCCTAGACCTCTAAATGTGTGCGTTATGTTCCAATGCATTGTTAGATTTATTCAGTTCATTTTAGAGTTGATCTTGGATCACAATTCAGTTTTTAGGCCTTACCATATGTATATAACAAATCCTAGGATGCAGCTAGAATGAGCAAAAATATCATTTTTCTTCAATGAACACCTACCTACGGGAGGGTAGAGAGATCATTCCCAAACCAAGAAAACCAAGACAACAAAGGTAGTCACTCAATGCATGCAGACACCAATTCCTAAAGTGCACGGATACTACTAACGAGAGATTTTATCATTCGTTTTCCAATATGAAAACTAGAAATGCAAATTCACTTTCACTTTCATTCACTAAATGAATGCAATCTTTTTGATTTTGATGTCTTTAAATCTAGAAGAGACAAATAAGCAACAAGAAAGTGTGGAAAAACCCAGTTGATCCGAACAATTGTGATCTATGTTCGGTAGCGAAAAGAAATCAAATCAATATAAAAAAAATGGTTCAATAATCGACACTAAAAATCAACCAGAAACAAGCAGTGAAAAAGCCTCAAGCAAATCAATAAGAGGGTTGTGGATGAACCTTGAACACACAAGTAACCCAAGCAAACGGTTTCTTGACAAAACTTCTAAAGGGCTAGGTCACATGGTCTAAAAACACATGACTCACTCAATGAAATCAAAGAGACAGTGCCCCTAACCAAAAGCAATTAAAACAAGCTAATGGGAGACAAGAAACAACAGGGGATAAGCAAGATTGATGAATTCAGGAGGTAAATTAATTAAAACAACTTTTCAGGAATCATCACAAGTTGTACACTGACAGCTAGAGATGTCATCACTAGTTTAGATACCATCGCTACTGATGGACAGACAACTAGAGATGTTAGCACAAGTTTTACACAGACAACCTGAGATGATCGCAGAAAAACACTTATTTTCCGCAATGATGCGATTTCAAGAGTCGTCGCGGGAATTAAGCTAGCAACCCAAGATCATCACGGGTGATGACATCATGACTATTAGGATTTTTTCCATGATGATGCAAAAAACAATGACAAATGAACAAAAACTCCCAAACCAAAAACAGTCAGTCCTTCAATCAAATAGAGGTATTTCCTAGATCAACCCAGGAAACTCAAAAGACTGATAATTAATCCCCAAACTTCAAGAGATGACAAAATCAAAAATCAAAACAAGAGTAAACAAGAAAAGAACAAAGGCCAAATCTCCCCATTGAAGTCACCAATTTGTGATGCAGGAAAGTGTTCCCTCTGCAGACAGAGGCAATGCCTCTAGCCCTAGAGTGGGTCTAGTCACAAACAAGGACAAATCAACAATGGCTTTCCTTAAACAGTCATATTTGTACGCCTGCCTCAACCGGTGGTTGATGGAGTTCCGTTATGCTGCTCTAGCTTCCGCTTCCTTCTCCTAATGAGTGATCAGCCTGAAACAATGCAAAGGAAATACAACAAAGCATGTAACCAGAACAACAATGATCTATTTACTCATAAAGTCAAGAAGTCATGAGCTATCAAGTACGTTACATACAAGACATAGGAAAACATCATTGATTGTATTAATAATGAAATAAGAGTAAGATTACAACCAAAGTCTTGACGTCACAAGCCTTCTTAGAGGGATCTAGCCAGCATGTTCCTCAAGCATTCACTCTTTGAAGATGGATCTCCCAACATACAAAAGCTCTCTCACTCATATGTTTTACATAAGATTAAGGGCACTTCACAACCTTCCACAAGCTATTAACAATCCCACACTTGTCACACTCACACCAGCTATCTAGCAGACTCACAAGCACTAACAGCACTACTCAACTAGCCAAATATAAAAAACTATCCAAAAAACTAGCAGTGCATAGCAATGGTGAGGGTTTAAATAGGAGAAGGAGTCTCCATGAAAGGTAGACGAGTGAGATTATCCCCAAGGAAGCTAGCACAAATGATGGAACAACCACGCCAGAGAAAGGAGGGCGATACAAACTAAGCCAACAACCAGGTCTAGAGTCATCTAGAAGGCTGACTGTTGGAACAAATCACCCAATCTGGATCATCGCAGGGGCATAACTGATCTTCAGTGCTGAAATCACTATGGAGTAATTCCGACAGTCAAGTCATCGCTGAAGAGTACAAGGAACCTTGCGCTTGGACATAAAATCAGACCTTCATGGGAATCAGGTGTACTTTCACGCTAGTAGCACATACATACTATTTAGGAGCGCTCTTCAGCGCATTTATTCAACCCATAGCTGCGATGAAGTAGATAACTTAGGAAAAGTGGGTCATTTGGCAACATCAGAGAGCATTTGTCTAATGTGAGCATATTTGACTTGGACACATGACAGAATAGGAGGACTGAAGTGAAGACAGTAACAAATTACTGTGTAACAGTTTCCTGTAGCTAGATGGAAGTCATGCGGTGAAGCGCGATGGTTATCCAACACTCTTTTGGATTCAACCAAAAAAGGACAAACGTGAAGGGCATGGTTCCCTTCACATAGGCTACATGGAAATATAGTCTTCCTCGTCTGTCCATGAACTTTACTATCACTAGTTGAAGGTGTGTTATCAACATGATCTCCAGAAGTTGATGACATGGGATGTTGTGAACAAGGAGACCATTGTTTCAAGATCCGAGGAAAGCAAGGACAGTCTTGAGAAAAATGGTCACCCGCACAAACTACACATGGAAATTTGGCTTTGGGAAGTTTAATGTGTGGATTTTCACCAGATGATGCATTCAAAGAAATGGTTGCTTGGTTGCCCCCTTGTTGAATTGGCTTCTTCTTCGTTTCCTTCCCTTTCTTCTTCTTCTCAGGCACCTGGATACTAGCATCACTACTTTCACCAAGTGAAGAGGAAGAAGGGGAGGGAGAAACAAATGAAGAAGAAGGTGAAGGTTCAACTTCAGTCTTAAGTAGAGGTTGATTCGATTGTGGAGGAATCACGGCATTTTGAACCAAAGAGGTTGAAAACAGCCATACCGGCAGGCCAATGGTTATTCCCAGAAGGGACAATTTAGCCATATATGAAGCGCAAATATTTCCCTAAGAAGAAAAAGGAGTAGGACTCCCCTCGAAAGGGATTCCTTGATTGGACTCTGGATTTGTATCAATATATCTCAACCTAAGATCAACTAAGGAATAGGGATGTTATTCTTGTTGTGTGTGGAGCATGATTGTTCAGAGGTCTTTGTTTCAACCAGATGTATACCGCAGGAATTTTTGTACACCCCTCCATGCGGGAGGGTGCGGGGGGACTTTTCCCCCCCGCGAGGGTCCGGGGGGGCCCATCCCCCTCGGATGGGGGGTCCGGGGGCCAAAAATAAATGTAAAATTGCCTTGTAAAAGTATAGTAATTTCTAGTCAATCTAGGCCATTCATCAGGCGGATGATCTGACAGTAGAACTTATGTTTAGTTTAGGGTTTTTTTTGCCCTAGAAGGCAACCCCTCTCTTTGTATGAGGGCATTGTAGTTGAGGCTGTGTGATAGATGTGTATTCTGTGAGCGAGAAACAGAGAGGTGATACTGTGAGAGAAAACAGAGGATATTACAGTGGATTTGTTGTAGGTTGTGTCTCTTCATTTTGCTAGATAATAGAAAGGAAGGACTGGCTGTTCGGGGTGGACGTAGCCCAAACTCGGTGAACCACGTCTATCTGTGTCTCTCTTGTTTTGTGCATTTTCTGTATTCATATTTCTGCAATATTTTATGTGTTCCATTGCTCCCTAATATATAATTTTCTAACAACTAGTATCAGAGCCGAAGGTCTATTTGGATGATAAACTCGCAGAAAGAAGGGTTCCTAGTTCGAGTGGGAGCAATGGCGGAAGATGGTAAGCTTAGGGTCAAGAAATTTAACGGCCAAAAATTCTCACTGTGGAAGATGCAGATGGAAGATTATTTGTATTAGAAAGATCTATACCTACCATTGGGCGGAAAAACAAAGATGTCGACGGGTATGAAAGACAAAGGCACTCGGAACAATATGGTTGTGCCTTGCTGCATTAGTTGCCTTCAACATTTCGAAGGAAACCATGACAGAGGGTTTGATGAAGACGTTGTCGAAACTATATGAAAAACCCTCGGCCTCAAACAAGGTATTTCTTATGAAATGGTTATTTAATATGAATATGTCGGAAGGTGGATCTGTTGCAAACCATTTAAATGATTTTAATACAGTTAAAAGTCAGTTAAGCTCTGTAGGGGTAAACTTTTATGATGAAGTTAGAGCTCTGTTATTCTTGTGCTCATTACCAGAAAGTTGGAATGGTTTGGTAATGGCCATTAGTAACTCTGTTTCTGGATCTAGTACTTTAAAGTTTGATGATGTTGTCAGTGCTATCCTTAGCGAGGAAATGCAACGGAAAAGCTCCGGTGAGACATCGGGAAATGCTTTGAGTGCAGAGTCTAGAGGAAGAAAAATGGAAAGAGGAAAGAGCTCAGGATATCGCAGTAAATCAAGGAAAGGCAGATCCAAGTCCAGATCGGGGATAGTGTGCTGGAAATGTGGAAAGGAAGGACACCTAAAGAAAGACTGTAGATCTCGGAAGGGAAAAGAAGGAGATGCATAGCAAGAAAACAATCATGAAGCAAATGTGACAGGTGAGGTGTTACAAGATGCTTTGATTCTTTCTTTCGAAAATATTACTGATTCCTGGGTGGTAGATTCAAGGGCTTCATTCCATGCAACACCTGATAAGAAATACTTTCATGACTATGTTCAAGGCGATTTTGGACAAATTCGTCTGGGTGATGATAAACCCTGTAAAATCGTTGGAATGGGTAAGGTTCTTGTAAAACAGCAGAATGGAAACCAATGGCTATTAAAGGAGGTAAGGCATGTTCCAGATCTAAAGAAAAATCTGATTTCAATAGGGCAGTTAGGCGGTGAAGGTTGTGTGACAACTTTCACAGATAAAGCTTGGAAGGCACCAAAGGAGCACTGGTAATAGCAAAAGGTGAAAAGGTTGGTACATTGTATTTATGCAATGGTATTACTAACTCTATTAATGCTTTAACTTCCAAAGGAGCAGATGCAGCATTATGGCATCATAGGCTCGGACACATGAGTGAAAAGGGGATGAAGATTCTTCACTCAAGGAATTTGTTGCCGGGTTTGAAGAATGTTGATTTGGACTTCTGTGAGAACTGCATTTATGGAAAACAGAAGAGCGTCAGATTTCTCAGAGTTGGGAAAGAAAAGAAGAACGAAAAATTAGAGCTTGTGCATACAGACGTATGGGGACCTACTCAGGTATCATCTCTCGGTGGCTCTCGTTATTATGTTACTTTTATTGATGATGCAACTAGAAAAACTTGGATTTATTGTATCAAGAATAAATCTGATGTATTTGGTACTTTCAAGAAATGGAAAGCTTTGGTTGAGATTGAGATAGGAAAGAAATTGAAGTGTCTTAGATTAGACAATGGAGGTGAATATTGCAGCAAAGAGTCTGATAGGTACTGTTCAGAGCAAGGAATTCCCGGAGAGAAGACGGTTCCAAGAACACCACAAGAAAATGGTGTGTCAGAAAGGATGAACAGAACAATCATGGAGCGTGCAAGGTGCATGAGATTGCATGCAGGATTGCCTTTACAGTTTTGGGCAGATGCTGTAGATACTTCTGTTTATCTAATAAATAGAGGGCCTTCAAGTTCCTTGGATGGTGGTGTTCCGGAGGAAGCATGGACAGGTAAAAAGGTAAACTACTCTTTTTTAAAGCCTTTTGGTTGTGAGGCCTTTTTCCATATTGATAAAGAAAATAGAACAAAGCTTGAGGCAAAGTCAAAGAAATGTACCTTTATTGGATATGGTGTTAATGATTTTGGTTATCGCTTATATGATTATGAAAATCAAAATATCATTAGGAGAAGAGATGTAATATTCAATCTAAAGGTCTTGTATAAGAATCAGTTGTAGGAAAAGAAGCAAGAAAAAGAAAACAAGGAATACGCAGTTCTTGACGAAATCACTGAAAAAGTAAAGGTGCCTGAAAACAATAATAATCAACAACCACAACCACAGCAACCACCACAATAGCAACAGTCACCCCAAATACCCGAAAGTGGTGTTAGAAGATCTACCAAGATAAGTAGACCCTCTTAATGTTACTCTCCTTCATTATATTATTTATTGCTGACTGATTCTGGTGAACCCGAATGTTATGAAGAAGCAGTGCAGGTAGAAACCAAGAAGAAGTGGGAGCAAGCCATGAAAGAAGAGATGGACTCCTTGGCACATAACCAGACTTGGGACTTAGTCAGGTTGCCTGCAGATAAAACAGCATTACAAAATAAATGGGTTTACAGGCTGAAGGAAGAAGATGGAGGAAAACAGAGGTATAAAGCTAGACTTGTGGTGAAGGGATTTGCAGAGAAGAAAGGTATTGATTTTGATAAAATATTTTCTCCTGTTGTTAAAATGACTTCAATCAGAACTATTTTAAGTCTTGTAGCAGCTGAAGATTTTCATCTTGAGCAGTTAGATGTAAAGACAACCTTTCTCCATGGGGATTTGGAGGAAGAGATATATATGCAGCAGCCACAAGGATATGAGGTGAAAGGGAAGGAGAAACTAGTGTGCAGGTTGAAGAAGAGCTTGTATGGCTTAAAACAGGCTCCAAGGCAGTGGTATCTAAAATTTGACAAGTTTATGTCTGAACAAGGTTATACTAGATGTCACTCTGATCATTGTGTTTATTTGAAAAAGCAAAATGATGGCAGCTATATTATATTGTTATTGCATGTAGATGACATGCTTGTTGCAGGATCTAACATGCAGGAAATAAATGTACTCAAAAGAAAATTGGCAAATTCATTTGCAATGAAGGATTTGGGAGCTTCAAAACAAATCCTTGGTATGAGAATCACTAGAGATAGGACAAATCACAAATTAACATTGTCTCAGAATGAGTACATACAAAAGGTGTTGAAAATATTTAATATGCACAATGCAAAACTAGTTAGTACACCTTTTGCTAGCCATTTCAAACTTAGCAAGGAAATGTGCCCAAAGACCTAAGAAGACATGGATTATATGTCTAAAGTTCCATATGCATCAGCAGTTGGAAGCTTAATGTATGCAATGGTTTGCACAAGGCCTGATATTGCACATGCAATGGGAGTTGTAAGCAGGTACATGAACAATCCAGGAAAGGAACATTGGATGGCAGTGAAATGAATTCTCAGATATTTGAAAGGTACCACAAATCAAGCATTATGCTTTGGTGGTTCAAACATATGCCTACAAGGATATGTTGATGCAGATATGGTAGGTGACAGAGATAATAGGAGGAGCACTACAGGATATGTATTTACTGTTGGAGGAACAATTGTCAGTTGGGTTTCAAAAATCCAAAGTGCTGTTGCACTTTCAACAACAGAAGTAGCGTATGTTGCTGCTACAGAGGCTAGTAAAGAAATGATTTGGTTACAAAGGTTTATGGGTGAGTTGGGTAAGAAGCATGATATGGGCACGTTATACAATGATAGCCAAAGTGCCATTCATCTTGCAAAGAACTTAGCATTTCATTCCAGGACTAGACAAATATAGCTCAAGTACCATTTCATACGATCAGTGTTGGAAGATGGAGAGTTGAAGCTGGAAAAGATACACACTAGCCAGAATCCTGCAGATATGCTAACAAAAGTTGCAACCAGGGAGAAACTGAGAACATGCTCAGTTTCAATTGGTCTTCAAGGATGACGATGAATATGAGAAACAACCAGGTCCAAGGAGAAGTCATTGTCCAGCAAATGAAGTAGCGGTGGAGTTGCTATAATCATTCTCCAAGTGGGAGATTGTTGTGTGTGGAGCATGATTGTTCAGAGGTCTTTGTTTCAGCCAGATGTATACCCCAGGAATTTTTTTACACCCCTCCACGTGGGGGGGTGCGGGGGGGACTTTTCCACCCTGCGAGGGTCCGGGGGGGCCCATCCCCCTCGGCTGGGGGGTCCGGGGGCCAAAAATAAATGTAAAATTGCCTTGTAAAAGTATAGTAATTTCTAGTCAATATGGGTCGTTCATCAGGCGGATGATCTGACAGTAGAACTTATTTTTAGTTTAGGGTTTTTTTTGCCCTAGAAGGCAACCCCTCTCTTTGTATGAGGGCATTGTATTTGAGGCTGTGTGATAGATGTGTATTCTGTGAGCGAGAAACAGAGAGGTGAGACTGTGAGAGAAAACAGAGGATATTACAACGGATTTGCTGTAGGTTGTGTCTCTTCATTTTGCTAGATAATAGAAAGGAAGGACTGGCTGTTCGGGGTGGACGTAGCCCAAACTCGGTGAACCACGTATATCTGTGTCTCTCTTGTTTTGTGCGTTTTCTGTATTCATATTTCTGCAATATTTTATGTGTTCCATTGCTCCCTAATATATAATTTTCTAACAACTAGTATCAGAGCCGAAGGTCTATTTGGATGATAAACTCGCAGAAAGAAGGGTTCCTAGTTCGAGTGGGAGCAATGGCGGAAGATGGTAAGTTTAGGGTCAAGAAATTTAATGACCAAAACTTCTCGCTGTGGAAGATGCAGATGGAAGATTATTTGTATTAGAAAGATCTATACCTACCATTGGGCGGAAAAACAAAGATGCCGACGGGTATAAAAGACAAAGGCACTCGAAACAATACGGTTGTGCCTTGCTGCATCAGTCGCCTTCAACATTTCGAAGGAAACCACGACAGAGGGTTTGATGAAGACGTTGTCGAAACTATATGAAAAACCCTCGGCCTCAAACAAGGTATTTCTTATGAAACGGTTATTTAATATGAATATGTCGGAAGGTGGATCTGTTGCAAACCATTTAAATGATTTTAATACAGTTAAAAGTCAGTTAAGCTCTGTAGGGGTAAACCTTTATCATGAAGTTAGAGCTCTGTTATTCTTGTGCTCATTACCAGAAAGTTGGAATGGTTTGGTAATGGCCATTAGTAACTCCGTTTCTGGATCTAGTACTTTAAAGTTTGATGATGTTGTCGGTGCTATCCTTAGCAAGGAAATGCAACGGAAAAGCTCCGGTGAGACATCGGGAAATTCTTTGAGTGCAGAGTCTAGAGGAAGAAAAATGGAAAGAGGAAAGAGCTCAAGATATCGCAGTAAATCAAGGAAAGGCATATCCAAGTCCAGATCGGGGATAGTGTGCTGGAAATGTGGAAAGAAAGGACACCTAAAGAAAGACTGTAGATCTCGGAAGGGAAAAGAAGGAGATGCATAGCAAGAAAACAATCATGAAGCAAATGTGACAGGTGAGGTGTTACAAGATGCTTTGATTCTTTCTTTCGAAAATATTACTGATTCCTAGGTGGTAGATTCAAGGGCTTCATTCCATGCCACACCTGATAAGAAATACTTTCATGACTATGTTCAAGGAGATTTTGGACAAGTTCGTCTGGGTGATGATAAACCCTGTAAAATCATTGGAATGGGTAAGGTTCTTGTAAAACAGCAGAATGGAAACCAATGGCTATTAAAGGAGGTAAGGCATGTTCCAGATCTAAAGAAAAATCTGATTTCAATAGGGCAGTTAGGCGGTGAAGGTTGTGTGACAACTTTCACAGATAAAGCTTGGAAGGTCACCAAAGGAGCCTTGGTAATAGAAAAAGGTGAAAAGGTTGGTACATTGTATTTATGCAATGGTATTACTAACTCTATTAATGCTTTAACTTCCAAAGGAGCAGATGTAGCATTATGGCATCATAGGCTCGGACACATGAGTGAAAAGGGGATGAAGATTCTTCACTCAAGGAATTTGTTGCCGGGTTTGAAGAATGTTGATTTGGACTTCTGTGAGAACTGCATTTATGGAAAACAGAAGAGCGTCAGATTTCTCAGAGTTGGGAAAGAAAAGAAGAACGAAAAATTAGAGCTTGTGCATACAGACGTATGGGGACCTGCTCAGGTATCATCTCTCGATGGCTCTCCTTATTATGTTACTTTTATTGATGATGCAACTAGAAAAACTTGGATTGATTGTATCAAGAATAAATCTGATGTATTTGGTACTTTCAAGAAATGGAAAGCTTTGGTTGAGATTGAGACAGGAAAGAAATTGAAGTGTCTTAGATCAGACAATGGAGGTGAATATTGCAGCAAAGAGTCTGATAGGTACTGCTCAGAGCATGGAATTCCCAGAGAGAAGACGGTTCCAAGAACACCACAAGAAAATGGTGTGTCAGAAAGGATGAACAGAACAATCATGGAGCGTGCAAGGTGCATGAGATTGCATTCAGGATTGCCTTTACAGTTTTGGGCAGATGCTGTAGATCCTTCTCTTTATCTAATAAATAGAGGGCCTTCAAGTTCCTTGGATGGTGGTGTTCCGGAGGAAGCATGGACAGGTAAAAAGGTAAACTACTCTTTTTTAAAGCCTTTTGGTTGTGAGGCCTTTTTCCATATTGATAAAGAGAATAGAACAAAGCTTGAGGCAAAGTCAAAGAAATGTACCTTTATTGGATATGGTGTTAATGATTTTGGTTATCGCTTATATGATTATGAAAATCAAAAAATCATTAGGAGAAGAGATGTCCGGGGGGCCCATCCCCCCCAGCTGGGGGGTCTGGGGGCCAAAAATAAATGTAAAATTGCCTTGTAAAAGTATAGTAATTTCTAGTCAATCTGGGCCGTTCATCAGGCGGATGATCTGACAGTAGAACTTATGTTTAGTTTAGGGTTTCTTTTGCCCTAGAAGGCAACCCCTCTCTTTGTATGAGGGCATTGTATTTGAGGCTGTGTGATAGATGTGTATTCAGTGAGCGAGAAACAAAGAGGTGAGACTGTGAGAGAAAACAGAGGATATTACAGTGCATTTGTTGTAGGTTGTGTCTCTTCATTTTGCTGGATAATAGAAAGGAAGGACTGGCTGTTCGGGGTGGACGTAGCCCAAACTGGGTGAACCACGTATATCTATGTCTCTCTTGTTTTGTGTGTTTTCTGTGTTTATATTTCTGCAATATTTTATGTGTTCCATTGCTCCGTAATATATAATTTTCTAACAATTCTGAATTCAAATAACTTTAATGATGCTTTGACACAACTTTTCTTTATCAATTTTTAAGAGCTGAGAAATACCTAAAGATGACTCTGGTATCCATCAATTTTTAATGAGCTTGAAGTGACAAGTGCTCAGATGGACCTTTTCTTTTAAAGAGTCAAAAGGAACGAAAGTGCCTACTCTGAAAAATCTAGATAGAGGGGTTACCAAACCAATCGCAAAATTGAAAAATACACCTTGGTGAGAAATTAAAGAGAAATTACCAAGGACTTATGTACGGAAATCAATCTTCCCAAATGTTGCATTCAGTGCATTGCGATCAATAAGGCAACAAACTTTGCTTCCTATGGATAAAGGATATAAGCCTATTGCGGTCTCCGAATATATACGCGACGGTACAGGGAGCACAATTCCGTGCTAGCACTTGTCGTATCAAGGAGGAGGAATCACCCAACATTCAATGAAAATGATAGTTACTAGTTTTTACAACACCGGAACACATCTCTAGCCTAGACCTCTACATGTGTTGAATTAATTTCCAAAGAGTTGTTAGGTTCATTGAAATTTATCTTAGAGTTGATCTTGTTTATAGTTTTCCTTTCAGTGGTTCGCTACATGATGTTGATTTGAAATTCCTAAAATGCAATCTATAATGATAAACAATCTTTGTTTATTTTGAGCAATGAAAAATCTTAGCTACTTGGGAAAGAAGATTTTAGTTATTTCAAACAAAGAGCAAAGAGCACACACTAGTGCATTTTCCTAAATCATTTTCTTCACACAAACTAAATGCAAATGAAAATGCATGTATTTGTTTTCCATTCTCCTTAATGTAAAAATGTCAAAAAGGAAAACCAAATGCAGCAAAGATCTGAAATATTTCTTTCAAAACAACATTTTTGACAACTTCTTCTTCGAAAGAGAAAGGAAGACTAAACGACACTTTTCAATTTTGAATAAAAATGCTTTTGACAATTCGAATATCAACAAATCAAATCAAATACATGACGAAAAGTTCAATCGACTATCTAGGGAAGGAAGAATCCACAACACTTCTCTTTTCGACACAAAACGACAATTACGACACTTTTTGTACCAAAGAGACAGATCAAAGAAAATTTTCGATAAAGGATTGTAAATGATGAAAAAATACATAAAATCATTTACTAATCCTAATCTAATGGAGGTTGATCTATGTGATGCAAGTAGGCTTTAGTAAGGAGGCACTGTTCATAAGCAGCAAAACAACTAATTAAAACTGAAAACAAGGTCAAAAACCCCCAATTTCTAGAATGGAAATAGGTTCAGTTAGCCATCGCACCCGAGATTCATAGAAACAAGGATGCATCACACTTTACACACTCAGAAGGTCCGATGCATACTAGGTTACAGTGATGGACAGTGCAATGGGCCAGGAAGCACAACTGAAATGGGTTTTGGTTTAGATGAGCAGCTGTTTTCAGTGTACTAAGCTGAGCTTTGATGGACAGTAAAGAGAAATGTATAGAGGAATGTCTTGAGAGGTTATTGAGCTACCAAAAGGACATATAGATGTGCTTGTAAGTCAAATGTTTAATTCATAAACTAAACTAGAGATTTACTAAAGTATCATTCATCTACTATGCAATTACAGAGCAAGAGCAGTTTGAAGGCTACCTGGCTGACTTCAGGCTCTATCTATAGTTTATAAAACAAACAATAACAACAAACAAGCATCTTTTCATTCCCTAGCAGAGTCACCAATTTCTTTCTGGGAAAACTAGTGTCTTGTCGAACAAGTAGCCCTCTATGTTTGGCAGCTACCCTAGAAACAACAGTTTAAAGCAATTCAATGATTTCTTCTATGTGTAACAGATAAGAGAAAGATAATGGAACCAACCTGGAACTTCCACTTAATCCCTTGCTTTATCTCTCTCCCCCTTGATATAGCTTGCAACTCCTCCTCATACTTAAACCACTTGGAGAGTACCTATAGAAACACAGTAACAAAGAACCGTCAAAGCATCTTGATCTATTACAACATAAACATTACAGAATCAGATATATAATGAACAAATGATAGCATTCACAAATGATAACATTCACATTTGCACAATCATATGGAGGAAAACTTGAAGAACTTTATTAAATATAAGGGAGAATTACAATCCAGTTTCCTAATCCAGCATCATCCTCCCAGCATCAATCCCTCTTCACCTCATGAAATAGCAAGATCACAACGACAATACAATGCTCTTTCCTCAATTACAAACTATCAACACTTCCTTGCAATTCACAATATTCCAACCTTCTGATCTCCTAGATGAGGGATCATTTATAGATATGTGCAAGGGTGTGAGTCATCTTTGGGGTTCTTATTAGTGTCATTCCACTTGTTACAATTGGTTCCACTTGGAGATTTCTTGGATTTCTTACTCATCCCTGGGCGAATTCAGAGAGGCAAGTGTCATAGGAGAAGTTTCTAGAAGATTCCATGAGCAACCACCTAGCAAACTATCTTAGACATTTGTCCATCCTTGCCCATCACACCCTATAGAAGGCCTAATCAATATGCATTGCACCTCGGAAGTGTACCACTCAGTATGCATCGCACCTGGCTAGTGTAGTAGTCAGTATGGTTCAATTTAGGCCATTTTTGGATGGCTTCTCATGTGGAACTTTTGGGGAATGATGTAATCATATAACCATGTTCTTTTAGGGTGTGAAACAACTCTTTAGCGGTTGAAGAGCCCTAGTTTATTGACATATAATTTTGGGGTTGATGTGCTCAAATATGTCTATAACATTAGGGCCTCAAAATGGATATGGAAGTTTAGGACACGAAAAATTACCAAAATAGTAAACTGTGATACAATTAAGGAAAATGAATAGAAACTGATAGAAAAAATGGTGAGGGTACAAGTGGAATAGGCAGGTGGATGGCAATATGCACCTAGATCGTTCAGCCCCCAAGAAGGAATGGTCTCCATTGCATTGAGTTCCTCCATGAGATGAGGAAGCTTCTGTTGAACTTGGTCCTCAGTGAGCCATTTTCTTTGGTGTAGGAGTTGGTCCACTTTGACAAATTGATACAGTTGGATCTTTTTCTAGCGAGTGTTCTTGATCTACGTGTTCTTGATCTAATCAGTTGTAGCTGATTCAATGCAATCTGGTGATCCGAATCAAATCCTTAAACACTCTTAAAGTTTCCTAAACTCTGTAAAGCTCATGCCAAAGTTTCAAAGCCTTATGGATGTCGATCTTATTAGAAATAACCTCTAAACAACGGAAATTTGTGATCAGCACAGAGCAACGAGGACCCTCGGTCAAAGCGTACAGACCGTTGGCCAATGGTAACCGCGCACTGGCACAAATTGACAAACGGGAGGCCAAATCCGAAAATGGTTGTAGTTTCTAATATGCGATTAGTGCTAGGTAGGGTGTCCCGCTAAGTGAAGGAAAGCGCCTAGGCACTCGGTCTCGGGAGAAGCATAAAATTGTACGAAAATCACTGGTTCCATCAAAAGGCAGGTCCCACACTGAAATCGGTAGGATATCGGAAGGGATTCAAGTGGTAAGTAGGTCTGACCAAATCCTGCCTTATGCCATACACTGGATGACATGCATCTAGAGGATCAGAGAGAAAACTGCTCACATCGGACAGGTAAAAGTCATGCTACTTACCCCCCCAATATGGAGAGAGACCATAGGATCTAGAGGCTCCAGATCAGCTGCAGAGAAATGATCTGATGAATGACCGGATTCGATGGGGAAATAGGCTGAGTCACATAAGATTTGAGGTCCGGTACGACCAATGAGTTGGTAGAGGAATCAGTTTCACAGGAAATCTTGGAGCAACAAAAATAATGACAGTTCAAAGAGAACTGACACTCGGTTCATTAGGAAATAGGTGGCCACCTCTCTGTGAAGCATTACACAGTGATGATGACGCAAAGCAAGGGAATTCAAGTGAACAGAGGCATGAGATCTAGAGAGACAGGGAAGTGGAAACGAACAGTCAGGAATAAAATTAGCTTTAAGCCATGAAGAGACAGAGAGTAAGAAAGAGATGCAGAGAGAGAGAAGCAAAAGGCAGAGAGGCAAGAGAGAAGTGAATTGAAGAGAACATAGAAGGTGATCTCACCTGCAGAGAAAAGGCAACCTAAAGCCAAATAGAGGCAGAGAGAGTCTGAGAGTCTATGAACTCCAAAAAAGGCTTGATAGGTTCAAGAAAATTCTTCTATGTATACCTGTCAGGTATTGCGTACCAGATTGGACCCATACCACTGAGACTAGTTGAGGTCAAGATTCACTAAGGGGAGTCTATGTACTTTAGGGACTTGGGGAATCCAAGTACAATCCTACTGATCATCATCTGTTGAGTGAGAGTCAAATTGAGCTCATTATTGTAAAAAATCTGCTTTTAAGACACAATAAACAAAGGCCACCACTGAAGGCTAGACCAGGAGACGTAGCCCAGGAGGATTGGGTGAACTCCTTATTAAACTTGTTGTGTTTATGTGTTTGCTTATTGTGTTTCTCTTACTGCTTTAGTGTCTATGTATTTCACAATCTTATCGATCTGTTGCATAAAATAGCACAGAAACAGCCCTACACATGAGTCTGTAATACCTTCATTAGTTCTCTGAGATCAGCCATGGGTGATTTCAGATCATCTAGATTTAATTCTGTTGGTGTGAGTTGTTCTGCAATTTTGGATGTGTCGAGTAATGGTGGAATTTATTTCCAAAGGTGATCCACATTGAACATTGTAGCTGTAATAGACATAGGTGAGGCTCTCATCCCATGTGTGCGGATTCTTGGAGTTGTACATGGACAAAATGAGTATGATCATCTTGTTGACGACTTCTGTCTGGCCATTAGTTTGGGGATCAAAAGATGTGGACTTAGTGATCTTGGTGTCTAGCATCGACTAGAGATTGGACCAACATGTACTAAGGAACCTATTGTCCCGATATGAGATGATAGATTGCGGGATCCAAAATTTTACCCATACTTGTTCAAGGAAGAGTTTAGCATTCGATCCTATTGTGATACTCTTCTTGAAGGACACCATAATGGTCATCTTCAAGAATCTTTCAATGAACATGAAACACAATCATTTCCATGCTTAGTAGAAGGAAGGTATGACATGTAATTCATGGAGATGGATTCCCAATGTCAACTAAAGGTAGGAAGTGGAGTATAGAGACCTTACTTCTTGATGGTCGGTCTAACAATGGTGCAGGAACTTCAAGATCTGATGAACTTCTTGACATCTTGTAAAAGATTCTACAAATAGAAATACTTCTGTAGTACTACCATAATTTTCTCGACCCCGAAATGCCTAGTGGCCCGACTGTAGTGCGCTTCCCAAATCATCTTCACACACTCGCTTGTAGGAACAAAAAGGTGTCATAGGTGGCATAATAGAGCATATTGGAGGTGAAAATCTAGAACTTGCTGACCCTCCAAGAGCGTATGGTATGTGTGGAGAATTTTGGGTTGCTTTTGTAGATAAGTGGCGAATCAGAAGTCTCGTACCCACAAGAGTTTATCATGGTGGTTAATGCCATGATTAGTGGTCGGATGAGATAGTCTGCAACATTAGTTGTGCTGCTCTTCTTGTACTTGATATTCAAATGGAACTATTAGAGGTATGTGGACCACTTCTAATGGCAATAATTTTGCAACTTCCCTTGCATCTATATGTACTGTAGGGGTCAACGGTATGTGTGGATGATCATTTCCTTCTCCAAAATGTAATGCTTCAATTGTCGGCAGGTCTTCATAATGGAATACATATATTTGTCTTAAGTGGGATACTTACAGATTGTGTCTGAAAGTGTCTAACTATGATATGGCACTGGATGCCCCTATCGAGTAGGGACTTCCTCAATAGCATAGTCATAGGCATCTGTCTCAATCTCAAATGGTTGTTGCAAGTTTGGTAATGTGAGCACTGGTGTGGAGCAGACATGATGTTTCGACTCTTCGAATTCCTTCTATTGAGATTCTGACCAAAATAAATTTTCTTTCACTCATGACTTGACTCAAGGGCCAAGTGATATGAGAGATCTCCAACACAAACCTGCATTAGAAGTTGGCAAGGTCCAAAAAGATGTGGAGCTCTATTAGAGTGGTTGGGGCTGACCAATATTGAATAAATTGGATGTTGGCTGGATCTACATGCATCCCCCGCTTGTGAATAATGTATCCTAGATACTAAACCTAGGTCATGCGAAAAGTGCATTTCCCGAAATTAGCACACAGGTTGTGTTGCCATAGTGTTTGGAAAACTTGTCAGATATGGTGGAGGTGCTCTTCCCAACTTTGGATGAAGATGAGGATGTCATCCAAGTATACCATGAAAAAGTTTGTGAATTGCCTCAAGATGTCATCCATTAGCCTCATGAAGGTTTCAGGACCATTCGTCAGCTCGAAAGGCATAACCAACCATTCAAAAAGGTGCTCCTTGGCTTTGAAGGAATTATTCCACAAATCGGAGGGTTTTATTGGTACCTGGTGATATCCAGACTTCAAGTCGATCTTTCTGAAATATTTTTTCCCTTTAGTTCGTATAGAAGGTGATATTTCCATGGGATCGAGTACCTATTCTAGACAATGATCTTGTTCAATGCCCGATAGTGAATACAGAGTCTCCAAGTCCCATCCTTCTTTTTTACCAACATAATCAGGCTCCCACAAGGTGATGAACTCGGGCGAATGTGACCTTTCTATCAGGGTCCAAACCTAACCCTTTTATTTATGTAATAGGATCGAGTCATAGTTATAGTTAGTTAAAGAGTCAATAAAGCTCGTATTAATAATTGTAAGTGGTTAACATGCATTGAAGAAAGGGACCATAGTTAGTTGAAAATGGGCCATGATATTAGATTGATGGTATTAAGAGAACCATGGTACTGACCCATGGTATTGCATGTATGAATCATATATAAAGGATAGAGACTCCCCATGCGGGAGCATCCTGTATTATTTTGTAATTGAGCTCTACTCTGCTCGAGGTTCCCCCCTTGAAGAGGCAAGCGAACATTTCTTTCATCTTTGAATAATAAAATACTTACTATTTTTCTCATATTTTTCTGTGTTTTGGGTTGTATTTCTTTGTATATTTTTTATTCTTGTATGTTCTCGTAGGTCGAGAGCATAGCAAGTGGTATCAGAGTGCTTTCTAGGGCTAGTGGTATCTCCATTTTTGGGTAGAAAGCTATATAGGTTAGAGACGTGTTCTGACATCTTTAAACCATGGGATCTACCATTGAGCACATAAACCTATGGATTTGGGGAGGCATGCATGTAGGAAATATAAGAGGTGGTCATGTTTTTTGGACTCCCTTGTAACCCCTATGGGTACCGCTTCAAGTAGTAATGCATTAGAAAAAGTCGTGCACAAACTTGCTTCCACATACCCTCGGGGTATACTGGAAGCCCACTAGGCTCACTTGAAACCTCACCTTAAATAAATCGTCAGCCATCTTACTGAGACAGGACACCTAGAACAACACTTGAAGAGATTACTGGTGCGTACAATAGGGTAGTCGGGTATAATGGCTAAGGGTATGGTTGATCCTCCTTAGTTAGTTCCCTGAAAGATTGGGCCAAGTACTGTTGTTGGACCCTTATGTATATTGTGATCTATAGCACCTGACACTCCTTGCGACCATAGTTCCCTCTTCTCTCTGAAGATTGCCCATTATCTTCTTTACCAAATCAGATCTAGCAATTGGGGTTTTGTCACCACCGCTATAATTAGATCCACCAGTTGAAGTTCTATCGCCATAATACCATTTAGATCTAGCATCTGGGGTTTTGTCGCAGTCGTACTCCAACTCACATTGAGCAGTTGGGGTTTCATAGGCAGCTTTGACCATTTGTGCAGTGAGACTTGTGGCTCCTATACCCTGGGGTGATTCTTGTAAGGCATTAGGTAAGATTAAGTTTTCTGAAAATTGGCCACTACAGTATTAATAAGCGGGGAGTAAAACTCCATTTGAAGTAGAAAAAGAAAGGCCTTCCTGGGACGCTTATAAGGGACTTAGCCCATAGGAATCAAGATGACAAGATGATTGCAGTACTACCATTCAGTTATTAGCTTCAATTTTTAGGCGGTCCCAAATGTTTTTAAAGTGACGACAAGTGACCCGGATCTGTGTATGGTAGAAACTAGAGGTCAAGCCAAGGCCAACAAGAAGATCGAGAGCCTTGAAAAATAGTTAGCTTCTTTGCAGATCTTAGTGGGTTGAATGGATAAATTCATGGAAACATTCAACAAGAGATTTTTACGGTTGCATTCGGAGGCACATGGTTTTAATGAAGACCCTGAATTAGAATCTAGTCATCATATTCACTTCTATGGAAATCACCAACATCACCACCCTCAATCAGCTAAGTTGGACATGTATAAATTTGATATCTCTAATTCGACAGTATGGGTAGCACAAATGGAGCAGTATTTCACCCTGAATGATATTCTAGATGATGAAACTAAACTATGTGTGGGAGGCCTTTACTTGGACCAAGAGAGATGACAATGCTGGCAGTGCCATCGAAAATGCTATCCCAGGAAAATTACTTACCAGGTGTTCTCAAAATCCATTTATGACCACTTTGACTGCGAATCTAATTTTTTGGGTTGTCTTACCAAGCTCCAAGAGATAGGCATAGTAAAAGACTACATTGCAACCTTTGAGACATTGGCCTCCGTGCAAAAGGTCTGGGAGATGAATTCTACATGGAATGTTTTATAAGTGGTCTAAAAGAAGCAATCCAAGACCATGTCTAGATGCACCACCCACCTACATGGATGGACGCTTGCAAAAAGGCTATAGAAGTGGAACATGATTTAGTTTCCCAGACGCCTCATCCGACTACATAGCCAGGGGATGCCTCACCCAAGCTCAGGGCACTACCCAAACAATTAAGGCTCAAAAGGTGGTCCACTTTATGTATTTGTCCTCGTAGTTCCTAACATGGTACTACTACTCCTTGATGGCATCCCGTAATGAATTACAAGTGGGAGTGTTGAGAACAGTGAGGTCGTACTTTCATCCTCCTGCTGAGAATAAGTTTCCCACTAGTATCTGATGTGGGGGTGGCTTTGAGAAGAGAAAAAGTAATATTTTTCCAGCTGGAAAAATCATGAACAGAAAAATATTCTTCTAGCAAATTCAACCATTTATCTATGACGTCTACATCTATTTATCCCTAAAATATAGAAATGTCAAATTTTACTTGTACCTTAAAAGGTTTAGAGCTTCTAGAGTTGTTGTTGGATGTGGATGTGCCACAGGTGACCAACCATTGAAGGATCTGGGAAACGTTCTCCATCATCACATTCCTTTATTTCTCAAGCGCCTCCTCAAGAAATATTTGATAGGATCTCCTACTCCCTCATCTTTCTTTTCTCCCCCCATGGGAGGACATCGAGATTTATGAAGCTATTTTTGCACAGGTTTAACAAGTTTAAGCCCTAAATGCCTATATATATTGATTTTGATAAAATATTTTCTCCTGTTGTTAAAATGACTTCAATCAGAACTATTTTAAGTCTTGTAGCAGCTGAAGATTTTCATCTTGAGCAGTTAGATGTAAAGACAACCTTTCTCCATGGGGATTTGGAGGAAGAGATATATATGCAGCAGCCACAAGGATATGAGGTGAAAGGGAAGGAGAAACTAGTGTGCAGGTTGAAGAAGAGCTTGTATGGCTTAAAACAGGCTCCAAGGCAGTGGTATCTAAAATTTGACAAGTTTATGTCTGAACAAGGTTATACTAGATGTCACTCTGATCATTGTGTTTATTTGAAAAAGCAAAATGATGGCAGCTATATTATATTGTTATTGCATGTAGATGACATGCTTGTTGCAGGATCTAACATGCAGGAAATAAATGTACTCAAAAGAAAATTGGCAAATTCATTTGCAATGAAGGATTTGGGAGCTTCAAAACAAATCCTTGGTATGAGAATCACTAGAGACAGGACAAATCACAAATTAACATTGTCTCAGAATGAGTACATACAAAAGGTGTTGAAAATATTTAATATGCACAATGCAAAACTAGTTAGTACACCTTTTGCTAGCCATTTCAAACTTAGCAAGGAAATGTGCCCAAAGACCCAAGAAGACATGGATTATATGTCTAAAGTTCCATATGCATCAGCAGTTGGAAGCTTAATGTATGCAATGGTTTGCACAAGGCCTGATATTGCACATGCAATGGGAGTTGTAAGCAGGTACATGAACAATCCAGGAAAGGAACATTGGATGGCAGTGAAATGAATTCTCAGATATTTGAAAGGTACCACAAATCAAGCATTATGCTTTGGTGGTTCAAACATATGCCTACAAGGATATGTTGATGCAGATATGGCAGGTGACAGAGATAACAGGAGGAGCACTACAGGATATGTATTTACTGTTGGAGGAACAATTGTCAGTTGGGTTTCAAAAATCCAAAGTGTTGTTGCACTTTCAACAACAAAAGTAGAGTATGTTGCTGCTACAGAGGCTAGTAAAGAAATGATTTGGTTACAAAGGTTTATGGGTGAGTTGGGTAAGAAGCATGATATGGGCACGTTATACAATGATAGCCAAAGTGCCATTCATCTTGCAAAGAACTTAGCATTTCATTCCAGGACTAAACAAATATAGCTCAAGTACCATTTCATAGGATCAGTGTTGGAAGATGGAGAGTTGAAGCTGGAAAAGATACACACTAGCCAGAATCCTGCAGATATGCTAACAAAAGTTGTAACCAGGGAGAAACTGAGAACATGCTCAGTTTCAATTGGTCTTCAAGGATGACGATGAATATGAGAAACAACCAGGTCCAAGGAGAAGTCATTGTCCAGCAAATGAAGTAGCGGTGGAGTTGCTATAATCATTCTCCAAGTGGGAGATTGTTGTGTGTGGAGCATGATTGTTCAGAGGTCTTTGTTTCAGCCAGATGTATACCCCAGGAATTTTTGTACACCCCTCCATGTGGGGGGGTGCGGGGGGGACTTTTCCACCCCGCGAGGGTCCGGGGGGCCCATCCCCCTCGGCTGGGGGGTCCGGGGGCCAAAAATAAATGTAAAATTGCCTTGTAAAAGTATAGTAATTTCTAGTCAATATGGGTCGTTCATCAGGCGGATGATCTGACAGTAGAACTTATTTTTAGTTTAGGGTTTTTTTTGCCCTAGAAGGCAACCCCTCTCTTTGTATGAGGGCATTGTATTTGAGGCTGTGTGATAGATGTGTATTCTGTGAGCGAGAAACAGAGAGGTGAGACTGTGAGAGAAAACAGAGGATATTACAGCGGATTTGCTGTAGGTTGTGTCTCTTCATTTTGCTAGATAATAGAAAGGAAGGACTGGCTGTTCGGGGTGGACGTAGCCCAAACTCGGTGAACCACGTATATCTGTGTCTCTCTTGTTTTGTGCGTTTTCTGTATTCATATTTCTGCAATATTTTATGTGTTCCATTGCTCCCTAATATATAATTTTCTAACAACTGGTATCAGAGCCGAAGGTCTATTTGGATGATAAACTCGCAGAAAGAAGGGTTCCTAGTTCGAGTGGGAGCAATGGCGGAAGATGGTAAGTTTAAGGTCAAGAAATTTAACGACCAAAACTTCTCGCTGTGGAAGATGCAGATGGAAGATTATTTGTATTAGAAAGATCTATACCTACCATTGGGCGGAAAAACAAAGATGCCGACGGGTATAAAAGACAAAGGCACTCGAAACAATACGGTTGTGCCTTGCTGCATCAGTCGCCTTCAACATTTCGAAGGAAACCATGACAGAGGGTTTGATGAAGACGTTGTCGAAACTATATGAAAAACCCTCGGCCTCAAACAAGGTATTTCTTATGAAACGGTTATTTAATATGAATATGTCGGAAGGTGGATCTGTTGCAAACCATTTAAATGATTTTAATACAGTTAAAAGTCAGTTAAGCTCTGTAGGGGTAAACTTTTATCATGAAGTTAGAGCTCTGTTATTCTTGTGCTCATTACCAGAAAGTTGGAATGGTTTGGTAATGGCCATTAGTAACTCCGTTTCTGGATCTAGTACTTTAAAGTTTGATGATGTTGTCGGTGCTATCCTTAGCGAGGAAATGCAACGGAAAAGCTCCGGTGAGACATCGGGAAATTCTTTGAGCGCAGAGTCTAGAGGAAGAAAAATGGAAAGAGGAAAGAGCTCAAGATATCGCAGTAAATCAAGGAAAGGCATATCCAAGTCCAGATCGGGGATAGTGTGCTGGAAATATGGAAAGAAAGGACACCTAAAGAAAGACTGTAGATCTCGGAAGGGAAAAGAAGGAGATGCATAGCAAGAAAACAATCATGAAGCAAATGTGACAGGTGAGGTGTTACAAGATGCTTTGATTCTTTCTTTCGAAAATATTACTGATTCCTAGGTGGTAGATTCAAGGGCTTCATTCCATGCCACACCTGATAAGAAATACTTTCATGACTATGTTCAAGGAGATTTTGGACAAGTTCGTCTGGGTGATGATAAACCCTGTAAAATCGTTGGAATGGGTAAGGTTCTTGTAAAACAGCAGAATGGAAACCAATGGCTATTAAAGGAGGTAAGGCATGTTCCAGATCTAAAGAAAAATCTGATTTCAATAGGGCAGTTAGGCGGTGAAGGTTGTGTGACAACTTTCACAGATAAAGCTTGGAAGGTCACCAAAGGAGTCCTGGTAATAGAAAAAGGTGAAAAGGTTGGTACATTGTATTTATGCAATGGTATTACTAACTCTATTAATGTTTTAACTTCCAAAGGAGCAGATGCAGCATTATGGCATCATAGGCTCGGACACATGAGTGAAAAGGGGATGAAGATTCTTCACTCAAGGAATTTGTTGCTGGGTTTGAAGAATGTTGATTTGGACTTCTGTGAGAACTGCATTTATGGAAAACAGAAGAGCGTCAGATTTCTCAGAGTTGGGAAAGAAAAGAAGAACGAAAAATTAGAGCTTGTGCATACAGACGTATGGGGACCTGCTCAGGTATCATCTCTCGATGGCTCTCCTTATTATGTTACTTTTATTGATGATGCAACTAGAAAAACTTGGATTTATTGTATCAAGAATAAATCTGATGTATTTGGGACTTTCAAGAAATGGAAAGCTTTAGTTGAGATTGAGACAGGAAAGAAATTGAAGTGTCTTAGATCAGACAATGGAGGTGAATATTGCAGCAAAGAGTCTGATAGGTACTGCTCAGAGCATGGAATTCCCAGAGAGAAGACGGTTCCAAGAACACCACAAGAAAATGGTGTGTCAGAAAGGATGAACAGAACAATCATGGAGCGTGCAAGGTGCATGAGATTGCATTCAGGATTGCCTTTACAGTTTTGGGCAGATGCTGTAGATACTTCTGTTTATCTAATAAATAGAGGGCCTTCAAGTTCCTTGGATGGTGGTGTTCCGGAGGAAGCATGGACAGGTAAAAAGGTAAACTACTCTTTTTTAAAGCCTTTTGGTTGTGAGGCCTTTTTCCATATTGATAAAGAGAATAGAACAAAGCTTGAGGCAAAGTCAAAGAAATGTACCTTTATTGGATATGGTGTTAATGATTTTGGTTATCGCTTATATGATTATGAAAATCAAAAGATCATTAGGAGAAGAGATGTCTAGGGGGCCCATCCCCCCCAGCTGGGGGGTCCGGGGGCCAAAAATAAATGTAAAATTGCCTTGTAAAAGTATAGTAATTTCTAGTCAATCTGGACCGTTCATCATGCGGATGATCTGACAGTAGAACTTATGTTTAGTTTAGGGTTTCTTTTGCCCTAGAAGGCAACCCCTCTCTTTGTATGAGGGCATTGTATTTGAGGCTGTGTGATAGATGTGTATTCAGTGAGCGAGAAACAAAGAGGTGAGACTGTGAGAGAAAACAGAGGATATTACAGTGCATTTGTTGTAGGTTGTGTCTCTTCATTTTGCTGGATAATAGAAAGGAAGGACTGGCTGTTCGGGGTGGACGTAGCCCAAACTGGGTGAACCACGTATATCTGTGTCTCTCTTGTTTTGTGTGTTTTCTGTGTTTATATTTCTGCAATATTTTATGTGTTCCATTGCTCCGTAATATATAATTTTCTAACAATTCTGAATTCAAATAACTTTAATGATGCTTTGACACAACTTTTCTTTATCAATTTTTAAGAGCTGAGAAATACCTAAAGATGACTCTGGTATCCATCAATTTTTAATGAGCTTGAAGTGACAAGTGCTCAGATGGACCTTTTCTTTTAAAGAGTCAAAAGGAACGAAAGTGCCTACTCTGAAAAATCTAGATAGAGGGGTTACCAAACCAATCGCAAAATTGAAAAATACACCTTGGTGAGAAATTAAAGAGAAATTACCAAGGACTTATGTACGGAAATCAATCTTCCCAAATGTTGCATTCAGTGCATTGCGATCAATAAGGCAACAAACTTTGCTTCCTATGGATAAAGGATATAAGCCTATTGCGGTCTCCGAATATATACGCGACGGTACAGGGAGCACAATTCCGTGCTAGCACTTGTCGTATCAAGGAGGAGGAATCACCCAACATTCAATGAAAATGATAGTTACTAGTTTTTACAACACCGGAACACATCTCTAGCCTAGACCTCTACATGTGTTGAATTAATTTCCAAAGAGTTGTTAGGTTCATTGAAATTTATTTTAGAGTTGATCTTGTTTATAGTTTTCCTTTCAGTGGTTCGCTACATGATGTTGATTTGAAATTCCTAAAATGCAATCTATAATGATAAACAATCTTTGTTTATTTTGAGCAATGAAAAATCTTAGCTACTTGGGAAAGAAGATTTCAGTTATTTCAAACAAAGAGCAAAGAGCACACACTAGTGCATTTTCCTAAATCATTTTCTTCACACAAACTAAATGCAAATGAAAATGCATGTATTTGTTTTCCATTCTCCTTAATGTAAAAATGTCAAAAAGGAAAACCAAATGCAGCAAAGATCTGAAATATTTCTTTCAAAACAACATTTTTGACAACTTCTTCTTCGAAAGAGAAAGGAAGACTAAACGACACTTTTCAATTTTGAATAAAAATGCTTTTGACAATTCGAATATCAACAAATCAAATCAAATACATGACGAAAAGTTCAATCGACTATCTAGGGAAGGAAGAATCCACAACACTTCTCTTTTCGACACAAAACGACAATTACGACACTTTTTGTACCAAAGAGACAGATCAAAGAAAATTTTCGATAAAGGATTGTAAATGATGAAAAAATACATAAAATCATTTACTAATCCTAATCTAATGGAGGTTGATCTATGTGATGCAAGTAGGCTTTAGTAAGGAGGCACTGTTCATAAGCAGCAAAACAACTAATTAAAACTGAAAACAAGGTCAAAAACCCCCAATTTCTAGAATGGAAATAGGTTCAGTTAGCCATCGCACCCGAGATTCATAGAAACAAGGATGCATCACACTTTACACACTCAGGAGGTCCGATGCATACTAGGTTACAGTGATGGACAGTGCAATGGGCCAGGAAGCACAACTGAAATGGGTTTTGCTTTAGATGAGCAGCTGTTTTCAGTGTACTAAGCTGAGCTTTGATGGACAGTAAAGAGAAATGTATAGAGGAATGTCTTGAGAGGTTATTGAGCTACCAAAAGGACATATAGATGTGCTTGTAAGTCAAATGTTTAATTCATAAACTAAACTAGAGATTGACTAAAGTATCATTCATCTACTATGCAATTACAGAGCAAGAGCAGTTTGAAGGCTACCTGGCTGACTTCAGGCTCTATCTATAGTTTATAAAACAAACAATAACAACAAACAAGCATCTTTTCATTCCCTAGCAGAGTCACCAATTTCTTTCTGGGAAAACTAGTGTCTTGTCGAACAAGTAGCCCTCTATGTTTGGCAGCTACCCTAGAAACAACAGTTTAAAGCAATTCAATGATTTCTTCTATGTGTAACAGATAAGAGAAAGATAATGGAACCAACCTGGAACTTCCACTTAATCCCTTGCTTGATCTCTCTCCCCCTTGATATAGCTTGCAACTCCTCCCCATACTTAAACCACTTGGAGAGTACCTATAGAAACACAGTAACAAAGAACCGTCAAAGCATCTTGATCTATTACAACATAAACATTATAGAATCAGATATATAATGAACAAATGATAGCATTCACAAATGATAACATTCACATTTGCACAATCATATGGAGGAAAACTTGAAGAACTTTATTAAATATAAGGGAGAATTACAATCCAGTTTCCTAATCCAGCATCATCCTCCCAGCATCAATCCCTCTTCACCTCATGAAATAGCAAGATCACAACGACAATACAATGCTCTTTCCTCAATTACAAACTATCAACACTTCCTTGCAATTCACAATATTCCAACCTTCTGATCTCCTAGATGAGGGATCATTTATAGATATGTGCAAGGGTGTGAGTCATCTCTGGGGTTCTTATTACTGTCATTCCACTTGTTACAATTGGTTCCACTTGGAGATTTCTTGGATTTCTTACTCATCCCTGGGCGAATTCAGAGAGGCAAGTGTCATAGGAGAAGTTTCTAGAAAATTCCATGAGCAACCACCTAGCAAACTATCTTAGACATTTGTCCATCCTCGCCCATCACACCCTATAGAAGGCCTAATCAATATGCATTGCACCTCGGAAGTGTACCACTCAGTATGCATCGCACCTCGCTAGTGTAGTAGTCAGTATGGTTCAATTTAGGCCATTTTTGGATGGCTTCTCAGGTGGAACTTTTGGGGAATGATGTAATCATATAACCATGTTCTTTTAGGGTGTGAAACAACTCTTTAGCGGTTGAAGAGCCCTAGTTTATTGACATATAATTTTGGGGTTGATGTGCTCAAATATGTCTATAACATTAGGGCCTCAAAATGGATATGGAAGTTTAGGACACGAAAAATTACCAAAATAGTAAACTGTGATACAATTAAGGAAAATGAATAGAAACTGATAGAAAAAATGGTGAGGGTACAAGTGGAATAGGCAGGTGGATGGCAATATGCACCTAGATCGTTCAGCCCCCCAAGAAGGAATGGTCTCCATTGCATTGAGTTCCTCCATGAGATGAGGAAGCTTCTGTTGAACTTGGTCCTCAGTGAGCCATTTTCTTTGGTGTAGGAGTTGGTCCACTTTGACAAATTGATACAGTTGGATCTTTTTCTAGCGAGTGTTCTTGATCTACGTGTTCATGATCTAATCAGTTGTAGCTGATTCAATGCAATCTGGTGATCCGAATCAAATCCTTAAACACTCTTAAAGTTTCCTAAACTCTGTAAAGCTCATGCCAAAGTTTCAAAGCCTTATGGATGTCGATCTTATCAGAAATAACCTCTAAACAACGGAAATTTGTGATCAGCACAGAGCAACGAGGACCCTCGGTCAAAGCGTACAGACCGTTGGCCCATGGTAACCGCGCACTGGCACAAATTGACAAACGGGAGGCCAAATCCGAAAATGGTTGTAGTTTCTAATATGCGATTAGTGCTAGGTAGGGTGTCCCGCTAAGTGAAGGAAAGCGCCTAGGCACTCGGTCTCGGGAGAAGCATAAAATTGTACAAAAATCACTGGTTCCATCAAAAGGCAGGTCCCACACTAAAATCGGTAGGATATCGGAAGGGATTCAAGTGGTAAGTAGGTCTGACCAAATCCTGCCTTATGCCATACACTGGATGACATGCATCTAGAGGATCAGAGAGAAAACTGCCCACATCGGACAGGTAAAAGTCATGCTACTTACCCCCCCAATATGGAGAGAGACCATAGGATCTAGAGGCTCCAGATCAGCTGCAGAGAAATGATCTGATGAATGACCGGATTCGATGGGGAAATAGGCTGAGTCACATAAGATTTGAGGTCCGGTACGACCAATGAGTTGGTAGAGGAATCAGTTTCACAGGAAATCTTGGAGCAACAAAAATAATGACAGTTCAAAGAGAACTGACACTCGGTTCATTAGGAAATAGGTGGCCACCTCTCTGTGAAGCATTACACAGTGATGATGACGCAAAGCAAGGGAATTCAAGTGAACAGAGGCAGGAGATCTAGAGAGACAGGGAAGTGGAAACGAACAGTCAGGAATAAAATTAGCTTTAAGCCATGAAGAGACAGAGAGTAAGAAAGAGATGCAGAGAGAGAGAAGCAAAAGGCAGAGAGGCAAGAGAGAAGTGAATTGAAGAGAACATAGAAGGTGATCTCACCTGCAGAGAAAAGGCAACATAAAGCCAAATAGAGGCAGAGAGAGTCTGAGAGTCTATGAACTCCAAAAAAGGCTTGATAGGTTCAAGAAAATTCTTCTATGTATACCTGTCAGGTATTGCGTACCAGATTGGACCCATACCACTGAGACTAGTTGAGGTCAAGATTCACTAAGGGGAGTCTATGTACTTTAGGGACTTGGGGAATCCAAGTACAATCCTACTGATCATCATCTGTTGAGTGAGAGTCAAATTGAGCTCATTATTGTAAAAAATCTGCTTTTAAGACACAATAAACAAAGGCCACCACTGAAGGCTAGACCAGGAGACGTAGCCCAGGAGGATTGGGTGAACTCCTTATTAAACTTGTTGTGTTTATGTGTTTGCTTATTGTGTTTCTCTTACTGCTTTAGTGTCTATGTATTTCACAATCTTATCGATCTGTTGCATAAAATAGCACAGAAACAGCCCTACACATGAGTCTGTAATACCTTCATTAGTTCTCTGAGATCAGCCATGGGTGATTTCAGATCATCTAGATTTAATTCTGTTGGTGTGAGTTGTTCTGCAATTTTGGATGTGTCGAGTAATGGTGGAATTTATTTCCAAAGGTGATCCACATTGAACATTGTAGCTGTAATAGACATAGGTGAGGCTCTCATCCCATGTGTGCGGATTCTTGGAGTTGTACATGGAAAAAATGAGTATGATCATCTTGTTGACGACTTCTGTCTGGCCATTAGTTTGGGGATCAAAAGATGTGGACTTAGTGATCTTGGTGTCTAGCATCGACTAGAGATTGGACCAACATGTACTAAGGAACCTATTGTCCCGATATGAGATGATAGATTGCGGGATCCAAAATTTTACCCATACTTGTTCAAGGAAGAGTTTAGCATTCGATCCTATTGTGATACTCTTCTTGAAGGACACCATAATGGTCATCTTCAAGAATCTTTCAATGAACATGAAACACAATCATTTCCATGCTTAGTAGAAGGAAGGTATGACATGTAATTCATGGAGATGGATTCCCAATGTCAACTAAAGGTAGGAAGTGGAGTATAGAGACCTTACTTCTTGATGGTCGGTCTAACAATGGTGCAGGAACTTCAAGATCTGATGAACTTCTTGACATCTTGTAAAAGATTCTACAAATAGAAATACTTCTGTAGTACTACCATAATTTTCTCGACCCCGAAATGCCTAGTGGCCCGACTGTAGTGCGCTTCCCAAATCATCTTCACACACTCGCTTGTAGGAACAAAAAGGTGTCATAGGTGGCATAATAGAGCATATTGGAGGTGAAAATCTAGAACTTGCTGACCCTCCAAGAGCGTATGGTATGTGTGGAGAATTTTGGGTTGCTTTTGTAGATAAGTGGCGAATCAGAAGTCTCGTACCCACAAGAGTTTATCATGGTGGTTAATGCCATGATTAGTGGTTGGATGAGATAGTCTGCAACATTAGTTGTGTTGCTCTTCTTGTACTTGATATTCAAATGGAACTATTAGAGGTATGTGGACCACTTCTAATGGCAATAATTTTGCAACTTCCCTTGCATCTATATGTACTGTAGGGGTCAACGGTATGTGTGGATGATCATTTCCTTCTCCAAAATGTAATGCTTCAATTGTCGGCAGGTCTTCATAATGGAATACATATATTTGTCTTAAGTGGGATACTTACAGATTGTGTCTGAAAGTGTCTAACTATGATATGGCACTGGATGCCCCTATCGAGTAGGGACTTCCTCAATAGCATAGTCATAGGCATCTGTCTCGATCTCAAATGGTTGTTGCAAGTTTGGTAATGTGAGCACTGGTGTGGAGCAGACATGATGTTTCGACTCTTCGAATTCCTTCTATTGAGATTCTGACCAAAATAAATTTTCTTTCACTCATGACTTGACTCAAGGGCCAAGTGATATGAGAGATCTCCAACACAAACCTGCATTAGAAGTTGGCAAGGTCCAAAAAGATGTGGAGCTCTATTAGAGTGGTTGGGGCTGACCAATATTGAATAAATTGGATGTTGGCTGGATCTACATGCATCCCCCGCTTGTGAATAATGTATCCTAGATACTAAACCTAGGTCATGCGAAAAGTGCATTTCCCGAAATTAGCACACAGGTTGTGTTGCCATAGTGTTTGGAAAACTTGTCAGATATGGTGGAGGTGCTCTTCCCAACTTTGGATGAAGATGAGGATGTCATCCAAGTATACCATGACAAAGTTCGTGAATGGCCTCAAGATGTCATCCATTAGCCTCATGAAGGTTTCAGGACCATTCGTCAGCTCGAAAGGCATAACCAACCATTCGAAAAGGTGCTCCTTGGCTTTGAAGGAATTATTCCACAAATCGGAGGGTTTTATTGGTACCTGGTGATATCCAGACTTCAAGTCGATCTTGCTGAAATATTTTTTCCCTTTAGTTCGTATAGAAGGTGATATTTCCATGGGATCGAGTACCTATTCTAGACAATGATCTTGTTCAATGCCCGATAGTGAATACAGAGTCTCCAAGTCCCATCCTTCTTTTTTACCAACATAATCAGGCTCCCACAAGGTGATGAACTCGGGCGAATGTGACCTTTCTATCAGGGTCCAAACCTAACCCTTTTATTTATGTAATAGGATCGAGTCATAGTTATAGTTAGTTAAAGAGTCAATAAAGCTCGTATTAATAATTGTAAGTGGTTAACATGCATTGAAGAAAGGGACCATAGTTAGTTGAAAATGGGCCATGATATTAGATTGATGGTATTAAGAGAACCATGGTATGACCCATGGTATTGCATGTATGAATCATATATAAAGGATAGAGACTCCCCATGCGGGAGCATCCTGTATTATTTTGTAATTGAGCTCTACTCTGCTCGAGGTTCCCCCCTTGAAGAGGCAAGCGAACATTTCTTTCATCTTTGAATAATAAAATACTTACTATTTTTCTCATATTTTTCTGTGTTTTGGGTTGTATTTCTTTGTATATTTTTTATTCTTGTATGTTCTCGTAGGTCGAGAGCATAGCAAGTGGTATCAGAGTGCTTTCTAGGGCTAGTGGTATCTCCATTTTTGGGTAGAAAGCTATATAGGTTAGAGACGTGTTCTGACATCTTTAAACCATGGGATCTACCATTGAGCACATAAACCTATGGATTTGGGGAGGCATGCATGTAGGAAATATAAGAGGTGGTCATGTTTTTTGGACTCCCTTGTAACCCCTATGGGTACCGCTTCAAGTAGTAATGCATTAGAAAAAGTCGTGCACAAACTTGCTTCCACATACCCTCGGGGTATACTGGAAGCCCACTACGCTCACTTGAAACCTCACCTTAAATAAATCGTCAGCCATCTTACTGAGACAGGACACCTAGAACAACACTTAAAGAGATTACTGGTGCGTACAATAGGGTAGTCGGGTATAATGGCTAAGGGTATGGTTGATCCTCCTTAGTTAGTTCCCTGAAAGATTGGGCCAAGTACTGTTGTTGGACCCTTATGTATATTGTGATCTATAGCACCTGGCACTCCTTGCGACCATAGTTCCCTCTTCTCTCTGAAGATTGCCCATTATCTTCTTTACCAAATCAGATCTAGCAATTGGGGTTTTGTCACCACCGCTATAATTAGATCCACCAGTTGAAGTTCTATCGCCATAATACCATTTAGATCTAGCATCTGGGGTTTTGTCGCAGTCGTACTCCAACTCACATTGAGCAGTTGGGGTTTCATAGGCAGCTTTGACCATTTGTGCAGTGAGACTTGTGGCTCCTATACCCTGGGGTGATTCTTGTAAGGCATTAGGTAAGATTAAGTTTTCTGAAAATTGGCCACTACAGTATTAATAAGCGGGGAGTAAAACTCCATTTGAAGTAGAAAAAGAAAGGCCTTCCTGGGACGCTTATAAGGGACTTAGCCCATAGGAATCAAGATGACAAGATGATTGCAGTACTACCATTCAGTTATTAGCTTCAATTTTTAGGCGGTCCCAAATGTTTTTAAAGTGACGACAAGTGACCCGGATCTGTGTATGGTAGAAACTAGAGGTCAAGCCAAGGCCAACAAGAAGATCGAGAGCGTTGAAAAATAGTTAGCTTCTTTGCAGATCTTAGCGGGTCAAATGGATAAATTCATGGAAACATTCAACAAGAGCTTTTTACGGTTGCATTCGGAGGCACATGGTTTTAATGAAGACCCTGAATTAGAATCTAGTCATCATATTCACTTCTATGGAAATCACCAACATCACCACCCTCAATCAGCTAAGTTGGACATGTATAAATTTGATATCTCTAATTCGACAGTGTGGGTAGCACAAATGGAGCAGTATTTCACCCTGAATGATATTCTAGATGATGAAACTAAAATATGTGTGGGAGGCCTTTACTTGGACCAAGAGAGATGACAATGCTGGCAGTGCCATCGAAAATGCTATCCCAGGAAAATTACTTACCAGGTGTTCTCAAAATCCATTTATGACCACTTTGATTGCGAATCTAATTTTTTGGGTTGTCTTACCAAGCTCCAAGAGATAGGCATAGTAAAAGACTACATTGCAACCTTTGAGACATTGGCCTTCGTGCAAAAGGTCTGGGAGATGAATTCTACATGGAATGTTTTATAAGTGGTCTAAAAGAAGTAATCCAAGACCATGTCTAGATGCACCACCCACCTACATGGATGGACGCTTGCAAAAAGGCTATAGAAGTGGAACATGATTTAGTTTCCCAGTCGCCTCATCCGACTACATAGCCAGGGGATGCCTCACCCAAGCTCAGGGCACTACCCAAACAATTAAGGCTCAAAAGGTGGTCCACTTTATGTGTTTGTCCTTGTAGTTCCTAACATGGTACTACTACTCCTTGATGGCATCCCGTAATGAATTACAAGTGGGAGTGTTGAGAACAGTGAGGTCGTACTTTCATCCTCCTGCTAAGAATAAGTTTCCCACCAGTATCTGATGTGGGGGTGGCTTTGAGAAGAGAAAAAGTAATATTTTTCCAGCTGGAAAAATCATGAACAGAAAAATATTCTTCTAGCAAATTCAACCATTTATCTATGACGTCTACATCTATTTATCCCTAAAATATAGGAATGTCAAATTTTACTTGTACCTTAAAAGGTTTAGAGCTTCTAGAGTTGTTGTTGGATGTGGATGTGCCACAGGTGACCAACCATTGAAGGATCTGGGAAACGTTGTCCATCATCACATTCCTTTATTTCTCAAGCGCCTCCTCAAGAAATATTTGATAGGATCTCCTACTCCCTCATCTTTCTTTTCTCCCCCCATGGGAGGACATCGAGATTTATGAAGCTAGTCTTGCACAGGTTTAACAAGTTTAAGCCCTAACTCCTTATATCCCGACCTCGTTGGCGATATGAAAAGAAAAATAGAGAAAGAGCAGACCACTCTAATACCATTGATCTGAATTTAAACATGAATGAAACAAATTATATATATAATAATAAAGATAGAGATGCGACAGAAATAAAACTTCCTTTCATTAATATCAAATAATGAAATATGCTTACAAACAAAATGGAAATGAGACTAGCTCAAGCAATGGTAACTTATCTCGGAGAAGAGATGTGGCAGCTACATGCCTCTCAAATAAGTTAGAATGAGGCTCAATGGCATTTTTATTGTTGAACAATAAGACAAAACCCTGAACAATCAAAACCCTAAATCAAGGAGATGTAACACCAAGCGTTTATGGGCCCCGCTGTGGTTAGCTAGGCAGCCAACTTCCTGGGGTCATAACTTGGTCATATTAGCTCTATTTGACGCGCATGATACCTCATTAGAAAGATCTCTCTGAGGGCTATAGTTGAAAATGTGATGTCAATAAAATATCCTAGAGTAATATTGCAAAAAAACGTCATTTATGGCCTCAAAATGGCTCTGGAAGTCCAGGACCTGAAAAACTACCAAAAATAGTAAATTGTGCTACAATTAAGGAAACTTAAAAGAAACTGATAGAAACAATGGTGAGGGTCCAAGTGGAATAGGCTGGTGGCCACCAATATCCACCTGGATCAACCCTAGGGTTAAAATTTATTGCCACTTCATAATAACCATGTTCATTGGCTAACACCAATACATATTTTAGATCTATATGTACAAGGTATCTAAACCAGTTCTTCTCCTCTAGACACCACGTGACCAAATACGATATTGTTTATAGGTCTGACATGGTTGATCATCTAAGTTTTCACCCTAGAAACTCCATCCAAATTGATGAAATTTATTTGTAAATGATCAAGGTGTGGCACATGAAGCTCGTCTCTAGAAAATCTCCTTACGAACATGAATCCCTGAAAACCTGTAACACCAAGGTTTGAATGATCTATTACCATAGGAAAATAAAAATACATAACATATCCATTGTTGACTAATAACACTACTAACTAGCCTTTTCATGTTAACAAAACTTGAGGCTAGGTCTACATCATATTTCCTTTACTTTCAACATCATTTAGTTTTGACATGATTATAGCCCTGATCTCAATACAAAGTTTTAACATTCATTACATTATTCACTATAGCCATAATACTCCTACTCATACTTTCCAAAAAGTGATTTGTCCTTGATTTGAATTTAGTGAAGGAATTGATGAGATACTTCCTATAAAAATATGCTCTCTAAGTTAAGTATTTTTAAACATCGTACACCATGTTTTCTTTTATTAAATTATTACAACAAGTTTCACATTATAGGGACAAGTACAAACAAATGGATCTCTACCACTAGTTTTTATTATATATCTCTAAGGTTTACTATTTAATAGACAACTGATGAGCCCCAAAAATGGATAATTATTTGGGCTCATTCAACCTCCTAATTCGACTTAATCCACCATTCTCATTAGTTTATTGCATGTTTTTTATTATATTTATGCTAATAGAGTGAATTGGGTTAGTCATTATGCCGACAAGTCTAATGTGTGCTTTGTGTAGCCTTTTTGGTCAATTTGGAGACAAAATTGAAGGTTTTAATGAGCACTTGGCAGCCAAATTCGTGGGAGAACAAGGGAGAGGATTTGTAGGAAGGTCCCCTTCATTTATGGGCCCTTACCTCGAATTCTACACCATCAGCTTGGAGTTCAAGGGCCACCAAATCAATTAGCACAAGGGCAGCCAAGCAAGTTAAGTAGGACTGTTGTTAACTACAAGTTTTGGGCAGCCAAGTCCCTAAAGTTTAGGAGGAATGTTGGGGTCCTAGATTTGTATAAATAAGAAGGCTTAGGGCCTCATTTTGGTTAGCTAGCAGTTGGCCAATGGTTAGTCATTTTGTAGGCAGAAGTTAGCTAGTTTTTATTTCAATTTTTAGGCAATAGATTAGCTTTGCTTTTAGCTCATTTTCAAGTTCTCCTTATGGACAGTTTTGATGTAACTCTTCTTTTCTTGCTCAATAAAGATGAATCCAGCTTTGCACCAGCTCTAAATCTCTCTTAGGAGGCTGTAGCTCTTGGGGTTGGGCCCATCTCAAGCGCCCAGTACCTCCTTTGTTTATCTTTATGTGTCTTTGCTGCATTCTTAGAATAAAATCTGCTATTTAGATCTAAATCTTGTTTTGTTATTTAGTTTGTTTTTTGATGAGTAAAAGAGCTTTTCATGCTCAGATTTAGTTGATAGGTTGTTAACAGAAAAATCTTCAAGAAAAGGGCCAACAAACATCTGTGGTTTCACCTCTCCCTCAGTGGGATCAGGAGATGTGACTAGGATGACTTTGCTGCCCACAAAAACACTGACTTTGCTTTGCCATGCAATCATTAGTGTTTGGTTTTCATTTGCAGAAGTTGGTTACATGTTCAGATCTTTGAATGCTTCATTTCGTAGTTAATATACATGGTTTCCTTGCAAATAAAGCTGCTTTCCATTCTTGTTACTGTTAGCTAGATCATATTAGGGTAGCATAACTAGATCTTTGTTTTCTTGCATGTCTTTGTTGGTTCAATTGGAAACACAAATCGTAGAGCACCTGTACCACTTCTTTGTCTACCCAGAATCCCTCAAACCCATCTTCTCCATCTCCTAACTTGGTTTCTTACCTCACGTTTCCATACTGCCCTTATAACCCTACCTTTTGTGCAGCATTACTTCAGTCTCCTTGGAACAAGTCCAGCCATCTACATCTTCTCCTCAACTCTATCCATCAGTCCTTGGGTCATTTCAGACCCCTACCCTACCTCCCTATCCATTCATGCACCCTACCTCACTCACCCATCCTCCAAAATCCAATTTTTAAACATCCCGTAGAAAAATTACAGAACATCCTGTAGAAATCCCAGAACATCTTGTAGAACCCCTGCAGACTTCCTGTAGAAGCTCATAAATTCGGTTTCCTGGGAGCAAAACTTTTTGAAACTCTCTGGAAGGGTGTTAGGGACCCTTAGACCCTCTCTGAACCTTCCCAGCCTTTCCCAAGCATTCCTCCCCTTGGTCTACCCCTGCATAGTAAAACGCCAGTTAGAAGCACATGCACGATAATTCCAACAACTTGAACAAAAATACAAAAAGATGTTTTCTTCATATAGAGGTAGTCTAGACACATGTATTTTACCTTCATAGAAGTAATGGAATCTCTTTCAGTAGTTTGCATGCTCTCCTTTGCATCAGTAGGACTAGCTGGTGGAATTAGGGTTTGCTAGGGTTTGCGTTTGTTTTTGGCTTTCAGTTTCTTTCCGCAAGTAGATTAGCTTCCTTTGAGTTAGCTTTTATCCATCAATTAGAAAGCTTCTTCTAAGAGCTCATAGAAGTTGGCTTAAGCTCCTAGCGGACTTGTGCCAGCTGACCAAGTGACAGCTGCGGCAAGAGCTAGTACTTGTGCATACACCACCATTGCTTCGAAGTTTGTCACAAATTACCGGGTTGATAAAATTAAAGAAGGGAGTCTCAGGAATTGCAGCATTATTGTTGCAATACTGGGGCCCACCATATTTTTGGTGCCGTTACCGGGGAAGCGTCAGAGTATTGGTGATTGCTGCTTTTCTTCTATTTTCTACTACAACCTTCTGCTAAGTAGTTTATTTCATTTCCATTATGAAATTTCATTTCTGCATAAGTAGATTAGTATTTCCCGCTTTCGTAGATTAGCATTTCTCGCTTTCATAGATTAGCATTTCAATTCTGCAAGCGTAGACTAGCATTTCATTCCTGCAATTTCATTTGAGCAAAATAGATTATTCATTTCCTGATTTCATTTAAATTCCGCATTTTCATTTCAGCAAGATAGTAGTTGCAGTTCAATCTATTTTAGTTTTTGCAGGTACAAGCAGAAAAAAGAAAAAACAACCAAAAAGATTTCTTTTCATGCCTTGCAGGAGTAGAGATAATTTAGAAAAATATTTGCACAACACCCCCCACTGCTTCACACAGCCAACCTTCTCTCTTCTTCGATGGTTGTGATTAAGAAGAAGCCCTAGGTGGACAGCAAGGCATATTTAAAGAACCTCTAGGGGAGAAGAAGAAGAAAACATTCCTCTGGAGCGAATGGCTACAAGCAAAAATGTTGGGAGCATTACCTTATCCAAAAATGAATTTGCAAATCAGATCGAAGATTTCAAGAGTGATATGAGGCAGTTTCTTGCCATGCAACTGGATACCTTGTGGATCCAAAAAAAGAAAGAAGAAGCCAAGAGGGATTTGGCCATTTTTTGTCCTAGGTGCACTAGAAAGCATCCTAGGAACGAATGTCCATTGTACTCCATAGAAGTGTGTTTTGTCTGTGAAGAATACCATCCTACAAATCAGTGCCCTTCCTTACCCAGAATCGAAGCTGCATATCAGAGAGCCAAAGGATCCACTGAATCACTCTATTATATGAACCAAAGGAGGCTGCATGGACCTAGATCTTACCAGCAGGAACTGCAAGGGACACCTGAGACCTATTATGACCCCTATCAAGCCACTTTCATGCCTTCTTGGGGTCGTCCTACTCATCCTTCCTGGTTCACACCTCCTCCTTGTTCCTTCACAGATCCATATTATGCCCAACCAGCTGCTCATTCATTTCACTCTTATGCTCAGCCACAACCTCAGTTGAATGCACCTCATCAGGGGTGGAGGCCCCAATACAACACTCCTCCCACTTCTTTTCCTCCACCACCTGCTCATCCACAACCATCGCCTCCTGCTCCACCAACGCAACCCCAAATGCCTACCCAACCACAACCCCATCCACATCCATCTCAAATACACACCTCCACTTAACTTCCCATACCACCATTTCCAAAACGATACCGTGGAGCAGCTCAACCCAATTGCAAAGCTGAGGCACAACATGTCCAAACAACTGCTCTTGAGCTCAATGATCTTCACCATAGCTCAAGAAGAGTATTGCAAAAAAGAGACTATATTGAAAGCATTGAAGGACCACATCAGGCAAAAGAAGATTCAGAAGAGGAAATCAAAGAACCATGGGCTTTACTTGATGAAGAGAAGACATCAGAAGCAGAGATAAAGAAAGATCCTTCATGGTTACCATCAAATCTTCCATGTATTCAAGAGAAAGATCAGCAAAAAGAGGAAGATGAGGAAGTCATGTTAGAAGGTGACATGAAACATGATCCAGATCAGCAAAAGGACCAAGGATATCAGAGCTATATTGAGATATGGTTTCAGACAGTCACTAAGTTGCAGCAGTACTCTCTTCCTAAGCTATGTTTGATCCCTTCAAAGTCAGATCATTTGGTCTTTGAAATCCGGATAGTTGTCCAAGCATGCATTTCGAGCCTCCATATCATCTTTTCTCTCATCTTGATGTGCACATGGCTCCATTGGAAGTATTCTTACACTTGAAAATGATTTTGTTTTTCAAGTAGGGTAGGGTAGAAAAAAAAAAGGAAAAAAGAGATAAAAAAAAAATGAAAATAAGAGGAAAAATACAATTCTAAGGTGAAAACCTCCTCGGAGGCACCTTAGATTGGCTCATTGACTGAAAACCTCCATGAGGCGGTCAATGGGTTGGGAAAAAAGAGAAAAGAGAATAAGATCTCTGGGTGAAAACCTCCCTTGGAGGCGCCCAGGGCAAGCAATTAGGGTGAAAACCTCCATGAGGCGCCCTAGTTGTTTTTCAAAAAAAAAAGAGAAAGAGAAAAGAAAAATAAAGCTAATTTGCATTGAATAATTGCAGGTTGCAGCAAGGACGTTTCAGGTTAGGAGGGTCACTCAAACAAGGTCAAAGAAATTTTTGTGCCTTCTAAAGGAAGTTCTGTATTTCTACAGGAAACATCCAGTAGAACCTTCAAGCGAGCCAGATTTGATTTTGGAAGGGAACATAAAGCTTGGAATCTGTTGGTTAGGCCTGCAAGCACCTCTGTGTCCATCCCTCACCTTTCTCCATCATTTTTCCACCTCATTGTGCTTCTGCATTGTGCTTCTACAGGAAGTTCCTGTAGAAATTGTAGGAAGCTAGAAATGGAATTCAAAGAGGCGGTTTGGTTAACATGGTAGCTTCCTTAACGGTTCAGAAGTCCTCTTGCAATCTTCAAACTCCTCCTCCATCATCTCCATACCTGCATCACATCCCAAGTTCATTTTTCTTACCATGCAACAAAAACTGCAGAATGCCTTGAAGCAAAAATACCTAGAACATAATTTGTTTTTGCCCTAACTTGAAAACCATGCATCCATTTGAAAAACCGTTTTACGGGGAATCATACAGGGGTGATGGCAACATGCCTGAGCAGTTTCAGCCAATTCTAGTGCATAGTTTCCAAGAAATTAGCCTCCATCACCATCAGCCATTTTTGTATTTTCTCCATATACGTGCATCCGTTTCAGAACTTGTTTCATTGGGAGATGCATATGGGTGATAGTAACCTACCCAAGCAGTTTCAGCCAATTCCGATGCACGGTTTCTGAGAAAGTGATCTCTGAAATATTCAACAATTTTCCATTTTTCTCGAAATCTGTGCATCCATTGATCACAATTTTTCTATGGGAGGTGCATCATGATGATAGGAACATGCTCAGCAATTTTTAGATCGATCCGATCTATCGTTTGGGAGCAATGGCGAAAACAAGTTTCGGTCCTGTGAAAATTCAGTGGCAGCAGCTTGAGGGTGCAGATCTGAGCGTGGAAATGAACTCCTGCAGCATGCATCCAACCAGAGGACACCTGCACAAGGAGAACAACCAAAAATCATCAGCCAAGCCCTCATGCAACCAAAGAAACCAGTGCATGCAACAACGACTAGCCACAACACCTCCCAGCAGCCATTTGACTTCAGGTACGTGACTGAAACTCGTTCTTCTATTGCACAAATCTAATTTAAAAACTGCATGAATGAATGGAATGGTGGAATTAAGCCACGAATATAGCAAGATTAATTCGATAGTTCCTTGTCCAATTCTCTGTCAATCAGCCAGGAATCATGCAACGTGTGTGTTAGACAACTCACGTGAAAATTGAAAAAAAAAAAAAAAGGAAGTGTTGGCCGTTTGAACTCTAGTGCAACTGATCCAGAAGAGAACATGCAGTTCATGATAGCACTGCAGTCTGCATGTGGCCACGTATGCCTGGCCACTTCACTCCCTCACCACGAATCACGCCGTAATTAAAAAAATGCTCAGCTGACTCTCACCACCCGCTGATTCATTTGCACCTGCAACGTTCTTAGCCAAAGTATGCGTCCTCTGCTCCCACAATCTATTAACTTGTCGTCCTCCACCGAGCTTCTCAGCCTAGTTTAAAATTCTCCCACGTACCGGGCTCGTTTAGAGGCGCAGTGACATCCTTCATAAGCAAACAAGAGTTCTACAAGAAGAAGTTCTATAGGAAGTATGGCATATCCTTCCGAAGCAGAGAAGCTTGGACTTTTCTTCATCGAGTTTGCAGTTTTGAAAGAGAAAACGGTGCAAGATCTCGATTTATGAGGTTAACAGAAGCTGTGGACAAACTTAAACTCCAGGCTGCTGCTAGTGTAAAGGCTGGCAAGGAATATTCTGCAAGAGAAATTCTTCTGGGAAAAAGAAAGTGCTGCAAGCTTTGGAGAATTGTAAAAAAACCGTATGGAGCTTCTTGATGAGCTTTCGACAAAGCTTGGTGAGGCAATCTCAGTAAAGGAAACAAAATTAATTAAAACCATAACGTCTACACGTTTTGACATGGATATTGAAAAAGAGACTGAGGGACCAGTCAGAGTTGTCTCTTCCAAAGAAGTTGCATCTTGTGCTAAAAAATTTAGTAGAACATTTCAGTTTGGATCGAGGCAGCAAGGATACTAATATGGATGAAGTTCTAAGAACTGCTGTAAGTGATGCTGGTGAAAACGGCAACAAGATAAATCAGAAAGTAGACACCAAGGGCCTTTTGGCGAAAAGAGAGAAGATCGAAGATGATTACTTCCATGCAATTTTCAAAGGGATTGACTCATATCAGAGCTTCTTAATTTACCTTGACAAACAGGTAGCTAAAATGGAGTCAAATTTGCATACATTTCTCAAAATTTTCAAGTTTGATACTTGAGGATGCTAGTGTAGGCAGCATTCACCACTAGAGAGTCAGGTCTCAAGGTCTTGGAACCAGCATCAGCAAAATTGAAGAAGAAGACACCCCCAGCCATGCAAGCCAAATCAGGAAGTGTAAAAACGATTTCTACAGGAAGCCAGAAATCAGCTACAGGACTTTCTATAGGAAGTCCTGAAAAAGGGAAGAAGAAGAAGAAATCGGCCGAAATCCTAGCTAGGGAGGAAGTAGTTGTGCTGGCCGCCCTAAGTACCTCTCCCAAGCTGAAGGAGAAGTGAAAGAGGGAGCTTCCACTATATTTTAAGGCAAGAAAGGGCATGCAGATACTCTAGGAAAAGAAGCACAGGCAGTGGGAAGAAGCAAAGATAAAAGAATGGTTTCATGACTAAGAAGAGGACATCACTTCAGAAGCTTAGCATGACAGGGAGGCCACCAGGGCCATCAAAGATGAGGAGATAAATTGGTTGCTCAGAGGATGAGCAAAACTTTCAGTAGGGGGGTGATGATGAGCCCCAAAAATGGATAATTATTGGGGCTCATTCAATCTCCTAATTCGAATTAATCCACCATTCTCATTAGTTTATTGCATGTTTTTTATTATATTTATGCTAATAGAGTGAATTGGGTTAGTCATTATGCCAACAAGTCTAATGTGTGCTTTGTGTAGCCTTTTTGGTCAATTTGGAGACAAAATTGAAGGTTTTAATGAGCACTTGGCAGCCAAATTCGTGGGAGAACAAGGGAGAGGATTTGTAGGAAGGTCCCCTTCATTTATGGGCCCTTACCTCGAATTCTCCACCATCAGCTTGGAGTTCAAGGGCCACCAAATCAATTAGCACAAGGGCAGCCAAACAAGTTAAGTAGGACTGCTGTTAACTACAAGTTTTGGGCAGCCGAGTCCCTAAAGTTTAGGAGGACTGTTGGGGTCCTCAATTTGTATAAATAATAAGGCTTAGGGCCTCATTTTAATTAGCTAGTAGTTGGCCAATGGTTAGTCATTTTGTAGGCAGAAGTTAGCTAGTTTGTATTTCGATTTTTAGGCAATAGATTAGCTTTGCTTTTAGCTCATTTTCAAGTTCTCCTTGTGGATAGTTTTGATGTAACTCTTCTTTTCTTGCTCAATAAAGATGAATCCAGCTTTGCACCAGATTTAAATATCTCTTAGGAGGCTATAGCTCTTGGGGTTGGGCTCATCTCAAGCGCCCAGTACCTCCTTTGTTTATCTTTATGTGTTTTTGCTGCATTCTTAGAATAAAATCTGCTATTTAGATCTAAATCTTGTTCTGTTATTTAGTTTTTTTTTTGATGCGTAAAATAGCTTTTCATGCTTAGATTTAGTTGATAGGTTGTTAACAGAAAAAGCTTCAAGAAAAGGGCCAACAAACATCTGTGGTTTCACCTCTCCCTCAGTGGGATCAGGAGCTGTGACTAGGATGACTTTGCTGCCCACAAAAACACTGACTTTGCTTTGCCATGCAATCACTAGTGTTTGGTTTTCATTTGCAGAAGTTGGTTACATGTTCAGATATTTGAATGCTTCATTGCATAGTTAATATACATGGTTTCCTTGCAAATAAAGCTACTTTCCATTCTTGTTACTGTTAGCTAGATCATATTAGGGTGGCATAACTAGATCTTTGTTTTCTTGCATGTCTTTGTTGGTTCAGTTGGAAACACAAATTATAGAGCACATGTACCACTTCTCTGTCTACCCAGACTCCCTCAAACCCATCTTCTCCATCTCCTAACTTGGTTTCTTACCTCACGTTGCCATACTGCCCTTATAACCCTACCTTTTGTGCAGCATTACTTCAGTCTTCTTGGAACAAGTCCAGCCATCTACACCTTCTCCTCAACTCTATCCATCAGTACTTGGGTCATTTCAGGCCCCTACCCTACCTCCATATCCATTCATGCACCTTACCTCACTCACCCATCCTCCAAAATCCAATTTTTAAACATCCTGTAGAAAAATTACAGAACATCCTGTAGAAATCCCAGAACATCTTGTAGAACCCCTACAGTCTTCCTGTAGAAGCTCATAAACGCAGTTTATTGGCAGCCAAACTTTTTGAAACTCTCTGGAAGGGTGTTAGGGACCCCGTAGACCCTCTCTGAACCTTCCCAGCCTTTCCCAAGCATTCCTCCCCTTGGTCTACCCCTGCAAAGTAAAACGCCAGTTAGAAGCACATGCACGATAATTCCAACAACTTGAACAAAAATACAAAAAGATGTTTTCTTCATATAGAGGTAGTCTAGACACATGTATTTTACCTTCATAGAAGTAATGGCATCTCTTTCAGTAGTTTGCATGCTCTCCTTTGCATCAGTAGGACTAGCTGGTGGAATTAGGGTTTGCTAGGGTTTGCGTTTCTTTTTGGATTTCAGTTTCTTTCCGCAAGTAGATTAGCTTCCTTTGAGTTAGCTTTTATCCATCAATTAAAAAGATTCTTCTAAGAGCTCATAGAAGTTGGCTTAAGCTCCTAGCGGACTTGTGCCAGCTGATCAAGTGACAGCTGCGGCAAGAGCTAGTACTTGTGCATACACCACCATTGCTTCGAAGTTTGTCACGAATTACCGGGTTGATAAAATTAAAGAAGGGAGTCTCAGGAGTTGTATCATTATTGTTGCAATACTGGGGCCCACCATCTTTTTGGCGCCGTTACCGGGGAAGCGTCAGAGTATTGGTGATTGCTGCTTTTCTTCTATTTTCTACTACAACCTTCTGCTAAGTAGTTTATTTCATTTCCATTATGAAATTTCATTTCTGCATAAGTAGATTAGTATTTCCCGCTTTCGTAGATTAGCATTTCTCGCTTTCATAGATTAGCATTTCAATTCTGCAAGCGTAGACTAGCATTTCATTCTTGCAATTTCATTTGAGCAAAATAGATTAGTCATTTCCTGATTTCATTTAAATTCCGCATTTTCATTTCAGCAAGATAGTAGTTGCAGTTCAATCTATTTTAGTTTTTGCAGGTACAAGCAGAAAAAAGAAAAAACAACCAAAAAGATTTCTTTTCATGCCTTGCAGGAGTAGAGATAATTTAGAAAAATATTTGCACAACACCCCCCACTGCTTCACACAGCCAACCTTCTCTCTTCTTCGATGGTTGTGATTAAGAAGAAGCCCTAGGTGGACAGCAAGGCATATTTAAAGAACCTCTAGGGAGGAAGAAGAAGAAAACATTCCTCTGGAGCGAATGGCTACAAGCAAAAATGTTGGGAGCATTACCTTATCCAAAAATGAATTTGCAAATCAGATCGAATATTTCAAGAGTGATATGAGGCAGTTTCTTGCCATGCAACTGGATACCTTGCGGATCCAAAAAAAGCAAGAAGAAGCCAAGAGGGATTTGGCCATTTTTTGTCCTAGGTGCACTAGAAAGCATCCTAGGAACGAATGTCCATTGTACTCCATAGAAGTGTGTTTTGTCTGTGAAGAATACCATCCTACAAATCAGTGCCCTTCCTTACCCAGAATCGAAGCTGCATATCAGAGAGCCAAAGGATCCACTGAATCACTCTATTATATGAACCAAAGGAGGCTGCATGGACCTAGATCTTACCAGCAGGAACTGCAAGGGACACCCGAGACCTATTATGACCCCTATTGTTATAGACAATTTTGTGCCTTACAGCAACAAGCATGAATTGTCAATAATCCAAGGGATCCAAAGTTCCCTAAACATGATGTTCCTACCCCTAGAGGAACAAGGTCAGCAAACCAACAGCTCTCAGATCAGTTCTCCACCTGAAAACACTCAAAAACAAGCAATCCTGAAATCAAAGCAGGTGCTCCACTAGGCTTCTGCGCTGAAACACAACTGCTCCATGGTGTACCTGTGTTGCAAAGCAGGCAGAACAAAGCCCACCTGCGTTGGGCGAGTTTGGACATGTGGCACTGTGAGTCATTGCTTTGGAATCTTCCAAAAATGACACTTGGATCAGGTATTTCGCCTTGTGATGAGTCAAAGGCTTTGTTTCTCCAAGTGGAAGCAAGGTTCACCAAGTGGACTCAAGAACTGAAGATTAACTGAAGAGAGAGAGGACACAAGGTAGCTACACATCAGTTGCAAGCTGACTCATCCTTTCTCAATTCATCTATATATTGAGCTCTCTCCTATGAGCTCAGGAGGCTGGAATTTTGTGCAAAGTAATGATATGCTGTTGGTTTCATTCTTGAGTTATTGGGTGATTGTTTGAGAGAGGTGAAGAAGAGCAACTCTTTCTGCTGGGAGGTGTTGCTGGGTTGGAGCCTGCAATGGTTGTAATCCTCTCAGAACCTTTTCTTCTACATTAATAAAAGCTATTGAGGTTCTTATATGTGCTCTTGTTTCAATTATATATTGTGATGATTGCATGTTCGGTTTACACTAATCCATGAACCAGTTATGATTGCATGCCTCTTGTAGTTTCCTTCTTTGTTGTTTTGCAGGATCTCCTTGTAGCTGGGCGAGCAGAAGGACAAAGAGCTAGGAGCAAGCGGCCAAAGAGAAGAGTTTGGATTCGACATTAAGCGCAAGGCAACGGTTAGTGCTTTCTCCACTCTCTTTTGCTTTTATAAAGAAGTAAACCTTCAGTAGTTTGTCTTACAGTTGTTGCTAAGGAACTGTCACCCTTAGAGTGGGTTAGGGTCATCCGAGTCGGATAATTTTCCCTACAACAAACTGGCGACTCCACTGGGGAGCGTATCCGTTTGATTGTGTTTGTAGTATCTTTGCTATTCATTTCCTGAACCAAAGAGTACCGAATCGAAAAGCTTTTGACTATATCAAAAGCGAAGTAGAGGGGCAGCTACTCTGGCTCATTTCTGAGCAAGTTCATGATTTGAAGAGCTGATCTACAAAGATCCGTGTAAGCTCTTAGTGATAGCTTTTCACCTTCTAAATCATCCCTTTGAGTGTGCTTGACTGAATGTCTCTGATTTGAGCAAAAACCGTGCATTTTTGAGAAAATTATGACCCGGAAACTGTGAAAACGCAACTCTCGTTTTCCAGAGCAGGTAGTACACAGGCTACCTGCTTTGCAACGCAGGTCCCGAAGGGGCTACCTGCGCTGAGAGCCAGTTTGGCTGTGCAGAGCCTGCGTTGGCCCAAATTTGCCTAGTGCATTTGGGGTTTCCTCCTTTCTCTTGCCTGTTTTCACTTAGATTTGCTGCTAAGTGTCAGTCTTGTACTTGTTTTGAAGCCAGTGTTACTTGCCATCATTCCGCCTCTGTTATATAACAAAATTGTACTTGTTCTTTGTATTTCTTATTCATTTACAATTTCCCATAACGAAAAGTAAACTAGTCATGTTTTTGGCCTCTTAGATCTGAACCTGTGTTAGGCATTTTGCTGGTCTAAAGAGTTAGCTTGCTTGCTGTCCATAGCTGATTAGTCATTTTACTTTCGTTAGTATGGTTTGATTTCATGTATTTCTAGTGATTAAGCAAGTGAATCTTAAGGTGTCTTTTGATTGTTGGACAAACTTGTTTACTTTCGCTTTAAATCGAAATCAAAGTTATATAACCACTTTCTTTTTGTATCCATCCACATTAAGAAAGGGGAAAAGAAAATACATGCATTGCGCATTTTGCATTTGAAAAAGTTTGTATGATGATTTAGGAGAAAGTGCATTAGTTTGTGCTGTATGAACTATGTGAAAAGAATTTGCCTTTCTTCTCCCTCAGTAGTTAAGATTTTCATCAGTCGAAAGATTTGAAAAAGCTTGCTTCTCATCTTAGGCTTCATTTAGGAATTTGTCATATACATCTCGTGGTGAACCTTGAAAGGCAAACTTTAAAAAGATCAACTTAAAATATACTGAATGAACCTAACAACGCATTTGAAACATAACGCAAACATCTAGAGGTCTAGGTAGAGACGTGTTCCGGCGTCGTTAAACATAGTGACTGTCGATCTCTACGAAGGTGGGTGATTCCTCCTGAGAGTCGGTGGCACTAATACGGACTTGTGCTCCCACGTGCCGTCGCGTATATATTGGGAGACCCCTATAGGCAATTATCCTTTATCCATAGGAAGCCGTGTCGGCCGCCCTACTGATCGCGATGCAGTGAACACAGCATTCACGAAGATCGACCACCCGTACCGTAAAACGTATTCTGTGGTTTCGCGAAAGGTTTGGCACACCCTCTGCCTAGATCTCCAGAGCAGTTTCTTTTGGCCCTTTTCAAACTCTATAACTGAAAAGGTCCAACCGAGCATTTGTCACTTCGGGCTCGTTAATACATCGAAGGCGACTAGAGTCATCTTTAGCTTTTTCTCGACTCTTAAAACATGAAAAAGCAAAGTTATGTTTAAAAGCGTCTAATAAAATTCATTCAAATCGGAAACACAAATTTTCCCCTTTATATTTTAGTTGATCGAGTAATCCGCAATCGTGGAAGAAAGTAAATTGAATATCCGTCGTTCTCGGAGGCTTGCGAGTCAACCGTCTTTGTCTCCGGAATCGAAAACAATCCGGACAAAGCGAGCTCATCGAACCAGTTCAAAATCTCCTTTAAAAGTTAGAACAAGCGTTCCAAAAACATCTGAGATTCTGGTCACTCCAAACATTTCCGGAAACCCTGCCTCAATAGAAGAAGTTCAATCGCCACAGAGGGACAATAATACTGATCCTAGTCTGGGGGCAAATACTTGTATGACTGAACTAGTTCCATCTGTAACCGGTCCAGAGAGTTTTGTTCCTCAAACATCCGTCGCGGTCGATACAACCCCTTCTTCGGCACCGGAAATCTTTTACGGACCTGACGGTCTTCCTCTTCCACCTGGTCTGATTGCGATAGAGGAAATTATAGAAGAACCGCAAGTATCCACTCCAATTCTATTTGGAGTAGGGGTCACTCTATTTCCTGCTACAACAGAAGTTTGTCCAGCACCAGTGGATGTTCCTGTAGAATCACTAGGTGATCAATTGGATAGACTAAAAATGACTGAAAAACCGTCGACATCTAGAACTGTGTCGAATGACACGGCAACGGCAGAATTACCTGCTGTAAATCCAACAATGTTCGCCGGCATACCATCTGTCCCAACTAGCTCGCAGTCGCTAGAAGGAGTCCACCAAGAGACTACCTCGACAGTATGGTCTGTTCCTGTTTGTTCCGGAGTAATGTCTGGTAACTCTCATGGTGAGACTCATCAAATTGACCCTTTTGGGAATCTAATTAGGCCATCCAGTCCTCCAAGACAGGCAGTTGCCTTGAGTTCTGGGTTGCTACCGTATGGGGCGCAGTACCCATACGGGAGCTCTCAACCTTATTCAAGTTATGGCGGAATTGCAACGAGTAGTTGGGTACCTATGCTATCCCAGCCACCGAGAGTTGTATATTCTATGCAACAGTGTGTACCTGTGACAAACATCCCAACTACACCGGCTATTGTGACCGTGTCGCAAGTTCAAACAATGCCTGTTGTATGTCAACCTCAGATTGCTCAGGTTCTCATGCAACAGCCCCTTGACCCCAACCCAACCACAATCACCTACTAGTGGGACAACACAAGTACAATTGGGTACAACTACCGCACATCTTGGTCCAATGGTTAGTGTAGCGCAACAACCCATGGTGTCGCAACCGTGGATAATGCAGTACCAACAGCCACAATTCCAACAAGTGTACCAAGGTTCTGAACAACAAATATTTGCGAATACTGGACAACCATATATTCAAAATGGTCAAAATCAACCACTTTATAGTGGTCAAGTCCATCAACCGTATTCATCATACCAACATCAACTCCATTATGCTGGTATGCAAAGACCGACTGTTCAGGCGATTCCATCGTATCCTGGTTACGCTTCACCTAACTTGAACCAGCAGTTACCATTCGTGGCAACTTTAGAGTTGCCTGATTTACATCGGTTAGCAAATGATCCAATTGCTTACGCCCCTTGGTGGCCAGTGATTCCGCACAAACTTCCATCCGACATTCCTAAATTCAATGGAAATCCAGGTGAAGACCCGTCGAATCATGTGATGAAATTTCATCTATGGTGTTCGTCGAACACTTTGAATGACGATTCGATAAGGCTTCGCCTCTTTCAGAGGACATTGACAGGTCCAGCGGCAAAATGGTATATAGAATTACCTAGAGCTTTGTTCGACAATTTTGGCTCCCTTGCCACGACATTCTTGACCCACTTTCAATTACCAATAAGGTATGAAACAGGAACAGAGATATTGACTAACTTCAAACAGACAACCGCAACTCATATATCAGATCATATACATGAGTGGCGACGTCGATGAAGAATGGTTAAAACATACATTCCTGATCAGCTTTTAGCTGAGTGGTTTATAAAGTCGTTACTTCCGGCCATAACGGAAGATGTAGCAAAGGGAGGAGTCGTAACAGAAGAGCAGGTTATCGCTCGTGCACAATACTTGGATTTAGTATATACTCAGTCCGGCACGCTCTATGACAAAATACCAGACGCCCCTAGACCAGAGTTTTCAATCCCCCCTCCTCCTAAATCAAACAGTGACTCTCATTCCAGTGATGGCGTGATGGGCACGGCAAACACGAATCTGAAAAAGACCCATCAAAAGAAGGCCCGTAAGGATTCGAATCAAAATGCGCATGAAGAAGTTCTTGCTTCGGAAGTGAATGCCGTATCGACAGATAAGGGCAAAGAAACCAATCAACCAGGAAGCAAGAAAAATCAAAACAAAGGGAAGAAGAAGAAACAAGGAGAGTCATCTCCTCGAAAAACTTCTTCAAGCCCTCCTCGAGATAGGAAACCACCTTATGGGTGTCAGATATGTGATGAGGATCACTGGAATAGAGAATGTCCATACAAAGCTGATCTAAAAAGATTCTTAAAGAGTTCGCAAACTCCAGCTGTGTTAACTGATCCGTTTCCCGATCGAGGAAAAAATCTGGTTGGTAGTGGAAATGCTTCACCGTCGCAAGTGCTTATGTTATCGATATCGAAGCAACAGAATGATGCTTTGATTTCGACAAGGAACAAAGATTACGGGAATCCACAGGTGTCGAACGATAAAGGTAAAGATCAACCTAGCAGTTCGACAACAACTTCGGCAGAAGTTGTACCCCCCATCACACATGAATTAACAATAAAACCGCCAAAGGGAGTAGTACACAAGTCGACATTTAATCCTCGTGCCAGAGCGGCACAACATTATAATATAGTGGAAGATTTGGCGCAATCGCCGTCTGCTATGTCGACTCTTGAAGTACTACAAAATTGCCCATCACAAAGGCAGGGATTGTTATCAGCAATTGGTGGGGTGGATCCTAAAGATTCCAATCTTGTATCCTTTGATCACAAAGGATATGATCCTCAGTTACCAGCTCAACTAGCTTTCCTCGTCCAAGTGAAAGCCCTCAACAAAACTGTTCATCGAACAATTATTGATGAGGGGGCATCGACATGTATTATGTCGATGAGTTGCTGGAAAACTTTAGGATCTCCAGCCTTGTCGCAATCATCGACAACATTAAAAGCATTCGACGGAAGGACATATACCCCTTACGGTATCCTTAGTAACTTGAAAGTTGAACTAGGGAGCAAAACAATAGAAATAGATGTTGAAGTCATCGATGGCAATCTTGACTATAACATCCTACTGGGAAGACCGTGGATTTATGCCATGGAAGCTGTTGTGTCGACCTATTTTAGGAAAATCGCATTCCCCTTTCAAGGAGAGATTACGATCATTGACCAACAAAATTTCCTCCCTAATGGTTCACAAGTTACAGGAAGCGTTCCCTTGATCCATGGAAGCGACCATTCGTTTCAAAACATCGGAGTAGGCCTACTAAAAGATCCTACATTAATGGGAACTTTCACCCTTCCGCCAACGTTCATTGCGGGAGAAGTGGCGACAGTAGGAACCTGCAATATGATATCTTCCACACAAAAGATGTCAGAAAACGATATCAGCATGGATCATGCAAAGGTTTTGTCCCCAAGCCCAATGGAAGTATTGTAGCAATCAATTTTCTTGGCCTGGGGGGCAACCCCAAATCAACGCTCATCAAGCGTTTGGATAGATAGGTCTAGAGAATATGGCACCCCTTTAAGTCCTTGGTCGCGAGTGCATGGAACCGACAAAGGAATAGTCCAATCAATGGTAATTGACGGGGCACCATGGTATGATTCCCACCATCGTTCCCTTCTCCCGGGTTATGGGGAACATACTCAAAATAACCTTTATCATCCTTCAGTTTTTGATTTTCTATCGAGTACTGTAAATACAGTGGGCAATGAGGATAGTTCTTTTACTATGTCAACCTCATTAAAAAATGAAACGATCCCCTTTCCAGATCTCAATGGTAAACCTTCATTCCAACCAACAAAGTTGAATGCAATGAAGCTTGGGGGGCATGCACCTCGATTTGCGTTATTATGCTGGGGGCATGCAAACATATCATCGAGCAGTTTTAGCAATGTTCATGCTCATTAAAAAATAAACGCAAGAATCGAGCAGTTTTAGCAGTGTTCATGCTCGTTAAAAAATAAACGCAAGAATCGAGCAGTTTTTGTGCGGAGTTCATGCTCGTTAAAAAATAAACATAAATTGTGAGCAATCTTTCCCTAACAGTTCAAGCTCACCCAGAAAAAATGAACCGGTAAACAACCTTGAGAAATGTAACCTTTGAAAGCCATATTTAAAACCTTTGGTTGTGTTTATATGCCATCACCTCCATCCGTTCAGTTGGCCAATCGTTCACCTCCATATGTGTGTTTACCCATTTTTAGGAACAGCTGCGAAGAGTGATTTCACTTAGCCATCCTTGTGAGACTGCCGTGATTGGAGAATTCCAACCTGTACCTGGAATCTGCTGCTATCCCTGTTCATCACTCGTTTCTCAAAAGACGAGTCTTCTTTGAGCTCTTTTCACTGACTCGTAAAATATGAAAAGTTTGCCGAGTTTTGGCCTTCCAGCTCGTTAAAGCGACCGAAAAGCTATCCCTCCTCTAGATTTTAATCTTTTTGGACCTGAGGGATTATTGCACAAAAAGATCGAGCGCTTGTTTTGTTCGGCTCGTTAAAGCAAATCGAAAACTCATCCCTTCTGTATTGTTTTATACTTTTTCGGACTTAAGGGATTAGAAGACGAAAAAGGAATTATGGAGTTAACTTTTCGTACCTTTTCAGACTCTCTAAAAATGAAAAGAACCGAGTTTTCTTTGTCGTTAGACTCGTTAAAATGATTAAGTAGCGACAAACTTGTCTTTAGACGAGAACGAGTTTCCCTATCGCTAGGCTCGTTAAAACATAGCGATGGGCTTGCCCGAAGGGCAGGTTATAGAACAAGCATATGTTATCCTCCTCAAGCTTGACAAAAATAAAGAGGTACTGGTCAGCAATGACTGGGGAAAAATTGGGAGAACCTCACAGCATTAATGGTAGCAAGTCGCTCTTGAACATGACACTTTGTCCTCCGTACCGCATCGGGTTGGGTTGTTTCATTCACCGGTCGCAGAATCATGGTCCTTGCCACACCATCCACAATTGGGGTAATGCTACCAATCCATCACATCAGTGTCGTTATATGTTCAAGAGATGTGGTTCTGTAAAGAGTCAACCGTGTTCCACCCACTGCCATACATTATCCTTCATCCACCTCATGACCGCCACCCTGAATCATAAATCACGGTTTGTTTTCACCTCATCACAATCACTAGCTCTGTTCCGTGTCACTGATGTGGGATTCATTAAGGCCCTCCTTTGATGGATCGCTCCTTGTCGACATCAGCTCATTATCCAAGGAGTTGATCTAGGAACACCCCCCTCAGTACTTTGAAGCTTGCATGCCTCAATGGCAAGTTTCTCACTTCCGGCGACAGGTATACATCAATGACCTTCGACCAGAAGATTTTGCATGGTGGTCGACGCCAAGTCCTTTATTCCCACCATGTAGATTGTACTGCCGTACCTTGAGGGTCATCATCCTTATCGGTGATTCCTCTCGCACTTGTTAACGGTTTACATCATTGACCGGTAATCAAGCGATGTCTTTCCATGTTCGACTTCAAGAAATTCTCACATGGATCGACTTGTACATCGAGTGAAGATCAGAAGAGATTGAAGACCCCGGATCTAGTTTCATCCATCCGGGCTGCGATATATATTCAGGACATAAAGACATTTGATATGTACATCATTACAGCAGATGATCACCCTTTTCGAAAGATGATAAATTCGGCAGAGAATTATCAGTCTACAATCAGACGATCGTTTGTTCTATGTACCAAAATGTATTTATAAAGTTGAGCATGGGAATGCCCGCCTCAGCTAGATCCTGAAAAATGTATGAAAAATAATGTATTGTATTGTATCTTATTACAGGACACTTCTCAGTAGATTGAGCGAACTTCGGATCCTCTCAATAAAGCATTTCACCCGATAAACGACCTCATACTTTAGGGGGCATCTGTTATAGACAATTTTGTGCCTTACAGCAACAAGCATGAATTGTCAATAATCCAAGGGATCCAAATTTCCCTAAACATGATGTTCCTACCCCTAGAGGAACAAGGTCAGCAAACCCACAGCTCTCAGATCAGTTCTCCACCTGAAAACACTCAAAAACAAGCAATCCTGAAATCAAAGCAGGTGCTCCACTAGGCTTCTGCGCTGAAACACAACTGCTCCATGGTGTACCTGCGTTGCAAAGCAGGCAGAACAAAGCCCACCTGCGTTGGGCGAGTTTGGACATGTGGCAATGTGAGTCATTGCTTTGGAATCTTCCAAAAATGACACTTGAATCAGGTATTTCGCCTTGTGATGAGTCAGAGGCTTTGTTTCTTCAAGTGGAAGCAAGGTTCACCAAGTGGACTCAAGAACTGAAGATCAACTAAAGATTAACTGAAGAGAGAGAAGACACAAGGCAGCTACACATCAGTTGCAAGCTGACTCATCCTTTCTCAATTCATCTATATATTGAGCTCTCTCCTATGAGCTCAGGAGGCTGGAATTTTGTGCAAAGTAATGATATGCTGTTGGTTTCATTCTTGAGTTATTGGGTGATTGTTTGAGAGAGGTGAAGAAGAGCAACTCTTTCTGCTGGGAGGTGTTGCTGGGTTGGAGCCTGCAATGGTTGTAATCCTCTCAGAACCTTTTCTTCTACATTAATAAAAGCTATTGAGGTTCTTCTATGTGCTCTTGTTTCAATTATATATTGTGATGATTGCATGTTTGGTTTACACTAAACCATGAACCAGTTATGATTGCATGCCTCTTGTAGTTTCCTTCTTTGTTGTTTTGCAGGATCTCCTTGTAGCTGGGCGAGCAAAAGGACAAAGAGCTAGGAGCAAGCGGCCAAAGAGAAGAGTTTGGATTCGACATTAAGCGCAAGGCAACGGTTAGTGCTTTCTCCACTCTCTTTTGCTTTCATAAAGAAGTAAACCTTCAGTAGTTTGTCTTACAGTTGTTGCTAAGGAACTGTCACCCTTAGAGTGGGTTAGGGTCATCCGAGTCGGATACTTTTCCCTACAACACCTATCAAGCCACTTTCATGCCTTCTTGGGGTCGTCCTACTCATCCTTCCTGGTTCACACCTCCTCCTTGTTCCTTCACAGATCCATATTATGCCCAACCAGCTGCTCATTCATTTCACTCTTATGCTCAGCCACAACCTCAGTTGAATGCACCTCATCAGGGGTGGAGGCCCCAATACAACACTCCTCCCACTTCTTTTCCTCCACCACCTGCTCGTCCACAACCATCGCCTCCTGCTCCACCAACGCAACCCCAAATGCCTACCCAATCACAACCCCATCCACATCCATCTCAAATACACACCTCCACTTAACTTCCCGTACCACCATTTCCAAAACGATACCATGGAGCAGCTCAACCCAATTGCAAAGCTGAGGCACAACATGTCCAAACAACTGCTCTTGAGCTCAATGATCTTCACCATAGCTCAGGAAGAGTATTGCAAAAAAGAGACTATATTGAAAGCATTGAAGGACCGCATCAGGCAAAAGAAGATTCAGAAGAGGAAATCAAAGAACCATGGGCTTTACTTGATGAAGAGAAGACATCAGAAGCAGAGATAAAGAAAGATCCTTCATGGTTACCATCAAATCTTCCATGTATTCAAGAGAAAGATCAGCAAAAAGAGGAAGATTAGGAAGTCATGTTAGAAGGTGACATGAAACATGATCCAGATCAGCAAAAGGACCAAGGATATCAGAGCTATATTGAGATATGGTTTCTGACAGTCACTAAGTTGCAGCAGTACTCTCTTCCTAAGCTATGTTTGATCCCTTCAAAGTCAGATCATTTGGTCTTTGAAATCCGGATAGTTGTCCAAGCATGCATTTCGAGCCTCCATATCATCTTTTCTCTCATCTTGATGTGCACATGGCTCCATTGGAAGTATTCTTACACTTGAAAATGATTTTGTTTTTCAAGTAGGGTAGGGTAGAAAAAAAAAAGGAAAAAAGAGATAAAAAAAAAATGAAAATAAGAGGAAAAATACAATTCTAAGGTGAAAACCTCCTCGGAGGCACCTTAGATTGGCTCATTGATTGAAAACCTCCATGAGGCGGTCAATGGGTTGGGAAAAAAGAGAAAAGAGAATAAGATCTCTGGCTGAAAACCTCCCTTGGAGGCGCCCAGGGCAAGCAATTAGGGTGAAAACCTCCATGAGGCGCCCTAGTTGTTTTTCAAAAAAAAAGAGAAAAAGAAAAGAAAAATAAAGCTAATTTGCATTGAATAATTGCAGGTTGCAGCAAGGACGTTTCAGGTTAGGAGGGTCACTCAAAACAAGGTCAAAGAAATTTTTGTGCCTTCTAAAGGAAGTTCTGTATTTCTATAGGAAACATCCTGTAGAACCTTCAAGCGAGCCAGATTTGATTTTGGAAGGGAACATAAAGCTTGGAATCTGTTGGTTAGGCCTGCAAGCACCTCTGTGTCCATCCCTCACCTTTCTCCATCATTTTTCCACCTCATTGTGCTTCTGCATTGTGCTTCTACAGGAAGTTCATGTAGAGATTGTAGGAAGCTAGAAATGGAATTCAAAGAGGCGGTTTGGTTAACATGGTAGCTTCCTTAACTAGATCATATTAGGGTAGCTAGAAATGGTTAAGCTGCTTTCCATTCTTGTTACTGTTAGCTAGATCATATTAGGGTAGCATAACTAGATCTTTGTTTTCTTACATGTCTTTGTTGGTTCAATTGGAAACAAAAATCGTAGAGCACCTGTACCACTTCTTTGTCTACCCAGAATCCCTCAAACCCATCTTCTCCATCTCCTAACTTGGTTTCTTACCTCACGTTTCCATACTGCCCTCATAACCCTACCTTTTGTGCAGCATTACTTCAGTCTCCTTGGAACAAGTCTAGCCATCTACATCTTCTCCTCAACTCTATCCATCAGTCCTTGGGTCATTTCAGACCCCTACCCTACCTCCCTATCCATTCATGCACCTTACCTCACTCACCCATCCTCCAAAATCCAATTTTTAAACATCCCGTAGAAAAGTTACAGAACATCCTGTAGAAATCCCAGAACATCTTGTAGAACCCCTGCAGACTTCCTGTAGAAGCTCATAAATTCGGTTTCTTGGGAGCCAAACTTTGTGAAACTCTCTGGAAGGGTGTTAGGGACCCCTTAGACCCTCTCTGAACCTTCCCAGCCTTTCCCAAGCATTCCTCCCCTTGCTCTACCCCTGCACAGTAAAAAGCCAGTTAGAAGCACATGCATGATAATTCCAACAACTTGAACAAAAATACAAAAAGATGTTTTCTTCATATAGAGGTAGTCTAGGCACATGTATTTTACCTTCATAGAAGTAATGGCATCTCTTTCAGTAGTTTGCATGCTCTCCTTTGCGTCAGTAGGACTAGCTGGTGGAATTAGGGTTTGCTAGGGTTTGCGTTTCTTTTTGGCTTTCAGTTTCTTTCCGCAAGTAGATTAGCTTCCTTTGAGTTAGATTTCATCCATCAATTAAAAAGCTTCTTCTAAGAGCTCATAGAAGTTGGCTTAAGCTCCTAGAGGACTTGTGCCAGCTGACCAAGCGACAGCTGCGGCAAGAGCTAGTACTTGTGCATACAGCACCGTCGCTTCCAAGTTTGTTACGAACTACCGGGTTGATAAAATTAAAGAAGGGAGTCTTAGGAGTTGCAGCATTATTGTTGCAATACTGGGGCCCACCATCAACCTTAAACTATGTTCTATATTTTGATCTTAGTCAACCCTAAGGTTTCCTAACCATAAGTAGCCACCATATATGTCTCCTATGCTCTTGAAATTTTTTCCATCTCTTAATAATGGACTTGGATAGTGGCTCTTAAACATTGATATTAAATCTCATATCTGTGAATCTTCCTATATCTATTAACAACTCTAATTAGAGAGAAATGAATAATGCAATGTGAACCCAATATTGAAGGAGTATCCACTGTGAGGTTTGTTCACTTGATAATCTAAGAATATTAGTTAAAAGAAAAGAAATATATGTGGAATTCCTACAAACTAGTAGGGAAAAACATATCTCTACCGTCAATTTTTATTATTTATCTCCAAGGCTTACTATTTAATATACAACCATAATCTATATTAAATATTTTGACCTTAGTCAGCCATAGGGATTCCTAACTATAAGTATCCATTATATATCTCTCCTTCACTCTTCACATATTTTCCATGTCTTAATAGTGGATCTGGATAGTGGATCTGAAAAGTTGATATTAAAACTCATACTTGTGAAGCTTCCTATATCTATTAACAACTCCAATCACAAAAAAATGAACAATGCAAGTTTCACATTTTGGATGCTTCTTCTAGATACTTTCCCTGATTCATAACAATTGTTTGAAGATCTTATCTGCATGATGAAATAATAACATAATTTTAATTTTCTAGGTTCCCCTCACAAAGAATAGGATTACCATACAACTTGATTTGGTATATTATCTGATATTTCTAAATGGTCCCATGAATTTCATCATTCTGAGTCAAAAAAGGAATCTTCAAATGGAGATGGAGATCATTAATTCACTTTGATAAGGTGTCACCTATCGAATAAACACCAACATGCCCATCTTGAATTTGCTATAGAATAGAGAACCAAGAACTAACTGCATGAATACATATCAGTTGAACAATTGAGTTTCTAACTCTCTTTACGGTTCATACTTGGATCTTCATCATCTCCATTTGTAGATGTTCTTGGAATATAAAATAAATATTACAAAATTAAATTTGGTTCGTTTGTGGAGAGTTAGAGGGCATACCCTATACACCTGAAAAGGTCTTGGAATAAGCTTCCGAACAATATAGCCTATTCTCCCATTTGAACTACGTAATTGGAGTAACATTTCCTTCAAAGATAAGGTATCCAAATGGGGCCTACTTGTATTTTGGTTGGGGCATATTGACAAATCATTATTCTTATGGAATTATAGGGAGTGACACATACCCTTAGAAAGGTTTAGGAATTTTCTATTTGATCATGTAATCCTGTCTTTCATTTGCACAACCTTTGAAATTAATAACAACAATTTTCAATAGATTGAATTTTTTTTTGGGATTCCACTAAGGGAAGAAAGAAAGTCAAAGGACCCAAAAGCACTTATCTCGGTTGTAGGATCAGGTTTTGATTCCTTAGGTTAATTGTGGAATGGTTATGTTTTTTGATCTTCTATTTCTAGTTTACTTTGTACAAGGACACTTAGGTCATCAGTTCTAATATGGTAACTTTTGTCTCTTTCAACTCATTGTTGTCACTATGTGATGAAAAACATGTTGGAGATGATTGTATCATCTATCATTCATATATGGAAGGCATATATATTATATTTCTTACGTTGAGAGTTGTAGGAAAGCTTATATATTCTCTCTTATGTTAAGATTTGTAGGAAATCGTATATCATTATTATGTGTAAATATGTATGAGGATAAACACTTGATTAAAAAAAATATGATCTCACTATTAAAATGAAATGTTATTTAAATAATAAATGAGAAAATTTTGAATTTTTCTAAAGTAAAAAAATAATAATAATAATAACTAAAGAAAATTATTATCTATATTATATCTAATCACAAAAATAATAATACTAATAATAATAATAATAATAATAATTAAAACAATACACATAATATATTTAAGTTATTCAAATCATCTAATTATTTATTAGAAAAATATTATTATAAAGTTAGTTATTTAAATATAATTTAAACACTTTAAAATGCCTCGTAAATTAATTTGTTGATCATTTTAAAACTTTATTCTCCTTATGATGATGATGGTTAACATCCACTCGGACCAAACTTTAGTCTATCAGACCTAAAGAAACGAATTATTTAGTTTGATTTAAGATTTTATCTGTATGCTCAAAAATCTTGGAGAGAAGCCTTCCAAGCTCACTGTAATTTTGACATTGTAAAAGGCTAGGTACATTAGTATTGAAACAAAGATTTTGAAACTGAGATCTATTATGGTTGTACACGTGGCACTCTAAGAGGAAGTGATTTTCATCCTTGATGTTAGTATTCTCACGGAGATGGCAGAACCTTTCCATCCATGGTGTTTTAGGAACTTTCGAACGACCTGTTTCACTATGGTGCTCATGAGAGTTCGTTCTAATCTTGGCTATATTAATTTTCTTCTTTGAGCTAGTTAAAACAGAGAGATACTTTTGATCTTCTAAGTTGGGGTTGATGACCTCCTTATAATACCTTAATTTTCTTTTAGCTGCTAAATATTTCTCACACCACATTTTTTCTTTGAGCTTCGAAGTAACAATAGTTTTAATGTTATTAATGTTTTGCAGTGAAAGATTCTCGTCGATCTCCCAATGGTTTAACTAGGCCCTGGTGTCTTTATACTAGCCTCTCTTGAGCCTTAGGTGGTTTTGGATGGAATTTAAAGATAGTTTAGGAAGTCTATGATCTCCTATGTTATTGAGTTTGTGCTTGTACAACAAAAGCCTAGTCATAGCTAGGCTATTGATAGGGTAAAGACCCACTTCTATAAGGAGAATAGGACAAGGTGTGTCGCTTTTAATTTTGAGGTTTTAAGTTATAAAACGCTTCTCGATTTGCTCAATCTTTCTCCAGGATTCTCTAGAGATGCTACAACCCCAAACCTCACATCCATATAAGATAATTGTAGTGACTAAAGTTTCAAAGAGGAACTTCTTTCTATCCCACATTATGATGTTTGTTGTTTTACAATTATTTTCAAGACCAAAATTAGCTTTCCACCCCCCATTAGTCCTTTTCTCAATGCTATAGTTCCAGTTGAGCTTATGATGAATATCAATTCCTAGGTACTTGTAGGAAGACACTTCCTCCAAGTTACTATTTTCATACATAAAATAATCATATCCAAACTAATATCCCAAAAAATATGTTTTTTTTTTTAATAAATTAAAAAAAATCATCTATCAAATTATGAATTATATTTTATTGACTAAGTTCTATTAAACAAGTGAGAATTAAAAACCTAAAAAAAATTCCAACAAAATAAAAATGGAATACCATATCATAGATTGAACTTGTTGACTCCATATGATTTGCAAAATTAATCCTTTTCCATAATCTACACATCTAAAATAATAAACCTTTAATATTAAAAAGGAATTCTTATTTTAAATTTGGTTTTTTTTGTTCATTAATGTTCAACCATAATGAACCTTTTATATTATAAAATGAATTCACTATGAACATAATCTTTATTAACATATATATGTCCAAAAATTTAGTCATATTTTTTAATCTAAATAATAATAAAAAACATAACAAAAACCAACCTTAATATAAAATAATTAGTTACTGTCCACAAATGAAAAAGTGACACAAAATTATTGATTGCTTTATAATATTATATTATATTTTCCTTAATATCATTTTCAATTTTTAAAAATTATAGAAATACCAACAAAAAATACTCACCAATTCTTTTCATTTATTTATAATATTATAATTTTCTAGTAAAGTCTACATATTTGTATTCATACATGCAAGCTCTCTAATTTTCAGTGTTGCAGATCTATACAAGTGTGAGTAAGGATAAGAAGTGCATACAACAAATGACAATGTACAACAAATGACAATGTACAACAACAAAATCAATTTCAGAAACAATTACTTACAGACTACAATAGAACCTTTGTAACGAGAGAATATATTGGACAAAATATTGATTAAGAAGACCAAGGGAAATGAATACGACAAGTATTTGGTGAAGTCAAAGGAACATCGAGTAGTTGATGCAACTTGGATGACTTCAACATGATTACATAAAAGTGGAAAAACTCGTGAAGACCTCATGGGCATGACCCCATGAATTTGGATGAATGCCACATTATTACATAAAAGTTGCAGAACTATTGAAGACGTCATGGGCAAGAGCCCATGAAGACCTCGTGGGAAGGATCCCATGAATTGTTTGTTACTTGGGAGTATGATGAAGATGAATTCATAAAATTTGATTGATTGACACGTAAAAATATTTTACCAGAGTTGGTTCCTTAATGGTGGGTTTGTTAGAACAGACTTGGTTTGGATTCCAATGTAATTCATTTAAATTAGATAACTATTGGGATTTGGTTCATTTTCCCTAAATTGGTCCATTTGATCATGTTTATATGGATTTAGAGCGAGTTGTAGTGAAGCATTTATTTAATGATTGATTTAGTAAAAATGATGAGTGATTTTTCTAAAAAAACTCGGAAACCAGATTTTTTCATTCCTTAATTGTGCGCACACACACACACACACTAAAACACACACATATCTATGTGTGTGTGCATTTGTTGATATGGACTTGGATCACGCCCTAGGATTTGTTTTAATCCTCGTAATCAAAGGCAGTGATAATTGGACTATTCTTTTATGACTGCATGAGTTGGAGGCATGTAGGAGTGATAGCTAATAGAGCTCAGAGAGGAGTAAACAAGTGGGCCACAAAAAAATTAGTCTTTTGAGTTTCAATTAGAGTCTATCACTTGAAAATCATTGGTGTAAGACAACTAGAGTCTCTTCAAAAGAACCATCAAGAGACAACATGAGGGTGATGTGTTGTGGGAGTTCATCCTTCAGGTCAGTGAAAAAGGAGCACACCAAGCAATTCGTCGGGGTGATGAGCACAAGGAAGATGTGGCAGTGCACCAATATAGAGAAGGCCAGGGTTACATGGAAGCTAGTTATATGGAATGAATTGAGTGAAGCGGGACCACAACACCACTAAATCCTCCCGAAGGTAAAGGACTTACTCACGCTTTTAAAAAGGGTTGGGGACAATAGTTGATGAAGGGCACAAAAATCATTTGATAGGAATAATTCTTGTTCCTTTAAGTGTGCCTCTTGGAGGATCTCCTTTCCACACAACTTTCAATGGGATAGGGTGAAATGTCTACTCGGATAAAAGGATTGTGCACCAAAGTATTGCTCGAGGTGGCGTGTAGAAGCTCACAAATAAAGAGAAAGGGGAGACAGGGCTCATGGTGTCGTAGCATTGCGAGAAGAAGGAGAAAATGGTATAAGTGGTTAAGGATAATCATGGAATAAGAAGGGAATTCTCTACAGCTAGGACTCCTCAGAAAAATGGAGTAGTGGAAAGAATGAACAGAACGGTTCAAAAAATGGCTCGTGCTATGCTTCATGAGTCTGGAACTCCCGCAACCTTCTAGGGTGAAGCTGCATTTGTTGCAGTTGTTATTCTCAACAAAAAATATGTCTGGGTGAACAGCACTCAAACTCCTCATGAGCTTTGGTATGGTGAGACTCCTTCGGTAAAACATTTCAAAATTTTTGGAAGCAAATGCTATATTAAGAATGATGATGAACATCTTGGCAAATTTGAACCTAGAGCAGATGAAGGCATTCTCCTTGGTTATTCTCCCCATAGCAAAGCATACAAGTCTTACAATAAAAGACTTGGAAGAATTGTTGACAGCATTGATGTAGTGGTTGATGAAGAAGGAAACATTCCTAGGTAGGTAAATTATGAAAATATCGAAGAGGATGAAGACCATCCTTAAAATCAGACTGATGATGAAAACGAACCTCAAGAGGCACCAGAGGAATAGATAAGGATAGAAGAGAAGACTCCATCCAAGTACGTTCCAAAGAATCATCCAGAATCTCAAATTTTGGGGCAGAAAGAGGCAGGTATACAAACAAGAAGAACAATTGCAGAAGCGTCAAGCTATTTTGCATTGCTCTCCTCCACTGAACCACAAAATGTAAAAGAGGCATGCAAAGATGAATGCTGGGTCAAGGCAATGGATGAAGAACTTGAGTAGATCGAAAAGAATAACACTTGGGAGTTGGTTCCTAGACCAAAAGATAAGAATGTTATAGGGACAAAATGGATCTTTAAAAACAAGTTGAATGAAAATGGGGAAGTGATTAGAAACAAGGCCAGACTTGTTTGTAAAGGGTATGCTCAACAAGAAGGAATAGACTTTGAAGAAACTTTTTATCCCGTTTCTAGACTTGAGGCCATCTGAACATTCCTTGCTCTCTCAAGCTTTCAGAAGTTCAAAGTATTTCAAATGGATGTGAAATCAGACTTTCTGAATGGAGACTCAAAAGAAGAAGTGTACATTGAGCAACCAGATGGTTTCATTCTTGGGAATGATCCAAATCTTGTATGCAGACTAAAAAAGGCTCTCTATGCTCTTAAACAGGCTCCAAGGGCTTGGTACTACCGTTTGGACAAATATCTTCATCAACAAGGTTTTTCAAAAGGATTAGCAGATAGCAATCTTTATATAAAAATTGGAAATGACACATTGCTAATACTTGTTGTGTATGTAGATGATATTATCTTTGGCAGCAATGAAGAAGCTATGAGTCAAAGATTTGCCTTGGTGATGCAAAAAGAATTTGAAATGTCTTTGCTTGGAGAACTAACATATTTTCTTGGATTGCAAATCCAACAAAATGAAGGTGGTATCGTTTTGTCTCAAACCAAGTACCTCAAGCAGATTTTGAAGAAGTATGGCATGGAAGATTCAAATCCACTATGTACACCTATGGTTACAGGATGCAGCCTCAGTGCAAATGATGAATCTGCAGCAGTGCATCAACCAACCTATAGATCCATGATTGGAAGTCTGCTTTATCTGACAGGTACCCGACCAGATATCATGCACACAGTGGGAATAGTTGGAAGATTTTAGGCAAATCCAAAGGAAACTCAACTTCAGGTAGTTAAGAGAATCTTCAAGTACCTTCAAGGAACTCAAAACTATGGCTTATGGTATCCTAGAGATACAGATCTCACACTTCATGCTTATACAGATGCAGATTGGGCCGGAATCGTGGATGACACCAAAAGCACTAGTGGGGGTTCACATCGTCATGGGTTCTAGATTAGTATCTTGGTTTAGCAAGAAACAAAGTTCAATTGCTTTATCTACAGCTGAAGAAGAGTATGTGGCTGCTGCATCTTGTTGGATCACATTTTTGCAATCACATTATGGTTGAGTTGCCTGCCAAATTAGGATTGTCCCACGATAGCACTACTCCATATTATCGCAAGCTAACAGACAAGTTGAGGCAATCAACAAGGTCCTAAAGCACATGATGCAAAGGATGATTGGAGTCCATAAACGGAGTTGGCACCTGATCCTATACTCGGCCTTGTGGGCATACTGGACATCAGTGAGGAATGTGACTGGGTTTACACCTTTTCAGCTGGTGTATGGACTGGAAGTGATCTTGCCAGTTCAGCGTGAAATCTCATCCCTCAAGCTCGCAGTCGACCTTCTCCCCAGAACTTCAGAAGAGGAGGCTCATTTCTTGGAATTAATCCAATTGGATGAAACCTGTCATGATGCCACTTTGGATAATGAAGCCCATAACAAACGATTCAAAGCATAGTTTGATAAAAAATTCAAAACCTTTGTCTTCTCAGAAGGTGACCTGGTCTTACTTTACGACTAGGAGTTCGATAAGTTGGGATCAAGTAAGTTCAAGTCTTTATGGATGGGTCCCTATATTGTTAAGCATGTATTAGCAAAAGGAGCCTACGAGTTGGTGGATTATGATGGGATTCTGTTGGCGCAACCCTGCAATAGGTTGTAGCTAAAGTGCTACTCTGCTTAACTCAGCGTAGTAACCCCTATGACTTTGTTACATTTTTTTTTTCACTAAGGGTAATTATTTTGGTTAGGTAATCCATTTTTTGCATTTTTTGCAGATGTCAAACCTATTGGAATCATTTTTTGGATATGCCGACGGAGCGAGTCGTAGTTCACGGAACCTATCTTCTGCGCCCTGGGCCATCTTCAATCCCAGCGGTGAGTTAGTGAGTTTTAGAGGGGTATGTATTGGTCGGTCAATGAAAAATATCGCTGAATACAATGCGTTGATAGAACTCCTCTCTGATGCCATCACACATGGCATACGCTGACTTGTCATCAGGCTAGACTCACAACTCATCGTTCTAAAACTCACTGGTATCTACTCTGTACAGAATCCAGCTATTTATCGCATGCTCCTAAGGGTCATAATTTTGGAAAGACAGTTCAATTTCATTCAATATTAATATATTTCTAGAAATTTAAACACATTAACAGATTCATTGGAAAATTATGTGTTAGATAGACAATTGCGACATTTATAAAAACAAGCATTTCATCAATATTTGCAGCAGGATCATGTAACTTAACCAAAATAAAGCTCCGAAAAGAATATATATATATATATATATATATATATATATATATATATATATATATATATAGATATATATATATATATATATATATATATATATATATATATATATATATATATATATCTATATATATATACACACACATATATATATATACATATATATATATACATATATATATATATATATATAGATATATATATATATATATAGATATATATATATATATATATATATATATATAGATATATATAACTATTTATGGTTTACACATAATGTTCTGTAACCAAGAAAAAATCGGTCAAATTACCCAAAACTCAAAATACTAGGGGGCACCCTAGTCTAATGATGCTGGTGATAACAAGTCACCGCCTGTGCAATCATGCATAAAAGACTAGTCCATTGACTTGACACACCAGTGGTATGTCGCTGCAACCTTAGAGGCAGCTCGTCGGTCCTCACATCTAGAATACCAATAGTGAGACCCTCGACCTGATCCTACAATGCTGAAAGTGTCTCGGCCACATCAAGGTCGCGAAGGATACCCCTCCCCATAGCCTCTCCTGCCGGAGTGGCAGCTGGTACTCTCAAGCGTACTGCTGGTCAAACTAGTCCAATGTCTGCATGAGCACATTAGTTTGGTTAGTCTTGATTAAAGAAAGCATAACAACATTATGAAAACAATAAACAGATATTAGTTGAGAGAATTTACGTATAGCACCCCACTGCTCACCAGCTGGCAACACTAAATCCAGGTCACCCCGGAAATCCACACCAGCATATGGAAACTTGACATAAACCATCTCCTAACGGTTGAACCACTCGAAGAAGGTATGAGAGAAAGAAATCTAGGACTGGCCAACATGTTGGGCCATGAGGTAAACCCATCTCTGCATCCGTGGCTCAGTCGGTGGAGGTAAACCAAGTGAAATGTATTGCGGCTACATCAATGGGATGCTTTCCAAGGTGAAAGCGGTCAAAATACAACCATAGCCAAAATTCTTGGATCTTCCGCTTTTCACCTTGGTCAGTTGTTCTTTCATCACAGAGAGTACTGCATCACACCAGTTGAACACCTTTGGTTCAAGGAATTCCAAGGCATACTGCATATAAGACCTGTTAGCTATGAGAAGAGTCGCACTACCAGCTAGTCTAGCAAAAGTGAACAGAATGGTCCTCAAGGACCAATCAGTGACATCTCAGATTTTGATCTTGTTATCTGTACTCGGCTGAGATCCCTCTCTGCAGTATTGGCGAATATAATCTCTCACGGATTCGCCCCCATGAGCGGAACCTGATAATGAGAGAGGGGCACCACGCCTCGATAAATCGGTCAAAAAATATATGTCCATGACAGTCAAGGGGATAGATTTGCCTCTGATCTAGAACACCTAGTTGGTAGGATCCCATGCATCAAGGAAATATTGCAACAAGTTGATTTGTTTCCTCTTGCTAGAGATGTGGAAAAACTTCAGTAGGCCACAGTTCCATAGTGCAGTTACCGTACCTCGATCATGAAAAGCAACCATATCCTCTTCTTCATGTTGGCATTATGATTCTAGTATGGCTCTATGTTACAGGTGTTGTACTTGATGGCAATTCTCTTAAAGTGGCAATGCTCTGTTCAGGCTCTCAAAATGTTGGAAAATAAGAGGTACACAGGTACACCGTACAAAAGCTGCGGACCCACCGGAATATCATAGATAAAGTGCGTACATACCCGCAGGTTACTCATTCATGAGGTGCGGACCCCCAATTCACTCACTTCAAGGCAGAAAAGCGCCCTCACGTGGGGTTTCTTATATTTTGGCTGTGGTATTTAGCCCGCCGTTCTTAATTCTATAGTTTTGGCCCGAGGTATAGGATCTAATTTAGCCCCGGTTTGGATCCCTTGTATTGGTTATTGATGGTTTTGTCCCATGGTGTGAATAAGGGCTTGACTATAAATAGGGAAGGAGATCACTTGCCTAATGTATCTTTTGCAAATGGAATATCTTAAGATCTGAAATATTGGGTTATCGGTTTAAAATCTTGATCTATATAAAAGTGAAGTTGAAAGTGAATCTATGAAGTGTGATCTCTCAGGTGCATGATCAGATCTGGGCATCTGACTATTTGTGGTACACTGGTGGACTGCCAATTTGGCCCTAATCAGAGGTTCGCAGGTAATTAACTGTGCAAGTGCGGGGGTACGCAGAACAGAGGAAGGCGCAGTGCGTGGGTACGCACAGCAGAAGAAGGCGCAGTGCGTGGGTACGCAGCGCGATAGAAGGTTCAGGTGCGGAGGCACAATAAAGATACGCGGCATGACAGAAGCCGCAGGTGTGGAGCTATAGTAGAGGTACGCGACGCGGTAGAAGCCGCAGGTGCGGAGCTACAGTATATGTACGTGGAGCGACAGAAGGTGCAGGTGCGTAGATACGCAGTGCAGAAGAAGGCTCTCTGCGGGTATACAGAGGGGAGCAGAAGGTGAAGTGCGAAGCCACACAGTCCAAATAAAGAAAAACTGTGGATCTGTCTTAAAAACATTTTGTTGATTATCTTTTATCTATTGCTGCAGAGTTCTGGGTTTATATTTCTGGTACTGTCTTTCTGTTTACAACATTCTGAGAAGTTGGGTGACTCTTGGTTGATTGTATAAGGAGTTTGGGTAATTTGCATGTACTTGATGATTATTTGATATTCTTGGATCCAGTTTGAAAATTTATGAAAAGTGGTCCTTGAAAGAAAAGAATTAGGGGGTTGTAGCTCCCTTCCAAGAGAGACTGGAAAACGAGAGAGAGTTGTAGCTCTCTGCCGGTTACAGCCTACGTACTGGTAAAGGACTACACCAGTACAAAACCATTATAAAAGGAGTTTCTAATTTGAAAGAAGATAGAGACGTATTGCAGCAAGTGGTTTTCACCCACATTGGGTTTCCACCTTATATCTGGTGTTCTTTGGTGTGACTATCTGTTTTTCTTGTTCATGCTCATTATTTTATGGTACTGACATGCAAAAATAATTCAAAGAATAAATAAAGAAGATTTATTAAAATAACTTGATAATATTGATTCACCCCCCCCTCTCAGTATTATTTCCAACAATTGGTATCAGAGCAGGTCCTTCAGAGAAGCTTGATCGCTAGAAGGAAGATCATTCATCATGAGCAACTACGAGAGGGAAGCATCAATCAGGCCACCAATTTTTGATGGGACAAACTTCAATTATTGGAAGGTAAGAGTTACTGCCTATCTTCAATCTCTTGGTAGATAATTTTGGGATATCATAGATACAGGCTACACTTTTCCTTCAACTACTCCTACAGATACAGCCGAAAAGAAGAAATATGAAACAAATGCTAAAGCAGTCAATACTATGTTGGGATGCTTATCTCAAACAGAATTCGTGAAGGTTATGCAATATAAATCCGCAAAAGAAATATGGGATAAGATTGTCTTGAGCTACGAAGGAGATGAACAGGTAAAGCGTGCTAAACTTCAAACCCTCGAGATTCAGTATGAGAATCTCAGAATGTATAATGATGAAAGTGTGGCTAACTATTTCCTTTGGGTAGACGAGATTGTTAATTGCATGAAAAAATTAGGTGAAGAAATAAAAGAGGCTATTATGGTTGAAAAAGTTCTAAGATCATTGTCCCACAAGTTTGAATCTAAAGTGTCTGCAATAGAAGAAAAGGAAAATCTACGAACTCTTACTATGTCTCAGCTACACGGAATTCTAACTGCTTATGAAATGAGAAAGGGAGGTCCATCAGACAGGAGAGAAGCTGCCTTCAAGGCTTCAGGCAAAGGAGACTACTATGAAGCAAGTCACATGCCAGAAGAAGAAGAAGAATCAAATTTTGTCAAAAATCTTCAACAAGGTACTGGAAGGTTCAGAGGTAAGTTACCTTTTAAATGTTTTGCTTGTGGAAGAGTAGGTCATTATGCTGCGAAATGTCCTCATAAGGATAATATTGACAAAGGAAAGGAACCTGCTAGATGGAACAAGAAACATAATGCAAATAAGAAAAGCTACTACACTCATGAAGATAGTGATGGTCTATCAAATAATGATGAAGATGAATGAGCTAATGACTATAAACTTTTAATGGCATTTGAAGATGATGATTACATGGATGCTATAGATGTGGATAGCTTTTATGAAGAAATTTCTAGACTCAAGACATGTATAGAAGAAAAGAATAGGATCATTGATACCCTACAACTTCAAATTGATGAAAGAGAAAAATATCTTGAAAAGTTAGAAGGTGAAATTGTTGGTCTTAGAAAAGAGATTGAGAAAACAAAGGCTATTAATCTTAAGTTTGTCAAAGGATCTGAAACTCTAGATGAGATCATCAATGTACAACGTTCTCCTCCAAACAAGACAGGTCTGGGCTATAATGGAGAAACTTCTAAAGCATCCACCTCAAGAAGTTATCTTGATGCAGCAAGAAGGAATGAGAAAAAGAACAATGGAGATCACCAGGTAAAGCAGGGACGAATTGCAAACAAAGACTATAAGGGGAAATCCGTCTTAAGGGTGAACAAAATCTACAACCAGACACAGGTAAAATCTTCTCAATTTGGTTCAAGAATGGATAACAATAGAAATTACAATCAATTGTCCAGTAGATTTGATAACCGCAGAAGTTTCTTCAATGGACAATGTTTCTCTTGCCATAACTTTGGTCACAAAGCAGCTCAATGTGTTGCATATAAAACAATCATGACTAGAGAAGCTCAAAAACAAAGGAGTATGACCGGGATTACAAAAAGGACCTATAACAACTTTTCGGCTCTTGAAAATGAAGTTGAATGTTCTATTTGCAATAACTTTGGTCATGAAGATTCTGAATGTAGGAGCAGGTTTCAGCAGACAAAGGAACAAGCCTCAAGCACCAAAAGATGGAGAATAAAGGAACCACAAACAGAAAGATGTGGGATAGAATTTTATGCAAAGGGACGGGAAAATCTATGGTACATTGACAGTGGATGTTCGAAGCATATGACAGGTGATAAAGAAAAACTTGAATCATATTCTGCTTTAGAAAAGGGAAAGAAAGTTTCTTTTGGAAATGATACTCCTGCAACTATAAAAGGAAAAGGCACTGCTCAGTTAAAAGAAAAGGTCAAAGCTGGAAACGTTTTGTATGTTGATGGATTGAATCATAATCTTCTCTGTGTCAGCCAGATGTGTGATCAAGGAACCGAGGTGATATTTAGATCAAATGGATGTCTTGTTTGTGATATTGATATAGGTAAAACAATGATCAAAGGTGAAAGAACTCCAAATAATCTATACATATTTGAAGAAGGACAACAACAATGCTATCTAAGCAAGTATGATGAACATTGGTTATGGCACCGGAGGTTGGGGCATCTAAGCTTTTCACAAATAAGGAAAGCATGCAAATATCAGGCAGTTCGCGGTCTTCCAGATATCAAAATTCCAGACAAAACCATATGCAAATCATGTAAGTTTCGAAAGCAAACCATAACTAACTTTTGGAGAAGGAAGGATCAGCTAGCATGCCTCTTGAGCTAGTACATACAGATGTATGTGGTCCATTCAGGAAAAGGACACCTCGAGGAGAAGAATACTTGATATTATTCATTGACGATTTCTCCAGGTTTGTCTGGTTAGGACTTATGAAGCACCAAGATGAAGCATTCGAAAAATTCAAATCCTTTAAAGCCTTGGTTGAAAATGAATCAGGATACAAAATTAAGTGCCTCAGATCCGACAGAGGTGGGGAGTTTGCCTCAAATGAATTTTTCGATTTCTGTGAAGAACATGGGATAAGAAGAGAATTCTCTACAGTTAGAACTCCTCAGCAAAATGGAGTGGTGGAAAGAATGAACAGAACAGTCCAACAAATGGCTCATGCTATGCTTGATGAGTCTGGAACTCCCACAACTTTCTGGGGTGAAGCAGCGTATGCTGCGGTTGTTATTCTCAACAAAACAAATGTCCGGGTGAACAGCACTCAAACCCCTCATGAGCTCTGGTATGATGAGAATCTTTCGGTAAAGAACTTCAAAATGTTTGGGAGCAAATGCTATATTAAGAATACTGATGAGAAACTTGGAAAACTTGAACCTAGAGCAGATGAAGGCATTCTTCTTGGTTATTCTCCACACAGCAAAGCATACAAGTGCTACAATAAAAGACTTGGAAGAATTGTTGATAGCATTGATGTAGTGGTTGATGAGAAGGGATACATTCCTAGGCAAGTAAATCATGAAGACATCGAAGAAGATGAAGACTACCCTCAAAGACAGAATGATGAAGAAGAAGAACCTCAAGAAGAACCAGAGGAGCAGATAAGGATAGAAGAGAAGACTCCATCCAGATATGTTCAGAAGAATCATCCAGAATCTCAGATTTTGGGGCAGAAATAAGCAGGTGTACGAACAAGAAGAACAATTGCAGAAGCTTCAAGCTATTTTGCATTACTCTCTTCCACTGAACCACAAAATGTGAAAGAGGCATGCAAAGATGAATGTTGGGTCAAAGCAATGGATGAAGAACTTGAGCAGATCGAAAAAAACAACACTTGGGAGTTAGTTCCTAGACCAAAGGATAAGAATGTTATAGGGACAAAATGGGTCTTCAAAAATAAATTGAATGAAAATGGAGAAGTAATTAGAAACAAGGCCAAACTTTTTTGTAAAGGGTATGCGCAGCAAGAAGGAATAGGTTTTGAAGAAACTTTTGCTCCTTTTGCAAGAATTGAGGCCATCTGAATGTTCCTTGCTCTCTCAAGCTTTCAAAACTTCAAAGTATTTCAAATGGACATGAAATCAGCCTTTCTGAATGTAGACTTGGAAGAAGAGGTATACATTGAGCAGCCAAATGGTTTCATTCTTGGAAATGATCCAAATCTTGTATGCAGATTGAAAAAGGCTCTCTATGGTCTCAAACAAGCTCCAAGGGCTTGGTACTATCGTTTGGACAAATATCTTCATCAACAAGGTTTTTCAAAAGAATCAGCAACAGTGCATCAACCAACCTACAGATCTATGATTGGAAGTCTACTTTATTTGACAGGTACCCGACCAGACATCATGCATGCAGTGGGAATAGTTGGAATATTTCAAGCAAATCCAAAGGAAATTCATCTTCAGGCAGTGAAGAGAATCTTTAAATATCTTCAAGGGACTCAAAATTATGGCTTATGGTATCCTAGAGATACAGATCTCACACTTCATGCTTATACAGATGCAGATTGGGCAGGAAGCATGGATGACAGGAAGAGCACAAGTGGTGGTGAGTTCTTTATGGGTTCCAGATTAGTATCTTGGTTCATCAAGAAACAAAGTTCGATTGCCTTGTCTACAGCTGAAGTAGAATATGTTTCTACTGCATCTTGTTGCACTCAACTCCTTTGGATGATGCAGACCTTGCAGGATTTTCAAATCACTTGTACACCACCTATCTCCATCTTATGTGATAACAAAAGTGCAATAAGCATTTCAAAGAACCCAGTCATGCATTCAAAGACCAAGCACATACCGATCAAGTATCATTTTCTCCGGGAACAAGTACTAGAACAAAAGGTCAAGTTGGAGTATGTTCCTTCTAAGGAACAAGTTGCTGATATACTCACCAAACCATTGCCTGGGGAGACCTTTGAATACCTCAGGCAAAAGCTGGGGGTTGTTGATGCATCATCATGTTGTTGAATCTCTTCTGATTGATGGTTGTATGCAAGGTTCATCTGGGGTATATGCGTACATTTGCTGGGTTTCGGATTGGTCGAAGATCGAATGGCACAGGTTCAGGGGGAGCATATAATGCATTGTTGGCATTATGGAGGAAGTACATCATGGATGCTGGTCTGCATATTGCTGCAATATTTCTCTATCTCTTTCATGGTCATTTATGGTGTTTGGTGGATTATGGTTCTTCTTTGCAGATCTAAGCATGTTCTTAGGGGGAGCATAACCCTTTGCCCTTGATGTCAAAGGGGGAGATTGTGAAGATCTTGAGGTTGCCATCAAGTCCAAAGGGGGAGATTGTTGGCATTATGATTCTGGTATAGCTCTATGTTACAGGTGTTGTACTTGATGGAAACTCTCTTAAAGTGGCAATGCTCTGTTCAGGCTCTCAAAATGTTGGAAAATAAGAGGTACGCAGGTACACCGTACAAAAGCTGCGGACCTATAGGAATATCATAGATAAAGTGCGTACATACCCGTAGTTTACTGTTATAGACATTTTTGTGCCTTACAGCATTGAGCATGAAATGTCCATAATCTAAGGGATCCAAAGTCCCTAAACATGTTGTTCCTACCCCTAGAGGAACAAGGCTAACAAACCATAGCAATTCACAGAAGTTCTCCACCAGAAACTGCTCAAAAACAAGTCAATTCAGGATCATTTCAGTGGCTACACTAGTTGTTTGCGCTGAATGTCAAATCCAACACTGGCTACATGCGTTGAATGTCAAATGGAACACTAACTACCTACGCTGAACGAGAGTGGACATGTGGCAGGCTCATTTCTCAACGTGTCAAAACCTAGCAAGCTTCCAAAATGACACTTGCCTCAGGGAATTCGACTGGTGATGAGTAAGAGGTTCCAAATCTCCAAGTGGAAGCAAGAACCTCCAATTGGACTCAAGAACTAACAGAGGGAGAGGACACTAGTCAGATCTCAAGCTGACTCATCCTCTCTCCAAACATCTATATATGGATCTCTCCTCCATGAGATCCAAAGGCTGGAATTTTGTTATTGCAAAGAATTGCTGTTGGTTTGAGATTGGAATCATTGGGTGCTTAATGCTTTGAAGGGGGTGAAGATAGGAATTCCATTTTCTGGGAAGGAGATGCTGGATTGGAGCCCTCTGGGTTGTATCTCTTCCTGAACCTTGTTATTCATCAATAAAGCTATCTTGGTTTCTCCTATCTCTTCCTGAACCTTATTATTCATCAATAAAGCTATCTTGGTTTCTCCTATATGCTGATGTATTTTTTATGTATGAATGCATTAGTATGTTTAGTTTATTTCTAATCCTGGACTAGTTGTGAATGTGAATATCTGTCTTTGTGTAGTGTTCTTCTCTTGTCGCAAGTAGTTATTCTCTTGTCGCAAGTAGCTGTTCTCTTGTGATCTTGCAGGAACCTGTTGAATCTGGACGAGCAAGAAGGCAAGTAGATGTGAACTCCCAAAGAGAAGAGAGACCGGATCGAGGGACAAACAGAAGACACCGGTAAGTCTATTGATCTCATTTCTTTCACATTTCATAAAGGAAGAAACCATAATAGCTGTCTCTGTTTGTTGCTAAGGCACTGTCACACCTTAGGTGGATAGGATCGTCCTGCATAGGCATTTTTCCCCACAACAAATTGGCGACTCCACTGGGGAGATTTGTTTAGTCATTTTATTTGTGTTTCTATCATTGTTTGTTTCATAGACTTGACAGCAACAATCGAACTGCATCTGCTATTCCCGGATGCAAAGTAGACAGTTGCTGCTTTGATCCAATCACTCGACTTGTCTATGATCTAAACAATGGATTCACAAATGATTTGATGATCCTTTGTGATAGATCTTAGTACCCCCTCAAAGCATCCCTTTGATTGTACCTTGCTTGTTGCTTTTATTTGGCCTAAAACAGTGAATTAAATAGCAATCTGTGACCCAAAACCTGTAGGAAACGAGAGTTTCTCCTTCAGCGCAGACCCAGTGAAGGGATTCTGGATTTCAACGCAGTTCTCGTGAAGGCTACCTGCACTGAATGTCAAAACCCCTGTGTTGAGGTTGCGTTGAACCAGTTTTCCCTCGTGCAGTTGGGGTTCTCTGCTCTGTTTTGCCCTGTTTTGATCTCTGATTTTTGCAGCCTGTAACTAGCATAGGTACCAGTCTGATAACTCCTTTTCTCTGCTTAAATTTCGCCTCCTTTTGTACAAAAAGACTGTGAGTGTTTTTATGTGTTTGTGGCGTCATTTATAGTTTTCCTTTGCATGAGTGAAATAGTCATCCTGTAGCCCTTGATTCAGATCTGTTGATTGTGATCTTAGAAGAGAGTTCATTGGCTGTTTGCAGATTGATTATATATTTACTTTTGCTTATTGGTTTGAATTTGTCTCTTTTAAGTGTCGAAACAAGTCTTCATTTCAAAAATCGTTAAGTGTTGTAATCTCTTCTACCCTCTCTGATTTAGAAAAAGTAAACTTGTTTGTATTGATCATTTAAAAGCAAATTCAAAGTTGTACAAAAAGCTTTCTTTGTAGGCATCAATACTAAGAAAGCGGAAAACAAGCACCTCCATTGTGCATTTGCATTTGATAGTTTGCATGTTGGATTTAGGAAAAGTGCATTAGAGTGTGCTGATTGCTCTTTGAGAAAAGATGGTGTCTTTCTTTTCCTTTAGTAGCTAGGATTTTCAAAGTTGAAAAAGATATAAAGCTTGCTTATCATCTTTAGACTGCATTTAGGAATTGTATCATACATCTCGTGGTGAACCTTGAAAGGCAAACTTCTAAAAATATCAACCTAAAATAAATTGAATGAACTTAACAACGCTTTGCAACATAACAAACAACATAGAGGTCTAGGCTAGAGACATGTTCCGGCGTCGTTAAGCCTGGTGACTATCGATCTCATGGACGGTGGGTGATTCTTCCTGAGGGACGATAGCGCCAGTATGGATTGTGCTCCCACGTACCGTCGCGTATATATTGGGAGACCCCTATAGGCATAAAACCTTTATCCTTAGGAAGTCGTGTCGGCCGCCCTACTGATCGCAATGCACTGAACACAGCATTCAGGAAGATCGACCGCCGTACCCTAAAAAGTATTCTGCAGTTTTGCGAAAAGTTTGGCACACCCTCTGCCTAGAACTCCAGAGCAGTTCCTTTTGGCCTTTTTCAGACTCTATAACGGAAAAAGTCCATCCGAGCATTTGTCACTTCGGGCTCGTTAAAACATTGAAGGAGACTAGAGTCATCTTTAGCTTTTCCTCGACTCTTTAAATTTGAAAAAGAAAGTTGTGTCTAAAGCGTCGTTAAAATTTATTTTAAACGGAACAATCACCCTTTATTCCTGCGTTGGTCTTTAGGTTGAAAAAATGGAGCACACCAACCAAGGAACTCCCCTTGGTGGAAATCCTAGTCCCTTCTCCTCTTGGGGAGATGTTGGTGTGCCCCATATGGCCACATTGTCGCTTCCAGGACTGACAATTGGCTTGCCAATCTGGCTCTTTTCAACCAATGTCGTTCAGAACACCACCATTCCTGAACAGTCGAGTCAACAGTTACACCAGACCAGAGTTGCCAACCAGCCTTCTACCTCATCTAACTCTTCCTCTCCTCCTTCCTCTTCGCTTGACGGAACTGGTAAAACAAGAAACCAAGTTCCTAAGAAGAAGAAGGAAAAGAAGAAGAAAGAGAAGAAGAAGGAGCCAAAGGCGACTGGGTGAAAACAAGTGTCGTCTGACAAAAATCCACACACAGCACTTACCAGGCCTAAATCGCCATGTGTCATATGCAAGGGAGACCATTTCCACAGAGATTGTCCCTGCATCCCTCGGATACTAAGGGACTGGTCTCCCCATTTGCACAATTCGGTATCATCAACCTCTGATAGCCATGTTGACTGCTCACCGTCGACTAGTGAAAGTGAAGTCCCAGGACAGAGAGGGAAATCTAGATTCCCCTGCAAACTGTGTGAAGGCGACCATGCCATCCACTGTTGTCCCTTCTTAGACGAGGCTAAAAGAGTGCTGGAAGATCGCCTGATTTTATGAGCGCAACTTCCTCCTGGATATCAAAAACTCCTGCCAAGTCCTTCACTAGTTGAGAACCCAGCTGGCCCACCCAGGTGGTCAGCCGAGGCACCTATCATTGAAGATGAACCATCTGGATCTATGCCTAACGAAAGTCAAAAGATTGAGACAGCAGTTGACCTGGTTTTGCCTTCAGAGGCTCTATCTTCGAATGATACCATCATAGAGGAGAGTAAAGACGACACCATCCAAATTCTCTTCATCAACACTAACTCTGATGAACAAGGAGGCAATGCCCCATTCCTTTATCACAGGAGGGAAGTTCATCAGAGCGATATCCGACCGTCTATTCAGTCCCACCACCAAGCAACCTGGTTGTGTCCTTCGACTGGAACCAACTAGGCAGACCCCGGTTGCCAGCAAGCATACCATTCAGAATTATCTTTCAAATATACATAATGGTAATGGCTAGCACTATCATTGATGAGGGGGCATCTGTGAGCATCCTTTCCTCTATTTCTTGGAAAGCGCTTGGTTCGCCAGCACTTTTTCCTTAAATGAGAAATCTATCAGGCTTTGATAAAGGAACCAGTCGACCTTTAGGGATCCTCCCTAATGTGCCCATAACATTGAAAGGGAAGACTATTCTAATGAACGTGATGGTCGTTCAAGGACCCTTGGATTATAACCTACTCCTTGGACGAGACTATATATATTGCATGAGAGCTATAGTCTCCTCACTCTTTAGAGTAATGTGTTTTCCGCTTGAAGGAAGAATGGTCAAGCTCGTAGACCAACTTTCGTTTACCGGATCACGCATCAAAAATAGTCATGTACCATCCCTAAATGGTATATTCATGCAAGAAGTGTCTCAACCCATGGTCCGTCCTCCTGATGAGCGCGAGTAATCCGGGAGGATATGACTGGAACCCAGGGGGCATGCGTCCTGGTCTACTTCGGCAGGGAAACTTTGGGTATAGAGTAGGTTTCCGCGAGAGAATATGACTACTTTGTACCCCGTCCGTAGAGGAAGAGGGGTTATCCTAGAATAAGATTCTCTTGTCAAAGTTATGTGTTTGGCACTCGTTGTCACTCACCTTTGTCTATTTCGGTAGATATTGCTGAGGAAGTGTTTTGTTTGAAAGATTAACAAGACAATCTTTGGGTAACCTGAAAGAGGTAAGCCTCTCTCTTTAAAACGATTGTTTTGAAGGAAAAGAAGTAGAGGTAACCTTGAAATCGTACTTTATACCTGGGGGCATGAAAACCTTTTGGAGTGCAGGCAAAGAGCGGTTATTTATCTGTTTTTTGGGTTAGCCGTTTCCTAACTTGCATAAAGAAAGGATGTGGGGCATAGCTTTGTGAGATGAAGCTCCATAAAATATAGAATCTCAATGAGACACTCTTATCATATGACTGGGTAATCGAGTAGTTTTAGCACAAAGTTCATGCTCGTTAAAAAATAAACGCAAGATCCGAGCAATTTTAGCACATAGTTCATGCTCGTTAAAAAATAAACATAAGATTGAGCAAATGTTTCCACTCACGTTTAAGCTCATTAAAAAATGAACTATCCCGGTAAATAACCACTGTGAATGTAATATCATCAGCCATTAAAGCCTTGGTCGTGTTTGCCCGTCACCTCCACTTTTCCATTGGCCGATCGTTCACCTCCATATGATTGTTTACCCATTTTGAGGAACAGCTGCGAAGAGTGATTTCACCTAGCCATCCTTGTGACACTGCCGTGATTGGAAAATTCCAACCTATACCTGGAATCAACTGCTAACCCTGTTTATCACTCATTCCTCAAAAGACGAGTCTTCTTTAAGCTCTTTTCAGCTGACTCGTAAAATATGAAAAGATTGTCGAGTCCTTGGCCTTCCATCTCGTTAAAGGGACAGGAAGAGCTATCCCTCCTCTAGATTTTAATCTTTTTGGACCTGAGGGATTATTGCACAAAAAGATCGAGCGCTTGTTTTATTCGGCTCGTTAAAACTATCGAAAACTCATCCCTTCTGTATTGTTTTATACTTTTTCGGACTTGAGGGATTAGATGACGAAAAAGACTTTTGGAGTTAACTTTATGTACCTTTTCAGACTCTCTAAAAATGAAAAGGACCGAGTTATCCTTGTCGTTAGACTCGTTAAAATCATTAAATAGAGACAAACTTGTCTTTAGACGAGAACGAGTTTCACTATCGCTAGGCTCGTTAAAACATAGCGATGGGCTTGCCCGAAGGGCAGGTTATAGAACAAGTATATGTTATCCTCCTCAAGCTTGACAAAAATAAAGAGGTACTCGTCAGCAATGACTGGGGAAAAATTGGGAGAAACTAAAGAAAACTTTAATGGTAGCAAGTCGCTCTTGAACATGACACTTTTCCTCCGTACCACAATCGGGTTGGGTTGTTTCATTCACCGGTCACATCCATGGTCTCGCCATACCATCCATATTTGGGGTAATGCTACCAATCCATCGCATCAGTGTCGCCATATGTTCAAGAGAAGTCGTTCAGAAAAGTCAACCGCGTCCCATCCACTACCATACATTATCCTTCATCCTTTCATGACCGCCACCCTGAATCATATGTCACAGATCGATTTCACCTCCATTAAAATCATTAGCTCCGTTCCGTGTCACTGATGAGGGATTCATTAAGGCCCTCCTTTGACGGATCAATTCTTGTCGACATCAGCTCATTATCCAAGAAGTTGATCTAGGAACAACCCCTTCAGTACTTTGAAGCTTGCATGCCTCAATGGCAAGTTTCTCACTTCCGGCGACAGGTATACATCAATGACCTTCGACCAAAAGATTTTGCGTGGTGTTCGACGCCAAGTCCTTTATTCACACCACGTGAATTGTACTGTAGTACCTTTAGGGTCATTATCATTATCGGCGATTCCTCTCGCGCTTGTTAACGGTTTACATCATTGACCGGTAATCAAACGATGTCTTTCGATGTTCGACTTCAGAACATTTCTCACATGGATCGACTTGTACTTAGAGTGAAGATCGAACGAGTTTGAAGACCCCGGATCTAGTTTCATCCATCCGGGTTGCGATATATATTTAGGAAAGATAAAGACATTGACATGTACATCATTGCAGTAGATAATCATCCTACTCAAAGGATGATAATTTCATCAAAATTATCAGTCTACCATCAGACGATTGTTTGTTCTATGTACAGAAAAATGAATTTATAAAGCTGAGCATGGGAATGCCTGCCTCAGCTAGATCGTGAAAGCAGTATGAAAAATAATGTATTGTATTGTATCTTATTACAGGTCTCCTCTCAGCATTGGATGAACTTCGGATCCCCCTGATAAAGCATTTCGCCCGATAAACAGCCTCATACTTTAGGGGGCAACTGTTATAGACATTTTTGTGCCTTACAACATTGAGCATGAAATGTCCATAATCTAAGGGATCCAAAGTCCCTAAACATGTTGTTCCTACTCCTAGAGGAACAAGGCTAACAAACCACAACAATTCACAGAAGTTATCCACCAGAAACTGCTCAATAACAAGTTAATTCAGGATCATTTCAGTGGCTACACTAGCTGTTTGCGCTGAATGTCAAAGCCAACACTGGCTACCTACGTTGAATGAGAGTGGACATGTGGCAGGCTCATTTCTCAAGGTGTAAAAACCTAGGAAGCTTCCAAAATGACACTTGCCTCAGGGAATTCGAATGGTGATGAGTAAGAGGTTCCAAATCTCCAAGTGGAAGCAAGAAACTCCAAATGGACTCAAGAACTGACAAAGGGAGAGGACACTAGTCAAATCTCAAGCTGACTCATCCTCTCTCCAAACATCTATATATGGATCTCTCCTCCATGAGATCCAGAGGCTGGAATTTTGTTATTGCAAAGAATTGCTGTTGGTTTGAGATTGGAATCATTGGGTGCTTAATGCTTTGAAGGGGGTGAAGATAGGAATTCCATTTGCTGGGAAGGAGATGCTGGATTGGAGCCCTCTGGGTTGTATCTCTTCCCGAACCTTGTTATTCATCAAAAAGCTATCTTGGTTTCTCCTATATGCTGATGTATTTTTGATGTATGAATGCATTAGTATGTTTAGTTTATTTCTAATCCTGAACTAGTTGTGAATGTGAATATCTGTCTTTGTGTAGTGTTCTTCTCTTGTCGCAAGTAGCTGTTCTCTTGTGATCTTGCAGGAACATGTTGAAGATGGACGAGCAAGAAGGCAAGTAGCTGTGAACTCCCAAAGAGAAGAGAGACCGGATCGAGGGACAAACGAAAGACACCGGTAAGTCTATTGATCTCTCTTCTTTCACATTTCATAAAGGAAGAAACCAGAATAATTGTCTCTGTTTGTTGCTAAGGCACTGTCACAGCTTAGGTGGATAGGATCGTCCTGCATAGGCATTTTTCCCCATAACAGTTACCCGTTCATGAGGTGCAGACCCCCAGTTCACTCACTTCAAGGCATAAAAGTGTGCTCACGTGGGGTTTCTTATATTTGGCCCGTGGTATTTAGCCTGCCGTTCTTAATTCTATAGTTTTGGCCCGTGGTATAGGATCTAATTTAGCCCCGGTTTGGATCCCTTGTATTGGTTATTGATGGTTTTGTCCCATGGTGTGAATAAGGGCTTGACTATAAATAGGGAAGGAGATCACTTGGCTAATGTATCTTTTGCAAATGGAATATCTTAAGATCTGAAATATTGGGTTATCGGTTTAAAAGCTTGATCTATATAAAAGTGAATTTGAAAGTGAATCTATGAAGTGTGATCTCTCGGGCGTGTTAGCTACCTATACCAATAGCTTTCATTTTTCATGATTGGCAGGGGAAGTGCAAATATGATCTACTTTGGTGACACAAAGATCTCATATTCTTGTGGAAGAAATATACTTACATTTGGTTGATGTTGCCCTACTTCTGAATGGGTGATCCAACAGCCTAAGCTGGGTCATGCCATGTTTCAATGTTTGTTGTAGCTTAGAGAAAGAAATCTGTCCAAACAGTTCAATCTTGGCAGGTAAAGTAGATAGGTAGAGAATGAAGGTTCCCAACTGCTTAATCTGGGGCCTTGGAAGCAATAAGGTTAGTCTTAGATAGAAAATCAAAAGGAAAAGCCAGAAGAAAAGAAAAGGCACATAAGGGTTTGCAAGTCTAAGTGCACCCTCCTAGAAGTAACAAAAAATGCTAGGCAATAGAATGGGTAGGTAGTTGGGGTTGCAGAAAGCATGGTTTATGGGAAGTTCACTGGCCTAAGCAAAGGTAAAAACATGGTTCCAGTGCAGATTTCCTAATTCAGCAGTCTTACAGAAACTTAATGAAGCATGTCTAACTTCCAAATTACCCCCCATCACATTCATTGCTAACATCCCAGTACCACCTATGTTTAGGAAAGAAGTCAAAGTCTTTTATTGATTCTTGTCTCTTTAAGAGCCACATTTCTTGTGTAAAAATTCTTTTCATTTTTATCTACTTCCTAAACTAAGTTGATTTCATATAAAACTTAGTGTTTTACCCCCTCACCCCCTTCCTCCACTCATATTAACTTCTAAACTTCTTATTATCTAAATCCCCTATGTTCCCCTTTTCCCTTACTATTATAAACACTATGGTGTATAAACCCCAAGCAATGTATAAATATTCCCTCCCCCCTGGCATTATAGCCATATGTCCAAAGTCAGGGATTAAATTGACCTCTGGTCAGTTTAACAACCTAAGCCCTACCCCTATTTTCCCTTCAGAAACCTTTGAAACCATTTACCCACTTCATTTGCAAAAAGACCTTGTAAAAAACCCACTATTACCCCTAACCCGTGTTATTTGCAAAATGCACCAAAAAACCAATTCTTACGCTTTACCCAAAGTTTGGCGCAATGCGCATTTTCATAAAAAATACATTGAAAACCCATATAATTCGCCAAAATCCAAAGTCCCCACTGCGCACGCATTTCAAAGAAAATATTAAAATATTCCCGCACTGCTTTCGTATTGTCCTGGCGCCTTAGCGATCCGTTGACCGTCGGATCTGGGTTTTTCCATCCGACGGCCCACATTCATATCGGGTCGGCCCCGATGACCGCACTTTACCGCCCGAGAAACTGTCAGAGGGTGACGTCAGGCCTCTGCCACGTGTCACCCCCATATTTTCTCAGGCCGCCCTCTGACAATACCATGACCGTATCCAGAGCGGTCCGAGAAAAACCACTTACCGCTTGTGCTTTACCGACATGCTCACGTCATTACTACGTGACGCCCACGTCAGTTCGACTCGGCGCCCTGTCAGCACCCCCGCCCGCCAGTGCTCCGACATGTCCGACACCTATGCAATCCCCGTGGACCACTCACAAGCCGCCACGTCACTCGATGACGTCATTTCGACGTCACCCGACCCTGACCCCACCTGATGATGTCATGCTGATGTCATCCAAAAAAAAGCGCCAATATCCCAAAAAGTCCATATTTTAGCCAAAATTTGTGTTTTTTGTCACTTTTGCCAAAAAGACTGTTGCTCACCTCTGCATGAAAACTACGACCATCCATCGCCAACCTGCAGAAATCGACCCGAAGACCATTGGTGCCTTCAACCCACCTGCATGTGTAACCATTGCAAAAAATTCACCAGGTATTTATCCAAATCATTCCCTCCGCGCTTGGTTGTGTCCATAATTATCCGAAACTAAGTTAAAAAGAGTGAGGAAGCTTGTATTTACCAGCAAATCCCTGGTGGCCAGCCTTCATTTTCAATTGTTAAGTCGAAATTCACCTGCAGAGCCTCGTTTAGCCAAGTTTTCACAAAACCCACAGTCAGTCCGCGCATTCGTGGACTTAAAACTTGAGCTGCACAAATTCACCAGGAAAACAATGGTTCTAGTCCCTGCATATGCTCAATTAACTCTCTTTGGAGCACTTTAAACTATTCTCACCACAGTTTACCCCATTTTTCCTTGCAATTTGCCTCACTGTTGCAAAAGTACCCCTCTGTGTTGTTCTGCCCACTGAAACCAATTCTAGTACAAGTCATAGTACTACTTAACCATGGAAACACCAGTAGCCCTGAATATTCAACCTCTGAATGCCCCACATAGAGAGCTAGAGTGGAAGGCCCTGGGTGATAGAGATTACCAGATGATAGACTCATTTTCCATGAGTTCCAAATTTAACATTCACCTGCAAAATGAGTTAAAGGCCCAATATCTCAGTGGGGCTGATATTTTAGGAATTTGGGATTCCAATTTGCCCATTTACAATCTCCCTCAAGTCAATGTCCTCCCAGACTTGATAAATCAGTGCCGCTCCAGCTATGATCCATGTCAAAGAGCTGTCCTTAGCCCCTCAGGCTCAGTATTGTTCCATATCACCCCTGAGGCCATAAATGAGATGCTGCACTTTCACACTGAAAAGCCACTGACTCCTCTCTCCATCAATGACTTGCTAAAGAAAGGGGGCAAGCTGTCCAGTGCTCAGATTATCAAAATTAATCAGTTGTTTGTTCAACCAGGATCTAAAGTTGTGAGAACCCCTCCTATAGGATATCAATACCTCAATGAGCTGGGCAAGATGCTTGTGGATTTGATCAGTTACATCCTGGGTTATGGGTCATATGAGGATGTTGATCAAACCATTATGGCCATGCTGTCCATATTCTCCCCTGGGATGCCTCTTGTTGTGCACTATGATTTTGCTACATACATTGCCAATAAGATTCATGAACAATTGATGAATCTAGAAAGGGAAAGGTGTTTAAATACACTAGGTACATCTATCACTTGTTCTTATTTTATCAACCAGATGCTTTCCCTGTTCCTCTCAAGAAGCTAAATGCCTAGGGAAACCCAAGGTCTGTGGTGTTTTGGTCTTCAGTCTTTCATCATATAACTTTTTCACCATACACCTACTATGAATTCATAGACCTTTTTATCCATCCAGCTATGACCTTGTTATTGGGTGTCCCTCCTCTAAGATTGACATATGAGATGCAAAGGATACTTCACCTCTCAAAGACCTACAACATTGGTGATTCGTACTTTTACCAACACGATACAGTAATCAGAATATATGGCTGTGAGTTGAACCCTTATAGGCTGCCAAGGTATGTCCCTATGAGACTTTTTGCCTTAGAGTATTTTAGGCAGTTTGGAAATGCAGACTTTGTCCATTTCCACAGTAAAAACAAGAAGGTGCAACTAAAAGTAAGGAACCAGCTAGGCCCATTTCTATACAACGAAAGGGAGGAAGGATGGAAGGAAGCAGATTTGATCCTAGAGACCCTCAAATTTCAAACTAGTTTCCAATGGGTACCTTACGACCCTAATCATTTCATTTCCCTCAGGATGGTAAAATACAAATTGGGTGGCTATGCTCACGTGAGACTGCCTCATATTGAGAAACATGCCAATTCATTAAGCTAGAAAGAGGGCACTCTAGAAGAGCCAATGACTATAGAGCAAATGCTACAAAGAGAGGCAAAGAATATTGAGAAAGAGGCCGACTTGGAAACTTGTGGGTAGGTTTCCTCTTCCTATCAAAGGCAACTTGGAGCAGCTGCCTCATCCTCTATAGCCCAGCAGCAAACAGCCGGAACTGTTCAACAGGAATCCAACAAGGATAAAGGGAAGCAGATGGAGCAGGAACAGCCACCTCCTATAGCAGAACAACAAGCAGAAAAGCAAGTAGAACAACAAGAAGAAGGGCAAAAAGAGGGGCAGCCAATACAACAATAACAAACAGCTGAAGCCCCAATATCCACTGAGCAACAGGCTCAAGAGAATGTGCCTCCTAGGCAAGAAAAGACAGTGGAGGCCTCAGTGCTACAAACTCCACAGAAAGAAGAAAAGGGAAAGAAGAGGGATAGAGAGCAGGAGACTCCCCTCACCACATCCACAAATCAAGGGGAGAAGAGGTAGAGAATGAATCCCCTCTTCGAGGAAGAAATGCCTATTGGGAAATCATTGGGCATGGACCCACCAAGCATGGAGGCATGTGCCAGTTCCTTTCAGCAGGAACAAGAAAGAACCCTTGGAGGAGAAGTCAGCTCCTCAAGTCAGCAAAGGAGAGGGGAGACAAGCATCAAGCAACAATTCATTGACATCAAAAAGAGAAATGAGCCACTCAGGCTCCAGATCTACAACCAATTGCTTAAGATGGCCCCTACCAATCAGCAGAGGCTTATGTCAGCCTACGACATAACAGAGGGGAAAATGACCATGAGTCATTTCATGCCAACCATGTTGCAGCCACAGTCAGCTGCAGACTATATAAGAACCAACCTTGAGGTCCTTGCCAAGGACATCCACCCTATGGACCAAATAGAACTTCACAAGCAAACGGGTGAGATGGTCTATTCAACACTGGCAGATAAAACCTTATTGGCAAATAGGTTGGAAAACAGCCTGAACAATACAGCTGCCCAACTTGAGTTGGAGAAGGCATCCTCTCAAGCCAAAGACAACAGGATCAGGTCTTTGGAGGATATAATCATAGAGCTTGGGCATGACCCAAAGGATCCAAAAGCTATACAAACGCTGCTGAAAATAAGAGATGCAGACCTTGCAGCTCTTAGAAAGATAATTAAAATCCCAGCAACCCTTCACCCTCAAACAGAAGAGGTTGCCCAGCAAAGACAAGACCAGGATGTAGCAACATTGCTGGTAGGACTGCACAAGCAGCTAGTGCAAACACAAGGGAAGCTGGAAGAGACAGATGCTACACTGCAAGCAGCCCTACAGCAGAAAGAAGGAGGTCAAACTTCTCAGCCCCCTCCAGAGATCATAAACCTTGAGGAGCTCCCACATACTACTGCTCCTCCCACAGGGCAGAAAGCTCAAACAGCTCCATCAACATCAGCACCAGCACCAACCTCAGAGCAGGCTCCGAGCCTTGATATGCAGAAGTTGATGAGTGAAATCAAGATCCTAGAAGCCCAGATGACAGAGCTAAATGAAGCCAAGGAGAATTTAGCTAAGCTGAATGAAAAATATGACAAATCCAAGCAGAATGTAGCTGAAAAGGAAGAGAAATAAAAGCTCTTAAGGAGAAGATAAAGGAGCTGGAGAAAGAGCTCACCCTTGACAAAGTGGTGGCTGAGGTCAAGACAGTTTTATGGGCCAACATTGGCCAATCAATAACAGACCAGTGGCAGTATATAGAGACCATTCATGAGAAAATGGAGCTCATAGGCAAAGGACACAAGGAATTCCAAAGAGCAAGGGCATCTCTAGGCAGTATGCCTGAGATAGCCAACAGAATGATTAACGTTCTCAATAACTTCACAGGTCCTCAGGTGGCAGCAATAGGAATCCACAATAGAACTGAAACCATCCTGCTGATAAAGAGGGTCCTCACATTGAAAAGCTTGGTACAAACATTGGACAGAAGAAGCCAAGACATGCAAACAGAAGTCAACAGATTCATGGATAAGTTTGCCGCATTACAGGGCAGAGGTCTTCCTGGCTTGCTGAACAGCGAAGGGAGACTACTATCACATGAGAACTATTCAAAAAGGGTGAACACATTTGCCACCAATCAGATCACTCAGGGATCAAGTACCTCAGAGGTAACAGGGCCAGCATCTGGGCAAAGTCTCTATGACAGAGTAGAGAACTTATTGTTTATTATGAATGAGATCAGACATTTGTTTGAAGTGCCTCCAAACTTCTACAAATACACAGAGGCAGATGAAACCTTAGATGCAATTTTGAGACATCAATTGCCTACATAGGAGTGGTGGACCAAAATGATACAGTTGTTGCTGTAAACAGGAGGCTTTCATCAAAGTTTTTTCATCAAAAAACATAAATAATCATGTTCAGAAAATGTGATGCATACACTATGACTGGAGAAGAGTGGACTGAGCCAACTCAGTAGAAATATTTGGCCACTAAAGCAACACTAACAGCTACAGATAACAGGGCCGAGAAATCTACAGCATAACAAAGCATAAAGACACATCATTCAGCATTAATGCAGAATGCTCAACCGACTCAGTGGCCTCCAAAGGTCAAGAAGATTTCTGACAGAGTTAAAGACTATTTATTTTTATTTAGAGAAGCAATAACTTCCTTATCTGCTATTTTGTGAAGTTGGTGAGCGTATTCAATTTATAAAGTGACTCAGTGGTTCAGATATTTTGTAAAAACCGACCGTATATATTCCCCCTCGCATAAGCTTGCAAGGGTTGTTGTTTCTTGTAAAAAAGAGAACTCGGTTGTAATTTCTGGGAGAATAATACAAACAAAGCTTGGAGTTTACAGAATTTGGGTCTTACTGATGCATGCTGTCTTGGAACCATTGAATGCTACAGGATTCTAGTGCTATGGCTTGATATAATAAGTTTTCTCTATCTCTGTTAATGTTTTATTATCTGTTTAAATCATATCTCTTATATGTTGTTCTAAATTTAGGAAGAAAGAAAAAGAATAGCTCAGGACTTGTCCATGGAGACACCCTGATTTCAATCTTTCTTACTATTAATGTTTTCTACAGGCTCAGCCGTTTAATTGGAATTCTTAACTGCTCCAATAAATCCTGAATCTTTCACAGTTTCTATTTAGTAATTCATGTATGCTACTAAGTAGAAATTGCTGTTCAATTTGTTATCACACTGTCTGTAATTCTGTATCGCACTGTTTCACTCACTAATCAAAACTTATATCAATGAACAACCATCTAGCCTTGCAGTAAAACTTTCTCCCTCACAGGCACCTGGACTGTCTCACATTTTCGACCCCATATGCCCAATGGACTAGCATTTTCCAAACATTTCATGCCCTTCTCACAACAACATTTCACAACCAAAATTTCAAACAAAAAACTGAAACTTATAACTAGCCTAAAATCTTCACAAAAAAGAACTAAAACTTAAAGAGAGAGCCCTCTCTGATTATAGGTGGGCTAGGACCTATAATCCAAAGCTTGGTTAGTGGTTACCCCGGCCGTATTCCCTTGGGAGTCAAAGGGAACAACCTGGGTGTTAACATAAATGGCGACTCCACTGGGGAGTTCCTCAGGATTTTCTAATTGTTGTATATTTCCTAAAGCTACAGGTGAAGCCTGAATGTCAGCCAAGAAGCCTTCAAAACTGTTTCTATTTTACATTAACAAGTTTAGATAAAAGCTGCTTCAGTCAATCTTCATGCTAGCTTTAAGATATACACAGCCATTCCAAATCTTGTCTGGCCCTTGTAGACACAAAAATATTCCAAAAACATACTCAAAAAACAAGTTCAGAAGCTGGCTCCCAAGAAGAATCCGTGATACACAAGATCAAACCCTGACCCTAGTCCTCCAGCTGTTTTTGAAAACCCTAATATAATCCCTAAAATCAATAGGAAGCAGCAAGGGCAGGAAAATCTTGCTGGTTTGAGTCCTGAGACAGCTTACCCTAACCCTATTCTAACTCAAATCAAGGTTCTATTTCGGTCTACCCCCGATCCCCTCAGTTCACCATCTACATCTCAAAGCCCTCCTTTCACACCTTCATCCACTGCATATATTCCCTTGACCAACACTCTAGTTTCTACCGTTCCTATTACCCCTGTTGTACCAGTCGTTCCTATTATCCCAGTTATCCCTGTCAATCCTATAAATCCAGCAAATATGGCTAATAGATATGCACCCCTGCAGTTGCCTGCTAATGCTGCAGCTCTACCTTAGGACTACCAATCAAAAATCTCATATTTTGATTCCACTGGCCCTTTCACAGCTATTCAGCATGCCAAAAGGATGCAAGATCATTTTGAGAAATATGAAATAGATGATGACAGTGTGAGAATGAGAATTTTTGTTTAGAGCCTCACAGGTGATGTAAGAACTTGGTTTAGATCACTTGCTGTGAATACCATAACAACTCCTGATGAGCTGTATCAAGCCTTTACTAACAGATGGGAGAAAAAGAAAGATCCCTTGCACATACTCGGTGAATATGATACAATCAATCGAGGTCCTCAAGAGACCGTTTTGGAGTATTGTGCAAGATTCAACAATGTATATAATGCAATACCACAGAATTTAAGACCTCCTCCTGATTTAGCCTTGTACAAATTTCCCGATGATTTTGACCCTGATATGGCATATCAGTTAAAAGAAAGAGCCCCTGAAACCCTTGAAGACACTCAAAAGGTTGCTGTCACAGTAGAGGCTAACCAGATTGCCAAAAGAAACAGGGCAAGAATGGAAAAGAGAACCACCTTTAAAGAACAACCCTCAGCCTTTGATCAGAAACTGGATGCAATACTCACTGGTATGAAGAGATTGGGTGATAGAGTAGAATCAGTTGAGAGGAAGTCATCATGGGAAGCACCAAAAAATAACCCTATCAGGAATCCAAATTTTAGGAGAAATAAAAATCCCAACGTTGGCAAGTCCAATTCTGAACCAGAGATAAGACCTCCGTTCCAGGAAAACTATACTGAAGCATCCACTTCAAACGAGCAGGTAGATGACACCCACATTAAACTGATGGGCCTAAATGATGAGCAGCAAGTTTTTCTGAGTCAAGAAGATCATAAGGATGATGACATTAAGCAGTTCCAAACTAGGTCAGGTGAGTCATTTGACTTTAAACAAGGTTATGACACAGCTGTTTATGAAGTTCATAAGCAATATAAGATAGGAAGCAGAACTGTAAATGTAACACAGCCTGAAAGGAAAAAGGATAGCCTGCAGCCCAAAAGAGCCATATTCAAAGATCCAATTGACACAACTGATTCAGTTACAAATGAAATAACCATTGAAGAAGTCACTGAACCATTTCCCTCAAATCAAAAGCCAATGGCTGCATCACCTTTGCAGCCTAATCCAAGTAACACTCCTCAAGAGATGAGTAAAGAGGACAAGCCTCAAGATCAAGATAAGAATCAAGAAAAAAACTTAATTAACAAGGAAAAGGTTGTCAACCACAATACCAAGACCCAATCTGAAAGACCCTTTGACTTAGAAGCTGAAATTGGCAAATTGAAGATAGCCATTCCTCTTTCAGAGCTAGCCAAGCACGACATTTACAAACTACAAATCAAGAAGTCTCTTCAACTTACCCATAATAAAGATGATGTTAATGTGTTGGATGACACCCCAGAATTACTGTTCGGTCCAGAGGTTGATGGAAAGACAGCAGTTACAGGGATCTTACCTTTCTATGTCAGCTTGCATGTTCATGATAAGATACTACATAATGCAATGTTTGATTCAGGCGCCTCTCATAACCTTATGCCTAAATCAGTGATGGAGAGGCTCAACCTAGACATTACAAGACCATATAAGGACCTATTTTCATTTGAATCCAGCCAAGTTAAATGTTTAGGCTTAATAAAAGATCTATGTGTGTCACTTGTCCAGTATCCAAACAAAACAATCTTAATGGATGTTGTAGTTGCTGATATCCCACCCAAATATGGAATGTTGTTATCAAGATCATGGGGGGCTAAACTCCAAGGTTCCCTACAATTAGACATGTCATATGCCACCATCTCAGTCTTTGGTCAACCCAAGAGGCTATATAGAGAGTCACTTATGAAATACATGGTCAGCAGTGAAGAAAAACCTCAAAACTTTCCCATATATGCTGTCCATTCTGACATAGACTCCTACATTCTCTTCAATGATAATACAGGTCCCACAAATGATGATGAAACCAAGACACTCAAACAAGATCAGCATATAAATGAACAAACTGCTACTCTAGGAATAATGGTTGAGAAATCAATAAACAAAATTTTTCAAGAAGACAAACCAAGAGTAAGCCAAAATCTCAAGTTGTTGATGCCAAGTCCCACAATAGTTGACAATTCTTCCCTTAATCAAGAAGTCCTTTGGTTTCTTGAATTCGATGGGTCAATCAACAAATTAGGGGCAGGAGCAGGGGTTTGGATACATAACAAACAAAACAATCATGCAGAGGGCCGAGCCTATAGATTAAACTTCAGGTGCACCAACAATATGGCAGAATATGAAGCTCTCTTACTAGGCCTCAAGCTAATAAAATCCTTACAAGCCATAAAAGTTTCAATCCTAGGAGACTCAGACCTAATTATCCAACAAGTAAAGGGAAATTTTGTCACTAATGACAAAAGGCTGAGATCTTATAGGTCTGCTACTGCTGAAATACTAAATTCCTTCACTGAATTTCAAATTACCAAAATTCCTAGAACCCATAATCTTCATGCTCATAGTTTGGCTACATTTGCAAGCACTTGTAAACTACCTTTTGAACCCTAGCATTGCTTTACAGCTGAGATAAAACACAGACCTTCTGTCCCAAACAATGTCAAGGATTGGCAAGTGTTTGAGGATGATACACAAATAAAAAATTTCTTGACTTTGCAGCAAGAATTTCCAGGACTAAACATTGATACAGAGGCTGCAAGTGATTCACAAATACTAGGTGAACAACACCAAACAAATATCTCACTCAAAACATCAAATCAAATGCTTCGTCCAACAAACTTTGACCAGGAGAAAATAAAAGAACTTGAACATTTACATTCTGAGGAAATAGCTGATGCTGAAGCTGAAGTTATACAATTGAAAGACAATTTTCTTCCAACAGGCCTAGCTCCATTAGAGGAAATTTTTGACTCAAATGATGTCCCTAGAAAACCAAAATTGCAGCCCCTTAATGCTGCCATTGAAGAGTGCAACATTGGAACTATTGAAAAACCCAAGATAATTAAATTGTCTGCATCTTTACCACCTGATCAGAAGCCTAAATACATTGACCTCTTCAAAGAATTCCAAGATGTCTTTGCATGGAGTTATGATGATTTAAAGTCCTATGACACCTCTGTCATTCAACACACTATCCCTCTCAAGCCCAATCAAAAACCCTTTAAACAGAAATTGAGGAGAATCAATCCTATGCTTCTCCCTTCAATTAAAAAAGAGGTACAAAAAATGTTTAAAGTTGGCATCATAGCACCAATCAGATTCTTAGACTGGATTTCAAATTTGGTCCCTACAAGAAAGAAAACTGGTGAAATAAGGCTTTGTGTTGATCTAAGGAACTTGAATCAAGTATCCCTAAAAGATAATTACCCCTTACCCAATATGGATCACATCTTGCAAAGAGTAGTTGGGGCCTCAAGAATTTCTTTACTTGACGGATTCTCAGGTTTCAACCAGATCCTAGTTCACCCTGATGATCAGGACAAAACAGAATTCACAACCCCATGGGGAACCTTCAAATATGTCAAAATGCCTTTTGGGTTGAAAAATGCAGGAGCTACCTTTCAAAGAGCAATGGATATTGTGTTTGCCAAAGAAATTCATGATTTCATTGTCATCTACTTAGATGACCTCACACCTTTCTCAAAATCTGACCAAGAACATTTGAAACATCTAAGGCAAATATTCATAACTTGTAGGAAATATGGAATTTCTTTAAATCCCAAGAAATCCCTATTTGGTTTGGAAGAAGGCAAGTTATTGGGTCATATTATTTCAAAGGATGGCATTAGGATTGACCCAGACAGAATACAGGCCATCTTGCAAATGCCCCACCCAAGAAACATAAAAGAATTACAAGCATTCTTGGGGAAGATCAACTTCCTAAGGAGATTTATCCCAAATTTGGCAGAATTGAGCAGATTACTAAATAACATGCTAAAAAAGGATTCAAATGTAAAATGGACCGTAGAAGCAAATCAAGCTTTTGAAGGAATAAAATTGGCCCTTACCCAAACTCCAGTCTTAACAAATCCACAATTTGACAAAGAGTTTATCATTTTCTCTTTTGCCTCCCAGCATACTATTGCTGCTGTCTTATTACAGAAAGATGACCAAGGAAATGAGAGACCTATTGCTTTCTTTAGTAGAGCTCTCAGAGATGCACCCCTGAAATATCAGATCATGGAAAAGCAAGCATATGCTTTGGTCAAAGCCATCAAAGACTTTAGGATTTATATCCTATACTCCCATGTTATAGCTTATGTACCAAGTCCCATTGTGAAATACATACTTACTCAAGAGAACTTAGAGGGCAGAAGAGGAAAATGGATTGCCAACATTTTAGAATTTGACATTGAAATAAAACCTACAAAACTGATAAAAGGGCAAGGTTTGGCCAAATTAATGTCTGAAACAAATTTCCAAGCCTTGGACATCAACCAACTGGACAGTGAACCGGAGCTGGCGACTCCAAAGATCAATGTAGCCTTTGAACAATCTCTGTGGTATTCTGATATCTGTTATATATTGCAAAACCTGTGTGCTCCCCAGGGATTGTCCAGAAGTAAATGTAGGTTCCTAAAAATGAAAGCTTCAAGATTTTGTGTCATGGATGGCAATTTGCTTTGGAAAAACCATGAGGGTATATTGTTAAACTGCTTAATTGAGAATGAGACTAACAATGTCATGAAAGAATTTCATGCAGGTGATTGTGGTGGACACGTGTATTGGAAGTCCATTGTGGATAAAATACTGAGGGCTGGTTACTATTGGCCCACTTTGTTCTCTGATGTTAAACATTTCACTACCTCAAGCCATAAGTGTCAAATATTTGAGGGAAAGAGAAAGTTACTGCCACTCCCTTTAAGGCCTATTGCAACAGAGAGACCTTTTCAGCAATGGGGCTTGGATTTCATTGGGGAAATTCATCCCTCATCTTCAGGCCAACATAGATGGATCCTCACAGCCATAGACTACTTCACCAAATGGATTGAGGCCATCCCATGCAGACACACAAATGATTCAACAATCATTCATTTTTTGGAGAATAACATATTGTCTAGATTTGGTTGCCCCAACAAGATAATAACAGACAATGCTGCTACTTTTAGATCCAAGAAGATGGTGAACTTCTGCCAAAAATTTCATATTACTTTAGGCCATTCCACTGCATACTACCCTCAAGGGAATGGCCTAGCTGAATCATCAAATAAAAGCCTTGTAAACATCATAAAGAAGGTGTTGGAAGAAAATAAGAAGAATTGGCATAAGAAGCTTGTGAATGCCTTATGGGCAGATAGACTCACAACCAAGAGATACATTGGGGTCAGCCCATATGAGTTAGTCTATGGATTAGAAGCCAAATTTCCTTCATCACTAGGGGTTCCTGTTATGAAACTACTTCAAGAAAGTCAAGCTGAGCCCAATGACATGAAAAGAAGGATCAATCAAATAATATGTTTGCAGCAAACTAGAGACCAAGTTTATAGCAGAGTACAAGTCCTACAAGAAAATTTAAAGAAAGCTTTTGATAGAAGGACTAAGGCTGAGGATTTCAGCATAGGTGACAAAGTCCTCAAGTGGGATTCAAGAAGGGAAGATAAAGGAAAACATGGAAAATTTGATTCTCTTTGGAGAGGACCATTTATTATCCAAGCAGTGCAAGGAAACAACACTTACTTCCTAAAAAATCTGGATGAAACTGACTTAAATGAATGTCCTATGAATGGCAGGATGTTGAAGCACTATTTTGACTACTTTCCATGTATATAGCAGGGTCTCTCCTCCTGTACATAATCAGTTGTATATATTTTCTTTCGGCATACAAATAGTTCAGTTTGAAAATTTGTTGTAAATAAGCAGAAAAAAGGCTTTATATTCCAGAAGTTCCACAGAGGTGACAGCCTCCAGTTTTGAAGTACAAAGAGAAAGTTTTCAAGTTTTGGTAGAAGAAGTCAAGGGCCAAGGCATTTTGACCTGCTGTTCTTGGTCTTTCAAGAATAAAAACCATCCCCAAGTGGAGCCACTGTTAGCTACCTATACCAATAGGTTTCATTTTTCATGATTGGCAGGGGAAGTGCCAATATGATCTACTTTGGTGATACAAAGATATCATATTCTTGTGGAAGAAATATACTTACATTTGGTTGATGTTGCCCTACTTCTGAATGGGTGATCCAATAGCCTAAGCTGGGTGATGCCATGTTTCAATTTTTGTTGTAGATTAGAGAAAGAAATCTGTCCAAACAGTTCAATCTTGGCAGGTAAAGTAGATAGGTAGAGAATGAAGGTTCCCAACTGCTTAATCTGGGGCCTTGGAAGCAATAAGGTTAGTCTTAGATAGAAAATCAAAAGGAAAAGCCAGAAGAAAAGAAAAGGCACATAAGGGTTTGCAAGTCTAAGTGCACCCTCCTAGAAGTAACAAAAAATGCTAGGCAATAGAATGGGTAGGTAGTTGGGGTTGCAGAAAGCATGGTTTATGGGTAGTTCACTGGCCTAAGCAAAGGTAAAAACATGGTGCCAGTGCAGATTTCCTATTTCAGCAGTCTTACAGCAACTTAATGAAGCATGTCTAACTTCTAGATTACCCCCCATCACATTCATTGCTAACATCCCAGTACCACCTATGTTCAGGAAGGAAGTCAAAGTCTTTTATTGATTCTTGTCTCTTTAAGAGCCACATTTCTTGTGTAAAAAATCTTTTCATTTTGATCTACTTCCTAAACTAAGTTGATTTCATATAAAACTTAGTGTTTTACCCCCTCACCCCCTTCCTCCACTCATATTAACTCCTAAACTTCTTATTATCTAAATCCCCTATGTTCCCCTTTTCCCTTACTATTATAAACACTATGGTGTATAAACCCCAAGCAATGTATAAATATTCCCTCCCCTCTGGCATTATAGCCATATGTCCAAAGTCAGGGATTAAATTGACCTCTGGTCAGTTTAACAACCTAAGCCCTACCCCTCTTTTCCCTTCAGAAACCTTTGAAACCATTTACCCACTTCATTTGCAAAAAGACCTTGTAAAAAACCCACTATTACCCCTAACCCGCATTATTTGCAAAATGCACCAAAAAAACCATTCTTCCGCTTTACCCAAAGTTTGGCGCAATGCGCATTTTCATAAAAAAATACATTGAAAAACCCATATAATTCGCCAAAATCCAAAGTCCCCGCCGGGCACGCATTTCAAAGAAAATATTAAAATATTCTCTCACTGTTGCCGTATTGTCCTGGCGCCTTAGCGATCCGTCGACCGTCGGATCTGGGTTTTTCCATCCAACGGCCCACATTCATATTGGGTCGGCCCCGATGACCGCACTTTACCGCCTGAGAAACTGTCAGAGGGTGACGTCAGGTCTCTGCCACGCGTCACCCCCATATTTTCTCGGGCCGCCCTCTAACAATACCATGACCGTATCTAGAGTGGTCCGAGAAAAACCACTTACTGCTTGTGCTTTACCACCATGCCCACGTCATTACTACGTCACGCCCACGTCAGTTCGACTCGGCGCCCTGTCAGCACCCTCGCCCGCCAGCGCTCTGACATGTCCGCCACCTATGCAATCCCCGTGGACCACTCACAGGCCACCACATCACTCGATGACATCATACTGACATCACCCAACCCTGACCCCACCTGATGATGTCATGCTGACGTCATCCAAAAAAAAGCGCCAATATCCCAAAAAGTCCATATTTTAGCCAAAATTCATGTTTTTTGTCACTTTTGCCAAAAAGACTGTTGCTCAACTCTGCATGAAAACTACGACCATCCGTCGCCAACCTACAGAAATCGACCCGAAGACCGTTGGCGCCTTCAACCCACCTGCATGTGTAACCATTGCCGGCAATTCACTAGGTATTTATCCAAATCATTCCCTCCGCGCTTGGTTGTGTCCATAATTATACGAAACTAAGTTAGAAAGAGTGAGGAAGCTTGTATTTACCAGCAAATCCCTGGTGGCCAGCCTTCATTTTCAATTGTTAAGTCGAAATTCACCTACAGAGCCTCATTTAGCCAAGTTTTCACAAAACCCACAGTCAGTCCGTGCATTCGTGGACTTAAAACCTGAGCTGCACAAATTCACCAGGAAAACAGTGGTTCTAGTCCCTGCATATGCTCAATTAACTCTCTTTGGAGCACTTTAAACTATTCTCACCACAGTTTACCCCATTTTTCCTTGCAATTTTCCTCACTGTTGCAAAAGTAGCCCTCTGTGTTGTTCTGCCCACTGAAACCAGTTCTAGTACAAGTCATAGTACTACTTAACCATGGAAACACCAGTAGCCCTGAATATTCAACCTCTGAATGCCCCACACAGAGAGCTAGAGTGGAATGCCCTGGGTGATAGATATTACCAGATGATAGACTCATTTGCCATGAGTTCCAAATTTAACATTCACCTGCAAAATGAGTTAAAGGCCCAATATCTCAGTGGGGCTGATATTTTAGGAATTTGGGATTCCAATTTGCCCATTTACAATCTCCCTCAAGTCAATGTCCTCCCAGACTTGATAAATCAGTGCCGCTCCAGCTATGATCCATGTCAAAGAGCTGTTCTTAGCCCCTCAGGCTCAGTATTGTTCCATATCACCCCTGAGGCCATAAATGAGATGCTGCACTTTCACACTGCAAAGCCACTGACTCCTCTCTCCATCAATGACTTGCTAAAGAAAGGGGGCAAGATTTCCAGTGCTCAGATCATCAAAATTAATCAGCTGTTTGTTCAACCAGGCTCTGAAGTTGTGAGAACCCCTCCTATAGGATATCAATACCTCAATGAGTTGGGCAAGATGCTTGTGGATTTGATCAGTTACATCCTGGGTTATGGGTCATATGAGGATGTTGATGAAACCATTATGGCCATGCCGTCCATATTCTCCCCTGGGATGCCTCCTGTTGTGCACTATGATTTTGCTACATACATTGCCAATAAGATTCATGAACAATTGATGAATCTAGAAAGGGAAAAGGTGTTTAAATACACTAGGTACATCTATCACTTGTTCTTATTTTATCAACCAGATGCTTTCCCTGTTCCTCTCAAGAAGCTAAATGCCCAGGGAAACCCAAGGTCTGTGGTGTTTTGGTCTTCAGTCTTTCATCATATAGCTTTTTCACCATACACCTACTGTGAATTCATAGACCTTTTAATCCATCCAGCTATTACCTTGTTATTGGGTGTCCCTCCTCCAAGATTGAAAGATGAGATGCAAAGGATACTTCACCTCTCAAAGGCCCACAACATTGGTGATTGGTACTTTTACCAACACCATACAGTAATCAGAATATATGGTTGTGAGTTGAACCCTTATAGGCTGCCAAGATATGTCCCTATGAGAATTTTTGCCTTAGAGTATTTTAGGCAATTTGGAAATGCAGACTTTGTCCATTTCCACAGTAAAAACAAGAAGGTGCAACTAAAAGTAAGGAACCAGCTAGGCCCATTTCTATACAACAAAAGGGAGGAAGGATGGAAGGAAGCAGATTTGATCCTAGAGACCCTCAAATTGCAAACCAGTTTCCAATGGGTACCTTACGACCCTAATCATTTCATTTTCCTCAGGAGGGTAAAATACAAATTGGGTGGCTATGCTCACGTGAGACTGCCTCATATTGAGAAACATGCCAATTTATTAAGCTGGAAAGAGGGCACTCTAGAAGAGCCAATGACTAGAGAGCAAATGCTACAAAGAGAGGCAAAGAATATTGAGAAAGAGGCTGACTTGGAAACTTGTGGGCAGGTTTCCTCTTCCTATCAAAGGAAACTTGGAGTAGCTGCCTCATCCTCTACAGCGCAGCAGCAAGCAGACGGAACTGTTCAACAGAAATCCAGCAAGGATAAAGGGAAGCATATGGAGCAGGAACAGCCACCTCCTATAGCAGAACAACAAGCAGAAAAGCAAGTAGAACATCAAGAAGAAGGGCAAAAAGAGGGGCAGCCAATACAACAAGAACAAACAGTTGAAGCCCCAATATCCACTGAGCAACAGGCTCAAGAGAATGTGCCTCCTAGGCAAGAAAATACAGTGGAGGCCTCAGTGCTACAAACTCCACAGAAAGAAGAAAAGGGAAAGAAGAGGGATAGAGACCAGGAGACTCCCCTCACCACATCCACAAATCAAGGGGATAAAAGGCAGAGAATGAATCCCCTCTCCGAGGAAGAAATTCCTATTGGGAAATCATTGGGCATGGGCCCACCGAGCATGGAGGCATCTGCCAGTTCCTTTTAGCAGGAACAAGAAAGAACCCTTGGAGGAGAAATCAACTCCTAAAGTCATCAAAGGAGAGGGGAGACAGGCATCAAGCAACAATTCATTGACATCAAAAAGATAAATGAGCCACTCAAGCTCCAGATCTACAACCAGTTGCTTAAGATGGCCCCTACCAATCAGCAGAGGCTTATGTCAGCCTACGACATAACAGAGGGGAAAATGACCATGAGTCATTTCATGCCAACCATGTTGCAGCCACAGTCAGCTGCAGACTATATAAGAACCAACCTTGAGGTCCTTGCCAAGGACATCCACCCTATGGACCAAATAGAACTTCACAAGCAAACGAGTGAGATGGTCTATTCAACACTGGCAGATAAAACCTTATTGGAAAATAGGTTGGAAAACAGCCTGAACAATACAACTTCCCAACTTGAGTTGGAGAAGGCATCCTCTCAAGCCAAAGACAACAGGATCAGGTCTTTGGAGGATATAATCATAGAGCTTGGGCATGACCCAAAGGATCCAAAAGCTATACAAACGCTACCGAAAATAAGAGATGCAGACCTTGCAGCTCTCAGAAAGATGATTAAAATCCCAGCAACCCTTCACCCTCAAACAGAAGAGGTTGCCCAGTAAAGACAAGACCAAGATGTAGCAACATTGCTGGTAGGACTGCACAAGCAGCTAGTGCAAACACAAGGGAAGCTGGAAGAGACAGAGGTTGCACTGCAGGAAGCCCTACAGCAGAAAGAAGGAGGTCAAACTTCTTAGCCCCCTCCAGAGATCATAAACCTTGAGGAGCTCCCACATACTACTGCTCCTCCCACATGCCAGACAGCTCAAACAGCTCCATCAACATTAGCACCAGCACCAACCTCAGAGTAGGCTCCGAGCCTTGATATGCAGAAGTTGATGAGCGAAATCAAGATCCTAGAAGCCCAGATGACAGAGCTAAATGAAGCCAAGGAGAATTTAGCTAAGATGAATGAAAAATATGACAAATCCAAGCAGAAGTTAGCTGAAAAAGGAAGAGAAATAAAAGCTCTTAAGGAGAAGATAAAGGAGCTGGAGAAAGAGCTCACCCTTGACAAAGTGGTGGCTGAGGTCAAGACAGTTTTATGGGCCAACATTGGCCAATCAATAACAGACCAGTGGAAGTATATAGAGACAATTCATGAGCAAATGGAGCTCATAGGCAAAGCACACAAGGAAGTCCAAAGAGCAAGGGCATCTCTAAGCAGTATGCCTGAGATAGCCAACAGAATGATTAACGTTCTCAATAACCGCACAGGTCCTCAACTGGCAGCAATAGGAATCCACAATAGAACTGAAACCATCCTGCTGATAAAGAGGGTTCTCACATTGAAAATCTTGGTACAAACATTGGACAGAAGAAGCCAAGACATGCAAACAGAGGTCAACAGATTCATGGATAAGTTTGCAGCATTACAGGGCAGAGGTCTTCCTGGCTTGCTGAACAGCACAGGGAGACTACTACCACATGAGAACTATGCAAAAAGGGTGAACACATTTGCCACCAATCAGATCACTCAGGGATCAAGTACCTCAGAGGTAACAGGGCCAGCATCTGGGCAAAGTCTCTATGACAGAGTAGAGAACTTATTTTTTATTATGAATGAGATCAGACATTTGTTTGAAGTGCCTCCAAAATTCTACAAATACACAGAGGCAGATGAAACCTTAGATGCAATTTTGAGACATCAATTGCCTACACAGGAGTGGTGGACCAGAATGATACAGTTGTTGCTGTAAACAGGAGGCTTTCTTCAAAGTTTTTTCATCAAAAAACATAAATCATCATGTTCAGAAAATGTGATGCATACACTATGACTGGATAAGAGTGGACTGAGCCAACTCAGCAGAAATATTCGGCAACTAAAGAAACACTGACAGCTACAGATAACAGGGCCGAGAAATCTACAGCATGACAAAGCATAAACACACATCATTCAGCATTAATGCAGAACGCTCAACCGACTCAGTGGCCTCCAAAGGTCAAGAAGGTTTCTGACAGAATTAAAGACTATTTATTTTTATTTAGAGCAGCAATAACTTCCTTATCTGCTATTTTGTGAAGTTGGTGAGCATATTCAATTTATCAAGTGACTCAGCAGTTCAGATATTTTGTAAAAACCAACCGTATATATTCCCCCTCGCATAAGCTTGCAGGGGTTGTTGTTTCTTGTAAAAAAGAGAACTCGGATGTAATTTCTGGGAGAATAATACAAACAAAGCTTGGAGTTTACAAAATTTGGGTCTTACTGATGCATGCTGTCTTGGAACCATTGAATGCTACAAGATTCTAGTGATATGGCTTGATATAATAAGTTTTCTCTATCTCTGTTAATGTTTTATTATCTGTTTAAATCATATCTCTTATATGTTGTTCTAAATTTAGGAAGAAAGAAAAAGAATAGCTCAGGACTTGTCCATGGAGACACCCTGATTTCAATCTTTCTTACTATTAATGTTTTCTATAGGCTCAGCTATTTAATTGGAATTCTTAACTGCTCCAATAAATCCTGAATCTTTCACAGTTTCTATTTAGTAATTCATGTATGCTACTAAGTAGAAATTGTTGTTCAATTTGTTATCACACTGTCTGTAATTCCGTATCGCACTGTTTCACTCACTAATCAGAACTTATATCAATGAACAGCCATCTAGCCTTGCAGTAAAAATTTCTCCCTCATAGGCACCAGGACTGTCTCACATTTTTGACCCCATATGCCCAATGGACTAGCTTTTCCAAACAATTCATGCCCTTCTCACAACAACATTTCACTACCAAAATTTCAAACAAAAAACTGAAACTTATAACTAGCCTAAAATCTTCATAAAAAAGAGCTAAAACTTAAAGAGAGAGCCCTCTCTGATTATAGGTGGGCTAGGACGTATAATCCAAAGCTTGGTTAGTGGTTACCCCGGCCGTATTCCCTTGGGAGTCAAAGGGAACAACCTGGGTGTTAACAGGGCGCATGATCAGATCTGGGCATCTGACTATCATTGGTACACTAGTGGACTGCCAATTTGGCCCTAATCAGAGGTTCGCAGGTAATTAACTATGCAAATGCGGGGGTATGCATAACAGAGGAAGGCGCAGTGCGTGGGTACGCACAGCAGAAGAAGGCACAGTGCGTGGGCACGCAGCGCGATAGAAGGTTCAGGTGCGGAGGCACAGTAAAGATACGCGGCACGACAGAAGCCGCAGGTGCGGAGCTACAGTAGAGGTACGCGGCGCGATAAAAGCCGCAGGTGTGGAGCTACAGTATATGTACGCGGCGCGACAGAAGGTGCAGGTGCGTAGATACGCAGTGCATCAGAAGGCTCTCTGCGGGCATACGCAGGGGAGAAGAAGATGAAGTGTGAAGCCACGCAGGCCAGATAAAGAAAAACTGCAGATCTGTCTTAAAAACATTTTGTTGATTATCTTTTATCTATTGGTGTAGAGTTCTGGGTTTATATTTCTGGTACTGTCTTTCTGTTTACAACATTCTGAGAAGTTGGGTGACTCTTGGTTGATTGTATAAGGATTTTGGGTAATTTGCATGTACTTGATGATTATTTGATATTCTTGGATCCAGTTTGAAAATTTATGAAAAGTGGTCCTTCAAAGAAAATAATTAGGGGGTTGTAGCTCCCTTCCAGGAGAGACTGGAAAACGAGAGAGAGTTGTAGCTCTTTGCCGGTTGCAGCCTACGTACTGGTAAAGGACTACACCAGTACAAAACCATTATAAAAGGAGTTTCTAATTTGAAAGAAGATAGAGACGTATTGCAACAGGTGGTTTTCACCCACATTGGGTTTCCAACTTATATCTGGTGTTCTTTGGTGTGACTATCTATTTTTCTTGTTCATGCTCATTATTTTATGGTACTGACATGAAAAAATAATTGAAAGAATAAATAAAGAAGATTTATTAAAAGAACTTGATAATACTAATTCACCCCCCCCCCTCTCAGTATTATTTCCAACACTTCATGCTCATGTTCTCGCCATGTAACAACCATTTTTCTCCGATGAATCTCTAAAAAACAAACAAGAGAAGAGTTAGGGTCCTGATTTGGCAAAATTTCCATGAGAAATCACTGCAAAATGTCTCCCTCCTTGTGCCCATCGCACCCCAGCAGTGTACTGGGTGAGATACATACTAACTGGCCAATGGCCAGGCCAGTATGCATCACACCTTTCGATATAGGAAGGGTGTGATGGAGCTAGGGCGATTTTTTTCCAACCCCAAGGGCTCAGAAAAATAGGGAAACATGCTCAGAATTCAAAAAGGAAGGAATGCAACTGAAGAGCTCAGGTTTAGCTCTTACCTGGTCCAGATGGTTTCGAGAATCGTCCACAGAATCTCCCATTATCAACTAGTGAAAATCAAGGGGAAAAGAACCTCCAGGGCTCCAACAAACCAAGTTCAAATGAAATGGTAAAATGAGAGGTAAAAATCACTTTTAAATTACTATTCACGTAATTCGAGTAAGGTATTAGTGTTTTAACTCATTTTTCAATCATGTGTTTTCATTTCTAATCGATTTGATGAAGCAATTGAGCAAGTAGTATGACCATTGAAAGAACAAAGTGATAATGGTGAATCAAATAATCGATGACCATTATCACGGGTAGTTTTTTTATGTGAAGTTCAATCTCATTAAAAATTAAACCTAAGAAATGAGAAAATGTTTCCCCCAGAGTTTAATCTCATTAAAAAATGAACCAATCTCTGGTAAATAACCATTGTGAATGCATTATCATTAGCTTTTGAGCCTTGGTCGTGTTCTCATCATCACTTCCACTCTATTTTTTGGCCGATCATATGCCTCCATTTGATTGTTTACCCCTTTTGAGGGACATCTGCGACGAGTGATTCTGTTAGCCATCCTTGTGACACTGTTGTGATTGGAAAATTCCAAACCTTACCTGGAATCAGTTGCTACCTAAAATCATCACTCGTTCCACAAAAAACGAGTCTCCTTTAAGCTCTTTTCAACTGACTCGTAAAATATGAAAAGATTGCCGAGCGATTGGCCTCTCCAGCTCGGTAAAGGTATCGGAAGTGCTATCCCTCCTCTATATTTTAATCTTTTTGGACCCGAGGGATTATTACACAAAACGATTGAGCGCTTATCTAGTTTGGCTCATTAAAACTATCGAAAATTCATACCTTTCGTATTATTTTATACTTCTTTTAGACATAAGGGTTTATATGACAAAAAAGGATTATTAGAGTTTCATTTCCGTCCCTTTTCAGACTCTCTAAAATTGAAAAATGATTGAGCTATCATTGTCGTTAAAATCAATAGCGACAAACTTGTCCATATAGACAAGAACGAGTTTCACTGTCGCTAGGCTCGTTAAGACATAGCAACGGGTTCGCCCGAAGGGTGAATTATAGAGCAAGAATATGTTATCCTCCTCAAGCTTGATAAAAATAAAGAGTTACTGGTCAGCAATTTCTGGAGAAAATTGGGAATAAAACTTGAAGAAACTTTATTGGTAGCAAGTTTCTCTTGAACATGACACTTCCACTGCACGTCTGAGTCGGGTTGGGTTATTCTGTTCACCAGGTGATATCACCATTGGTGCATCGTACCATCCATCTTTGGGTTTAATGCTACCATTCCATTTCAGTGTCACTGGTATGTTCAAGAGAAGTCACTTAGAGAATTCACCTATGTCTCATCCATTGCAATACATTTACGCTCCATTGTTTCATGACCGCCACCCTGAACCTTGTGTCAACAGATCGTTTTCACCACCAAAATCATTTGCTCCGCACTGTGTCATATATGTGGGATTCATTAAGGCCCTCCTATGACGAGTCACTTCTTGTCAACATCAACTCATTATCCAAGAAGTCGACCTAGGGACAACCCTTTCAGTGCTTTGAAGCTTGCATGCCTCAATGGCAAGTTTCTCACTTCCGGCAATAGGTTTACAACAATGACCTTCGACCGAAAGATTTTATGTGGTGTTTGATGCCAAGTCCCTTTTTCACACCACGTGAATTGTACTGTCATACCTTGAGGGTCATCACCATTACCGGTGATTCCTCTCGCACCTGTTAACAACTTACATCATTGGCTGGTAATCAGGCGATGTCTTCCCATGTTCGACTCCAGAACATCTTTCACATGGATTGACTTGTACTCCAGACGAAGATTGAACGAGTTTGAAGACCCCGGATCTAGTTTCATCCATCTGGGTTGCGATAGATTTAGAGGAATAAAGACATCAAATGTACATCATTACCAAACAGATGATCATTTGAATCAAAGGATGATGGCTTTGTCTGAATCATCTGTCTGCTACATAGACGGTTGTTTGTCCTATGTACATGAAAATGAATTTATAAAGCTAAGCATGGGAATGCCCAGCTCAGCTAGATCATGTAAATATTATGAATATAATGTATTGTATTGTATCTTATTACAGGTCGCCTTCTAGATCGAAAAACCTCGGATCCTCATGATAAAGCATTTCACCAGACATAAAAAGATTAACGACCTCATGCTTTAGGGGGAAACTGTTATACAAAATTTTGGGCACTGCAACCCCAATCATACATGTCCATAAAACAAGCGCTTCTAAGTCCCTAAAAGTGTTGCTTCACACCCTAAAGGAACAAGGTCAGCTGATTACATCATCTCCTAGAAGTTCTCCATGGAAAACTGCTCAGAACTGGTCAAAACTGGACCATATAGGCTACTTAGTACTAAGGGTGCAATGCATATCACCTGCTCAGTGCAAAAAGTGTGATGCATACTAGAAAGCCCTTCTGTAGGGTGCGATGAGAGAGAGTAGACAAATGGCAGAGAGATTTTGCAAGGTGGATGATCATGGAATCTTCCCTCCTATGACACTTGCCTCACTGAATTCACCCAGGGATGAGTAAGAGATCCTGAATCTCCAAGTGGAACCAAGAACTATCAGAGAGAGGACACTAATAAAAAACCCAGCAGCTGACTCACCCCCCTGCAAACATCTATATATGGATCCTTCATCACAGAGATCCAGGGGCTGGAATCTTGTATTTTGTAAGGAAGTGCTATTGGTTTCTTGGTGAAATATCATAGTGTTGGGTGATCTAAGATTTTCATGAGGTGAAGAAGGGCTTTCATGTTGGGAGGATGATGTTGGGTTAGAACAATAAGTTGTTATCCTCTTTGCTATTTCTTTCTATAATAAAACTATTCGATTTTACCTCCACATCCTTGTATGATTGATGATATATGCATTTGTGTGGTCAATATATATTTGGTCCTATATTGTTTATGATTTTAGATCTCTATTCTTCGATAGTATTATGCTGCTTTGACTCTACAGGTGCTCTTTGAAACTGGGCAAGCGACGAAGGAGCGACAAAGATCTGTCAGAATGACCACCTCCTCCATATCCCGAATTAGTGTTTTTTGTTTTTTGTTTTTTTTTTTTTGTTTTTTTTTTTTTTTTTTTTTTTTTTTTTTTTTTTTTCCAGATATAATCACCAAAAACTCCCAAATACCCTTGATAACCTCAATAACTTCATCCCATAGGATTTCTCTACCTTCAATTCAGGACATATTGCCCTTCATTTTCTCCTTTAGCCTTTTGATTTCATCTTCAGCCCTCAAGAGATCTTCCCTGTATTTCTTGGCATTATCTTTCTCCCTTATCACTTCTTCTTCACTTAAATTCAGTAGTTTGCAAGTTGTTTCCAACTCTCTTTGAGCTTTCTTCACATCATGCTCAACCATTTTAAGCTCTGTTCCCAATTGTAGAACCTGTGCTGCTGGATCATTTGTGTTGGCTGGCATTACTACAGTACAAATATGAGTGTCTACCTATCTTTGTAGCTTGTCCAAAGTTTCTTTAAGTAAAGACACTTCTTCACTCTTCTGCAACACATCTTGTAGGAGCTTTTCTTTTTCATTTTCCACATCAGCTATCCCTACAACTAAGGGATGCTCACCTGTAGGTAGATTCAACTTCTTTTTCAAAGCTCCAATCTATGATTTAGCAGATTGCAACAACTTTTGAACAACAAGTTGGTCATCAAGATTGACCCATATTTTAATGATAATCTTATTTATCTCATCCACCTGAGCATTCAAAGCTTTGGAGTTATCTTTCTACAACTTCAACTGTTGAATCACTTTATTTAGCATTTTTTTTGCCTTGATAGCTGATGTATTTGTCTTATATAGATCATTTACAATCAACTGCCAAGTTTGCATATGCAAATTGACCTTGTCAAGCATTGGAAGCTTGTGATGTCAATAGTTAAATTCATAGTCTTGAAATTGCTAGAAGATCCCACTGATATTTCTGTAGGATGAGAAAAAGCAATTTTGAGTTGACTCTTCTCCAAATCCATGGTAGATAGCAATCTTGTTTGTTCAGGAGTTACCTGAGACTCAGCCTGAGCCTCCATGTTTAACTCCATCTTCTAATTTCTCTCAACTATTTGAGCAAACATACTTTGAATTAAAGGAATGTGATCATGAACAACTTCTCTAGAGGATGGGGAAGCAGGGGCACCTTCTGTCTCTCCTAATTGAATAATCAAACTAGATTGTGCCAAAGACATTGCGTCTTGAATTTTGATCCATTTTGTTGCTTTAGATTCGTCCTAATATAGATTAGTAACTTCCCCTCTAACCCTCTTGACCCCTTTTTCTATAAAGCTAGGGATTTCAATCTCTATCCCCTGAGTGTTTTGCAAGCCTCCATTTGCCAATTTTTCTATTTTAGGTCTACTTTCATGTACAAAGGCAGAATAGCCATTCTCTAATATTCTCTTTCAAATAATTTGGTGAGTGGCATAAGCCCACTCAACCTTCTGTAAAATATACATATCATTCAACAATCTTTCAACTTCCTGGGTAGCCTATCTGGTGTTTACAATGAAGGGTCCCACTGCTTTAGGCAGCTTGAAGAAGAAGCCTTTCTTCATAGGAAAAAAATGAACTTGATCAACATTCAAGCTCTGCCTTATAAATTCAAGGGAAGATAGCCTCATTGGCACAAAATTAGGTAACCTATAAGGCTTGACAGAGGCTCCATAAAGCCAAATCTCTGCATGCTCTTCAAAGATGAACCAATCCCCACATCTCACATCCTTACTCAATTGAAGACACTCTTGAGCTTTAGGAAAGAAAGTTGGGGGTAGGCTTCCATTTAGAATTTTATAAGCCACTGGGAGAAATAAGGAAATAAACTCAAATAAACCACCATCTCCTGGATCACCCCTTATTAGGTCTATCCAGAATACCATTGATTGCTTCTTTTTATTGATATCAACAACATTTAACCCCAAACCAAAGAAATGTTCAGCATTCTGGTACAAAAATTAATAAGTAATGACTAAAGGAAATTTGAAAGAACGAGTGAGAGGCAAAGTCATAAATTGAGTATTGATAGCATCTACCTAGAATGTTGGGATGTCTAGTACTATCTCAGGCTTCATCATTAAGGAGAAAAATCCCAGCACAACTTTATCTATCTGCTTGGAGTCTTCTTTCCCTAGAATCTTTGCAATTACTTGCAACACAGGTCTTATGTCAACTGCAAACATTTCTAAAGAGAAAAGATTTCCATCTAAGAAGAATTGACTAGATTTAAGAGCCAAAGAAGGAAGTGGCATGAGAAAGATCCTAAGGAGACATGCTATCATAATAAGAAATTAGGGATTCTTCAGTAAAGGTGGTGTAAGTTCTTTACATAGGGTAATTCAAATCATGGTGTATTAACTATGAGGTTACTTGAAAAACATTCTCCCGAGACTGATTCATTACAAAACATTTCTTGGGGTACATTATTTAGGCTAGCCATTGAATAAATTCAGGAAATAAATGAGTTCTTGGAACAAAAGTGACTAGAACACCTGACCTAAACATTACCATGAATATAGGAGACCTCTTATGGTTCAGAATGACCTCTTGATATAACGAAAGATCTTTAATTATATAGAGGGTATCGGAAATATCTCGTTCAACATCCGTTAATGGGGTATGAATAACTGATGAGGAGCTTGCTTGTTGCGCCATGGTGATTGTAGGTGATAGATACTGATGATAGTTATTGCCATGGTTGCTAACTCGGATTTGCTGAACTGGCTACAAGAATACTTAATATTGAAACAAGACTAATAAAATGGGGTTTTTTGATCTCTTATATATAAAATAATCAGACGTGGGGAAACAAAAACTGTAATTAATGAAATTAATTAATGGAATGATAGGTGAGGTGACAGGGAACAATGAATGAGGTGGTTGATAATGAATGAGGGTGGCGGATGATGTGGAGGAGATGAGATGGAGTTAAGCGATGAGGGTGGCCCGCTATGGGGTAGGGAGTGTATGGGATATTCATCAGGCTTGAAGCCCCACAATAATCTCAGGCCGTAGATTGAAGTCAATCAGCTTGATTTCATGGTCAACTATGGAGGTTGAGCCTAAGTTAAAACTCGTGCTCGTTGCTCCCCGCAGAGCACTTTATATTCCTACTGATCCCATGCTGACTTTGATTTTATGATATCGCTCGTACTTTAATATGGGTCAGGGCCCACCTTACATCGGCTTTGAATGTCATTATTAATAAATAACTTCTTTTGGACTTTTTCATTTGTTGTAAATAATACAGAGAGGGGGGATAAATTAGTATTTACAAATAAATAACTTTTTCATTTCCATAATCAGATTTATATGTGCTACTTCGGTGAAGGGAACTTTCGTGTTCATGAAATTGTTCTTAAGGTAACCAACATATATCTAATGAACTTATGATTCAGTTAATTCATCATATGTTGACCTTTAATCAATGCATTAGTACTTTATTAAACATTAAACAGTCACAGATTAAACCATCATGCATAAGAGACACACATGAACACCAAGATTTCAGGTGGAAACCTAACATGGGACCAAAACCACCTGTTGATGTCTTCTTTTAATATAAGCTAAACCTATTTACAATATTGTATTGGTGAAAATTCATAATAGTACATAGGTAGCCTGTTGGGTCCCTATAATACTAGTGATTACCCCATTACTATTGTAGTTATACCCCTTACTTATATTGTTGTGCCCCTATTACCCCCATATTGTTATTTATGTGCCCCATAGAATCCCTCTATTGTTATTTTTGTGGCATTATATTATTATTGTTAGGTCAGCTGGATTATATTGTGACTCCTTAGACTCCTATATATAGAAAGGAGGTTTTGTCATTTGAATCATCCAAGAATTGTTCATTTATGTAATGTAAAGGAGGTTTCCCCCTCGAAGAGGCTGAATTCTAAGGCGTTGATCTATCTTTTCTATCTTTTCTTGAGCTGGTTTCATAACATTTGGTATCAGAGCTTTGGATTCTAGGGTTTCGCTGCTCCAAACAGGTCATCGTGGCATTTTCGCTATAACTTTTTTCTGTGACGTTTCAGAAGTCGCAAAAAAACCCATTTGAGAAGAAATCGTGTTGAACCTTGGGTCTAAATTTCAGAGCTTTTTGCGCGATATTTGCGGAGATATGATATGAGGAAGTTGGTCTTTTTGCAGACTCCTGAATTACATTCAAAACAGGTGACCTGGGGAAAATCGTCATAACTTTCTCTCGAGGGATTGGAATGAAATTTCATAAGAAGGTACAAAAAGAGGATGGACTATAGTTTCGTCTGTGTGTGTTTCAGATTCAAAGGTTGAAACAGTGACTCGTGGCACGTCATACAAGTTCGCTCTACTGAACCAGTCTAAAAGCAAGTCACTGTGGGAGATTTTACATAACTCTTCCTTGGAGAATCCAATTTGGCTCAGACGTGTGGCATTGGAAAGAGGACGCAAAAGGCTACTACAAGTAGCAATTTCAGAACTGGATGATCCGAAATTACAGAGATACATCAGATTCATTATCAGGCTTCTATAAAGTGAAAAAAGGTGTGTAGTTTTTCTTTAAATTTTTATGTAAGCTTGGTTTAACGAAATTCAAAGGGCATAGTAAAGCATTATTATCGGTAACTGATGCCCCGAGGAAAGAAAATGCAAACACCTAGTAAGGAACCTGAAATCTCTAGCATGACTCATGAAGAAGAGGAAGAAATGCTACATGATATATCAAAATTACAAGAACAAGTGCAACAAATGTCACGCTCACAAAAGCTAACAGAAGCTAAGATAAGTGGCGTGGAATCTAAGATAAATGGTGTGGAATATAAGATAAAGGGCATGGAAGCTAAGATGGATGATTCGATGGTGGATTTCAAGATATATTTGAACACAGACATGGAAGAATTGAAGAAGTTGCTACAAGAAAGGGTCACTAATGGTGAAAAGGTAGTAAAGGAAACTCATGATGAGAACAAAAGAAATGTTAATCATGATTCCATAGATGCTAATGTTGGATCGAAGAATCACCATATTCCAAAAATCGATATGAGGAAGTTTGATGGCAAGGATCCCGCCACATGGATATTACAGATGGAGCAATTCTTCGATCTCAATAATGTGCAAAACACACAAAAGGTACGTATGGCAACTGTATATTTGGAACCAAATCAGTTTGTATGGTATCAATGGCTTTTCTCTCGTAAAAAATTTATCACTTGGGCAATTTTACGGAAGAATTGATAGCACATTATGAAGATACAAAAAGCAACACTTTTTTTAGCCAATTGATAAGTCTCAAACAAAAGGGTTCAGTAATGGAGCACATTGAGGAGTTCCAAAAATTGAACATAAGGGTAAAAGATATTCCAGAGGAGCATAGGATTGATGTGTTCATAGGGTCTTTAAAGGATAATATCCAACATGATGTTCGCCTTTGGGAACCTGATTCATTAGAGAAGGCATTCAGGTTAGCAAGAAAAATGGAAAGCAAAATTATGGCAACCAGGAAGCATACCACTCACAACTATAAAGACGAAAGTGTTGTTGCCCCTAGTCTTCCACAACCTATAAGGTTGACACCACAACAATTGGAAGAAAAAAGAGCAAAAGGGCTTTGTTACAGTTGTGATAGCAAATACACTAAAGGTCATAAGTGTGCTGAGAAGAAATTATTCTACATAGATTGTGAAGAGGAAGAAGAAAAGGAGCAAGAAAGGTCAAAAGAAGAAGATATACTCCAGGAACAAAGCCTAGATGAAGAACAAATAAATCCGACCATATCTTGTAATGCATTGGTGGGAATTACCACTCCTCAAACCATCAAGATAGAAGGACAAATCAAGAAGAAAAAGGTAATAGTGTTGATTGATTCAGGAAGCACCCACAATTTTATTCATTGTAGGGTAGCAAAAGAATTGAATTGCTTCCTATATCCAGCACCAGAGTGTCAAGTGATGATTGCAAATGGAGGAACAATAAATTGCTCTGGAAAGTGCCATAATATCAAGCTATCCATGGGAGAATATGTATTGACTAGCCCAATGCTTTCCATTCCAATGGGAGGTGCTGATGTTGTACTAGGAGTCCAATGGCTACAATCCTTGGGTACAATAGCTTTTAATTTTCAAGAACTTTTCATCAAATTTTCTACGGAAGGAAAGGAAGTTGAATTAAGGGGTATTGCAGGGAAACCAGGAAAGATAATCAGCTCTAATGGCATGACAAAGCTTCTAAAAAGGAGCAAAGAGGTGTAATTGCACAATTATGTTCGCTAGATGTTTCCACATTGGAATCATCTATTTCTCCAGATCTCCAAAAAGTCTTGGACAATCATTCCAAGGTATTTGAGACTCCCAAAGGTCTCCCACCTATGCGTGATCATGATCATGCTATTCATCTGATTCCAGGAAGTGTTCCTCCAAACATCAGGCCGTACAGATATCCCTATGTCCAAAAAAGTGAAATTGAACGTATGGTTGCAGAAATGCTAGAGGCTGGTATAATTCAACCAAGTCAAAGTTCTTTCTCAGCTCCAGTAGTATTGGTGCACAAGAAGGATGGATCATGGCGCATGTGTCCGGATTATAGGGAGCTCAACAAGCTCACTATTAAAGATAAGTTCCCCATTCCTGTTATTGATGAATTACTGGATGAATTGCATGGATCAATTTACTTCACCAAGTTGGATCTTCGTTCAGGATATCATCAAATCAGAATGAAGATTGAAGACATTCCGAAAACGACATTTAGAACTCATGAGGGTCATTATGAATTTTTGGTCATGCCTTTTGGCCTTACCAATGCACCTTCAACATTTCAAGGTTTGATGAATTCAATTTTCAAACCATTCCTTAGAAAATTTGTGTTAGTATTTTTTGATGATATACTAATCTACAACAAGTCTTGGAAGGATCATGTTGAACATGTTGACAGGGTGCTACAACTATTGGAGGAGAAACAATTATATGCAAAAAGATCCAAATGTTTCTTTGGAGTCCAGGAGGTGGAATATTTGGGTCATATTGTATCTCATGAAGGAGTTAAGGTAGACCCTAGCAAAATTAAAGCCATTAAGGAATGGAAAATCCCCACATCCATAAAGCATCTGCGAGGATTTCTTGGGTTGACAGGGTATTATCGCAAGTTTGTTAAGAATTATGGGAGAATAGCAGCACCTCTAACAACATTATTGAAGAAAGATTCATTTTCATGGACTCCGGAAGCAACAAAGGCCTTTGAACATCTTAAAGAGGCAATGTGCCAAGCACCGGTCTTAGCTACACCGGACTTCACAAAAACCTTTATTGTGGAATGTGATGCTTCAGGAAATGGAATTGGTGTTGTTCTAATGCAAGATGAAAACCCATTGCTTTTGAAAGTCGTCCAATCAAGGGAAAGTTTTTAAGCAAAGCTATTTATGAGAAGGAAATGTTGGCAATACTCCATGCACTTAAGAAATGGCGACCCTACCTAATGGGAAGACACTTCAAGGTAAAAACGGATCATGATAGCCTTAAATACTTTTTAGAACAAAGATTATCCTCTGAAGAGCAACAAAAGTGGGTCACAAAGATGTTGGGTTATGACTTTGAAATCATCTACAAAAAAGGGAAGCAAAATGTGGTGGCAGATGCACTCTCAAGAAAGGATGAGGATGTGGAAGCATTGTTGTGTGCCATTTCTATTATCCAACCAGATTGGATAAACGAAGCAAGGGAGGAATGGAAGAATGATGAAGAAGTGTGGGCACTTATTCGAAAGCTACAACAAGATTCCAGTACTTCTGATACATTTAGCTGGCAAAATGATTCGTTATGGTACAAAGATCGCTTATACCTCTGTAAGAATTCCCAGCTAAAACAAAAGATTCTTATGGAATTGCACACTTCTCCCTTAGGAGGGCACTCAGGATTTTTAAAAACTTACCACAGGGTTAAGAAGGAATTTTTTTGGGATGGCCTTAAATCAGATATTCAAAAGTTTGTGGCGGAATGTTTGGTTTGCCAGCAAAATAAAGTTGAAACAATTAAGACACCGGGTCTATTACAACCTTTATCCATTCCAAGCCAACGTTGGGAGGAGGTTTCAATGGATTTTATCACAGGTTTACCCAAGTCTGAGGGAAAGAGTGTCATCATGGTGGTAGTTGACAGACTTACCAAGTATGCACACTTTTGTGCATTATCACATCCATTTAAAGCCAGTACAGTTTCTACTGCATTTATGGAAACAGTTCAAAAGCTACATGGAAACCCAAAGATTATTGTAAGTGACAGAGATCCCATTTTCACTGGAAATTTTTGGACAGAATTATTTTCTTGTCTTGGTACTCAGTTAGCTCATAGCTCATCTTATCATCCTCAATCTGATGGGCAAACTGAGATAGTAAACAAATGTTTGGAAGGATATCTTCGTTGCTTTGTATCTGATAAACAGACACAATGGGTCAAATGGTTGCCTCTGGCTGAATGGTGGTATAACACTTCCTTCCATACAGCAACAAAAATGACCCCATTTATGGCACTTTATGGGTATCAACCACCATCCATCACATCATATTTAAGAGAAAATTCTAAGGTTCAGGCAGTGGAACATCACATCGAACATCAAAAACAAGTCCTCCAACTCTTAAAGGATAACCTCGTGTTGGCACAAAATAGAATGAAACAACAGGCAGATCAACATCGCAGTGAAAGAAGTTTTGATGTAGGTGATTGGGTATTCCTACGGCTACAACCATATAAGCAAATGTCCCTAAAGCAAGCTAAGAAGGATAATAAATTATCACCAAAGTATTATGGTCCGTACAAGGTGTTGCAAAAGATTGGTACTATGGCATACAAATTGGAGCTTCCTGCAGCTTCTCGATTGCACCCAGTTTTCCATGTTTCATGTTTAAAGAAGGTTATAGGTGACAAGCTCCCAATTCAAACAATATTGCCAGAACTTGACGAGGAAGGAAAAATTATATTGGAACCAGAAGCAGTCACAGAAACAAGAACTCGACAGCTACGAAATCGATCAATTTCAGAGTATCTTATCAAGTGGAAGAACTTATCCACTAAAGATTCCACATGGGAGGATGAGAATTTTATGCAGAAGTATCCAGAACTACTCAAGCGTTGAGGAAAACACTTTTTTGAAGGAGAGGGGCATGTTGGGTCCCTATAATACTAGTGATTACCCCATTACTATTGTAGTTATACCCCTTACTTATATTGTCGTGCCCTTATTACCCCCATATTGTTATTTCTATGCCCCATAGAATCCCTCTATTGTTATTTTTGTGGCTTTATATTATTATTGTTAGGTCGGCTGGATTATATTGTGACTCCTTAGACTCCTATATATAGAAAGGAGGTTTTGTCATTTGAATCATCCAAGAATTGTTCATTTATGTAATGTAAAGGAGGTTGCCCCCTCGAAGAGGCTGAATTCTAAGGCGTTGATCTATCTTTTCTATCGTTTCTTGAGCTAGTTTCAAAACATAGCCACCTGCAAAAGGCTACAACCTTCTCTCGTTCTCCAGCTTCTACTGGAAGAGAGCTATAACCCACTAGCTCTTGTACTAGCCGATCCATTTACTAGTATGTAAGCGCTGACCTACAAAAGCCTTCAACCTTCACTCATCTTCCAACTACTACTGGAAGGGAGATCCAACCCCCTAGTTCTTGTACTAGCTAATCCATTTACTAGTACGTAGGCGCCAACCTACAAAAGGCTCCAACCTTCACTCATTTTCCAGTTGTTATTGGAAGGGAGCTCCAACCCCCTAGTTCTTGTACTGGCTGATATGTTTACCAATATGTAGGCACCGACCTAAAGAAGGCTATGACCTTCCCTCTTCCTCCAGGGACCACGTTTCATAAATTTTCAGGCTAGATACTACTGGAACACAATACCACAATCTGAAGGCCACATCAACAACATTGAGATCAAAATCATAACTGCAATACAACCATCAAATACATATCCATCAACTAATCACTAAAACTCAATCATCAATCTCTGGTATAACTAAAACCCAATCATTAATCTCAAATCAGTTAATCACTAAAACCTCTGACATAAAACAATCACTGAACCTCTTACACAACTAAATCAGCCATTCATTCAAACTTAATCAAATTCAACCAATCAATTGGAACAGAGAGATCACTGTAACTAGTACATAGATCTAAACCCATAACACTGCATGATAATTTAGAACCAGTTGTAACCTTAAAAACCATGCATTAGAATGTATACACTACTTAGCTAAACCCAGACTCCGTGTATACGCTACTTCCATTAATAAAACTTGTGTACAAATTCAAAACTACTGGAATTAAAGACTTTTGAATCAATTATATACCAGCCAACATGTATACGGATCTTCACCAAAACAAACCAACATATAGATCTGCAAATTCCCGAATTCAGACATACCCAGATCATCACAAATAAAGGATAAAACATGTGTTAGCAATCAGATCTATCCCATCCATTATCAAATCACATAATGATAATTCATTATGATCTTGATCCATCATTAGATCTCATCCATCATACAATGCTCAGGTGCATATTTAGTCTAGATCGAGAAAAGCATCAGAAACCCATATTTTCTTTTGATATATCACTTCATAAGATATTCATAACTTGTGCACATAGCCCTTTGATCTTCTCCTCATTATATAGTTTTAGCCTTTCTCAATGCCTCGGATCAAAAAAACACTTAGAGCCTGTGGTATTCTTAGACGTGATCAAATAACCACTACTCCACTCAATAATGTGGGCTAATACCATGGTATTGACCCTTGGTATTCTTTAACCTTAATTTCCTTCATTTCTCATCCCATACGCACTTTTCCTTCTATGAAAGTGCATGCATATTTATACGCTCTTTTTGTATAGTTAAACCGCGTGTACACACTCATTTTGCACAGTGAACCCATGTATACAACTTAATATACTTGAAAATGTCCTTTTTCTTAAACTTCTTGATTCTGATATGTAGTCTTTTGTTCCTTCATCCTATTCTTCTATACCATGACTTTGTTACCTCTGTATAGAACTATTATAATGAGATTTTCCATTGTACATTAATTCTAAACTAATTCCTTTGAACTACCCTACATTTTTTCATATCTGTAAACACAACTACCATGCATTCTGGCACTTTTGATATCTCTCCTGTAGATTCATCTAGTTACATACATTCATCTAGTTACCATATACAAGTGAGTTGTTCTACTACAAGTGGGTTGCTATCAAGTACAACAATCTTTTATCTCCATTGTTGTCATTACCTCTTCCTTTGTTGTTTGTAGAAAAATGTATTCCTCGACCTCTGCCTCCTCTATATTTTTGTCCTCTTTGTCTTCCTCTACCATGAGTAATCAAGATTTCCTCATGGGAGGAATTCTCACATTCATGACTTTTGTCTTTGGAAACATTTCCTTTTGTTTGAAAAGCTTGCTCCAAAGAGTTTTTAGAAGGTGTATTCATTATTTTCTCATGATATTGAAGATACCACATTATATAATTCACATATAGTTGAGTAAGATCCTTAGACTCCTCAATAGCAAAAACAAGCCCATCAAATTTCGCAGGAAAATTTCTTAAAATCTTATGAACAATCTTTTGATATTTTAAATCTTCTCCATAAGACCTAATTTTATTTACTATTTCCATAACTCGAGTGAAAAAATATTGAATAAACTCAGGGATTTTCATGCACAAAATTTAAAATTCTCTTCTGAAGGACCACATGTTGGCTCCCCGTTAATGGCAGTGTAGAAGGCCAAAGCTCCTCATGTGTTTCGTGGGATGTGCTTAAATCTAGTGATGTGTATATTTACTAAGACTTGCAGGTTTTGGTATAATGGCAATCGTGACTCCAACAAGTGGTATTAGAGTTGAAGGTCTATTTGGCTGATAAACTCATAGGAGATAAGGGTTCCTGCTTTGAGTGGGAGCAAGGGTGGAAGATGCTAGGTTTAGGGTCGAAACATTCAATGGCCAAAACTACCAATTGTGTAAGATGCAGATGGAAGATTATCTATATCACAGAGATCTGTACCTACCATTGAGTGGAAAGACAAAGAAGCCGACAAGTAGGAAAGACACAGAATGGGATATTCTTGACAGAAAGGCACTTGGAACAATACGGCTGTGCCTAGTGGCGTCGGTAGCATTTAGTATTTCAAGGGAAACAACAAAAATGGGTTTAATGTCAGCATTGGCCAAACTATATGAAAAACCATCGTCCTCAAATAAGGTATTTCTTATGAAGCATTTATTTAATATGAAGATGTCAGAAGGTAGATCTATTGCAGGCCATTTAAATTATTTTAATACAATTAAAAGTCAGTTAAGTTCTGTAGGGGTAAATTTTGATGATGAAATTAGGACTCTATTATTTCTGTGCTCATTGCCAGAAAGTTGGAATGGTTTAGTTACGCCCATTAGTAACTCTATCTCTGGATATAATAATTTAAAGTTTTATGATGTTGTCATTGCAATCCTTAGTGAGGAAATGCGAGGGAAAATATTCGGTGAGACATCAGGTAATGCTTTGACTACAGAGACTAGGGGAAGAAAAATGGAAAGAGGAAAGAGCACTCGATATCACAGTAAGTCAAGAAAAGGAAGATCCATGTTTATATTAGGGATAGTGTGCTAGAAATGCGGGAAGAAAGGACACCTGAAGAAAGACTGCAAGTCTCAGAAGGGAAAAGAAGGAGACACACAGCAAGAAAACAATCATGAAGCGGATGTAACAGGTGATGTGTTGCAAGATGCTTTGATTCTTTCATTAGAAAATATTATTGATGCCTGGGTGGTAGATTCAGGGGCCTCATTCCATGCCACATCTGATAGGAAACATTTTCATGATTATGTTCAAGGAGATTTTGGACAGGTTTGATTGGGTGATGATAAACCCTGTAAAGTTGTTGGAATGGGTACAGTTTTCATAAAACAGCAAAATGGAAATCATTGGATATTGAAGGAGGTAAGGCACGTTCCAAATCTAAAGAAAAATATGATTTCAACAAGGTAGTTGTGAGGTGAAGGTTGCATAACTACTTTCACAGATAAAACCTGGAAGGTCACTAAAGGATTCCTGGTAATAGAGAAAGGAGGAAAGGTTGGTACATTGTATTAATGCAATGGTATTTCAAATTCCATTAATTCTTTAACCTCTACAGGAGAAGATACGACATTGTGGCATCATAGGCTCGGGAAGATGAGTGAGAAGGGGATGCAGATTCTTCACTCAAGAAATTTTTTGCGAGGTTTGAAGCATGTTGATTTAAAATTCTGTGAGAATTGTGTTTATGGAAGACAGAAGAGAGTCAGATTCCTTAGAGTTGGGAAAGAAAAGAAGAGCGAAAAATTAGAGCTTGTGCATACAGATGTATGGGGACCTACTCAGGTATCATCTCTTGGTGACTCTCTTTATTATGTTACTTTATTGATGATGCAACAAGAAAAACCTAGATTTATTGTATTCGAAATAAATCTGATGTATTTGATACTTTCAAGAAATGGAAAGCTTTGGTTGAAAATGAGACAGGGAAAGGGTTGAAGTGTCTCAGATCAGACAATGGAGGTGAATATTGCAGCAAAGAGTTTGATAGGTACTATTCTGAGAATGGAATTTGTAGAGAGAAGACAGTTCCAGGAACACCACAAGAAAATGGTGTGCCAGAAAGGATGAACAAGACAATCATGGAACGTGCAAGGTGCATGAGATTGCATGCAGGATTGCCTTTACAATTTTGGGCAGATGTTGTAGATATTGTTGTTTATCTAATAAACATAGGGCCTTCAAGTTCCTTGGATGGTGGTATTCCAGAGGAGTCATGGAGAGGTAAAAAGGTAAACTACTAATTTTTAAAGAATTTTGGTTGTGAAGCCTTTGTCCACATTAAAAAAGAAAATAGAACAAAGCTTGAGGAAAAATCAAAGAAATGTATATTTATTGGTTATGGTGTTAATGATTTTGGTTATCTCTTATATGATTATGAAAATCACAAAATCATTAGGAGCAAAGATGTAATATTCAATGAAAGGGTCTTGTATAAGAATCAATTGCAGGAAAAGAAACAGGAAAAATAAAATAGAGAATACACAGTGCTTGACAATATCACAGGAAAAGTGATGGTGCCTAAAAATAATAATGATCAATAGCCAGAACAATAATCACAACAACGACAAGCACTTCAAACACCTAAAAGTGGTGTTAGAAGATCTACCAGGATAAGTAGACCCCCTGAAGAATACTCTCCTTCATTATGTTATGTATTGTTGACTGATTTTGGTGAACCAGAATGTTATGAAGAAGCAATGTAGGTAGAAACCAGGAAGAAGTGGGAGCAAGCCATGAAAGAAGAGATGGACTCCTTAGAAAATAACCAGGCTTGGGACTTAGTTAGGTTGCTTGTAGGTAAAACAACATTGCAAAATAAATGGGTTTACAAGTTGAAGGAAGAAGATGGAGGTAGAAAAAGGTATAAAGCTAGACTTGTGGTGAAAGGGTTTGCACAGAAAAAGGGTAAGAATTTGATGAGATATTTTCCCCTGTTGTGAAAATGACTTCAATTAGAACTATTCTAATTCTAGTAGCTATTGAAGATTTACATCTTGAGTAGTTACATGTAAAGACAACCTTTCTCCATGGGGATTTTGAGGAAGAGATATATATGCAACAGCCACAAGGATATGAGGTAAAAGGGAAGGAGAAACTAGTGTGCAGGTTGAAGAAGAGCTTGTATGGCTTAAAACAGGCTCGAAGGTAGTGGTATCTAAAATTTGACAGGTTTATGTCTGAACAAGGTTATACTAGGTGTCACTCTGATCATTGTGTTTATCTCAAAAGGAAAAATGATGGCAGCTATATTATATTGTTATTATATGTAGATGACATGCTTGTTGTAGGTTCTAACATGCAGGAGATAAATGTGCTCAAAAGAAAATTGGAAAACTCATTTGCAATGAAGGATTTGGGTGTTGCAAAACAGATCCTTAGTATGAGAATAAATAGAGACAGGAAGAATCGCAAATTAACATTATCTCAAAGTGAGTACATATAAAAGGTGTTGAAAAGGTTTAATATGTAGAATGCAAAACCAGTTAGTACACCTTTGGCTAGCCATTTCAAATTAAGTAATGAGGCATGTTCCAAAACTCAGGAAGAAATGGCTCATATGTCTAAAGTTCCATATGCATCAGCAATTGGAAGCTTAATGTATGTAATGGTTTGCACAAGGCCTGATATTGCACATGCAGTGGTATCAGAGCTAGAGGTCTCGAGTTTGAATCACACTAGGCTAACGTTGGGGGCGAGATTGTTGGCTCCCCATTAATGGCAGTGTATATAGTCATGATTGACATGTCAGTTAGTTATAGCAAAGCTGAACGCTAGGTTTTTAAATGACGAAGAGGTAAATATCTCAAGCCTCTAAAAACTTGGATTAAAATTCTATTATGTGAAAAATGGGTTATACCATTAAATTGATGTTTAGACAAGACTTGACGGGAGCTACGCAAGGTGGGAAACCATTAAGAAGAGATCTAGACTCAAGTGTAGCGTACAATCTTTTGTTGGAAGCATCTGATAGCGATGAAGAAAGTAATAGTCTAGAGACACTGTTAGGTTCCTATACTAATATGAATCATAATTTTGAATGTATGAGATTAAACTTGTAATATGTACATACCTTTTCATTTTTCAAATGTTTTCCATATTCAAAATGTTAGTTCCAGTCTTCGCAACCTATCACCAGGGATCAAAATGGGCTCTTACTATGTCTAGTTTTCAGAGATGTTTTGCACATGACATTCAGTGCAAATCATACACTAAGTATTTCCATTAGAAGAAGCTCGGAAAAATATTTCCAATAGTATATCATGCTCCCGTAACAGGTTTCTAGATCAGAAGATATGAGTGAAATGAATGAGTGAGTGATTCTTGGTTATGCATGTTTTGAGGTCAGTTGCTGCACACAATGAGAAGTTTAGCACAAGATTAGTTTATGAAATAGTGGTAAGGAATTTTTCAAAATTGAACGAGGTTTTGTCCATCACGTACCAAATAACAAAAACCTCCTTCATTTTATGCACAGGTGCTACTATGTGGGATATATGCAATGATATTTGGAGCCTACATTAGAACAAAGAAAATTTTTCATATCTTTTACTATTTTAGTCATTTTAGTGCGGTGCCATTCTAAAACAGATGGAAAGTAATTTTGGAAAACCCAAGGATTTTTTTGTTAACCATGAGCCATATAAAAAAAACCACTTCCTTATATTCACAGGTATCGTTAATTTGAGTATGTGACTAGATCTTTACAGCTCATTTTGACAGATTTAAGTTTTTAATGATTTTCTGTTTTAGAGATGATTTTTTGGCACAGATTCTGAGCAACGGGAAATGAATTTCCAGAATTTGAAAGAGGTTTTTCTCCAGCATGACCTTATCTACAAAAACCTCTTTCCGTTTTGTAATATGTGCTATGGTTTATGAGATACGAGTTCATCTTCAACACTTATTTTCAGAAATTCAGTCCAATTTTAATGTAACTAATTCTATTTTGAAGAAGATGGTTGAGCTCAATTACCTTAATATAGGGATGAGATAAATGTATAAATTTTATGAATTTCATAGTGTAGAGGTTCAATTTTTGTAGTAGATAGGTTGTCTTGGCTTTGTGTAAGTTTTTTTCCTGCATATCTTTTTAATAAAGCAGTCTTTTGCCCTTTGGATCTACGATTCATCACGGTGTTGATGTTTAGTATGTTTTTCCTATAACTCATTTACAAATTATGTTTTTTCTACCTTGTTACAACATTATCTAAATGATATGTTAGGAATTCATCCGTAATAATGCTCCTTTCATGATGATTTTGTTGTTAGTTGTAATGGTTGTCTTAGCAGAATTCATCCTTGGCTAGATGCTTTGTTGAGCAACCTCGTGATTCTATTTCATCTAAAGTTGTTGTTGTAGATTCATCCTTTGTCTGATGCCTACAAGGAAGTGGGCTTTCTCCCCTATACTTCTCACATTTACAATCTTCACTTGGCTGAACATGGCACTTAATTTTCCCCAGGTTTGTCGGCAGAAACTGACATCGATTCCATAGTCCAAATCATCCTTTCTCTTGTTGTTTCAACCCAAAATAAATCCAATAAAATCCTCTAAGCTACTATACCTAGCCTAAAATACATATATGATTCATTCATCTTGACTAAAATTCACAAGGAGATTGCCCTCTCCCGACCTGGGGCTAGCTACCATGTTAAGCTTGGTTTGTGGTTGTCCTAGGATTGTCTCCCTTCAGCCTGAGGTCAATCTAGACTCTAACACAAAAAATAAGAAAATGTAGATAGGGTATGCCTTAAAAGAATAATCAAAGTACAAAAAGAACAAAAAAGTCAAAAAATATGAGAAATATGAACCCCAAGAAAAGAAAAATACCGTGAAAGTGAGCAAGCCAAAATGCCACTACTATTCACCTTTTGTGCATAATAAATGATTGTGTGTAGTTTGTAATATTTGCCACAATCCATAATAGTCAAAATGTTTAAACTTGGCTATTTCATGTTTCAATTTCATGTCTATAGATAGAGAATAAAAATCTGGCCAAAGTGTTTAATCTTGGTAGATAATTAGATAGGTAGAGTAAATAAAAGGAGCTGAACTGTTTAATCTGAGCCCTTGGATGTAATAAGGTTAGATTTAGTTCATTTACTATTGTAAAGAGAAAGAAAAATGTTTGATAACAGTTTTCTAGCTCAAATGCACCCTAGTAAAGAGAAGTAAAAATGGTAGGATGAGTAGATGGGTAAGTAGAAGAAAGGTTGTAGAAGTATGATGATTGATTAGACAAAAGCACATTTATCATCTTTCAACATGTATTTCAAATGTGAATGGGCAATCATGCATGCAGATGGATATGAAAGTCAATTAATTAACCTCCCTCATTCATTTCACCTTTATTTAACTAATTTCCCATAATAAAGTTCAAAGTACCTAGAAAACCCTAAGTCAATGAGGATCAGAGCATTTCTTTGAATTTTGGAGGGAACGGACCCTCAGCTCAATGACTTATAGGCAACAAGTACTAAAACCCCCTCATAAACATTCATTCCCCTCTACAGATCATTCATTTTCCCTAATCATACTCTTTTCCTAAGGTTAAATTACTTTTACCTAGGAAAAGTCTTTACTCCCCCACATAAATCATATTCATATCAAAAACCCACAAAAGCACTATATCCTATGTTTTTGTGTTATTACTGAAAAAGCATTAAAACATGAAATATCATATACTTAGGTATTGTGCCCCCTTCCACTCACTTTACTAATTACTAATTTTTTTATTAAATCACAAACAAAAACCTATTGCCCATATATACTTAACTCCTACAATATTAATTAACTCTGCCCTAGCTTAATTATATAAACTATGATTTTCTACACAAATCCACTAACTAATCGATCTACGATTAAGTTAGTCAAAAAACCCAATTAAACCCTCTACTAATGACCTTGATGCCTTAACCCTGCCTTAACCACTCATTAGCTACAAACTGTCGTGCTTAATTACCCTGATGACCCCGATGCCCCCCTAGTACCCTCCGGACAACTATACTACCCGATCACCATTGGATCACTCCCTACACATCTGATGGCCCTTATCCATTTTGGGTGGGCCCCGACGTCTAAACATTACTTGCCCGAAAAGATTCATTTTCCTTTGGGCCCTTGAGGCTACGTGTTTCTCAATGAATGGAATCAAACTATAGAACGCCCAAAAGCGGTGTGATGGAAACCACTTACCATCGACCCGCTACACGCCAAAAAGCCATTATTCACCCTGCTACATGAAAAATGACCATTTTTCACTCGTACCCACCAAAATTGACTTTTGCACATGATCTGAAAATCACCCTATGAGTGATCTTAGTTAAAGAATTATTAAAAGAAGGCATTACAGACTCATGTGCTGGTGTGTGCATATGTTATTTAGGCAACGGATCGATTAGATTGCAAGTACAGAGACACTTGAGATGGAAAACACCAAAGAAATACAGTAAGCGAATATAAGAACAGAAGCATTTAATAAGGAGTTCAACCTATCCTCTAAGGCTACATCTCCGGTCCAACTCTCAGTGGTGGCCTTCTTTTATTATGTCTTAAAGTAGAGAATTACAATTAAGGAGCTCAATATGAGTCTCCTGAAGCAGAATTTGCTTGGCAGGGTGGTCCTTGGATGCCCCAAGCCAGTAGAGTGCACAGATTCCTTACCAACTCTCTGACCTCTTTGGTCTTTAATGGAAGGAGCCCAGTATGGTTCTCAGTCTTGACAGATCCTCTCAGGGATGGCTTGAATCTCTCAAGATATTTGGTGCTCAACAATGCCTTTGGTTAGCTCAGCACTCTAGTCTTCTTTCTGCTTTCTTTTTTCCTCACTATCTTTTCTTCGTTTTCACTGCCTTTTTTCCTTTCCTCTCTTTCTTCGTCTTCTGCCTTTTGGTGTTTGGTGTCTTCTGATTTGTCTGTGCATGGCTTTAAAGCCATTTTTTCTCATGGCTGTTTGATTCCCCTTCCACTTCCATCGGTTCGCCTGCTACAACTTCGCTTGGAGTTCCTTGTCTCAGCTTCATCATCAGGCTCACAGGGAGTGGCCACTTGTCCTCCTACAAACTGCGCGAGCTTGCTTCGTCAGTTCGGTTTTTCATTTACGTCATGGAATGAGTCATCTGCCACCTTGGCAGTCAAATCGGATGTCAAATTCTTATAGATCGCATCTTAATCCCCTGTCGATTCCGGCCTTCCCATCGAGTGCGATCTCACTCGTCAGATCTGGATCCCCAAGATCTGACGCCATTCGCTCATTTCGTACGGTTGACTTGCTCAACCATTAGCACGTGATGAGCAGCGATTTTCTCTCTCCTCTGCTTGCCACGCATCTGACGCTATGTGCAATTACTCCATTTTCTCCAAATTTGCTTATCGCCCAAGGGTGCCCTCGATAAATACCGCTAGTTTTTGGAGTGTGGGTCCTGGCTTTACCTTTAACCTTTTCCCCATGGTTTTCCTAGCTATCATGTAATCGATTGCTTGGGGCCTCTCCTTCTCGAGGGGTTTTGCTAAGCGCTAATTGTGCATCAAAAACTGCCTCCTTTTCCCGATCCAGGCTTCCCATGGGCTAGTTTCACCTCCTGCGCAGTCTCCATGGACCTCGGTTAGCGCACTTTGATCGAGGTCCTTGTCATTCCATGCTGGCTACTAACTGCCACTGTTTAGAGGTATTTCTGATCACTGCTCTTAATTCTTTGAAGCCTGTCTCGACCCGATACAGTCATGGTTCTTTGATAACTCTTCTTGGATCCAATTCAAGTCATGACCTTCCCACTGAAAAAGCTATTGGACCACCAAAATTTTGCTTTCAAGCATCGAGTAAGTGAGGGTACTGTTTTCTCACTTGTCCAATCTCAATCCATTTTGCACTGCTTGGATTTGAACCCTTGAGCCCTACTCTGAGGTACTCAACATATCCTCTGCGTGTTTTCCTCACCAACTTGTCCAACACTGTGTCTTCCTGCAATTCATTAAGATATTCAGGTAGTAGGTCCTTAATAGAAGGCAACTGACTCTGCTGTTCAGGATCCTAAATGATTGAAGGTTCAAACAATCTCAAGCAATCTACATTTACAACTGAGTAGATGTGCATGCAAGCTGGTAGATCAAGATGAAAAGCATTTTCACCAAAATTCTCAAGTATCTTGAAGGGTCCATACCTAATAGGCTTTAGCTTCTTACCTTCACCTTGCATCATGTCCTTGCTGATATACAGCCAGACCTAGTCACCAACTTGGAAACTATGCTCCACTCGATGCTTATCATGCCTGGCCTTGTATTTGGCTTGGCTCTTTTCCAGTTCTTCCGATACTGCCTCGTGGATCTCCTAGATTTGTTCAATGAACCTAGTTTCCCTGTCCACATCACTATGTCCCTCAACTGTGGTATCTTTACCAAAGACAAAATGTAAAGGAGACATTGGGGTGAAACCAAAACAGGTCTCAAGAGGCGATCTCTGTGTAGAAGAATGTTTGGCTCTGTTGTAAGCATGCTGAACATAACACAAATGTTCATCCCAAAGCTTAGGATGTTTGCTGCAATATCCTTTGAGTAACTGTATCACTGTCTTGTTCACTACTTTTTTCTGGCCATCAGTTTGTGGATGAAAGGCTGTGCTTTTCTTTAGTTTTGTGTCGATCGGTTCCCACAGACTTGACCAAAACTTCCTCAAAAATCGGGTGTCTCGATCAGATACAATGGAAGTGGGTAATCCAAAATGAACCCATACATGTTCAAAGAACAGTTTTGTAGTTTGTTCAGCTGTAATTTGTTTATTACAAGGTATCAAAATATACATTTTGCTGAATCTATCGACAACAACATATATATAATCATGACCTTTTCTAGATTTAGGTAGTCCTCCAACAAAATCCATGGAAACACTTTCCCAAGGGTGAGAAGGTATTGGTAATGGAGTGTATAAGCCTAGTTTTCTGTAACTTGTTGGGCTTGCTTTTAGCACACATAGTACACCCTCTTACATATCTAGAAACTGTCTCATTCATTTTTTACGAATAACACAATCTTTGCAGTTCTGCAACTATTTTTCTTACCCCAAAGTGACTAATATCAGGGAAGAGTGTGCTTCTCTAATTATCTTTACTCTCTCAGTTTGTGGAATGCATAGTTTCCCACAATGGTATAAGATTTAGTCCCTCACATGATAATCCAATTCTTCTACTCTTTTGCCTTGACTCAAAGTTTCATATACATCTTTAAAGCCTATTTATTTAGAATAGTGTTCAATGTAGCTTTCATGTAACACAGAATTATGCTTAAGTATAGTAGATGCATTTGTAATGGGTCTAGATAGCATGTCTGCAACTTTGTTATGTATGCATTTTTTATATCTGATGATTAGATGAAACTATTGTAGAAATCCCATCCATATGTAGTGTCTCGATTGCTGCAACTTAGTTTGGGAGTGTAGATATTGAAGTGGTTGATGGTCAGTATGTATTACTGTCTCTTTGCCCATTAAGTAATGTTTCCACCTTTTCACACTCTGAACTAATGCATACAATTCTTTATCATATGTAGGATAGTTAACTACTGTAGGATTAAAAGTCTCAGAATGATAACATATGGGTTTACCGTGTTGTGTCAACACTGCTCCCATGGAATAATCACTGACATCTGTTTCGATCTCAAATGGTCTTTGCAGGCAGTGCTAGTACAGGAGTTGTACTAATATTTTCTTTCAAGGTGTCAAAGGATTTTTGATGTTTTCCTCCCCACTAAAACACCTTGTTCAATCATGTTAAAGCATGTAAGGGAGCTGCAATGGAGGAAAAATTAGGAATGAACTTCCTCCAATACTGTGCTACTCCTAAGAAGCTTCTAACTTCTGTAGCATATTTTGGTTTAGGCCAGTTTACAATGATTGCCACTTTAGATGGATCTACTTTCAGTTCACCACCCCCTACTATATGACCGAAATAATTCAAAAGAGTTTTTCCAAATTCACATTTGGAGAGTTTAACATGAAGTATTTCTCTTTTCAAAACATCTAATGTCTTCTTAACACGTTTTATGTGTTCTTCCCATGTTTTACTAAAAATCAGAATGTCATCTAGATACACAATAACAAAATCATCAAGAAAAGATTTGAGTACATCATTCATTAATCTCATGAAAGTAGCATGAGCATTAGTTAAGCCAAAGGGCATAATCAGCCACTCATACAATCCCTACTTTGTTTTGAAAGAAGTCTTCCATGCATCTTGTTCTGCAACTCTGACCTGATGGTATCCACTATGCAAGTCTAGCTTGGTGAAATAAATAGCTTCCTTCAATTGATCTAAAATATCATCTATGTGAGGAAGGGGATACCAATTTTTTATTATTATCTTATTCAGTGCTCGGTAGTCAATGCCCATTCTCCACGAGCCATCTTTCTTTCTCACCAAAATGATTGGTGGCCCACATGGTGATGTGCTAGGCCTGATGAACCCCTTCTCGAGCAACTCCTACACCTGCTTCTTGATTTCAACATTCTCTAAAGCAGACAACCTGTACATTCCAGTGTTAGGGAAAGGAGCATCTTGCTGCAAAATAATATCATGTAATATTCCTTCTTGGGTGGAAAACCTTTATGTTCTTGAAACAAGACATCATACTCTGACACAACCTTTTCTATATCAGCTTGTTGTTTAGCATTACAACCCTTGAATACATTGGTTTTTATCAGGTTTTTTTTCCTTTACAACCATTAGTAATAATTTTTTGCATGAATTTATCATTCTTTTCATCTGCCCTGAGTTTATGAGAGTATAATTATTCATGAGCTTATGAGCTCTTACAAAGCATTTGATTCCATCTTTAACAAGTAGATACTTTTTCTCAACTCTATATAAAATAGCTTTTCTATCATACAAGTAAGGACTTCCTAAAACAATTCCACTTATATCCAAAGGAATTATGTCTAACTCAACCTCATCTACAAATGTTGACCCAAAAGAAAACTTGAGTTTTCACTGTCTAGTCACTTGTAGTTGTGCTTTATCATTCAACCATCCTAATGGGTATGGTTTCTTGTGAGGTGTAGTTGCTAATCCCAATTTCTTTACAATTGCTTCAGAAATTAAATTTACTTGTCAGCCATTATCAATGAAGGTATCAATCTTTCGATATTTGGAAACAACTATGTTGGTCACTTTAATTGCTTATTAATTCAAACAACCAAGTGCTACATAAATTGTCAAACCAGGGAAGTTTGTTTATTTCAAAGGCAACTACATACTATATGTACTCAATCTTAAAAGCAATAAAAGTTGTAGTAAAAACTAGTCACACCTTGCTTAAGCAAACTGAAGCTCCACTCTGAGTTACAACAAAAACAATCTATTGTAGACAACGAACAAAGAATGCTTAATTTCATTAAAGGAGTAATCTAATGAAAAAGAATCAATCTGCAAAGAAAGGCACTAGCTATGCTATAACAGAGAAGAAGACCCGATTCCCAAAGAGGGAATCTTCAACACCTGTTTCTGATTACCACGCTGCCAACTCACTCTGAAAACTCAATTGCCAACGAAACACTCATGAATGAATTGTGGATAAACTAAATAATGCAGCAATCAATTGGAAAGAAAACAAAGTTTCAGCAATAATGTGAAAACAATATTCATTAAACAGTATTGTTAACAAGGCATGGATAAAAGACACACTTAAAACATTGCAGAAATATAATGGGTGAATCTTGTGATGAAGGTGGGCCCTGTCCTTCTCACAAGACTCCCCAGGAGACAAGAACTAGAAAGAAATATTCAAAACAAGATTTCATTCATCCATCAATATGTCATGTTACAGAAGATTCCAATTCTGTTCCTTCCACTAAACGTTCTCTCGCAGTCTATTCATCCCCTCTAATGTAGATGTCTCCTCTTTTTAAAGAGGAGACATATATTACAACAGATTACATTGTAAGTCCTATTTTAACCCTTTATACAAAAATAAGAAATCAGTTTTCCCATCAACAAAATGTTGTTACGATAATGTTGTCTTTAGATCATGGTCGTTACATCCAGTGTAGCAGCTCGTTCGGTGATCTTCTTCTGTTGCTATCAAATCTAGACTGCAAATCAAAACTATTTAGCCACGAGATTTTCACGTCGTTCCAACTGTTTCAGCAACTGTAGAAGTAATATTGCAATCTCCAGGCAGTTTCAGCAACATGGATTGCACATCGTTCTTTAACCATTCAAAAACTATCTACTCAATGATTAACAAATGAAGATAGCGTAATTATATGTAAAATAATTAAATGTTTAGTTATGAGAAGAAATATTGTGCACCTTTGGAAGAATTGGGTTAAAAAAATAACAAGGACTTTAAATATAAGTTGAAAAAGGATGACATCCTAGCAAAATGTATGGGAAAAAAGAGACAATATGAGATCCTAACATCCCCCCCAACTGAAAGGGTTGCATGTCCTCATGCAACTTTTACTCTGAGTCTGAGTCCGAGTATTGGGTTGTACAATGAAAATTACTCAGACAGTAAGTATAGAAGGTTTTATCAACCAAATCTATGAAACCCTAGACATTCTGTAATCTCTGCCATACTGCGAGCTCCTCCTTTTTGGACAACCTAATATAAGCCTTATATTGTTGTGCTAGCAGCCATAGAAGAAGCAAGTGAAAATGATATCCTAACTATTTTTCAGCACACTGTTGAATGCATTTGACATAGTTAGGTAGCCATGAAATTGATGTTTGAAGATTAAGATGGTTAAAGGGATGATACTCCTTTCTCTCCTTCGGGAAGTGTTCAAAAAATAGATTGTTTTCCTGTAAGGCAAGAGCTCCCTTGGCTTTGACATAATGTTGGCAATCTTTTAAGACTTCTGCCTGTAATTCTCTGATATGCTCAGTCATTCTAGGTTCCCTTAAAAACTGATGATGTTCAGCAATGAAAACAACAACATTCTGTGGTTCGGAACGAATCCACAAAAGGTGATTATCTTCATTGTGTTTTGCTGAAAGGAAGTAATTTTTCCATGTGAGCTGATTGGCCAGGAAAGAAACAAAGGCTTTAACATGAATGTCCCCAACCAGAGGAATTATATTAAGCTTTATATCCTCAAGCATGGCTTCATTATGGAGGTATAGTTCACAACGTAAATTTTGTTCACTGACTGATGCCTCTGTGAATGTTTTGACAAATTGTTGAGGTGTAGATACCTCATGAGGTCGTCCATCTCTGATTGCCTTTACTTTGAAGAATGCTAATCGTTCTGCAAGAAACATAGAATAATTAGAGGATGGTTTCCTAGTGGCCAGTAGTCTTTGAACTAGATCAAACATGAGGGACAATCTAGTTCTTAACTATTTATTTTCCTTGTTCTACACACGAGACTGTTCCAAAACTTCCCAATTTGCATATATATGATTTTGCCATGATAATTTGTTTTCTTGCAAGATCCTTTATTGAGACATAACATATTCCTTCTTCCATATATCCATTTGTGCTTGAGTGCTTGTGGTCTGAGTGAAGATAGTCTTTGAACGCCGAGGTTCAGTCTGAGTGAACGCAGTATTTGTAGGCCTTGATGTAGGACTTTCAGTTTTAACAACCAGAGTAGGCCGAGATATTTGTGGTTTAATTTCTTTTTCAAAGATCTTTGAAGGCCCTGCTGGTTCTTGTGTAACAGCAGGGTGTTCCTTTTTAATTGTAATAGAAGTAGGTGCAAGGATGGCTCCAGGCAATGGAACTTCAACTATATTATAGCTAGTTTGATGATAAATATTACCACATTGGCTACACATATATTCATTATATCGATATTTGTCTACACTTTTCTTATCTACGGATGCTGCATGAGCTAAAGTATACAAATTAAGCTCTCTCTCATAGGCTTCCCTTGTTATTATTAATTCCTTCTTATGAACCTCGAGCTCTGATTTAAGAAACTCGTTTTCCTATAGAAGGGAAGCCAAGGTGACTAGGATTTGTGTAACAGTCACAGTCTTAGTAGATATTTCCAGTGGATGGGAGGGATGTTGTTCCATAGCAACTTCAGTATTTACAGCCTCAGCAGGTGGTTTTTGTGTGACAGCTGTTGAATCATCAGTTGGTTTTGTAACAGCTATATCATCATGAGCATCCAAACTTTGCATATCAGTAGATGGTTCTTGTGTGGCAGCTGCTAACTATGTAGCTGGTTCTTGATCATCTATATTTTTCTCATTAGTGGGTGGTTCTTGTGTACCAACTGCTGAATCATTAGTTGGTTCTTGTGGGACAGCTACATCTTGGTCATCAGTTTTATGGACATCAGCAGGTGGTTCTTGTGTGGCAACTGTTGACTCAGTAGCTGGTTCTTGTGGAGCATCTACGTCCTCGTCATCTGTTTTATGGACATCAGCATGTGGTTCTTATGTGGCAACTGCTGAGTCAGTAGCTGGTTCTTGTGGAGCAGCTACATTCTTGTCATTTGTTTAATGGACATCAGCAGGTGGTTCTTGTGTGGCAGCTACTAAGTCAATAGCTGGTTCTTATGGGGCAGCTACATCCTGATCATCTGTTTTATAGAAATCAGCAGGTGGTTCTTGTGTGGCAACTTCTGAGTCAGTAGCTAGTTCTTGTGGGGCAGCTACATGTCGTTCATCATCTTGGGTATCTAAATTTGATTGATCAGCAGCTGGTTCTTGTGTGGCAACTACTGGATTGGTAGCTGGTTCTTGTGTGATAGCTACATTTTCCAAAAGGAATGATGTCAAAAAATCCTAGGAATTTTGCATCTCAGTACGCGATGGTGAGGTAGGTAACGATTCAGGTCCTTGGTACTATGGTGGGGTATGGGGTTTTAGGATAATAGGTGGGGGATTTAGGGTGGTGGTTTCAGTTGCTACTTCAGAAGACGTCCTCGTTCGTCTTTGAGGTAAAAAGGCAGGAAGAACAATGGTTTTTCTTTTATGAGTATCTTCCTTTGGGGTAGGAGGGTCATCAAGAGTGATAGCCTCTTTGATTGAGGCCCTTGTTCATCTTTTTGGTAGGGGCACAGCCTTTTCTTGCCTTTTTCGTTTTAGCTCAGCAATGGGAAAGTTGTCATCAGAATCATCACTAGGGATATGGACAGTGGGAATGGATGATTCAGCTAAATTATGGGGTGGGGTCAATGCAGTCGAGGGGTCAATTGGATTAACTGCTGCAGGTGGTGGGGAATCAAAGATGCTCCCTCATTGTTGTGCAGAAGGATTTTCAATTTGCTGAGGGATTCCAGGGGTCTGCTAAGGATTTTAAACATTTAATTGGGTAGTTTCAGCAGCCCCATGGGGTTCCCCGAGGGGGCTGCTGCTTGAGGAATTTCAACAGCTTCATGGGGTTCAGCGGGTGGGTTGTTAAGGGAAGGGGAATTATGTTGGGCAAAACCCCTCTGAATTAAAAGCTAGACAAGACAATGATGGGTAAGGAAAAGGTGTGGGTAATTCGCATTTAAACAATAATGTGACATATTCTTTAGATACCCAAGTAGATAATACGGAATATTTAATATTCAACCATGTCTCAAATGATTCAACAATAAAAAATCATGCTGATAAACTACCTGGTAACGTCCTTTGCAGGTGATATAGTGCTTGAAAAATTTGGCAATCGTCGGCCATGGAAGTGGTAATGAATGAAGTGCCACACCCCTGCCTTTAGGCTCGACCCGCTCTCCTGGTAGAAGGAAGTCCTGTTGCACATCCAAAATGATGTGTTTATGACTGAACCATCGAATTCCAGTGGCTGGTAGGCCTGAAACCTATGCTATATCATCTTCTGAAACTGAAATTTGGACTCCTTGAACAGTAGAGTAGCCTTCCCGTAAATTACGTGCAAATTTAGGGACTTGATAAGGATCAAATCCTTGGAGCCTCCAAAAATAATCTACCTAGGTTTCCACTGAAAAATCTGATATACTTATCGGTGTAATTCCAATAGAGCTGTTGAGTCGGGTTCATTTCAGATAGCAGAACCTCCCATAATTAGTAGCTTCAGTAAAATGCACAGTGAAAAGCCAAGTTACCGCACCCGGAACAGAGTGTATTTCGCAAATAAGGTTGTGACATAATAGGATAGAGATGGGGTGACAAGATATGATCGTGGTAAAAAAAATGACGGTGATTCGTGTATTGTGAAATGATTGCATAATTTTGGTATATCCCCCTCAACTGCGGCTAAAATGATGAGTTTGAACATACGGAGATTGTGGTAATCATGTCACAATCTTCTCATTAACTATAGTTTAATAATATTTACAAATAACAAACACATACCCCATGTTTACCATTGATTGATATTCTTAAGATATAATGTCGTTGCTAATAGATCACCAATGGTTATGGAAAAGGGTTTTGAAATATGAGGGTATTTATATGAAATACTTTATAAACATAGGAGGAGGTAGTCAAAGAACAAAGTTATAAGGATCAATAGATGGTTCTCACAATGGAAAATAATATGCATTCGTCCTTTTGAGAAAAAATTATGTTTCAATTACGGAAAAATGGGAAAGAAATTGGTGTTTTAGGGAAAACAGGAAAAGTTGGTGTTTCAGTAATGGGAAAAAATGGTATCTCAACAACGGGGAAAATGGGGAAAAATTGGTGTTTCAGCAACGGGGAAAATGGGGAAAATTGGTGTTTCAGCCACAACAAAAGTGAGAGAGATGTTGTTGTAAAGAAAAATAGGAAAATGTTGCTAAGATGTAATGTGGGGGAATGAGTTGTGAACTGAGGTGAGATGAGAATGTTTCCCAAAATGAAACTTGATCCTGCTTGCAATACAATTGTTCTTTTCAACCAGCCTCCCAATCTAAGACCTGCAAAATAATAAGTTTTAACATGGCAACCGTTGACAGGGATTATTAGTTAAGAAATATAATATAATAAAAAAATATATAATGCAGGGATTAAATGAAATGAGGGGCAGCAGGCTCCCCCAAAAAGATATAATGTGAATATACCATGCAAGTGGCCTTAAAATCCTCCTTAGAAATAGGTTGTTGGTACAAACGGAGCCGATACCCATTCGCTAACAATGGTGTTCTAGAATCATCAATTGTTAGGAGCCTTACTATTCCATTAGGAAAAACAGTATCTATCTCGTAAGGTCCCAACCACCTCATTCGTAATTTTCCTTGAAAATTTTCAAACCGGGAATCATACAATAGAGCCCAATTACCTTTCTGGAACTCCTTATGCTTAATAGTTTTATCATGCCACCTGGTTCTTTACTGTTGAATAATAGTTGTTTGATGGATGGCATCGAGCCTCTTTTCATCCAATTCCTGAAGCTACTACAACCTAGCTGTCTGTGCATCAATCAAATCAAGGTTAACAACTAAAGCAGTTCTTAAGGTTTTAATTTCAAATTCCATAGGAAAAACAACGCTTTTACCATAAACAAATTCATAGGGTGAAAAACCTGTAGTGTTCCTCCAGGTAGTTCTGTAAGCCCATAATGCCTCAAGCAACCTTTGAGACCAATCCTTCCTATTCTCCTTCACTGTTTTTGTTAAAATGGCCTCTATGACTTTATTTGTACTTTTCACTTGACCATTAGCTTGGGGGTGGTAAGGTGTAGTCATTTTATGATTAATATGATATTTTTGAGGTATATCTTTAAAACCATGAGAATTGAAAGGAGGTCCTCCATCTGTGACTAGTTCTCTAGGCACTCCAAACCTAACAAAGATTTCTTCAAATAGAAAGGTTAAAACAAATTCCCCATTAGCTCTAGTAAGTGCCTCCGCTTCCACCCATTTATTCATATAATCTGTACAAACCAATATATAAACTCTTTGACTAGATGGAGGATTGATGGGTCCTATAAAGTCTAGAGCCCATCTTTCAAAGGGTTCAAGTATTACCTGGGAGTTCAGTGGCATTTCATCTCTATGATTAGGTTGACCCATTCTCTGACAGCTATCACAGGCCCTGACATATTTCTTTGCATCCTTGAAAAGTGATGGCCAATAATAACCCATCCTGAGAATTTTATGTGTTGTTCTCTTATCCACAAAATTCCCTCCGCAAGGGCCATCATGACAAGCCTTCAATATATCATAAACCTCATCTTCTCTAATGCATCTTTGAATTTCCTGATGAAGTCCTGTATGAAAAAGACACCCACTTATCCAGCTATACCGAGCACTTTGTTGAATTATCTTTCTTTTCTCCCGGTTTGATTGGTGTGATGGTAACTTTCCTGCAATCAAATAATTGGCAATGTCTGCATACCAAGGTGAATGAGCAAATACTGCAAATAAGTATTCATCAAGAAAGGAATCATCTACTGGAGTATTATCAGTAGTTTTTATCTGAGAAAGGAATTCAACAACTACATTTTCTTTACCTGGTCGATCTATAACTGTAATATCAAATTCTTGTAATAATAATAACCATCTGGTAACTTGGGCATTTGTAATAGATTTGTTCATTAAATACTTAATGGTCGAGTGATCAGTATGTACAAAAGTAGGGTAACCAGTAATGTAATGTCAAAATTTATTAATAGCATAGATTACTGCTAAAAGTTCCTTTTCGGTAACTATGTAATTAAGCTCAACAGGGGTCATATTCTTACTAATGAAATAGATAGCATAAGGAAGATTATTTTCTTCTTGTCCCAAGACAGCTCCAATTGCAGTGTCTGAATCATCAGAGGATATATGAAAGGGAAGTGCCCAATTAGGTCCTGTTAGAATGGGAGCTGTAGACAATTGATGCTTAAGTTCATCAAATGCTTTCTGATAGACATCAGTCAACTTATATTTAGCATTTTTCATAAGTAACACAAACAAAGGAGAAGCTATTTTAGAAAAATCTTTGAAAAATATCCTGTAATATCCAGCATGTCCTAAAAACTTCTCACATTAGTTTTTGTTTTAGGGATAGGAAGAGCGTGAATTACCTGTACTTTGGATGGATCTACTTGAATCCCTAGGAATGAAATGAAGTGTCCCAATACAATTCCTTCGTTCATCATCATATGACATTTTTCAGTGCTCAAGGAAAGGTGAGCTTGTATACAAATTTTGAGTACTTTATCAAGCTTTTGTAATGCATCTTCAAAAGACACACCATAAGGAGTAAATTCATTCATAAATATCTCCATAGAGTCATTAAGCATATCGGAAAAGATTCCTATCACTGCTCTTTGAAACGTTGCTAGAGCATTACACAGTCTAAAGGGGAGGACTCTATAAGCAAAAGTTCCCCGAGGACTACTAAAAGTGGTCTTGTCTTGGTCTTGGGGTGCAATTTTGATTTGGTTATATCTGCTAAAACCATCTAAAAAGGAAAAGAACCTCTTTCCTGATAAGCTCTCTAGCACCTGATCAATAAATGGCAAGGGGAAATGATCGTTTTGAGTGGCTTTGTTTTACGCTCTATAATCTACACATACTCTCCATTTCCCATTTTTTCTTAGGTACAATCACCTATGGAGAAACCCATTCATTGTCAGATATGGGGTATATAAACCCTGCATTAAGCAATTCTTGAAATTCTTCCTTAACAGTTTCCCTCAAATTGGGATTCATTCACCACTGGGGTTGACAGACTGGTCAGCACCCCTCCTTAATATAGATACGATGAGTACATAATTTAGGAGAGATCCCCTTCATGTTTGTGTAGTCCCATGCAAATGCTTCCTTGTTTTCATGAAGTAACTTCATTAGCTATTGTGTTTTAGCATTTAATAAATTGGGGTTTATGTTCAATGTTCTGCTAGGTTCGATTTCTACTATTATGCTTCTAGACGAGATATCAATTGATGTTTAAGGTAAATTTTCAGATTTAAGCTTTTCTTGGGTTTCAGGTTCCAAAATTGCAGTTAACTGATTATATGTCTCAGAAGTGACCGAGGAAGGTTCAGAAATAAAATTACTAATTACTTCATCTTCCATGGTGTCTTTAAGAGTTAAGGCTTGTCCAATGGTCAAAATGGTTTGAGTGTCATTATCCTCATAGTCTAACCATACATAATCATAATTGTTAATCATAGGTGTATGTTATAGACATATTTGGGCACCGCAACCCCAATCACATATGTCCATAAACCAAGAGATTCTAAGTCCCTAAAAGTGTTGTTTCATACCCTAAAGGATAAAGGTCAGCTGATTACATCATCTCCCAGAAGTTCTCCATGAAAAGCTACTCAAAACTGGTCAAAGCAAGACCATACAGACTCCCTAGTGCTAAAGGTGCGATGCATATCACCTGCCACATGAAAAAAGTGCAATGCATACTGGAAAGCCCTTCTATAGGGTACAATGAGCGAGAGCAGACAAATGGAACAAGCATTTTGCTAGGTGGAAACCCAAAGAATCTTCTAGAAGCTGCTCATTTGACATTTGCCTCTCTGAGTTCGCCCAGGGATGAGTAAGAGATCTAAAATCTCCATGTGGAACCAAGAAATATCAGAGAGATGACACTAATGAAAATCCAAGAAGATGACTCACCCCCCTGCAAATATCTATAAATGGATCCCTCATCCAAGAGATCCAGAGGTTGGAATTTGGTAATTTGCAAAGAGGTGCTACTAGTTTCTCTTTGAAGACATAGTTGGGTGATCTTGCTTTGTGTGAGGTGAAGAGGGCTTTCAAGCTAGGAAGTTGGCACTGGGTCAGACCAAGTGGTTCTAATCCTCTCTTCTATGAATTTTACTAATAAAGCTATTCGAGTTTTCCTCCATATTCTTGCGTATCTCTGAATATTGTGTTTGTTATATGAATTTGTATGGTCAATATATATCTGATCCTATATTGTTTACAGTGAAAGATCTTTATGCTTTGATGGTATTATGCTGTTGCAAATCTACAGGTGCTCTTTGAAGCTAGACAAGTAAGGAAGCGGTGGTGAGATTATGTCAAAGGGGAAAGGAAACAAGCAAGGAGCCAAGCGGAAGACTGAGGTTGGTACTCTCTGCTTCTTTCTCATCTCTCTCTCGTAAAGGAAAAAACAAGTGACTTTAATCTGTTTGTTTCTAAGATAGCTACTCGTCTTAGTGGGACTAGCAGCTCTGAATAGGCACTAGATTTCCCGATAGCAAAATGGCAACTCCACTGGGGAGTGATTAGTTTGATTGCTTGCCTCTATTTGTTTGATTCATAAACCACAGATGGAGCCTAAAGTCAAGCCAGCTAGCCTTCGAACTGCATTTGCTATGCAAGTGCAAAGTAGATCAACGTTGCTTTAGTCAATCTCCGGGTTTGTTTATGAGCTAAAAAATTGACTTGCAAGCATCATAAGTTCCCTAAAGGTAGCTTGAGTGGCCTCATTATATCAACCGTATACTTTGTATTTACTGACTATCATTTGCTCGGCCTAAATCCCTGAACTAAATTGAAAACTGTGACCAAAAACCAAGCTAAATTCTCATTCCTTGACCATCACACCCTCTCCTTTAGGAAATCTGGATGCATCACACCTACCGTGTGAAGTGGGTGGGATGCATCCCTGTTTCCCTGTGTTACAGGTGCGATGATCAGATAAGACTAGATATGCCTCCACATTTTGGCTTTTTCTTCACTGTCTTCAGTTTTATTCAGGAGTTTTGCTATCTGTGACCAGTAGACCACTATTGAAACCCCCTTCTTTGCATCATCCAACCTCTATTGTACAAATAATTGTGAATGTTTTTATGTATTGTGCGCCATTTACAGACCTATTTTACAAAATAGTAGCTTAATCAAACTATCGTCTTTTGGTTTGGAAGTGTCGCAGGTGTCATTTTTAGTCAAAGAAAAGAATAATTCTCTTTTTGATAGATGATTACACTATTACTCTTGTATTTGAATGAGTTTATAAGTATTTCAAGTGTCAAAAGAAGTTTTCAATTCAAAACCACAAAGCGTCGTCTTGCCTTCCTATCATTTTTTGAAAAGAAAATTGTTAGTGTTGTCACTTTGAAAGAAGAAATAATTCAGAGTTGTACTTAGCATTATTTTTGTCATTCACACATTAAGAAAGTGGAAAACAAATACATGCACGTGCATTTGCATTTAGACTTCTTGTTGATTTTGATTTAGGATAGTGCATCTAGTGTGTGATCTTTGCTCTATGTTGAAAGGATTTCATTTCTCTTTCCTTAGTAGCTAGGATTTTCATTGCAAAAAGAAGATTAAACGACTGTTTATCCTCTTAGATTGCATTTTAAGACTTGTATATCTACATCACGTGGTGAACCTTAAAGGAAAACTTCTTAAGAAAGATCAACTGTAAAATAATTTCAATGAAAATAAAAACACTTTGGAACCTAATGCACAACATCTAGAAGTCTAGGCTAGAGACGTATTCCGACGTCGTAAAGCTTGGTAACTGTTGCTTTCATTGTAGGTTGGGTGATTCCTCCTCTTTAAGACGATAAGTGCTAGTACGGACTTATGCTCCCACATACCGTCGATTATATGTTGGGAGACCACAATAGGCTATATCCTTTATCCTTAGAAAGCCGTGTCTGCCGCCCTATCGATCGCAATGCACTGAACACAACATTCGGGAAGATTGACTACCATACCATAAAAAGTATTCTGTATTTTTGCGATTGGTTTGGTAATCCCTCTATCTAGATTTCCAGAGTAGTCTCTTTCATTCCTTTTCAGACTCCTTAAAGGAAAATGTCCATCTGAGCACTTGTCACTTCTGGCTCATTAAAAATCGAAGGCGACTAGAGTCATCTTTAGATTTTTCTCAACTCTTAAAAAGTGAAAAAGCAAGTTGTTCAAAGCATCTAAAATTCATTTAATACGGAATAACATTTTCCCCTCTTATTTTGAGTTGATCAAATAAATCCGCAATCGTGGAAGAAAGTCAATCAAAACGCCATTGTTCGTGAAGACTGACGATTCAACCATATTTGAATCCAAAAAAAAAACCATTCCAAGTCAAGCGAACTCGTTTAACTGGGTCAAAGTCTCCTGGTTTGTTTGAAACTTGTGTTTCAACATCCTCTGAGACTCTAGTTACTCCAACCATTTCAGGTATCCCTACCTCTACCGAAGAATTTCTGCAGTTACAAGAGGACATTAGAACTGATCTTAATGTAACAGTAAACACTTCTATTCCTGAACCAACTCCATCCAGGGTTGATTCAGAAGGTGTTACCCTTCCAACATCTGTCGCTATAGAATCTATACCTTCTTCGGCACCAGAAATATTTTATGGACCTGACGGTCTGCCTCTTCCACCTGGATTGATTGCTATAGAAGAGATTATGGAGAATCTTCCATCTAGTACTCCATCGCATTTTGGGACTGAGATCCACCTATATCCTTCTACTTCAGAAGTTAATAACCCTTCATCACAAGTTCCTGTAGAAGCGTTGGGAATTATTTTGGATAGACTCGATATGTCTGGACAACCATCAACATCTAGGACTGCCTCGTCCGATACAACGGTAGCAGAACCTCCTTCCACCACTCCAACGATGTTCGTTGGTATACTATCTGTCCCAATGAGCTCTCAACTATTAGAAGGAGTCCACCCAGGGACTATTTCGACAGTATGGTCTGTTCCCGTTTGTTCATCTGGAATAGTATCTGGAATCCCTTATGTTGAACCTCAACAAGTTGATCCTTCACAACATCAATTTGGGAAGTCTAGTCTCCAAAGGCAAATCATTGCCTTGAGCACTGGATTGCCACCATATGAGAGTTCACAAATGAATTCAGGTCAAATTGGAATCACATCCAGCAGTTGGGTGCCAATATTGCCTCAACAACCATGAGTTGTATACTCAATGCAACTGAGTCTCCCTGTGTCAAACATCCCCACTACACCAGCTATTTGTGACGATGTTGCAAGTACAAGCATTGCCTGTTATATGCCAACCTCAAGTTTCTCAGGTTGTTGTACAATAGCCTCTTGTCTCTACGACACAACCGCAATCACTAGTTAGTGGCTCCTTAACTGGAGAAACTCAGGCTCAAATGGGTACTATTACCCCTCATCTTGGTCAAATGTCCAGTATTGGGAAACAACAAATGGTTTCAAAACAATGGCTGGTGCAATATCAACAACTTCAATTCCAACAAGCTTACCAAGGTCCTGAGTAGCAAAACGTTGCAGGTAATGGGCAGCCGTATATTCAAAACGGTTATAACCAATGGTCTCAAATTGGTTATGCCCAACCACCTTACCAAAGTTATCAGTATCAAATGCATTATGTTGGTATGCAAAGACCCACTGCTCAGGCGATCCTATCTTATCCTGGGTACGCTTCATCGAACCTGAATCAATAGTTGCCCTTCATGGCGACTCTAGAGTTACCAGATCTAAATCGGCTAATGAACGATCAAATCGCTTATGCCCCTTGGTGGCCGGTGATTCCTCATAAACTTCCATCAGATATTCCTAAATTTAATGGAAATCCGAGTGAAGACCCGTCGAATCATGTGATGACCTTTCATCTGTGGTGTTCGTCCAACACTCTCAATGATGATTCGATTCGGCTTCGCCTTTTTCAGAAAACGTTGACTGGTCTGGCAACAAAATGGTATATCAAGTTGCCTAGAGCTTCATTTGATAACTTTAGCGCCCTTGCCACAACCTTTTTAAACCATTTTCAATTACCAATAAGGTATGAAATAGGAACAAAGTTTCTTACCAATTTCAACCAAACGACGGCCACTCACATATCCGATCATATTCATGAATGGCGACGTCATCGTAGAATGGTGAAAACATATGTTCCTAATCAGCTGCTAGCTGAATGGTTTATTAAGTCATTGTTACCTTCTATTACAAAAGATGTGGCAAAGGGAGGGGTCGTCACTGAAGAGCAGGTTATTGCTCATGCGCAATATCTAGACTTGACCTATACTCAGTCTGGAACGCTCTACAAGAAAATCCCTGATGCTCCCAGACTGGAGTTTTCTGTTCCTCCTCCTCCTAAATCAAATAAAGACTCTCATGCCAGCGACAACGTGATAGGTACGACGAGCACGAAATTGACAAAGGCTACATCTAAGAAAGCTCGTAAGATTTCTGATCAAAATGCAATCAAAATGAAAATGAAGAAATTCTAGCTTCGGAGGTTAATGTCATGTCCACTGACAAAGGCAAAGAGTTGAAGCAACCAAGGGGCAAGAAGAAAGGGAAGAGCAAAAAGAAGAAACAGGGTGATTTTTCTCCTGAAAAATCTTCTGCAAACCCCTCTGGGCAAAAGAAACCCACTTAGCCATGCCTCATATGCGATGAAGATCATTGGACGAGAGATTGTCCATATAAAGCTGAAGTTAAGAAATTATTTAAGAATTCAAAAACCTCAGCAGTATTGACTAATCCGTTTCCAAACCTAGGAACCAATCTGGTTGCTAGTGAAAATGCTTCCCCATCCCAAGTCCTTATGTTGTCCATTTCAAAATAGCAAAATGATGCTTTGATATCGACAAGGAATAAATATTATGGGAATCCACAGTTGTCGAACAACAAGGCTACTAATGAACCTAGTAGTTCGACAGCAACTTCGACCCAAGTTGTGCCACCCATCATTCCTGAGCTAACAATAAAGCCACCAAAGGGAGGTGTACACAAATCGACATTTAATCCTCATGCCAGAGTGGCACTAAATTATAATATAGTAGAGGACCTGGCCCAATCGTCATCCACTATGTCGACACTTGAAGTACTGCGAAATTGCCCCTCCTAAAAGCAGGCTCTATTATTAGTAATAGGTGGGATTGACCTAGCAGATTCCAATCTTGTAGCCTTTAATCATAAAGGATACGAACCTTAGTTACCAGCTCAACTCACTTTCCTCATCCAAGTGAAAGCCCTCAACAAAACTATTCATCGAACGATTATTGATGAGGGGGCATCAACATGTATTATGTCGATGAGTTGCTAGAAAACTTTAGGCTCACCACCCTTTTCGCGATCGTCGATGAAATTAAAAGCATTTTGTGGACGAACATACACTCCATACGGGATTTTAAGTAACTTACAAGTTGAAATGGGGGCAAAATAGTAGAAATTGATGTGGAAGTTATCGATGGAAACCTCGATTACAACATCCTACTAGGAAGGCCTGGATTTATGCTATGGTTATCGTTGTGTCGACATACTTCAGAAAGATTGCATTTCCCTTCCAAGGGGGAACTACAATCTTCGATCAACATACATTCCTCCCCAACATTTTGCAAGTTACGGGAAGCATTCCGATGATCCACGAAAGCTCTCACTTGCTTCAAAATATCGAAGTAGGCCTACTAAAAGACTCTACATTAATGGGTACTTTTGCCCTACCACCTCCAAACAACATGGCGGAAGTGGCAATGGTGGGAACCTGCAATATGGTATCTTCCATTCAGAAGATGTCCGAAAATGGTATTAGCATGGATCATCACTAGGTGTTTTGTTATGAAACAAGCTCACAAAAAGATAGAAAAGAGAGATCCACGCATTAGAATTCAACGTCTTCGAGGGGGCAACCTCCTTGACATTACATAAATGAGTAATTCTTCGATGATACAAATGAAAAAACCTCCTTTCTATATATATGAGTCTAAGGAGTCACAATATAACCCATCCGACCTAATAATATTAATATAAAGCCACAAAAATAACTATAGAGGGATTCCATGGGACATAGCAATAAAAATATGGGGGAAATAGGGGCACAACAATATTAATAAGGGATACAACTATAAGAGTAATGGGGTAATCACTAGTATTATAGGGACCCAACATGCCCCTCTCTTTCAAAAAAGTGTTGTCCTCAATGCTTTAGTAGTTTTGGATGCTTCTGTATAAAATTCTCATCCTCCCATGTGGAATCTTCAGAGAATAAGTTCTTCCACTTGATAAGATACTCCGAAATTGATCAATTTTGTAACTGTCAAGTTCTTGTTTCTATGACTCCTTCTAGTTCCAATATAATTTTTCCTTCCTCGTTAAGTTCTGGCAATATTGTTTGAACTGGGAGCTTGTTGCCTATAACCTTCTTTGAACATGAACCATGGAAAACTGGGTGCAATCGAGAAGCTGCAGGAAGCTTCAATTTAAATGTCATAGTACCAATATTTTGCAACACCTTGTATGGACCATAATACTTTGGTGATAATTTATTATCCTTCTTAGCTTGCTTGAGGGGCATTTGCTTATATTCTTATAGCCGTAGGAATACCCAATCGCCTACATCAAAAATTCTTTCACTGCGATGTTGATCTGCCTGTTGTTTAATTCTATTTTGTGCCAACACGAGCTTATCCTTTAAGAGTTGGAGGACATGTTGTTGATGTTGGATGTTATGTTCCACTGCTTTAACCTTAGAATTTTCTCTTAAATATGATGTGATGGATGGTAGTTGATATCCATAAAGTGCCATAAATGGGGTCATTTTCGTTGTTGTATGGAAGGAAGTGTTATACCACCATTCAGCTAGAGGCAACCATTTGACCCATTGTGTCTATTTATCAGATACAAAGCAACGAAGATATCCTTCAAAAAATTTGTTTTCTATCTCAGTTTGCCCATCAGATTGAGGATGATAAGATGAGCTATGAGCTAACTAAGTACCAAGACAAGAAAATAATTGTGTCCAAAAATTTCCAATGAAAATGGGATCTCCGTCACTTACAATAATCTTTGGGTTTCCATGTAGCTTTTGAATTGTTTCCATAAATGCAATATAAACTGTACTAGGTTTAAATGGATGTGATAATGCAAAAAAGTGTGCATACTTGGTAAGTCTGTCAAATACCACAATGATGACACTCTTTCCCTTAGACTTGGGTAAACCTGTGATAAAATCCATTGAAACCTCCTCCCAACGTTGTCTTGGAATGGATAAAGGTTGTAATAGACCCAATGTCTTAATTGTTTCAACTTTATTTTGTTGGAAAACCAAACATTCCGCCACAAACTTTTGAATATCTGATTTAAGGCCCTCCCAAAAAAATTCCTTCTTAACCCTGTGATAAATTTTAAAAAATCTTGAGTGCCCTCCTAAGGGAGAAGTGTGCAATTCCATAAGAATCTTTTGTTTTAGCAGGGAATTCTTATATAGGTATAAGCGATCTTTGTACCATAATAAATCATTTTTCCAGCTAAATGTATCAGATGTACTGGAGTCTTGTTGTAACTTTCGAATAAGTGCCCACACTTCTTCGTCATTCTTCCATTCCTCCCTTGCTTCGTTTATCCAATCTAGTTGGATAATAGAAATGGCACACAACAATGCTTCCACATCCTCATCCATTCTTGAGAGTGCATCTGCCACCACATTTTGCTTCCCTTTTTTGTAGATGATTTCAAAGTCATAACCCAACATCTTTGTGACCCACTTTTGTTGCTCTTCAAAGGATAATCTTTGTTCTAAAAAGTATCTAAGGATATCATGATCCATTTTTACCTTGAAGCATCTTCCCATTAGGTAGGGTCGCCATTTCTTAAGTGCATGGAGTTTTGCCAACATTTCCTTCTCATAAATAGCTTTGTGTAAAAACTTTCCCATGATTGGACGATTTTCGAAAGCAATGGGTCTTTCATCTTGCATTAAAACAGCACCAATTCCATTTCCTGAAGCATCACATTCCACAATAAAGATTTTTGTGAATTTTGGTGTAGCTAAGACCGGTGCTTCGCACATTGCCTCTTTAAGATGCTCGAAGGTCTTTGTTCCTTCTGGAGTCCATGAAAATGCATCTTTCCTCAATAATGTTGTTAGAGGTGCTGCTATTCTCCCATAATTCTTAACAAACTTGTGATAATACCCTGTCAACCCGAGAAATCCTCGTAGATGCTTTATGGATGTGGGGATTTTCTATTCCTTAATGGCTTTAATTTTGCTGGGGTCTACCTTAACTCCTTCATGAGATATAATGACCCAGATATTCCACCTCTTGTACTCCAAAGAAACATTTGGATCTTTTTGCATATAATTGTTTCTCCTCCAATAATTGTAGCACCATGTCAACATGTTCAACATGATCCTTCCAAGACTTGCTATAGATTAGTATATCATCAAAAAATACTAACACAAATTTTCTAAGGAATGGTTTGAAAATGGAATTCATCAAACCTTGAAATGTTGAAGGTGTATTGGTAAGGCCAAAAGGCATGACCAAGAATTCATAATGACCCTCATGACTTCTAAATGCTGTTTTTGGAATGTCTTCAGTCTTCATTCTGATTTGATGATATCTGGAACGAAGATCCAACTTGGTGAAGTAAATTGATCCATGCAATTCATTCAGTAATTCATCAATGACTGGAATGAGAAACTTATCTTTAATAGTGAGCTTGTTGATCTCCCTATAATATGGACACATGCACCATGATCCATCCTTCTTGTGCACCAATACTATTGGAGCAGAGAAAGAACTTTGACTCGGTTGAATTATACCTGACTCTAGCATTTCTGCAACCATACTTTCAATTTCACTCTTTTGGGCATAGGGATATCTATATGGCCTCATGTTTGGAGGAGCACTTCCTGGAATCAGATGAATAGCATGATCATGATCATGAATAGGTAGGAGATCTTTGGGAGTCTCAAATACCTTAGAATGATTGTCCAAGACATTTTGGAGATCTGGAGAAATAGATGATTCCAATGTGGAAACATCTAGCGAACATAATTGTGCAATTACACCTCTTTTTTCCTTTTTTAGAAGATTCGTCATAGCGTTAGAGCTGATTATCTTTCCCGATTTCCCTGCAATACCCCTTAATTCAACTTCCTTTTCTTCCACAGAAAATTTCCTGAAAAGTTATTGAAAATTAAAAGCTCTTGTACCCAAGGATTGTAGCCATTGGACTCCTAGTACAACATCAGCACCTCCCATTGGAATGGAAAGCATTGGGCTAGTCAATACATATTCTCCCATGGATAGCTTGATATTATGGCACTTTCCAGAGCAATTTATTGTTCCTCCATTTGCAACCATCACTTGAAACTCTGGTGCTAGATATAAGAGGCAATTCAATTCTTTTGCTACCTTACAATGAATAAAATTGTGGGTACTTCCTGAATGAATCAACACTATTACCTTTTTCTTCTTGATTTGTCCTTCTATCTTGATGGTTTGAGGAGTGGTAATTCCTGCCAATGCATTACAAGATATGTTTGGATTCATTTCTTCTTTATCTAGGCTTTGTTCCTAGAGTATATCCTCTTCTTTTGACCTTTCTTACTCCTTTTCTTCTTCCTCTTCACAATCTATGTAGAATAATTTCTTCTCAGCACACTTATGACCTATAGTGTATTTGCTATCACAACTGTAACAAAGCCCTTTTGCTCTTTTTTCTTCCAGTTGTTGTGGTGTCAACCTTATAGGTTGTGGAAGACTAGTGGCAACAACACTTCCATATTTATAGTTGTGAGTGGTATGCTTCCTAGTTTCCATAATTTTGCTTTCTATTTTTCTTGCTAACCTGAATGCCTTCTCTAATGAATCAGGTTCCCAAAGGTGAATATCATGTTGGATATTATCCTTTAAAGTCCCTATGAACACATCAATCCTATGCTCCTCTAGAATATTTTTTACTTTTATATTCAATTTTTGGAACTCCTCAATATGCTCCATTATTGAACCCTTTTGTTTGAGACTTATCAATTGGCTAAAAAAAGTGTTGCTTTTTGTATCCTCATAATGTGCTTTCAGTTCTTCCACAAAAATTGCCCAAGTTATAATTTGTTTACGAGACCAAAGCCATTGATACCATACAAACTGATTTGGTTCCAAACTTAAAGTTGCAATACATACCTTTTGTGTATTTTTCACATTACTGAGATCGAAAAATTACTCCATCTGTAATATCCATGTTGTGGGATATTTGCCATCAAACTTCCTCATATCAATTTTTGGAATATGGTGGGTCTCCGATCCAACATTAGAGTCTACGGAATCATGATTAACATTTCTTTTGTTCTCATCATGAGTTTCCTTTACTACCCTTTCACCATTAGTGACCATTTCTTATAGCAACTTATTCATATTTATCTTCAATTCTTCCATCTTATCATCCATGCCATCAATTTTAGCGTCCATGCCATTCAACTTAGCTTCCATGCGATCCATCTTAGATTCTACACCTTTATTTAAACAATCCATCTTAGCTTCTACACCTTTCTTTAAACCATCCATCTTAGCCTCTACATCTTTCCTTAAACCATCCATCTTAGATTCTGTTGCTTTTTGTGAAAGTGACACTTGTTGCACTTGGTCTTGTAATTTTGATATATCATGTTGCATTTCTTCCTCTTCTTCATAAGTCATGCTAGAGCTTTCAGGTTGCTTACTAGGTGTTTTCATTTTCTTTCCTCGGGGCATCAATTACCGATTCAAACTAATTTTTCAAACCAAGCTTAAGCAAAAAATTTTAAAAAACTACACACATTTTTTCACTTTGTAGAAGCTTGATATTGAGTCTAATGTATCTTTGCAATTTCAGATCATCCAGTTCTAAAATTATGACTTGTCGTAGCCCTATGTGTCCTCTTTCCAATTCCACTAGTCTGATCGAAGTTGGATTCTCCAAGGAAGCGTTATGCACAATCTCCCAAGATGACCTGATTATAGACTAGTTCAGTAGGGCGAGCTTGTATGATGTGCCACGAGTCACGTTTTTGACCTTTGGATCTGAAAAAGATATAAAAGAAACTGCAATCTGTCCTCTTTCTGTACCTTCTTATGAAATTTCAATCCGATTCTCAGAGAGAAAGTTATGACGATTTTCCCCAGGTCACCTGTTTGGAATGTAATTCAGGAGTCTGCAAAAAGACCAACTTCCTAAGATCATATCTCTGCAAATATAGTGCGAAAAGATATGAAATTCGGACCCGAGATTCAGCACGATTTCTTCTCAAATGGGTTTTTTTTTAGCTTCTGAAACATCACCGAAAAAATCTATAGTGAAAATGCAACGATGACCTGTTTGGAGGAGTGAAAGCCTAGAATCCAAAGCTCTGATACCAAATGTTATGAAACCAACTCGCAAAAAGATAGAAAAGAGAGATCCACACCTTAGAATTCAGCCTCTTCGAGGGGGAAACCTACTTGACATTACATAAATGATTAATTCTTCGATGATACAAATGACAAAACCTCATTTCTATATATAGGAGTCTAAGGAGTCACAATACCGAGCCGACCTAACAATAATAATATAAAGCCACAAAAATAACAATATGGGGGCAATAGGGGCACAACAATATTAATAAGGGATACAACTACAATAGTAATGGGGTAATCACTAGTATTATAGGGACCCAACATTTTGCCTCCAAGCCCAATAGAAATATTGTAGCAATCAATGTTCTCGGCATGGGAGGAAAACCCCAATGAACGCTCGTCAAGCATTTGGGTAGATAGGCCTAAGGAGTATGGTACCTCTTTAGATCCTTGGTCACATTTACATTCTAGAGATGAAGTAATTGTTCAGTCAATGAACATACAAGGGGCACCTTGGGAAGATTGCCACCATCATTCCCATCTTCCAGATTACAACGAAGATTACTCCAACGTCCTTAATCATCCATCAGTTTTTGATTTTCTATCAAATACTATAAATACGGTCGATTCCGAGTGAAATCTGTCCAATATTGAAGAAACTATCGCCATAAATATCTCGACTAAACCAGATATTGTAGAGAATATTCATGTTGGAAAATATTGTTCTTAAGGAATTTAGACTTCTGTGATCCGTAATATTGTAAGATAATCTTCGGCAAAATCACATAACGAATCTTTTGTCGACGCGTTTCGAACCAACCAGTGTGGTTCATCGTCAGGACAAGTTGAAGAACCAATCCAGCTTAGCGTGATTAAATAGAGCGTGCAGAGATCCCAATAGCTAAATTCCTAACGGCTAATTAGACCTAGAGACCCTGGTCAAACTACTAAAAAATTCAATTAATATTTCTCAAAAAAGCTAAATTTAGGTAAAAAAAAGGAGAGCCAACGACTGAACCCATTGCTCGGTTAATTATTGGCTCTTGGCTACCGCAGCCTGCTGCAGAGCCTGACACCACGCCTCTACTAACACCAACGCTTCCTCTCTCCAGATCAGAGCCTTCGGTTGGCGGATCAAGACCGACAGAAGAAGGGCCGTTTAAAATCCAAGCCCTCAGGGAGGAGACTTGATCAAACGAGACACGACTGCCTGCATCCCGAACATCAAAAAGACTAGACTCCTGAACCGACAAGCCCGAAAGTCTATTAAACTTCGCTGACTGTCTGAGCTTAAGGGACTCTTCCAGTCTTAGGGATTTTAATGCCGAACAGGCATCAATCCTGGACCAGAGAGAAGCAGGGAAAAAATTCGCCAGCTCCAAATGAGCCGCCAGAAGAAGTCTGGATCGATGATCCAGATCCCTCCTTACTCTGCTAATCTCAGATCTGATCAACCCTAGGCTAGCCTTCAGAAAAATGCCATGATTTTTTGGAACATTGAGATTATGCTTAATCCGGGCAAAGTTAGGAATAACCGAGGAATCTCTGCAACGCTTAAGAAATACCAGATCAGATTTCAACTTAGTAACCTGCAAGCGTGACCGCTCGAAATGATGAACCTTCTTAGCCGCGGCTTCTCCGTGCAGGGAAATTATTGAGGAATTTAGACTTCTGTGATCCATAATATTGTAAGATAATCTTCGGCAAAATCACATAACGAATCTTTTGTCGACGCGTTTCGAACCAACCAGTGTTGTTCATCGTCAGGACAAGTTGAAGAACCAATCCAGCTTAGCGTGATTAAATAGAGCGTGCAGAGATCCCAACAACTAAATTCCTAACGGATAATTAGACCTAGAGACCCTGGTCAAACTACTAAAAAATTCAATTAATATTTCTTGAAAAAGCTAAATCTAGGTAAAAAAAAGGAATCCATTTGGTAAATTTAAAATAATTAGGTGTATTATTCTTATTATCCCAAATATCAAGAAACGTACATATTTTAATTAAGATGGTTATTATATCCCATAATATATATTAATTAATCCATATTTAATTATTCCAACGTAAAGGTAATCAAACCCTATTATTCTAAGAATTTAGTTATACTAGATAGTTGTGTGATAATTATTTAATGGTCTTGGTAAGTTAGATCTATATCATATTTAATATTTTTTAATTAGATTGGTCCATTAAATCAATAAGTTATATAAATTAATAAAAGTCTAATAAATAATCTAAATCTTCTTGATAATTAATAGATCTAAACAAATTGTTAAACTATTATTATTCTTAGAGTTTAGTTATATTAGGTGAAAATTACAACTAATATTATGGTAAATCATAATTACCTAATTACCTAATATGGATTATTAGGTAATTATGATTTACCATAATATTAGTTGTAATTTTCACCTAATATAACTAAACTCTAAGAATAATAATAGTTTAACAATTTGTTTAGATCTATTAATTATCAAGAAGATTTAGATTATTTATTAGACTTTTATTAATTTATATAACTTATTGATTTAATGGACCAATCTAATTAAAAAATATTAAATATGATATAGATCTAACTTACCAAGGCCATTAAATAATTATCACACAACTATCTAGTATAACTAAATTCTTAGAATAATAGGGTTTGATTACCTTTACGTTGGAATAATAATTAAATATGGATTAATTAATATATATTATGGGATATAATAACCATCTTAATTAAAATATGTACGTTTCTTGATATTTGGGATAATAAGAATAATACACCTAGTTATTTTAAATTTACCAAATGGATTCCTTTTTTTTACCTAAATTTATCTTTTTCGAGAAATATTAATTGAATTTTTTATTAGTTTGACCAGGGTCTCTAGGTCTAATTAGCCGTTAGGAATTTAGCTGTTGGGATCTCTGCACGCTCTATTTAATCACGCTAAGCTGGATTGGTTCTTCAACTTGTCCTGACGATGAACCACACTGGTTGGTTCGAAACGCGTCGACAAAAGATTCGTTATGTGATTTTGCCGAAGATTATCTTACAATATTGTTCTTCTTCAGAGCTTGAGATATATTACACTCTCTTTTGCGAGTTCAGAGATGTCTTTGCATGGTCATAAGAAGAAATGTCAGGCATTGACTCGAGCATAGTTGAACACGAAATTAAGATGTATCCAGATGTCAAACCGGTAAGACAACAGCTACGCCAAGTGCACCCAAATAAAGCTGCTCGCATCAAGGCAGAAGTTGAAAAACTTCTTCGTGTTGGTTTCATTTACCTGGTTCCTTTAACTGATTGGGTATCGAACATTGTTCTTGTGATGAAAAAGAAAGGGACAATTAGAGTGTGCGTCAATTACTGGGATGTAAATCAAGCTTGTCCAAAGGATAACTACCCTACACCCTTCATCGACCAAATAATTGATGAATGCGCCGGATGCAAAATATTTTCGTTTATGGATGGATTTTCTAGGTATAATCAAATAAATATCTGCCCACAGGACCAGTCAAAGACTACATTTATTTGTCTGTGCGGCACATTCGCGCACCGTAAGCTACCTTTCAGTTTAAAGAACGCAGGGGAAACTTTTTAGAGGGAAATGAATTACACCTTCCATAACATCAAGAACATCGTTCAACCATACCTCGACGATCTTCCGGCTCACTCGTGAAAGCGGACCGATCATCCGCAGCATTTGAGAGCAATATTTCTACGTTGCCGACACTACAAAATAAGACTCAATCTGCATAAATGTGTGTTTTGCGTCGGTCTGGTCATTTACTTGGCTTTGTCGTTTCAAAGGATGGAATTCGTCTCAACCCGTGCAAGGTTCAGGCAATCATTGATTTGCCTCCACCTTCAAATTTTCTTTAGATTCAGAAACTCCAAGGGAAAGCAAACCTTCTAAGGAGGTTCATTTTGAATTACACTGAACTTGCTAAAGGTTATACAGATCTTTTGAAAAAAGAAGTACCCTTCAACTGGGATCAGGTCGCACAAGCTTCCTTTTATGCTCTAGAGGAATCCCTAATAAAAGCATCATTAATGTACCCTCCTGATTATCAAAGAGACTTTAACCTGTATCTGGTTGTAGCAGATACAACCATCGCAATGGTTTTAGTTCAAGAAGACAATGGAATCGAACATCCTATTTATTATTTAAGTTGAAACTTAAATGATACAGAAAGCAAGTACTCATATGTTGAAAATCTAGCTCTCGCAGCTGTTCAAGCAATACAAAGATTTCGACACTATGTTCTCTTTTGAAAAACTATCGTTTCGACAGACTGAAACCCCATGACTTACATCTTGTCGCGACAGTTGCTTGGGGGAAAATATTCAAAATGGATAGAAATTTTGCAAGAGTTTGATATGGAATTTGTAAAATCCAAATCAAAGAAAGCTTTAGCATTTGCAGAGTTACTATGTGGTTGAAGGGAAAGTACCCCTAGGGTCCTTTGGGCTAAGACTCTACCAAACTGAAAATTTCTTATTCAAAGAAACACACACACAACCATTATCTTTACTTTAAGCAAATTCTAATGTTAAGGGTACGTACCTAAGGTCCTACGTTCGAGAAGGCCTTTAGGGTCCAAACCCTTCTTGGAGTTCCCTTCTTCTTCCTTTGACCTGTAAAACAAACAAATCAAAGAACACAACAGTACATGGACCAATACTTATATATAAACCATCTTCATGCTATAAAGTTAGTTATAAAAATCTTTAAGTAACTACTTGCATAAGAATTCAAGACAAGAATCTCATAAGCATAAAGAAAGATTGTTTTGGGAACCAAGACGTGTTTCTTTTATATAAAGGCAAATAAAGTACATATAACGGAAAGATATCACCTGAAACACCTTCAGCAGGCTCCAAGCAAAGCTTCCTTCCGGATTCGTTCCAGCCTCAAGCCTCGAACAAGAGCTCCTTCCAAGTCTTACTCAATGATGACATAAAGGATGAATGATCACCAATACACATGGAAACAAGGGTTTCCTATGCAAAATGGGGGAAGTGCAGAAAGCACCAAGGAATTCAGACCTGGTCTAAGGGGAAAATCTCAGCATAATAATCTTGCTCTCTTTTCTCTCTCCCTTAGGCCTTCCCTTTGATGTCTTTTTATACCACCTCCAAAGTAGTTTTTTAGTTAGGAGTTGGTTGGGAACAGTTGGGCCACGGGCACTAACAGGTGATCAGCAGGTAAAACCTGCGATCTCCGCCCGAAAATGAGGAATTATTTATTTTTTAAAGTGTTTTAATACATACACGTGGGTTGGGTATACACAGACCCACGTGTACACGCGTTTAACTCAGGGCAATGTCACGTATAGGGAATAAAACACTATTTTTTTAATTTTTGGACCAGGTCTGGAAGGAGGGGTTGCCCTAGGCCATGAGTGCAGCATCACAAACCATAAGAGTGAGATTTGGAGCTATAACAGATGCCCCCTAATATATGATGTCAGAAGGGGAACAGGATGGCCGAAATATATTATGTAAGTACATGGAAAGGAACTCTGTCGAAAAACCGAGGAGGACTGCACCAGAATTCAACCTGCCAAGCCACCGAAAGGAGATCGGAAAGAAACACTGTCTGAGGTGGGCATACCCATGCTCAGGAAAAGTAAAGCATGTCTGCATAGCAAGTACAAGCGGATCCACTAAGTATACAAGTATAAATGACTGGAAGATACATAATGGATCATCTGATCATAATGAGTAAGTACATGTCTGAATATCACATATAAAACTATCAATGATGCTGAAAGATGCAACGGATCACTGATATCAAAGACTGATCCCAAAAGGTACCAACTGAACATGATGGAATAGGATGGTACTATACTTCAAACTCAGGTGCCAGCATATAGAATGTCGCCATGACTGACTGAAACATATAAGGTGGAGTGGTATCAACTAGCAGTAACAGGAGCAACTGTCATGTGAACCAATGAATGCTGATACAACCTAAGGTCTTTGATGAGCCCCAAAAATGTACAATTATTTGGGCTCATTCAACCTCCTAATTTGACTTAATCCACCATTCTCATTAGTTTATTGCATGTTTTTTATTATATTTATGTTAATAGAGTGAATTTGGTTAGTCATTATGCCAACAAGTATAATGGGTGCTTTGTGTAGCCTTTTTGGTCAACTTGGAGACAAAATTGAAGGTCTTAATGAGCACTTGGCAGCCAAATTCGTGGGAGAACAAGCTAGAGGATTTGTAGGAAGGTGTCCCCCTCATTTATGGGCCCTTACCTCGAATTCTCCACCATCAGCTCGGAGTTCAAAGGCCACCAAATCAATGAGCACGAGGGCAACCAAGCAAGTCAAGTAGGACTGTTGTTAACTACAAGTCTTGGGCAGCCAAGTCCCTAAATTTTAGGAGGACTGTTGGGTCCTCAAATTGTATAAATAAGAAGGCTTAGGGCCTCATTTTGGTTAGCTAGTGGTTAGTCATTTGTTATCCTGTTAGTCATTTTCTTTTAGCCATTAGTTAGCTAGTTTGTAGTTCGATTTTTATGCAATAGATTAGCTTTGCTTTTAGCTCATGTTCAAGTTCTTCTTGTGGACAGTTTTGATGTAACTCTTCATTTCTTGATCAATAGAGATGAATCCAGCTTTGCACCAGCTCTAAATCTCTCTTAGGAGGCTGTAGCTCTTGCGGTTGGGCCCATCTCAAGCGCTCAATGCCTCCTTTGATTATCTTAATGTGCTTTTGCTGCATTCTTAGAATAAAATCTGCTATTTAGATCTAACTCTTGTTTTGTTATTTAGTTTGTTTTTTTTTTGTGTAAAATAGTTTTTCATGCTCAGATTTAGTTGATAGGTTGTTAATAGAAAAAGCTTCAAGAAAAGGGCCAACAAACATCTGTGATTTCACCTCTCCCTTAGTGGGATCAGGAGTTGTGACTAGGATGACTTTGCTGCCCACAAAAACATTGATTTTGCTTTGCCATGCAATCACTAGTGTTTGACTTTCATGTGTAGAAGTTGGTTACAAGTTCAAACTTTCATTTTCTTATTTGCATGAGTTAAAATACATGGTTTCATTGCAGGTCACACTTCTGTTCGTTCTCTTTACTAACAACTAGCAAATTAGGTCAACGTAACTAGGTCTTTGAATTCATAAGTCTTTGTTGGTTCAGATTGGAAAAATGACTTGCAGAGCACCTGTACCACTCCTTCATCTTCTTATTCTCCATCAGCACCATCCACTCCACCCTCTACTTAGAACCCTTGCTTCACGTTTTCCATTTGCTCCCAAAACCCTATTTTTTGTGCAACATTGCTTCACTCTCCCTTGAACAAATCCAATCACTCCTTAGCCTCATCCACCAAGCCCTACACCTCTTCACACCCCTATTTCACCTCCATACTCTTTCCTCCATCTTTTTCCCTCCATCCATGCTCCAAAATCCTCTTTTAAGAACATCCTGTAGAAATCTCTGAACATCCTGTAGAACCCCTGCAGACTTCCTGTAGAAACTCATAAACACGGTTCCTTGGCAGCCAAACTTTGTGAGACTCTCTGGAAGGGTGTTAGGGACCCCTTAGACCCTCTCTGAACCTTTCCTAGCCCTCCTGACCTTTCCCAAGCTTTTTTTCCCTTCGAACTACCCCTGCACAGTCAAACCCTAATAAGAAACAAAATCATAATAACTCCAACCACTTAAGCAAAAATACAAAAACAACGTTCTTTTCAGTAGAAGTAGTTTAAATTCATTCATCTCATATCTCTAGAAGTAATGGCATCATTTCCAAAAGTTTGCACTCCCACCATTGCATCATAGAGATTAGACTAGTCAGATTAGGGCTTACTAGGGTTTCCATGTTTTGTTGGCTTTCAGTTCATTCTTGCAAAGTAGGTTAATTTCCTTTCAAATAGTCTTCATTCATCATTTATAAAGCTTCTTCTAAGAGCTCATAGAAGTTGGCTTGAGCCCCTAGCGGACTTGTGCCAGCTGACCAAGTGACAGCTGCGGCAAGAGCTAGTACTTGTGCATACAGCACCGTCACTTCCAAGTTTGTTACGAACTACCAGGTTGATAAAATTAGAGATAGGAAGCTCCAGGAGTTGTAGCATTATTGCTACAATACTGGAGCCCACCATCCTTTTTGGTGCCATTGCCGGGGAAGTGGCAGAGTATTGGTGATTGTTGCTATTCTTTTATTTTCTACTACAACTTTCTGCTAAGTAGTTTATTTCATTTCCATTCTGCAAAAGTAGCATAGGCATTTCCTGCTTTCATAGATTAGCATTTCCTGCTTTCATAGATTAGCATTTCCTGCTTTCATAGATTAGCATTTCAATTCCGCAATTTCATTTCTGCAAGCGTAGATTAGCATTTCAATTTCGCAAGCGTAGCCTAGCATTTCATTCCTGCAATTTCATTTGAGCAAAATAGATTAGTCCTTTCCTGCTTTCATTTCAATTCCGCATTTTCATTTCAGCAAGATAGTTAGTTGCAGTTCAATATATTTTATTTTTGCAGGTAGAAGTAGAAAAAACAAAAAAATCAACCAAAAAGATTTCATTTCATGCCTTGTAGGAGTAGAGATAAGTTAGAAAAATGATTGCAAAACACCCCCACTGCTTCACACATCCTTCTCTCTTCTTCGATGGCTGTGATTGAAGAACCCCTGGGTGGACATCAAGGCATATTTAAAGAACCTCTAGGGGAGAAGAAGAAGAAAACATTCCTCTAAGCGAATGGCTACAAGAAGAAATGTTGGAAGCAACATCTTGTCCAAAGATAAATTTGAAAATCAGATCAAAGATTTCAAGAGTGATATGAGGCAGTTTCTTACCATGCAACTAGATACCTTGCGGATCCAACAAAAGGAAGAGGAAGCCAAGAGGGCTTTGGTCATTTTTTGTCCTAGGTGCACTAGAAAGCATCCTAGGAACGAATGTCCATTGTACTCCATAGAAGTGTGTTTTGTCTGTGAATAATACCATCCTACAGATCAATGCCCTTCCTTACCCAGATTCAAAGGTGCATATCAGAGAGCCAAAGGAGCCACTGAATCACTCTGTTATATGAACCAAAGGAGGCCATATGGACCTATATCTTACCAGCAGGAACTGCAAGGGATACCCGAGACCTATTATGACCCTTATCAAGCCACTTTCATGCCTTCTTGGGGTCCCCCTGCTCATCCTTCCTGGTCTACACCTCCTCCTTGGCCATATCCTCCTTGTTCCTTCACAGATCCATATTATGCCCAACCAGCTGCTCATTCGTTTCACTCTTATGCTCAGCCACAGCCTCAGTGGAATGCACCTTATCAGGAGTGGAGGCCCCAGTATAACTCTCATCCTGCTCATTTTCCTCCACCACCTGCTCATCCACAACCATTGCCTCCTCCTCCACCAAGGCAACCCCAAATGCCTACCCAACCACACTGCCATCCATCTCCATCTCAATTTCACACCTCCACTCAACTACCCGTACCATCGTCTCCAAACCTACACATTGGAGCAGCTCAACACAAGTGCAAAGCTTAGGCACATCATGTGCAAATGACTCCTCTTGAGCTCAATGATGTTCACCAAAGCTCAGGAAGAGTGTTGCAAAACCAAGATTCTATTGAAGAACCAAAGGAAAAAGAAGGTTCCAAAGAGGAGATCAAAGAACCATGGGCTGCACTTGATGAAGAGAAGAGATCTAAATCAGAGATCGAGAGAGTTCCCTCATGGTTATCATCAAATCCTCCATGTACTCAAGAGAAAGATCAACAAAAAGAGGAAGATCAGAAGGTCGTGATAGAAGGTGACATGAAGAATGATCCAGATCAGCAAAAGAACCAAGGATATCAAAGCTATATTGAGATATGGTTTCAGAAGGTCACTAAGTTGCAGCAGTACTTTCTTCCTCAGCTTTGTTTGATCCCTTCAACGCCAGATCATTTGGTCTCTGAGATCTGGATACTTGTCCAAACATGCATTTCGAGCCTTCACATCATTTTTTCTCTAATCTCGATGTGCACATGGCTCCATTGGAAGTATTCTTATACTTGAAAATGATTTTGTTTTTCAAGTAGGGTAGGGTAGAAAAAAAAAAAAAAAATGAAAAAAAGAGGAAAATAGAAATCTAAGGTGAAAACCTCCTCGGAGGCGCCTTAGATTGGCTCATTGATTGAAAACCTCCATGAGGCGGTCAATGGGTTGGGAAAAAAGAGAAAAGAGAATAAGATCTCTGGGTGAAAACCTCCCTTGGAGGCGCCCAGGGCAGGCAATTAGGGTGAAAACCTCCATGAGGCGCCCTAGTTGCTTTTCTAAAAAAAAAAAGAGAAAAAGAAAAATAAAAATAAAGCTAATTTCCATTGAATAATTTCATGTTGCAGCAATGACATTGCAGGTTGCAAGAAGGACGTTTCATGAAAGGAGGAGCACTCAAATCAAGGTTAAAGGAATTTTTCTTGTGCCTTCTACAGGAATCTCTGTATTTCTACAGGAAACATCCTGTAGAACCTTTGGACGAGCCAAATCCAATTTCAAAAGTGAATCTAATGGTGGGAATCTGTTGATTAGGCCTACAAGCACTTGTGTGTCCATCCCTTGCCTTTATCCATCATTTTTTCCACCTCCTTGTGCTTCTCATTGTGCTTCTACAGGAACTTCCTGTAGAAATTGTGGGAAACTAGACATGGATTTCAAAAAGTGGTTTGGCGAACATGGTAGCTTCCTCAAGGGTTTAAAAGTCCTCATGTAATCTTCCAACTCCTCCTCCATACCTGCATCACAGCCCAAGCTCAGTTTTCCCTTCCATGCAAACACATGCAAAGTGCCTTGAAGCAAAAACACATAGAACAAAATTTGTTTTTGCCATAACTTGAAAATCATGCATCCATTTGACAAACCGTTTTATGGGGAATTGTACAAGGGTGATGAAAACATGCCTGAGCAGTTTCATGCCATTCTGGTGCACGGTTTCCAAGAAATCATCCTCCATCACCATCAGCCATTTTTGCATTATCTCCATATCCGTGCTTCCGTTTTAAAACCTGTTTCATGGGGAGATGCACATGGGTGATAGTAACCTACCCAAGCAGTTTCAGCCGATTCCGATGCACGGTTTCCGAGAAATCGATCTCTGACATCTTCAGCCATTTTCCATTTTTCGCGAAATCCGTGCATCCATTGATCACGATTTTGCTATGGGAGATGCATAATGATGATAGGAACATGCTCACCGAGTTTCAGATCAATCCGGTTTACGGTTTGAGAGGAATGGCGAAAACAAGTTCTGGTTTTGTGACCATGCAACAGCAGCAGCTTGAAGGTGCAGATCTGAACGTGGAAATAATTGCATGCAGCTCAGATCTGGCCAGAGGACACCTGCACAGGGAAAAAACAATCAAAGATTAGCAGCCAAGCCACATGCAATCAGAAAAACCAATGCATGCAGCAATGACAGGCCACAGCAGCTCACGGCAGCCATTCAACTTCGAGGTATGTGACTGAACCTCATTCTCCTGATGCATAAATTTAATTTAAAAATTGCATGAATTAATGGAATGATGGGATTAAGCCACTTAATTATCGAGGTTAAGTCAATTTCCTTCTCTAGCACTCAGCTGGAAGTCACACAGTGCACATGGACAACTGACTTACGTGAAAGTTAAAGCAACCAGGAGTGTTGGCCATTTAAACTTCAGTTCTATTCACAGCAGTGATTTCAGGGGGAAAACACATAGTTCATAAACAACACTTCCAGTTTCATGTGGCCACGTACACTTGGCCACTTCACTCTCTCATGCAAATCACGCAGCAATTAATGACGGCTCGGCTGAAGACTCACGTTAACTGCTGATTCATTTACACTTGCAAACCTCTTCAGCTGAATCCTCTGCCTATGAATTTTGTTAAACTGACGTCCTTCGCCAAGTTTTTCAGCTTGTTAAAAATTCTCCCGCATACCAAGATCATTCAAAGACGCAGAGACACCCTACAGGCGTTTCTACAGGAAGTCTTCTACAAGAAACGCAGAAAACAACCATGCAAAAAGGAAACCTGGGATTTTTGGCGAATTTCAAGCTCCAAACAAGGTAGGAGTGGGGAAGCTTTGTTGTGCATGATTTGTTGGTGCAAAATGGTGAATTGAACATGGAATTAAATTCTAAAAATGAGAGTAAAAGTCTGCCTGCACATTGAAAAAATGTGAAAAGTCTGCTTGCATATTTTCTGAGTTCTACACAGTACTTTTTTCCTTTGCATTCGAAGCCTAGATTCTTCCTTCTCATCTTCTTCTGACAAGAGAGATGCAACCATAGGAACTAGGCTTGTGTGAAAGAATGAATTTGCAAGACTGACCACTTTCTAGAAGGGAAAAAACTATGTTATTTGGTATCTGTTTTGTCAAAAAAAAAAATTGATTTCTTTTCAAAAACTAAGTAGCAAATTCAGGTTGGAAAATTTTGAAGAGAGAAAAAATTCGAAGTTGTTGTTGTGAAAAACACGAAAATTCCAGGAGCAATAACAAGTTTACAAGAGGGGCAATGAGCTATCTTTTTAGAAGAAAACACAGGTTTTTACAAAATTCTTGGCTTCAAGAGAAGAAGAAAACAAATAGTTTTATTTGTTGCATGTTTATGCAAAAGCAGCGATGCAATTCCAGGGAAGAATCAGGCCTGGAGAATGTGAAAAAACCAATGATGAGGGATCAAAAATCATTCAAGCAGAGGGCAAAACAAAGGCAGGACAGAAAAAAAAAAGGCTACAGTAGAGAAGGCAAAAGCTAAACAAGATGAGAAGAAAGCCAAAACGGAGCATGAGGAAGCAAGCTAACAGAGGCAGAAAAGACCAAAGAAGAGGGAAAAAGGAGGAAGAGACACACCATGAGATATCAGTGACAGTAGACCGAAACATTTTCTACAGGAAGCCAGAAACCAGCCACTACAGGACTTTCTACAGGAAGTCCAGAAAAACGACAGCAGAAGGAAACGTCGGTCGGAATCCTAGCTAGGGAGGCAGCAGCTGTGTTGTCCACCCTAAGTACCTCTCCCAAGCTCAAGGAGAATTGAAAGAGGGAGCTTCCACTACATTTTAAGGCGAGAAAAGGCATGCAGATAAGAACTGGCAGACCCCAAACCACAGTCAAAGAATCAAACTGTCATTGAGGACACAAAAGCTAAACAAAAGGAGGAGTCTCCTTCAAGGATGTCCATCACCTATGAATGAGAAAGCCAAAAACCTTCACTGGAAGAGAGAGAATTCAGATAATGGACTTAAAAACAGTTCTACAGGAAGACAGAGGACTGTTTCTACATGAAGCCAGCGAACTGTTTCTACAGGAAGTTTGAAAAGAGGGAAGCCAAAGGAGAAAACAGCCGAGATGTTAGCCAAAGAAGCCACCAGGGCCATCAAAGATGAGGAGATAGATCAGTTGCTCAGAGGATGAGCAACACTTTCAGTAGGAGGTGATGATGAGCCCCAAAAATGTACAATTATTTGGGCTCATTCAACCTCCTAATTTGACTTAATCCACCATTCTCATTAGTTTATTGCATGTTTCTGATTATATTTATGTTAATAGAGTGAATTTGGTTAGTCATTATGCCAACAAGTCTAATGGGTGCTTTGTGTAGCCTTTTTGGTCAACTTGGAGACAAAATTGAAGGTCTTAATGAGCACTTGGCAACCAAATTCGTGGGAGAACAAGCTAGAGGATTTGTAGGAAGGTGTCCCCCTCATTTATGGGCCCTTACCTCGAATTCTCCACCATCGGCTCGGAGTTCAAAGGCCACCAAATCAATGAGCACAAGGGCAGCCAAGCAAGTCAAGTAGGACTGCTGTTAACTACAAGTCTTGGGCAGCCAAGTCCCTAAATTTTAGGAGGATTGTTGGGTCCTCAAATTGTATAAATAAGAAGGCTTAGGGCTTCATTTTGGTTAGCTAGTGGTTAGTCATTTGTTATCCAGTTAGTTATTTCATTTTAGCCATTAGTTAGCTAGTTTGTAGTTCGATTTTTATGCAATAGATTAGCTTTGCTTTTAGCTCATGTTCAAGTTCTTCTTGTGGACAGTTTTGATGTAACTCTTCATTTCTTGATCAATAAAGATGAATCCAGCTTTGCACCAGCTATAAATCTCTCTTAGGAGGCTGTAGCTCTTGGGGTTGGGCCCATGTCAAGTGCTCAATACCTCCTTTGATTATCTTTATGTGCTTTTGCTGCATTCTTAGAATAAAATCTGCTATTTAGATCTAACTCTTGTTTTGTTATTTCGTTTGTTTTTTTTTTTGTGTAAAATAGTTTTTCATGCTCAGATTTAGTTGATAGGTTGTTAACAGAAAAAGCTTCAAGAAAAGGGCCAACAAACATCTGTGGTTTCATCTCTCCCTTAGTGGGATCAGGAGTTGTGACTAGGATGACTTTGTTGCCCACAAAAACATTGATTTTGCTTTGCCATGCAATCACTAGTGTTTGACTTTCATGTGTAGAAGTTGGTTACAAGTTCAAACTTTCATTTGCTTATTTGCATGAGTTAAAATACATGGTTTCATTGCAGGTCACACTTCTGTTTGTTCTCTTTACTAACAACTAGCAAATTAGGTCAACGTAACTAGGTCTTTGAATTCATAAGTCTTTGTTGGTTCAGATTGGAAAAACGACTTGCAGATCACCTGTACCACTCCTTCACCTACTTATTCTCCATTAGCACCATCCACTCCACCCTCTACTTAGAACCCTTGCTTCACGTTTGCCATTTGCTCCCAAAACCCTAATTTTTGTGCAACATTGCTTCACTCTCCCTTGAACAAGTCCAATCACTCCTTAGCCTCATCCACCAAGCCCTAGACCTCTTCACACCCCTATTTCACCTCCATACTCATTCCTCCATCTTTTTCCCTCCATTCATGCTCCAAAATCCTCTTTTCAGACCATCCTGTAGAAAATCTCTGAACATCCTGTAGAACCCCTGCAGACTTCCTGTAGAAACTCATAAACACGGTTCCTTGGCAGCCAAACTTTGTGAGACTCTCTGGAAGGGTGTTAGGGACCCCTTAGACCCTCTCTGAACCTTTCCTAGCCCTCCTGACCTTTCCCAAGCTTTCTTTCCCTTCGAACTACCCCTGCACAGTCAAACCCTAATAAGAAACAAAATCATAATAACTCCAACCACTTAAGCAAAAATACAAAAACAAGGTTCTTTTTAGTAGAAGTAGTTTAAATTCATGCATCTCATATCACTAGAAGTAATGGCGTCATTTCCAGAAGTTTGCACTCCCACCATTGCATCATAGAGATTAGACTAGTCAGATTAGGGTTTACTAGGGTTTCCATGTTTTTTTGGCTTTCAGTTCATTCTTGCAAAGTAGGTTAATTTCCTTTCAGATAGTCTTCGTTCATCATTTATAAAGCTTCTTCTAAGATCTCATAGAAGTTGGCTTGAGCCCCTAGCGGACTTGTGCCAGCTGACCAAGTGACAGCTGCGGCAAGAGCTAGTACTTGTGCATACAGCACCGTCGCTTCCAAGTTTTTTACGAACTACCGGGTTGATAAAATTAGAGATAGGAAGCTCCAGGAGTTGTAGCATTATTGCTACAATACTGGAGCCCACCAGTCTTCACCGACCGCAGTGGTACATTTCTACACCATGGGAATAAATTATCTGAAGTCGACCATGTGAGAAATCGTTTGATTACCGGTCATTGATGTATACTGTTAACAAACGCGAGACTACTCACCGATAATGATAATGAGCGTCAAGGTACCCAGCACAATCTAACAAGTGTGAATAGATGAGCTGAAGTCGAACAACTGTAAGAATTTATTGATCAGGAGAAAATGATGGTTTCCCACTGTCGATAGTGAAGGATCTGCCACTAATGATTGCAAACCCCAAGGTACTGCCAAATGGACTATAGATCTTTGCCCCAGAGCAATGAGTCGGAGTCGATAGGGAAAGATCCGCTAGAAGGAAGGCATTAAGGCATCCTCCATCAATCTAGCGCGAGTGTAACCCGTAGGCCAATAATGTGGAAGGAATCAGACGAAAAAGATGTAGTAACCCAACCGAAGTACGTTTCCGGCGTACACAAGATGTGGCTAGCGCACAACAGAAACCCTCTGAACCAACCAATAATGAAAGCTGACACAGAGGCGAGGTATCCACCAATAGGGTCAAATGGAAACCAAGGTACTGCACAAATCCCAATGTGTGATAATGTATGCTGACGTCGAACACAAGGGAAACCACTCAGTCAAAGACCCATGATACTGATCGATGCTGAGCACAAGGTGACCTATCAATAATGAAAATAGGGCCAGGGTGCGGCTCTAGGCCTGTCCTCAGACCAAGGTGTCGTCGTCGATAAGGAAAAGACCCACCAGCAAGAAGTCAATGGGGACCTTCTCAAACCGGCACGAGTAAAGGACCAATATAACTGATGTGATGATAGACATGACACTGACAACCAGGGATGGCCGACTGAAAAATGAGTCAAGAGACACCACAGAAAGGCCGACTCAGGCTAACTTCCCTTGAACAAAAGCATGACTCAATGTGACTATGTGGCAGCATATGATGACTCTATATAAGTTCGTCATGCAGGAGGCACGAACAAACCCTCCATATGATTGGAAGAGATAACCAATCGGGGGAGAACTGACTCGATAACAAGGTTATGGCGTACCTAAGTCAAACTAAATCCCACCCATGTGGAGGAGACTTTGTTTTGAGTGCTTTGTTCAAGGGCGACATAACTGACTCTAGCTACCAACAATAAATGGAAATAATGTCCCTGTTGCCACTCTTTTTTGGAATATTTAATTTTTTTGTCTTTTTCTGATAAGCCGGAAAAAGAATAAAAGAATGCTATGGTACAGTGGAAAGAACGAGTGTCGGTGAAACAGATGATCTAGTTCGTGGGAAAGGAACGTTCCTATGGTCAATGCAGGGAGGTGAAAACTGGTCAGTGACGCTCAGAGGTATGTTCCTTCCACGGATCTGGGTATGTCAAGCTGCAGAAGTCAAAGGTATGCAAGGTTGATTTTGCAGACGTCATGGTCAAAAGTTGGCTTAAACACGAGTACAAGTGAAGCCGGCTCTAGGCCAAAAGCTGCAAATGGTCAACATGCAATGCAAAAGTACAACTCGTCACTCATAGGAGCCTCTAGGGTATAAGGCCAGAACGAAGCGGAGAAGCAAAGAGGAATGAGTCTTCAATGCATAAGTCATGGCGGGACTACAGGGACTCCCAAGCCTACTCAAAACGAAGCAGCATGGGCAACAAATGTCAGTGAGGTGCTAACTACGACACCCATGTTAAAGGATGGCTCTACCATCGTGTCATGATTTAAAGAATCGGCGAGTGAAAATGGCTTACGAAGCATAACATGATGGGGTCGAACCTATGGCAGATGTATCGGTCAAATGGATGCTAGTATGCATAATGCAACGGAAAAATGGTGTCCCTAACCTATATGCTAGTGAGAACACGATACCTGCCATGACGGGTCAGCAGTCATGGAACCATCTCGAACCGTCAAAAAATGTCCAAAATGTCCTGAAAAAATACCCAATCTCGACATTCCAAGCTCCCAAGTTAAAAGTGACATGAAACCAAACAAAATAAAATTTTGAAAAAATTTTGCATTTTCAAAACTTATAAAAAGAAATTTTGGACTTACCATTTTCACCGTTTGACTTGGAGAGCAAAAATTGTGGAGCAAAAGGAGCAAGCTTCCCTGTGACTTATTCAACCGTTCAAACTTGCCGAAAACTTCCAGGTAAGCACTAAACTTGTCTTGCAATTAATTGTGATAGTTTTTTGGAAATTTAATTGATGTTTTACCGTTGGAGTTTTGCAAAAAATTCCTTTGCGGCGTACACGCGGGTTGGCTATATAGAAATCGCGTATACGACGGCCCTACATGCGACTGTATACAAAGGAACCCGCGTGTGTGCAGCAAACTAATCTTATACACAAAACTAACGGATGAAAATGATTTTTTCTTCCAGGAGGACTCTCACATGGCGTGAAAGAGAGCACTCAGCCGTGGATAGTGAAGTTATGAACAATGATGAGGCATTAGATGCCCTACGGGGATGCGGGTTGCTAAAATTCTTCAAATTGCCAAATATGAAAGCCAACACGCGTTTGCTCGAGAGACTCATTGATTATTGGGATGTCGATGAGGAAGCATTCATCATTGATTAGATGCCACTCAGGGTAGAAGTGGAAGATATATATTTTATCACGAGCCTTTCCCGAAGGGGAGAGGTAGTACATTACCGGGGCAGGACACAGAATAGCCTCAGTGTAGATGACTATGTACAGATTTATTGCCCGGGTGATTGGAAGGTCAGGAGCCAGATCTCTATCCCACATGTGGCGAGTTTGTCACTCAGGATAATCTTGTTCACCATAGGTCGAGTGAACGAATCATCCTCACTACATCAGGCATCACAGGTAAACATGAGCGTGGCAGTGGACTATCTCACTACAGTGTTTGACTGGTGTACTCCTCTCCTTGCGAACATGAAGGAACAACTCACTTCTATCAGGAGGGGACAGACCAAGAACTTTGGGTTCGGAACCATCTTGTGCACTTTCTTCTTCGAGAAGGTTCCCGCACTCCGCCCCAGGGTAGCAGTTTCCATCAGTAGTCCACGTGATCCACGCATGGGCTGGTGGGCTAACTTGATGAAATTTCTGGGGGGTGGGGAAGTCCCTAGGAATGCATTCGACGATGATTTCTTTACCTGGTGGGAGCAACAAATCATCACCGTGGATGATTACCCCTATGCCGGACTGGATTTCCGAGGAGATCCTGATCTAGTGTTACCACCGGATGCGGCATAGGGCGAGATTGGTAAGATTTTTGATTTTTATGATTTTATGATTTTTTTTTTTTTTTGGATTTTTCAAATATAATGATGAACTTTGAAAAATATTTTTTGATGAGATTCAAATGATTAATATGATGATCATGTTCGAGACATTGGGCCCGTACGATCAGATGGATTCCCGCGGCATGGATGGCGTGGCCGAGGAGCCGAAGAGGCAGCTGCGGATGCGGAAAGGACCTTAAACAACGTCCAGCGACACTTGGCGAGACTGAGCTGCCAAGTACCGATGGCCGACATAGAGGACCTTCCTCCAGATATGCAGCGTCATGTGGTTGGGATGCCACGTGACTGGGTTCGCATCTTTCGGCGCGTGGCCCACGCTATAGTTACTTATTTAGCTGCTCATCCAGAGCCGAGGCATTAGATATGCCTAACATGATTATGGGTATTTGACTCCCAATTTTGTATATTTTTGGACACACATATGTACACTCGAGACGCTTTGCGATATATATATATATATATATATATATATATATATATATATATATATATATATATATATATATATATATATATATATATGTATACAGTTTGACTTTTTGATGCATGATTTTATGATGATGAATGATTGATATGCCAGTCTAATGCTTGATTAGCGATAGAATCAGCTAACCAATTTTGAGATCTTGGAATGTGCAAATAATTAATGTAAACAAATGATCTTTGCAACAACCTCACCCTTAAATATTGACGATATAATAATGGATCTCTAACCCGATAAATGTTATTTAACTGAGACACTATCAATTGAGAATCAAGATATACTACCAATGAGTCGATCCCATAAGAGATTGCCTCGGATAATAAATTGATAACAGCTGTATACTCGGCCATATTGTTTGAAGCAGGACCGATACACACGCCTCTCGATATCATCAACTGACCAGTTGGGTAATAAAGTACCCAAGCTGCGGAAGCAAGATTCCGAGTGTGCCGACCAGCACCATCGGCGAACCCAAAATAGACCAAATCATCCATCAGCACCTGCCACAGCAGACCAAAAAGCACTGATATCAGAAAATGCTCGAAAATATATGTATAAATATATACATAAAATACAGAGAAGTCATCGCCCAGCCTGAACTAAGCAAAGTACTTCTTTAGGTAGAGCCCATTTCGGGGCTCAGCCAACTTGTTTCCTTCGAAATCAATTAACTCATACGATCCATTTTCTAAAACTTGTTTGATAATGAAAGGATCGTACCACATAGGCTTAAATTTTCCTGCCCCCAAGGCGTCCTTATCTTGGTCATAGACCAAGACAAGGTCACCTTCAGAAAAGACACGAGGACGGACAGACTTATCATACTGTGTTTTGACCCTTTTCTTATGGGCCTCATTCATCGTGGCGGCATCTCGACGTTGCTCATCGAGATGTTCCAAGTGAACTAGGCGCTCCTCGAGACTTGAAGTCTCAGGAAGAAGCTCGACAGCCAGCTTTAGAGATGGGATTTCACATTCAACTGGAAAGATAGATTCCATCCCATAAACCAACTGAAAAGGAGTAAAACCAGTAGCCGTTTGGACGGAGGTTCAGTATGCCCAAAGAGCCGAATACAACATAATGTGCCAATTGGACCGATTTTTATCGATTGTCCGTTGGAGTATCGTCTTAATAGTTTTATTGACCGCCTCGACCTGTCCATTGGCCCGAGGATAATAAGGGGACGCATGCTCCTGACGAAATCCTAATTTAAGAGCCAATTCAGACATTAGCTGGTTTTGGAAATGACTGCCATGGTCAGTGACAATCTCCCTTGGGATACCAAATCTTGAGATAATCTGATTGAAAAGAAACAAAGCTGCCGTGTCACTGTCATTCTTATAAGTAGGCATGGCCTCAGCCCACTTCGTGAAGTAGTCTACAGCCACGATAATGTACTTGTGATTCGCCGCGGAAGGCGGATTACAAGTCGTAAAATCAATACCCCACTTAGTGAAGGGACCGACGGTGACAACGGGAAAAAGGGGAGCTGGATGCGCGCGCATCTTGCGAGTAAAAATTTGACACGAGTGGCAGCGTTTGACCGCTTCCACACAGTCCTTAAAGAGTGAAGGCCAAAAGTAGCCGGCACGTAAGATGCATTGGGCTGTAGCATGCCCTGATAGATGACCACCACAAGCTCCACTGTGGCAGTCATTAAGAACAGACTCTGCTTCCTCTAAGGTTAAACAACGCCGAAGAATTGAATCAACCCCTCGACGATATAATGTGTCACCAATGATAACATAGTTTTTAGCCAGGTGACGTAATTTGCGACGTTCATCCTTGGAGAAAGTAGATGGAAACTTCGAAGTCTGGAGATAAACAATGATATCTTCATACCAAGGGTCTTGTGAAGAGATGAGGAATATATGTTCGACAGGTAAACTTTCCTCATAAACAATATCCTCTCCACAAGGAAGCTCAGAAATTAGCTCCGCGAAGACCATAGATTTCTTAGACTTGGCGAACAAGAATTCGAGATCGAATTCTTGTAAAATGACTATCCATCTATTATATTTGCCCCCAATCACTCGCCTACTAAGCACAAATTGAAATGGATTGACCACCGCTAAGACAAAAGTTTTGCGTAGCAAAATATAATGACGGAGCCTCTGGAAAGCATGGACAAATGCCAAGGCTAATTTCTCAACCGAAGAATAGCGGAGTTCTGGACCTATTAAGCCTCGGCTCAAATAATAAATCACGTGCTCGACAAGAGCATCGTCCTCCTGAACTAGAACCATACCAATGGTAGATTCTACTGCAGCGAGATATAAAAGGAAGTCTCTACCATAATCCGGTGGACTCAAAAGCGGGGCAGAGACTAATGCCTTTTTCAAAGCATCAAACGACCGTTGCGCAAAGTCGTCCCACACAAATGGAACTCCTTTTTGTAGCAAACGCATGAACCCTTTAGTGATCTCGGCATAGTTTGCTATAAACCATCTTAAGAAATTAGCCTTCCCTTGAAGACTTTGAAGTTGACGAATTGAGGACGGGGGAGGCAACTGAACTATTGCCTCAACCTTGAAGGGATCAACCCGAATCCCTTCATTGGACACAATAAACCCTAACAGCCGACCGGATGTAACCGCGAAAACGCATTTATTGGGATTCAACTAGATTTTATAGAAACGACATTGCTCAAAGACTAATCGAAGATGACTAGGATGATCAGTTCTCTTTCGAGAGCAAGCAGCGAGATCATCTAAGTATGCCTTGATGACATGTTTGATGTCGTGGAAAGCGTACGACATGGCCCGCTGAAAAGTGGCTCCAGCATTTTTAAGACCAAAAGGCATCTTTCGATATGCAAAGGTACCCCAGGGACATATGAAGGTTGTCTTATGTTGGTCTTCAGGATGGATAGAGATTTGATTATAACCCAAAAAACCATCCATGAAGGAAAACATTTCATTACCCGCACACTCGTCGATAATCTGATCAATGAATGGCGTGGGGTAACTGTATTTCGGGCAAGCCTTGTTTAAGTCCCTAAAATCAATGCATACTCGGATTGTTCCTTGCTTTTTTTCCGCAGGGACTGGGTTAGAAACCCAATCCATAAGAGGAACCGGGTATATAAAACCCGCCCTTAGTAGCTTCTCAACCTCAGCTTTGATAGTTGTTGCTTTCCTAGGGTTAACCGGCCGAAGCCTTTGACGAATCGGTTTTGCATTTTCGTACGTCTTGATCTCATGTTGGACTATAGAAGGATCAATGCCAGGCATTTCCTCATAAGACCAAGCAAACACATCGCGTTATTCCTTGAATAGGTCGATGTAAATTTGAATTTCTTCAGGGGAACACTCAATTCCGATGAAGATATTCTCGATGATGTTAGGATCCTTAGAGATGTTTATAGGTATCATTTTTGAAATTACCGACATATTACCTTCGGCACGTATGTGTGTTGGAGCCAAAGGGTTCGACACCGTACAAACATCACTACCAATGAGCTCAGAGAATCTAGATTCTACTTCCCGCAATGGGGGAAGAAAATATGAACGATGGTGTAAGTCTTCCCAAGTTCGATCTATACCCATCATTACTTCGAGGATTGCCTCTTCAGAAGGTAGAACCGAATCTAAGTAGTCCAAGGCAGAGGCAGAATCAAAGCTCCAAGCCGGGGCCACATGACCATCTAACTCCTCTTCGGAAAAAGGAGTAGAATGGTTATCTGCAGAGTCTACGATAGACTGATATCTAAGCTCAGCTGCAGATATAGGAAACACCATTCCATTAACTTGTCCTTCAACTAATGTGGTCGTAGGTGAAGGCAAGGTCCAAGGGTTAGAAAAATAATGAGTTCGGAAGAACTCTTCTCGAGGAGACTCCTTGGATGATGAAATAACATTGATTCTTGCAAAAGGAGAGGGAAGATCAAACGTACCCATCAATGAGGAATACATCCCTACTCCTAAATTCTCAGTCGGCGAGCGAGGGTTATCCACCAAAGGAATAGTAGAGTCAGAGCTTGCTTGAGGATCGATTGGGGAATAGTCCAATTGATCAACCTTAACGATTTTCCCCTCATGAGGAAATCAAATGACATGAAACAGAGTCGACACGACGACTTCCATCTCGTATACCCAGTTCCTTCCTAATAGGAGATTATAGTCTAGGTTAGCATCTACGACTTCAACTTCGATGTTAACGACCTTCCCTCTAACACATATAGGAAAGGCCGGGATAATCCCATGCGACTTGTGAGAATGGCCATCAAATGCAGTTAAGACGGTTGGTGAAGGAACAACCGAAGGTGAACCAATAGCCTTCCAACATGACATGGACATGACACATGTGGAAGCTCCTTCATCTATAACGGTGCGAAAAATATTGATTTTCCGGTATGTAGACTTTATCTGAAAATCCATATGATGAGGGAGTCTCTTTTTGACATCTGACATGTCAAAAGAGAGCACTAAAGAGTTAGCTGGATCGACTGCTCCAATGGAGGAGAGTAAAGCACTTCTCTGAGATGGACATGACTGGAGAACTTCCAAAGCAGACATAGCACATGGGCTTTGAGCCAAATCCTCCACAATGGAGTAATTTTGGGCGGCCCTAGCATTAGGGTTAATCGTCGCGCGTTTGGCGGAACCTTTCGGTATCCTAGGTATAGTCTCAACAGGGGGCCGCTCAATATGAAGGTCACTACCTCCGGGAACAGTTTTATCCTTAGATGTTTCGGCTTCACCATAATCACGTGACCGAGTAGTCATATGGACATTTGAACCCATCATAAAAAAATTTGATGCTTTTTCCCCTTCCTGGTTTCCCCCTGAGGAGGTCCCAGGATTCGAATTTGCGCCAGCAAGAAGTTGCTACCCTTGGGGAAACGAGTTAGTTAACACAGCTTGCGAACTAGAAGTCCCTTGCTGTCCTAACAAGCGCTGAGCGTCTTAAATTCTAGGGCGGAGATGAGTTAGATGGTCCCCACTGCATAACTTGCAAGGAAACTTAACTTTCTTTCTCGAATCACCTTTACCACCACCAGCATTGTTACCGGATTTATTTTCATCGGGCTTCCCATCCGAGTTCTTTTTCTTACCACGTCCTTTCTTTTTCCCATTGGAATTTTGATTTCCTTTGGGGTTATCGGATTGGACGGCGTTAATTGAAGAAGTTTGGGAAGCGGGAGGATTAGACAATGTGACTTGGTTGTTAGAAGCAGTTTGCAAAGACAACTGCTGCAATTGATTCACTGTAGATGTGTCTACTGAACCAACGATATCGTCCACGTGCGGACCTAGCTTCGGCTTAGCTAAATCAACCTTAGATCCAGGAGCATCGCAATGGTTTTAGTTCAAGAAGACAATGGAATCGAACATCCTATTTATTATTTAAGTTGAAACTTAAATGATACAGAAAGAAAGTACTCATATGTTGAAAATCTAGCTCTCGCAGCTGTTCAAGCAATACAAAGATTTCGACACTATGTTCTCTTTTGAAAAACTATCGTTTCGACATACTGCAACCCCATGACTTACATCTTGTCGCGACAGTTGCTTGGGGGAAAATATTCAAAATGGATAGAAATTTTGCAAGAGTTTCATATGGAATTTGTAAAATCCAAATCAAAGGAAGCTTTAGTATTTGCAGAGTTACTATGTGGTTGAAGGGAAAGTACCCCTAGGGTCCTTTGGGCTAAGACTCTACCAGACTGAAAATTGCTTACTCAAAGAAACACACACACAGCCATTATCTTTACTTTAAGAAAATTCTAATGTTAAGGGTACGTACCTAAGGTCCTACGTTCGAGAAGGCCTTTAGGGTCCAAACCCTTCTTGGAGTTCCCTTCTTCTTCCTTTGACCTGTAAAACAAACAAATCGAAGACCACAATAGTACATGGACCAATACTTATATATAAACCATCTTCATGCTATAAAGTTAGTTATAAAAATCTTTAAGTAACTACTTGCATAAGAATTCAAGACAAGAATCTCATAAGCATAAAGAAAGATTGTTTCGGGAACCAAGACGTGTTTCTTTTATATAAAGGAAAATAAAGTACATATAACAGAAAGATATCACCTGAAACACCTTCAGCAGGCTCCAAGCAAAGCTTCCTCCCGGATTCGACCAGCCTCAAGCCTCGAACAAGAGCTCCTTCCAAGTCTTACTCAATGATGACATAAAGGATGAATGATCACCAATACACATGGAAACAAGGGTTTCCTATGCAAAATGGGGGAAGTGCAGAAAGCACCAAGGACTTCAGACCTGGTCTAAGGGGAAAATCTCAGCATAATAATCTTGCTCTATTTTCTCTCTCCCTTAGGCCTTCCCTTTGATGTCTTTTTATACCACCTCCAAAGTAGTTTTTTAGTTAGGAGTTGGTTGGGAACAGTTGGGCCACGGGCACTAACAGGTGATCAGCAGGTAAAACCCGCGATCTCCGCCCGAAAATGAGGAATTATTTATTTTTTTAAGTGTTTTAATACATATACGCGGGTTGGGTATAGACAGACCCGCGTGTACACGCGTTTAACTCAGGGCAATGTCGCGTATAGGGAATAAAACACTGTTTTTTAAATTTTTAGACCAGGTCTGGAAGGAGGGGTTTCCCTAGGCCATGAGTGCAGCATCACAAACCATAAGAGTGATATTTGGAGCTATAACACTATGTGATTTCCCATCATTGTCCAACGATTCAACATATAAAGAAAAAATCGTGGATGAATTTTTGTTTTTGATATCTTCAAGCACTCCATGGTATGGCGATATAACCATTTTTCTCCAAACCCAAACGTATAGGTCTAATACCTCTCACTCAAAATGGTGATGTACTCGATCCCAAGCAAAAGACTACATAATCGTCGGTGATATACTCTACCGTCATGGTGTCGATACTGTTCTGCGAAGGTGCCTCACCCATGAGGAGGCCAAAAAAGTCTTGAATGATTGTCATTTAGGCGCATGTGGGGGGCACCAATCTAGTTATCCTATGGCACAAAATATTTTATGAGCAGGATACTTCTAGCCAACAATGTTCAAAGATTGCATAACCACAGTCAGAATTTTCCATTCTTATCAAATCTTGGAGTGCAAAACCAGAGTACCACCCGCACCTCTGCAGCCAGTAGTTTCTGTTGGGCCATTCACCAAATGGGGAACAGATTTCATGCTATGTAACCCCACCTCAGCCAGGGGGCATGGGTATATCATAGTCGCAGTTGATTATTTTACGAAATGGCCCGAGGCGCTACCTACATTAAATAACAGCTACGAAATGGACGCTCTTTTCTTTTTCAATCATGTAGTCGCCAGGTTCAGCATTCCCCAAGCTATAGTCTCAGATCATGGATCGCATTTCTGCAATCACATGATGGTTGAATTGGCCGCAAAATTAGTACTATCCCATAACAACTCTACTCGGTATTATTCGCAAGCGAGCGAGAAAGTTGAAGCGATCAACAAAGTCCTCAAACACATGTTGCAAAGGATGATTGGAGTCCATAAACGGAGTTGGCACCTAATCCTATACTCAGCCTTGTGGGCATACCGGACATCGGTGAGAAATGCGACCGGGTTTACACCCTTTCAACTGGTGTATGGCTTGGAAGCAATCTTACCAGTTCAGTGTGAGATTTCGTCGCTCAAGCTCGTAGTTGACCTTCTCCCTAGAAATCCAGAGGAAGAAGCTCGTTTCTTAGAATTAATCCAATTGGATGAAACTCGTTCTGATGCCACCTTGGCTAACGGAGTGCATAAGAAAAAAGTCAAAGCACAATTTGACAAGAATGTCAAACCCCACAATTTCTCAGAAGGTGACTTGGTCTTGCTCTATGATCAGGAATCCGACAAATTGGGAGGAGGTAAGTTCTAGTCTTTATGGATGTGTCCCTATATTTTTAAGCATGTATTAGCAAAAGGAGCCTACGAGCTAGTAGATTATGATGGGATTCCACTATCGCAACCCCGAAACGGGTTGTACCTTAAGCGTTAGTATGCTTGACTCAGCATGGTAACGTCGTCATATGCTTTTGTTACATTTTTGTTTTCGTTAAGAGTGATCGTTTTGGTTAGGTAATCCAATTTTACATTTTGTTGTAGTTTTCGAGCCCATTGGAATCATTTGTTGGATATGCCGATGGGGCGAGTTGTAGTATGCGGAACTTATCTTCTGTAGCTTGGGCCATCTTTGATCCAATCAGTGAGTTAGTGAGTTTCAGGGGGGTTTGTATTGGTCAATCGATGAACAACATCGTTGAATATAGCGCGTTGATAGAACTCGTCTCTGATGCCATCGCACATGGCATACGCTGACTTGTTGTTAGGCTAGACTCACAGCTCATCATTCTACAGCTTACAGGCATCTATTCTATTCGGAATCCATCTATCTATCATATGTTCCTAAGGGTCAAGATTTTGGAAAGATAGTTCGATTCTATTCAATTTCAACATAATTCCATAAACTTAAACACATTAACTAATTCATTAGCAAATTATGTGTTAGATAGACATTTGCAACATTTGTGAAAGAAAAGAATTTTATCAATAAACTGCATCAGGACAATATAACTTAACCAAAATAGAGCTCCAAAAATCAAAAATATATATATATAACTGTTAATAGTTTGTACATAGTGATCTGTGTCCAGGACAAAATCAGTCACATGAGCCAAAAACTCAAAATGCAAGAGGGCACCCTAATCTAATGGTGCTCGTGATAACTAGTCACCGCTTGTGCAATTATGCGTAAGAGCTTGGTCCATCGGCTCGGCATGCCAATAGTATGGCGTTGTAATCTCAAAGGAAGTTCATCACTCCTCACATCCAGAATACTAATGGTGGGACCCTCGATCTGCTCCTGCAACACTGCAAGGGTCTCAGATACATCTAGGTCGCGAAGAATGGCCCTCCCTATAGCCTCTCCTACTGGAAAGACAGGTGCTCCTCTCAAACGCGCTGCTGGTCGCACTAGCCCAATATTTTCATAATCACATGAGTTTTGATTAGTCTTGATAAAAATTTAAAAAGCACAAGAACATTATGAAAGCAATAAACAGAGATATGGTCAAAAGTTTTTACCTATGACACCCCACTGCTCGCCAGCCGGCAGCACCAAATTCGAGTCACCCTGGAAATCCATCCCAGCATATGGATACTCGGCATAAACCATCTGCTGATGGTTGAACCACTCAAAGAAGGCAACCTGCAGTTGACCAGCATGTCTAGCCATAAGGTCGACCCATCTCTGCATCCATGGCTCGACCGGTGGTGGTAGGCCAAGTGAAGTGCACTGTGGCTGCATCAGTGGGATCTTCTCCAAGGCAAAAGCAGTCAGAATAGAACCATAGCCAAAGTTCTTGGATTTTTCGCTTTTCACCTTGGTGAGTTGTTCTTTGATAACTGGAAGTACTGCATCACACCAATTGAATACCTTGGGTTCGAGGCATTTCAAGGCGTACTGCATATAGGACCTGTTGGCCAAGTGAAGGGCTGAGCTGCCAGCCAATCTAGAAAAGGTCAATAAAATAGTCCTCAAAGGCTGGTCAGTGACATCTCGGATGCTGACCTTACCATCCCTGCTCAGCTGAGATCCTTCCCTACAGTATCGGCGAATATAATCCCTCACGGATTCACCCCCATGGGCAGAACCTGGAAGTGAGAGAGGGGCACCATGCCTCGATAAAGCAGTCAAAAATTTGATGTCCTCAACAATCATGGGATGGATTTGCCTCTTATCTGGAACACTTGGTTGGTAGGGTCCCATGCATGGAGGAAATATTTTAACAAATTGATTTGTTGCCTCATGCTAGAAATGCGGAAGAACTTGAGCAAGCCACAGTTCTGCAATGCAGTTACCATACCTGGATCATGTAGGGAAACCATGTCCTCTTCCTCATGCTCCTGTTCATGCCATGTAACGACCATTTTTCGCTGATGAATCTCTGAAAAACAGACAAGAGAAGAATCAGGGTCCTGATTTGGCAAAAAACAGGCAAAATTTCCATGAAAAATGAGTGCAAATGTTTTCCTCCTTGCGGCCATCGCACCCTGGCTAGGTACACAGTGCGATGCATGCATTTTGGCTAGTGGATAGCTTAATATGCATCACACCTTTCGATATATACTAAGTGCGATGGGGTAGAAAAAAATGTTCAAACCCCAGGGGCCAGAAAAGCAAGAAAACATGCTCAGAATTCAAAAAGGAAAGAATGCAATTGAAGAGCTTACGTTTAGCTCTTACCTGGTCCACAGGGCACCAAAAATCATCCACAAAATCTCTTGGAATATGCTAGTGAAAATCAAAGGGGAAAACACCCCCAGAGCTCCAACAGTCACAACTCTGAATGAAATGGTAAAATGAGGGGTAAAAATCTATTTTTAAGTTACTTTTCACGTAATTTAGGTAGGGTATTAGATTTTTAACTCATTTTTCAAGAATATGTCCTCATTTATAATCATTTTGATGGAGCAATTGAACAGGTAGTACGACCGTCAAAATAACACAGTGTCAACGGTAAATCAAATATCAATGACCATTATCACGAGCAGTTTTACACGAAGTTCAAGCTCGTTAAAAATTAAACCTAGCAATGAGCATATGTTCCACCAGAGTTTAAGCTCATTAAAAAATGAACCCACCTCCGGTAAAAAACCACTGTGAATGTATCTTCGTCAGCTTTTGAGCCTTGGTCGTGTTCTTACCATCACCTCCACTCTATTGTTGCCATTCATTCGCCTCCATTTGATTGTTTACCCCTTTTGAGGAACAACTACGACGAGTGATCCTATTAGCCACCTTTTTACACTATCTTGATTGGAAAGTTCTAAACCTTGCCTGTAACCAGATGTTATCTGAAAACATCACTCGTTCCTCAAAAAACAAGTCTCCTTTAAGCTCTTTTCATCTGACTCGTAAAATATGAAAAGATTGTTGAGCGATTGGCCTCTCCAGCTCGTTAAAGTGATTGGAAGTGCTATCCCTCTAGATTTTAATCTTTTTGGACCTGAGGGATTATTACACAAAAAGATCGAGAATTTGTCTTGTTCAGCTTGTTAAAACTATCAAAAAGTCATCCCTTTCGCATTGTTTTATACTTTTTCAGACTTAAGGGATTATGTTACGAAAAAGGAATATTGGAGTTTTATTTCCGTCTCTTTTTAGACTCTCTAAAATTTAAAAATACCGAGTTATCCTTGTCATTAAACTTGTTAAAACAATAGCGACAAACTTGTCCATTCAAACAAGAGCGAGTTTCACTATTGGTAGGCTCATTAAAACATAGCGACGGGTTTGCCCGAAGGGAAAATTATAGAACAAGCATATGTTATCCTCCTCAAGCTTGTCAAAAATAAAGAGGTACTAATCAAAAATGACTGGGGAAAATTGGGAAGAAAACTTGAAGAAACTTTATTGGTAGGAGGTCGCTATTGAACATGACGCTTTCACTCCATCACCATGACTGAGTCAAGTTGGGTTATTCCATTCACCGGTCATATCACCATTGCTCCACCGCACCATCCACTTTTGGGGTTAACGCTACCAATCCATTTCAGTGTCGCCGATATGTTCAAGAGAAGTCGCTAAGAGAATTAACCTACCTATCTTGTGTCTCATCCGCTACAATACCTTCATGCCTCATTCTTTCATGACCACCATCCTAAACTTTGTATCATTAGATCATTTTCACCTTTACAATATCATTTGCTCCATTCCATGTCATAGATGTGGGATCCATTAATTCCCTCCTATGATGGGTCACTTCTTGTTGACATCATCCCATTATCTAAGAAGCCAACCTAGGGACAACCCTTCCAGTACTTTGAAGCTTGCATGCCTCAATGACAAGTTTCTCACATCCGGCGACAGGTTTACAGTAATGGCCTTCGACCAAAATATTTTGCATGGTGTTCAACATGAACTCATGTATTCACACCACGTGAATTGTATTCCAGTACCTTGAGGGTCATCATCATCATCAGTGATTCCTCTCGTGCCTATTAATAGTTTACATCATTGACTGGTAATCAGGCGATGTCTTTCCATGTTCGACATCAGAACTTCTTTTCACATGGATCGACTTGTATTCAAGCAAAGATTGAACAATTTTTGAATACCTTGGATCTATTTTCATCCATGCGGGCATCGATATAATCAGGAAAATAAAGACATTGAATGTACATCATTTCTGCACATACAATCATCCAAAACCAAGGGATGATGGCTCTACCAGAATCATCAGTCTGCACACAGATGGTTGTCTGTCCTATGTACATGAAAATGAATTTATCAAGCTGAGCATGGGAATGCCTGTCTCAGCTAGATCATGAAAATATTATGAAGATAATGTATTGTATTATATCTTATTACAGGTCACCTTCAAGTGTGAAAAACCTCAGATCCTCATTATAATGCATTTCACCCGACATCAAAAGATTTACGACCTCATGCTTTAGGGGGCAACTGTTATAGACATATTTGGGTACTGCAATCCCAGTCACATATGTCCATAAACCAAGGGCTTCTAAGTCCCTAAAAGTGTTGTTTCATACACTAAAGGAGCAAGGTTAGCTGATTACATCATCTCCCATAAGTTCTCCACGAAAAGCTACTCAGAACTAGTTAAAGCAGGACCATACAGACTTCCCAGTGCTAAAAGTGCGATGCATCTCACCTACCACATGCAAAAAGTGTGATGCATACTGAAAATCCCTTCTATACAGTGCGATGAGCGAGAGTAGACAAATGGCACAAGGAGTTTGCTAGGTGGAAACCCAGAGAATCTTCTAGAAGCTACTCTTTTGACACTTGCCTCTCTGAGTTTGCCCAGGGATGAGTAAGAGATATAAAATCTCCATGTGGAACCAAGAACTATCAGAGAGATGAAAGTAATCAAAATCCCAGAAGCTGACTCACCCCCTGCAAATATCTATAAATGGATCCCTCATCCAAGAGATCCAGAGGTTGGAATTTGGTAATTTGCAAAGAGGTGTTGTTGGTTTCTCTTTAAAGACATTGTTGGGTGATCTTGATTTGTGTGAGGTGAAGAGGGCTTTCAAGCTGGGAGGATGGTGCTGGGTCAGACCAAGTGGTTGTAATCCTCTCTTCTATGACTTCTACTAATATAGTTATTTGATTTTTCCTCCATATTCTTGTGTAACTATGAATACTGTGTTTGTTTTATGCATTTGTATGGTCAATATATATTTGATCCTATATTGTTTACAATGAAAGATATCTATGCTTTGATGGTATTATGCTGATGTGAATCTACAAGTGCTCTTTGAAGCTAGACAAGTAAGGAAGCGGTGCCGAGATTCTGTCAAAGGGGAAAGGAAACAAGCAAGGAGCCAAGTGGAAGACTGAGGTTGGTACTCTCTGCTTCTTTCTCATCTCTCTCTCGTAAAGGAAAAAACAAGTGACTTTAATATGTTTGTTTCTAAGATAGCTACCCATCTTAGTGGGACTAGCAGCTCTGAATAGACACTAGATTTCTCGATAACAGTGTAGCATGAGGGTAAAGAGTAAGCTGCTTGGATTCAAATCCATTAGAAATTTTCGTTAAACCTGATCTACAGCTGATAAGGGAATCTACTGTAGCCAGCCAGGGTCTCCCCAAAATCAGAGGATGTCCCCCCAACTTTGTTTTAGTCTGTAATACAACAAAGTCAGTTGGGTAATTGCAGGATTCAACTGAAATGATCAGGTCTTCAATAACCCCTTCTGGTTTGATTGTGGAACGGTCAGCTAATTCCACGATGGTTGGTGTCTCTCTGATTACATTTTTCAGTTGTAACAGTTGTGGAGTTTCAAGGGTCATAATATTTATAGCAACACCTAAGTCTACAAGAACTTGTGAAACAATAGTTTTTCCAACCTGTACTGTGATCGTAGGATGGCGTGGATCACCATATTTTAAAGGAGGATTTTTTCCTGACATTAAAGAAGCTAGATCACCCATCACATGAACTATAAGGGGGTCTTTAACTTTCCTACCAGGTTTCTTGATGCAAATGTCTCTGAGAGTTCTGGCATAAATTGGTACATCCCTGAGTGCTTGTAAAAGTGGAGTTTTAACATAAAGATTCTGCAATTCCCCTAGAAGATTAGAAGTAGGCAGATCAAGTGTCTTAGTGAGAGATAGCCACTCAGGGAATGGTGGCTCTACTGTTTCAACAATATTATTAGAGGGTGGCTCAACTGTTTCAGCACCCTTATTAGGTAAATTATTCTTTTCTGTCTCTTCTTTGTCAGAGTCAAAAGAGGTAATATCATCAATAATCGGCTCAACTACTCTCCCAGATCATAAATGAATATCATTACACTTCACAGGAGATGTAGGTAGGTTCTGAATATCGATGACTTGCACAGCTTTATTATTATTAGGGATAGTGTTCGGTTGTACAGGGAACTAGGGTCTCATTGTCCGATTGTTCGGTGGAGCACTTGATGGGAGAGAGTTGTTGCTGAAACTGAGGGAATTGGTTTGGGAATGGAATTTGTTGAGCTCTCCAGTTTGGGTTCCATTGATTAAAATACGATTGTTGTGGAGGCCAAGGAGTCCACATTGCAGGGTCTACAAAGGGAGGGTTTGTTTGTTGCATGTGTGGGAAATTCATTTGATTAAAGGGTGGGTATTGCATTTGGTTGAAGGGTGGGTAGTTTGCTTGATTGAAAGAAGGATAATTATACCAAAGATTAAATGGCATACTAGAGCTCGTACCTTGTCCCCGTGGTTTCCATTTCCTCCTTTGTGTCATCAAATAAACTACTTCAACTTCCTCCTTAGTTGGTTGCAATGCTGCTTTTATCCCTGGTAAAGAAGGGCATTGTTGAGTTTCATGGTCCTTCTCACAAATGGTGCAAATTGGTACCTTGTCCAATGGGCGTTCCCTTAGTGGATGTTTTTCTCTGCATTTAGAATAGAAGAAAGCCAAAGCAGCTTTTGCCTCTACCTGTTTTCTCTTAACCTGCAAGGTATTAATCTATGAAGCAAAAGAGCTTAACATTTCAGTTTTAAATTCTTCAGGTAGATTACCTATTTCAGATCTTGTTGCTCCGCCATTGGCTGATTTTTGGACTCTTGAATATGTATTGTCCCTGCTTTTTGATCTATTTGCCGCTCCTCTTGAGCATCTCTTGCAGAGGTTGACCATTTCATCATACGATTCTTTAGATATGTCCCCTTACCCCTTTCAATAATATTGCCTTAAGAATATCTTTACTTACATTAGGGTGATCAGATCTCTGCAGATTATATTGGAGTCCTTCCACAAAGTCCTCCAGATTTTTGTCCTCCTTCTGAACCATCTTGAATAATTCCTTCCTTTTATCTCTCGTCTGGCAATAGTCTTGATATTTGTCCAGAAAATTCTCCTTCATCTGTTCCCATGTTGTGATCACATGACCTCCCAGGCTCATAAACCATCTTAGTGCATTTCCTTTCAATGTTGCTGGAAATAACTTTAACTTTTGAGCATTAGTAACATAATCATAACTTCTACACAATATATTAAACTCCAAAAGAAACTCATCAGGGTCTTCAGAGGATAAACCATGGAAGTTAGGTAAGGCTGAGAGTGGGATGTTCTTCATAGGAGTTGCTCCTCTGGGAAGTTCACCAATAGGGAATTCCAAGGTGTGGAGAGAGTTATCGCCTCTTCCTTCTCCTCCACCATGTCCCCCACCAAAGAGTCCTTCATTGTTTCCATCCATTGGTTGTTCCCCTATTGCACTTGTCGGGTCTTCAGGGCTTCCTGTTGGACTCTCAATGTCCTGAACTAGTTCCTCAACTTCAATATCTTATATTGGTTCTTCAATGTCTTCTGCTAGTTCCTCAGTATGTTCTACTACCTCTTCAACCCTTTCAGGTCCGTTTCGTAGTCCATTTGGAGAGAGTGTTGAGTCTGTGGCCTTCAAGAGCTTAGCCTCTGAGAAGTTTCAGCTTTTGAAATAATCTCATCAATAAAAGCTTTTCTTCCTCCTATTCTTTTGCCCTTGCCACCTGTAGGATTAGTTTTCTTGTTTCCTCTCATGCATCCTGCACATCTAAAAGAAAATCATCAATGCTTTTAAAATCTATGATTGCCTTCCCCGGCAATAGTGCCAAAATGTTGGTCACTTTAATTGCTTATTAATTCAAACAACCAAGTGCTACATAAATTGTCAACCCAGGGAAGTCTATTTGTTTCGAAGGGAACTACGTACTATATGTAATCAATCTTAAAAGCAATAAAAGTTTTAGTAAAAACTAGTCACACCTTACTTAAGAAAACTGAAGCTCCACTCTAAGTTACACCAAAAACAATCTATTGCAGACAACTACCAAAGAATGCTTAGTTTCATTAAAGGAGTAATCTAATGAAAAAGAATCAATTTGCAAAGAAAGGCACTAGCTATGTTGTAACAGAGAATAGGACCCTATTCCCACAGTGGGAATCTTTAGCACCTATTTCTGATTACCACGCTGCTGACTTACTCTGAAAACTCAATTCCCAATGAAACACTCATGAATGAACTGTGGAAAAACTAAATAATGCAGCAATCAATTGGAAAGAAAATAGAGTTTCAGCAATAATGTGAAAACAATATTCAGTAAACAGTATTGTTAACAAGGCATGGATAAAAGACACACTTAACACACTGTAAAAATATAATGGGTAAATCTTGGGATGAAGGTGGGCCCTGTCCTTCTCACAAGACTCCCCAGGAGACAAGACCTAGAAAGAAATGTTCAGAACAAGATTTTATTCATCCATCAATATGTCATGTTACAAAAAGATTCCAGTTTTGTTCCTTCCACTAAAACTTCTCCCATAGTCTGTTCATCCCCTCTAATGCATATGTCTCCTCTTTTTAAAGAGGAGACATCTATTACAACAGATTACATTGTAAGTCCTATTTTAACCCTTTATACAAAAATAGGGAAATCAGTTTTCCCATCAACAAAATGTTGTTACAATAATGTTGTCTTTAGATCATGGTCGCTACATCCAGTGTAACAGCTCCTTCGGTGGTCTTCTTCTATTGCTGTCAAATCTAGACTGCAAATCACAACTTCAGGCACGCTATTTGTGCGTCGTTCCTACTGTTTCAGCAACTGTAGAAGTAATCTTGCAATCTCCAGGTAGTTTCAGCAACGTGGAATGCACATCGTTCTTTAACCATTCAACAACTATCAATTCAATGATTAACAAATGAATATAGTGTAATTATATCTAAAATAATTAAACGTATAGTGATGAGAAGAAATATTGTGTACCTTTGGAATAATTGGGTTAAAACAATAACAAGGACTTTAAATATAAGTTGAAAAAGGATGACATCCTAGCAAAATGTATGGTCAAAAAGAGACAAGATGAGGTCCTAACAAACTCGAATATGGAAAATCTCATGTCCTTTTCTCTCATTTTCTTCATCAATAACAAATTGAGTAGAATTACTAGTAGATGCCTCAGAATTCTTACCTTTTATACCTGTGGCTGCAATGGTTATTTCATCTCCCAAGTCTGACCCCAAATCTTTCTGAATAGCTGCAGAGGTCTTCTTCTTCTTACCCTTGAACTTCTTAGGTCTCAGCTCTAGCTGCAGAATCCAACAATGCTTATCATCATGCCCATCCTTTTTACAATGAGTGCATGAAGCTTTGCTTTTCTGTGCACTTTTAGCCTTCCTTGCTTTCCACTTCTACTTTATTTTCTCCTTTCTCTTGCTTGCAGTGGGTTGGGATGGTCCCCAAAATTCTAGATTTATATTCTTTCCTCTAGCTTCTAGATGAGTAGCTTGCATAGATACCTCATCTATACTAGTAAGATTAAACTTGAGGATGGTATGCCTCATGTAGCTATGTAGACCACCAATGTACTTCAAAAGAGTCTCTAGTGAGTCTAATGAGATTCCTAGAATCAATGCTCTCTTTCTAAATTCTTGAGTGTACCCTTGCACACTTTGCCCTTTCAACTGTCGAAGAGTTTGCCAACTCATCATGGCTTGTTGTATGTAGGCCAATGGATAGAACTGCTTTCTGATTGCAGAAAGAAATTCAATCTAGAAAGAGATGGTCTTACCATGTCATTTCATGCCGGCTTGGGTTTTTCCTTCCCACCAAACCAAGGCAATGCCTCCCATGCGTAGGATTGCCAGTTGAATCTTTCTCTTGTCTGAATCGATGTTCTATACTTTGTAATAAACATCAATCTCTCTAATCCAATTGTCCAACTTTTTAGCATTTAATTCTCCATCATACATAGGCAAATCAAATTTTACATCTAGATTGATCAAAGATGCCTTATTGTTATGCACAAGGCTATTAGGAGGGGTTAGAAAGCTTTCTTCTTTCCCTTTTCCTTTGGAGTGGTCATGGAAGTGAGACTCATCTTCATCTTTGTCTTGTTTAGAACCTAATGAATCTTCAACCTTATGCTTTCTAAAGTCCCTATACATTTCTTCTACAACTGACTTTATGGATAGGAAACTTTTTATGAATTGAGGGTCTGGCTCCACAGAACCTTCCTCTGACATTGTCTTTCGAGGATAGACTCTACCAATTTCAGGATTAGTTTCAACCAACTCTCCTTCTCCTAATTTGAGCTTTGATCTAGTGAGCATTCAACAACTAAACCAACACAAGCTTGTCTAACCTTAACAACCTAGAGCTCTGATACATCCTGATCTGAAAATCACCCTATGAGTGATATCAGTTAAAGAATTATTAAATGAAGGCATTACAAACTCATGTGTTGGTGTGTGTCTATGTTATTTAGGCAACGGATCGATCAAATTGCAAATACACAGGCACTTGAAATGGAAAATAGAAGAGAAATACAATAAGAAAATATAAGAACACAAGCATTTAATAAGGAGTTCACCCTATCCTCCATGGCTACATCTCCGGTCCACCTCTTAGTGGTGGGCTTCTTTTATTGTGTCTTAAAGCAGATAATTACAATGAATGAGCTCAATATGAGTCTCATAAAACAGAATTTGCTTGGCAGGGTGGTTCTTGGATGCCCCAACCACTAGAGTGAACAGACTCTTTTCCTTACCAACTCTCTAACCTCTCTGGTCTTTAATGGAAGGAGCCCAGTATGGTGCTCAGTCCTAACAGATCCTCTTAGGGATGGCTTCAATCTGTCAAGCTCTCTGGTGCTCGATGCTACCTTTGGTCATCTCGGCCCTCTCGTTTTCTTTCTGCTTTCTTTTTGCTTCACTGTCTTTTCTTCGTTTTCTCTACCTTCTTTCCTCTCTTCTCTTTCTCCATCTTCTGCCTTTTCTGTGCATGGATTTAAATCCATTCATTCTCATGGATGTTTGATTCCCATCCCACTTCCGTCAAATGGCCTGCTACAGCTTCGCTTGGAGTTCCCTTTCTTTGCGTCATCATCAGACTCGCAAGGAGTGGCCACTTGTCCTCCTACAAACTGCGCCAGCTTGCTTCGTCGGTTCGGTTTTTTAGTTACGTTGTGGAATGAGTCATCTGCCACCTTAGCGGTCAAATCAGACGTCAAATTATTATAGATCACGGCTTAATCCCCTATTGATTCTGGCTTAACTATCGGACGTGATCTCAGCCGTTAGATCTGGATCCCCCAGATCCGGTGCCATTCTCTCATTTTGCACGGTTGACTTGCTCGACCATTAGCACACGATGAGCAGCATTTTTCTCTCTCCTCTACTTGCCATGCATTGGGCGCTGACTGGAATCATTTTGTTTTCGCCAAATCTACTTACTGCCCAAGGGTGCCCCCAATAAATATCGCCGGTTTTTGGAGCGTAAGTCCCACCTTTACGTTTTGCCTTTCCCCATGGTTTTCCCGGCTCTCATGTGACCAAGTGCTTGGCACCTCGCCTTCTCAAGGGGTTTTTCCCAGTGATGTGTGATGCTAATCACACATCAAAAACTACCTCCTTTCCTTGATCCAGGCTTCCCAAGGGATAGTTTCACCTCTTGCGCAATCTCCATGGGCCTCAGTCAACGAACTTTAATCGAGGTCCTCGTCGTTCTATGCTAGCTGCTAACTGCCACTATTTAGAGGTGTTTCTGATCGTTGCTCTTAATTCTTTGAATCCTGTATCAACCCGATATAGTCATGGTTCTCTGATAACTCTCCTTGGATCCAATTCGGATCAGTGCATAAAGCCAAAAAAGCCCCAAATCATTTGTTTTATCATTTTTCAACTAAAGAACTCCATGCACGCACCTGCGAACATATAATTTGTCAACCTATGCCCAATTACACCCTAAATATGCCACAGAGAAACTGGTTTCTCTCCAGCCTACTTTGAAACTTTTCAACTATTTGCAGTTGCCAGTTTCCCTATTCAGAGCCAGTTCCCCTTAATTCTAGGTATTTAAGCCATAATTCAATCGAAAACCTTTCAATTTTAGAACCAATTGCTGAGATTGTTAGTTAAAGTAAAAACTTAATTAAAGAAACTTAGGTGACTTAAGCTTACTCTAACTCAACCACAATTGCCCTAAAAAAATGAAAATCACCTCCCCCATTCTCAAATCCACAAGAACTAAGAATGATTTCTCCAATTGCCATGGATGTGAGACGTATTTCCACTCCTCATCTAGACCTAGACCATCCCCCCCTGGGAGACAAGGATTTCCAGATAAAGGACACCTCTATCCATGAATCCCTTCTCAAAATCTACTATTGATATAGAGACCAATACCTGAACCATGATGATAAAATTGGTTTTTGGGAGTCCAATTTTCCCAAGTACCAATTCGCTGAAGTTCAAATTTTCCCAAAATTTGTCCATTACTGCCATGCAAACTATATCCACAGCCAAAGAGCAGTGATGTCCCCTAACTAGGCTATACTTTTCACCATCATTGCTGAATCAATAAATGAGATACTACAACTTCAACCTGGCCAAAACTTGACTCCCCTCTCCATTGGAGATCTATTGGACTTATTTCCCAATCTTAGCTTGCAAAATTGCCCCAAATAATCCAAACCTACATTGGAGAAGAGAATTATACGCCCAAAGATCCTCCTCCATATGTGTATACCATATTTTCCCCATTTGGCCAAGACATTGTAGGAATGATATCTAGCATCCTAGGTTATACCAAAAGTGAGTATATAGATGAGATCATCTTGGCTTTCATGTCCATATACACTCTAGGACAACCTCCTGATGTTATTTATGATTATGCCAAGTTTATAGCTGATAGGATGCATGATCAGTTCCTTAGGATGAGTAATGAGCGAGTCTTCAAGTAATACTTTGTTTTGTATCACTTCTTTCTATACTACCAAGTTGATAAGTTCCCATTTACTCTTTAGAAGCTTGACACAAAAGGTCACCCTAGGTCAGAAATTTTTTGGACTCCATTGATCCATAAATATGACTCCCCATATTCATATACAGACTTCATAGAGCTATTTTTACATCCAATTATGACAATGCTAATAGGCAACCCTGCTCCAAGAATCAGTTCAGATATAAGGAGGATCCTACAACTCTCAGAAGAGTCCAAAATGGAGGATTGGTACTTGTACCAAAACCACACTAAGATTAGAATTTATGGCTATGATTTGGCCCCATATAAGCTACCCAAATACCTCCCAATTAGGTTATTTGCTCTGGATTACTACAGGCAGATAATCAATTCAAATGAGGTACACTTTGTAAGAGCCAAAAAGAAGGCCTAGCTTAGGATCAAAGACTGGTTATGTCCCTTCATTTGTAATAACCGAGAAGCCAGAAAGGAGGCAAACTAGATCCTTCAAAGATTAAATCTAAAATAGAGCTTCATATGGGGATATGATCCCTTGGATTTCATCTACAACAAAAGACAGAAAAACAAGATGGCTCCTTATATTCATCATCGAATCCTTGAAATAGAAAAGTATGTCATTTAATTGGAGTGGGTGGAAAACACTTTAGAGGATAGGGATAATACTAAAGTTGCTATCGAAAACACACTAATTGATCTAGAGAAATAGCTTGATGAGGGTTCTTTCTTGTAGGTATCAGGAGGATCACAGGTCTAGGAAGAATCATAGATACAAGAAGGATCAGAAGTACCAGAAGAATCAGAAGCAACAGAAAAATCAGAGAAAATAGATAGACCAAAGGCTACCATGAGTACCCCCAGTCTTATAGACTCCTTTAAATGAGGAGAAAAGTCTCAAGAGAAATAGGGAAGGGGTCACTCCTTCATAAAGAACAACATCACAAGCCTATGCAGAGACAAGCCAGGCTAGAAGACAAAGAATAAATCATATCTTTGAACATGAATATATAGAGGATACAACTAAGGTTACCAGCACAGAAAGAGATGGGAGCATGCATGCCACTCCATCTGGAGGCATCCTAGGACCTTCCACATCACACAAGCAGATGATGGAAAGACAACAAAGTGTCGAACTATCCTCTTTCAGAATACCAATAGATAATGACCAAGAGATCAAAGAGATATAAAAAGAGATAAATGCCAGAAATGAGAGGCTGAAATCCCAGACCTATGCACTGTACCTAAAAAATGACACCTGCCAATCAAATAAGGCTCATGTCATCCTATGATGTCAAATAAGGGAAGATGTAAATGACCTTCAGCAAGCCGACCACTCAGCAGCCAAGGACAACAACAGATTTCAAAAGAGTGGATTTTGAAGTACTAGCAAGGGATATTCATCCCATTGACTAGATTGAGCTACATAAAGAAACAGGTGAGATGATTTATTGTACATTGATAGGGAAAGCCATGGCAACCCACCAACTACAAAAATATTTAAATAATATGTCAGCTCAATTTCAGTTGGAGAAGGCCTCTTAGTAGGTCAAGGATACAAGAATCAAGTCCTTAGAGGACTTAGTGATAGGATTGGGACATGGTCCCAAGGATGTGAAAGCAACAGAGCAATTAATTAAAAATAAGGATTATGACATTGCTACCCTAAATAAGTAGCTCAAATTTCCTTAGCTGCATCACCCTCAAACAATGGAAGTCCTAGAAGCACAAAAAGGACATGAAGAGCTTATGGACCTAAAGCTAAATGATCAGCTTAAACAAACAGAGAAGGAGTTGGAAATTTTTGTTTAGTCCAAGCAAGGTGACAAGGCCAAAACTTCCACAATTGCCATCCCTATAGTGACAACAGTAGTTCCTTCAACATTGGCAGCATCATTGGCACCTACAGCTCCACCTACCACAACACTGCCAATTACAACTGAACCACTATAACAGCAAGTAATTCAACTGAAAAAACAACAAAACTGGTAAAATCTATGGAGGAGATGTCCATCCAAGCTACAGAGCTCAAAATATTAAAGGAGAAAGTGGCAAGTTTATAAATTGACTGTAAACTTTTCCAAATACAGCAAAGAGAATAAACATAGAAATCCCTAAGGATGGGTGAGAAAATCAAAGTCCTAGAGAAATATTTGACACTGTAGAATCCACTAGGACAGAATAAAGAGATGCTCTGGACCAATATCATTAACTCTATCAATGATATTTGACCATCAATTCAAGTTATATTTGAACAAACTGAATTGGTGAATGTAGCTACTGAAGCTATACAGGAAGTAAGGGAAGAATTAGGATACCAACCGGAGGATGCAAATCGACTCGTCCACCTCCTAAATAGTAAGAATATATATGAGCTCCATGAGCTTGGTTTAGAGGATAGTACTAAAGCCATCCTAGAGATTAAAAAGGTTATTTCCAAAAGAAACCTCATGCTCAACTTAGAAGAAAATTGCCCCAACATGCAGGAGGCCATTGACAAGTTTATGGCCAAATTTCAAATTTTGAGTGACAAAGGCCTTCCCAGTCCTATCATCATCAATGATAAACTCATGACCCAATTGGACTATAGTGACAGACTCAGGAAATTGGGCAAGGAACAAACTCGCTCTTCAGGCATTAAAGCTTTTCCAACTGGGAAAGTATTGTATGATATATTAGAGAACCTCTTTTTCCTAGAACATGAGGTGAAGCATTTGTTTCTCACCAAGCCTAATTTTGCAAAATACAAAGAGACAAACAAAATTTAGAGAAGAATGTTAAAGGTGAGATTGCCTAAGGCAGAATGGTGGGAAAAAATGACAAATTTACTATGAAAAAGTTTCACATCAGAAAGTTACCACAGTAAATCTAAAGGCATCCAGGTGAAATAGGTGAAAGATAGATAAGCAGGGTCAAAGAGTAGTAGAGTCAAAGAGTATCAGTGAAAATTCAATGTAAAGAAGATTCCAGCGCAGAAAATACCACAGCTATGGGCCAGCTTAAAAGGCTCAAAACTCAACAAAAACAGCCAACAACACCATAATAAAAGGGACAACAAGAAGGAGTTTCACATCTATCTCTATCTTCATGCATGAAGATATTTTATTCCCTAGATTAAATCTCAAACTGTTATGAGATATTTTGTAATTATTTTTTGTATAAATACTTCACATTTTGAGTATGTAGGGTGGATTCCAAGACATTTTTATAGGCGTTTTCTCTCAAATCAAAATTATATTTTATTAATGACTGGATTGGCTTGTTGGATCAAGGAATAAAGATCAAATATTTTACAAGATACTTGTGTAAAGCGAAATACAAATAAGTATTCTCCCATGTTTACTATTTTTTCTCTTATTGTTCTTCATAATCTTGTTTGTTTCTCTAAAATCTAAATGTATAACATGGAATGATATTTCAGAAATTGCTTGAATGCACTCTGTCTTGACTGTTTTACATTTTGAATGTTTTTTGTACAACTACCTTAGTTAGGGAATTCTTAATTGCTCCTTAGCTTCCGTAGTTTCTCCCCTGGTCTATAGCAAAGGATTCTTAATTGCCCTTTGTTCACGATCGCCCTATTTTCTTCATGTTGATCCCGGTCCAAGGATTCTTAACTGCCCTTTCAACCTCATTAGAATCATTTCATCCATTAGACCTGAAGATTTTCCTTTTGCTTTGGTAGCCTACCTTGTGAACATTCCATTTAACAATCTGGTCTAATTATGCTATCCATTGATTGACTCCATATCCCAATGGCTTGAAGACCTAGCTCTATCCATTTTCTCCAAGAATTCCAACACTCAACCTTCAATCTAAAGTCAAAACCCCCATGAACACTATAAGCTAGACTAAAATCTTATAAAAAAAAAGCTAAATCTTAAAGGGAGAGCCCTCTATGGACTAGGTCGGCTAGAACCTAAGCCTAAAAGATTGGTTTGTGGTTACCTCGGATGATTCCTTCTTTTGATAACCTCTAGGCAAAACTTCTTAGTGATAACATAGTGGTGACCATAATGGGGAATGAAATCCTCAGTCTTAATATACCTTTGAGAAAATTTCAAATCTCTATTTCAAGCCTCTCGAAGGGTTTATTATAAGTTATTTAAAAAATTTCACAAAAAGAAAGTAACTAGAAAACTTTGAAACTCTGGCTTCAAGGAGAACTCACTATACTAGGGCCAATCCAAATGAAAACCCTGCCCCAGTAGTGGATAACCCCAACCTGATTTCAAGAAGATCCAAAAGGAAAGAAATTTCAGCAAGTCCAACACCTTCAATCAATGTAGATTCATTCCCTGATGATTCGTTGTTTTTAGAAGACCTCCCCTTTGATCAGTCATTTGACCTTTCCCTATTTAGAATGAGGTCTGAAAGTGCACTTGATGACATAGTTCTAGATCCAGAGTTTATTGCGGATCTTGAAGTCCAAAAGGCAAACCAATTAATTAATGAGCATGTTCTAAATTCCCCTCAGTCATCCCTTACTATTGTTAAGATACCTAAGCTTTCTAAACCAGTGTCAACTACCCTTAGTTCACCATTATTCCCTTCCAGCTCTGAAGTTCATTCGTCACCTCCATTTATACCTTCACTTCCCTACCAACCTATCATTACACATCAATTACCTATTACTCCCAGTTCTCCATCAACTACTGTATCATCTCCCGGTACCCCTACCCCACTTCTTAGCCCTACCCAACTTGGAGACATGGCAAATAGATATGCTCCTCTTGTGTTACCTACCCTACTCAGTGCCATGCCACAAGATTACCAAAACAAAATTGTCCAGTTTGATGGCATATGACCTTATACAGCGCAACATCATGGAAACAAAATGACAGATTACTTTGAATTACATGAAATTGATATTGGAGATGTTCAAATGAGACTTTTTTCATAGACTTTAGTTGGAAATGTTAGGATATGGTTTAGAGCTTTACCTACTAATAGCATAGATAGTTTAGATATATTTTATCAGCAATTTTTAAATTGATGGGAAAAGAAAAAGAACCCTCTGCATATCCTTTCAGAATATGAAAACATCAGAAGAGGACCAAATGAAACATTCCAGGATTATTATACTAGATTTAACAATATATACAATGCAATACCAGTCAATCTTAGTCCCCCACCTGACTTAGCTATGATAAAGTTTCCTTATAGGTTTGATATTGATATGGCATTTCAACTCAGAGAGAGAAATCCCCCAACTTTAGAAGACATGCAGAGTGTAGTAGTTAGTGTATAAGCTAACTTGCTAGCAAAAAGAGCTAGGGTTAGGAATGAGGGGAAAGGATCTGCTAGAGATGAAGCCTCACCCTCTGACCTTAAAATAGATGTTCTAACCAAGGGTATGGAAAAACGGATGGATAGGGTAGAGAACATTAAGAGGAAGCCTCACTGGGATAATTAACAGGCACCTCTAGTGAGAAATCCAAACTTTAGAAAGAATCAAAATCAAAACATTGGAAAGAATGGACCTGATCAGAATATTAGGCCTCCTTTTCAAGAAAACTATGTTGAAACATCCCATTCAGAAGACCCTGAACAAGACACACAAATTAACTGGGATTAGATGATGAGGAAATTGTCTTCTTAACCGAAGATGAGCAGGAATTGCATATGCTACAACAGTTGTAGACCCAATCTGAAGAATCATTTTATTAGATATCATTTTGGGATTCAACTGCGTTAAGTAAGTCATTCACGTATGACCATTTCACTGAGAGGTAGTCGTAACTGACTAATTTCTCATGATTTTTGAATAGTTCATTTAGCACTCATTGCATCGGGTGATGCTCACAGGGGTGAAGAAGTGGGATTGAAACTAGTGAAATGAATCACAGAGCATCAATCATCACTTCCGGGGCTTGCACCCGGTAACGAGGACTTCCCAGGAGGTCACCCATCCCAGAACTCCTCTAGCTCAAGCGTGTTTAACTGTGGAGTTTTCCCCACAATCAAGCCCACTTAGCTTGCTACCCCATTTGCAAAACCTTAGCAAGTATTGTGCCTCATGAACCATTCAAGTAGAGATCCCTTGACTCTAAACCCCCATACTTAAAATCATTTTAATATAAACAATGGTATGATTCTACTATTTTTGAAGTACAAAAACAATACAATTTAAGGAGAAAAAATAATTCTAATACTCCTGATGAAACTAAGAAAACAATACCAAATCAACCTAAGAAAATCAAAATAGCTCCAGTTACTAAGACTCTCCAAATCCTCCCTAGAGAAAATCAGAACCCTTCTATTCCCACCAATGTAGATATAACCCATGAGCAAACCCCTGACGATCAACCATCCACTTCAATCCCCTCCAAGGAGATAGTGGAGAAATCTCCAAACACCATATTAGAAGATCCAAAAAAATAAGACTTCAAATGTAGAAAAAGAAGAGTAACCTACTCCAAATCTTGCTATGAAAATTCCAGACACTCAAACAAAAAAATCCACTTTGCCTTTCAATTTGGGAGCAGAGGTAGCTAAACTGAAAATTTCAGTTCCCTTAATAGAGCTGATTAAAAATGAAACCTATAAGTCTCAAATAAGAAAAACCTTAAACTTTGTTGAGAATGAAGACTCTGTCAACTTGTTTGATGGTCAGCGTGAGCTTATATTCGGTCTTGATGTTAATGCCAAACCACTGGAAGGAGGGATACCACCCTTTTATATTAGCCTTAGCATTCATGATAAAATCTTACACAATGCAATGCCTAAATCAGTTATGGAAAATTTAAAGTTGGATATCACTAGTCAAGTAAAGTGCCTATGATTAATAAAAGACATGTGTGTCTCCTTAGTACAATATCCTACTAAGACTATTCTCATAGATATAGTAGTCACTAATATCCCACCTAAATATGGGATGCTATTGTCTGGATCATGGGGAACTAAACTCCAAGGATCTTTGCAACTTGACATGTCATATACCACAATCTCGGCCTTTGGACAACCTAAAATCTGTACAAGGAGACCCTAATGAGATATGTGGTGATTAGTCAAAATAGACCTCAAAACTTTCCTATCTACTCTATGCATACTGACATTGATTCTTTAATTTTGTATAATCCTGAAAAAACACAACAAACCAATTCAAATAGCATTATTTCATAATCAAAAGAAATTGCAGTTACAACTAGAAAAGAGATTGTCCAAACTCAAGAGATTTCCAATAAACAAGATGATCAAAACACCTCAAACAAGGAAAATTTTCTTCCCCCTGATAGTGAGAATTATGAACATGATATATTATGGCACCTTGAATTTGATGGATCAGTGAATAAGTTAAGAGCATGAGCAAGAGTGTGGATATATAATATGGAGAATGATCACCGAGAGGGCCATGCTTATAGACGAAATTTCAAATGCACTAACAACATGGCTATGTATGAAGCACTTCTTTTAGGTCTTGAATTAGTTAGAAAGTTAGGAGCTATAAGAGTTTCTATTATGGGAGACTTTGAATTAGTGATAAATCAGATTAAAGATGTATATATGACGAAAGACCCTAGATTAAGTTGTTACAAAGGAACTATTATAGAAATATTAAACACTTTCCTAGAAACCAAAGTTGTTGTAATTCATAGAAAGCATAATATGCAGGCTCATATTTTAGCAATGTTTGTCAACACTTGTAAGTTAACATTTCAACCTAACCATCAGTACACTGCTAAGGTCAAGCACAAACCTTCTATCCTAGATAAACTGAAAAACTGGCAAGTATTTGCTAATGACAATAAATAAACAATTTTTTAACCTCAGAGGAAGAATTTCTAAATAGTAATATAAACACTAACATAACATTAGAACATGATTTCAAATATAAAATAGAAATTAATGAAATAGAAGATGAAAAGATAAATATATTTCATCCCACTAAATTTACAAAATTGGATGTATAAAACCTAAAGCAAGTTGAAATTGATGAGATAATTAATGAGGACTCTGAAATAATTAATCTTAAAGACAACTTTTTGCCCAAATGATTGACCCATTTAGAACAGTTGTTTGACTCAAATGACGTCCCTAGGAAACCAAATATGGAACCCTTAAAATCTGATATAGAGGAGTGTAACATAGGCACTAAGGAAAATCCAAGATTGACCAAACTTTCAAAGTCTTTACCTCCTACCTAAAAAGTGAAATACATTGAACTATTAAAGGAATTCAAGGATGTTTTTTCTTGGAGTTATGAGGACCTCAAGTCCTATGACACTAGCATCATACAACATACTATCCCCATAAAAGAAAACCAAAAACATTCCAGGCAGAAGCTTAGGAGAATCAATCCCATCCTATTGCCTTCTATTGAAAAGGAAATCCAAAGGATTTATGAGTCCAAGATAATAGCACCAATTAGATTCACTGATTGGGTTTCAAATTTGGTGCCAATAAGGAAGAAATCTGGTAAGATCAGACTTTATGTTGATCTCAAGAATCTTGATAAAGTTTTAGTCAAAGACAATTACCCTCTCCCTAAAATGGATCATATATTACAAAGGGTAGTAGGGTCAACCAGAATCTCATTATTGGATGGGTTTTTTGGTTACAATCATATTCTAGTTCACTAAGATGACCAGGCTAAAACTACATTTACTACTCCTTGGGGCACATTCATATATGTGAAGATGCCTTTTGGATTAAAGAATGCAGGGGACACTTTCCAAAGAGCCATGGACATAGATTTTACTAAGGAAATTCATGACTTCCTACTAATATACTTAGATGATATCATTGTATTCTCAAAATATGATAAACAACATTTAGATAATCTAAGGCAGCTCTTCATCAAATGTAGGAAGTATGGAATTTATTTGAATCCCAAAAAATCTTTATTTGGGTTAGAAGAGGGAAAGTTATTAGGCCATATAATCTCTACATATGGTATCTAAATAGATCCTGCAAGAATTGAAGCCATCTTATAGATACAACATCCTAGGAGCATTAGGGAATTACAAACATTGTTAGGGAAAATAAACTTTCTTAGGAGATTTATTTCTAACTTAGCATAATTAATTAGGGCATTAAACAATATGCTAAAAAATGATTCGACCATAAAATGGACCATTGAGGCTAAGAAATCCTTTGAAGATATTAAACTAGCCTTAACAAAAAAAACAGTCTTGATTAGTCCAAAGTTTGGTAGAGATTTTACTATATTTTCCTTTGCTTCAGAACACACAATTGTTGCAGTTGTACTGCAGAAACATGATGAGGGTTATGAACAACCTATTGCCTTTTTTAGCAAAGCCCTAAGATATGCCCCTTTAAAATACAATATAATGGAAAAGCAAGCCTTTGCTTTGGTCAAAGCTATCAAATATTTTAGAGTTCACATTTTATATTCTCATGTAATAGCCTATGTCCCCAATTCAGTAATCAAGGATATCCTAACTAGGGATGGTCCAGATGGAAAGAAAGGGAAATGGATTGCTACTATATTAGAATATGACCTAGAAATGAAACCATCAAAGTTAATCAAAGGCCATGGTTTAGCCAAGCTCATGGCTTAATTGAATTGTAAATCCTTAGATTTAAATTTTATTGCAGAAATAACTAAGAGGAGATGGAAACTCCACCAATCATCCAAGCCTTTATTGAATCACCATGGTATGCTGACATCATGTATGTTTTACAAAATCTATAAGCTCCTCCTTAATTATCCATGACCAAAAGAAAATTTTTAAAAATGAAATCTTTAAAATTTTTCATAATTGGCAATGCTTTGTTTTGGAGGAATTATGAAGGTATCCTTCTTAACTATTTATTGAAAGAAGAATCTGACAAGGTGTTACAAGATTTTCATGCAGGTGACTGTGGAGGACATCTTTACTGGAAAACCATTGCTGACAAGATTCTTAGAGCCGGTTTCTATTGGCCTAATTTGTTTTCTAATGTAAATAAATTTGTAACCTCATGTCATAAATGCCAAATTTTTGAAGGAAAGAAAAAGCTTTTACCCCTTCCCTTAAAACCAATCTCTGTTGAAGCACCTTTTCAACAATGGGGTCTTGACTTCATTGGTGAAATCCACCCACCTTCCTCTGCCCAACACAGATGGATCCTTACTGCTACAAATTATTTTACCAAATGGATAGAAGCCATACAATCAAGGCAAGCCACTGACATTGTTATAATAACCTTCCTTGAGTCCAACATCCTATCTAGATTTGGGTGCCCAACCAAGATCATCACACGTACAAGAAGGATTAGAAGTACCAAAAGAATCAGAAGTGCCAGAGAAATCAGACACACCAGAGCAATCAGAGAAAACAGGTAGACCAGAGGCTACCATGAGTACCCCCCCAAGCTTACAGACTCCTCTAAATGAGGAGAAAACCCTCAAGAGAAACAGGGAAGGGGTCACTCCTTCAGAAAGAACAACATCACAAGCCTATTTAGAGACAAGCCAGGCTAAAAGACAAAGAATAAATCTTGTTTCTGAATAGGAATACATAGAGGACACAACTGAGGTTACCGGCATAGAAAGAGATGGGAGCACACATGCCACTCCATTTGGAGGCATCCTAGAACCTTCCACATCACACACTCAAATGTTCGAAAGATAGCAAAGTGTCGAGGTATCCTCTTTCAGAATAGCAACAGATAAAGAGCAAGAAATCAAAGAGAGATACAAAGAGATAAAGGCCATAAATGGGAGGTTGAAAGCCCAGACCTATGCACAGTACCTGAAAATTACCCCTACCAGTCAAACAAGGCCCATTTCAGCCTATGATGTCAAAGAGGGGAAGACACAAATGACCATCATCAAGCTGACCACTCAGCAGCCAAGGACATCAACAGATTTCAAAAGAGTGGATTTTGAGGTAATGGAAAGGGATATTCATCGCATTGACCTGATTGAGCCGCATAACAAACATGTGAGATGATTTATTCTACATTGACAGGGAAAGCCATGGCAGCCCACCAACTACAGAACTCTCTAAATAATATGTCAGCTCAGTTTCAGTTGGAGAAGGCCTCTTCATAGGCCAAATATATAAGAATCAAGTCCTTAGAGGACCTATAGATAGGATTGGTACATGATCCCAAGGATGTGAAAGCAACAGAGCGGATAATTAAAAAGAAGAATGATGACATTGTTGCCCTGAAGAAGCAACTCAAAATTCCTCAGCTACATCACCCTCAAACAATGGAAGTCCTACAAACACAAAAAGGACATGAATAGCTTATAGACCTAGTCTTAAAGCTAAATGATCAACTTAAAGAAATAGAGAAGGAGTTGGATAGTTTTATTTAGTCCAAGAAAAGTGACATGGGCACAACTTCCAAAACTATCATCCCTATAGTGACAACAACAGTTCCTTCCACATTGGCAGCATCATTGGCACCTACGGCTCCACCTACCACAATACTACCAATCACAACTAAAACCACTACAACAGCAAGTACTTCAACTAGAAAAACAACAGAACTGGTAAAAGTTACGCAGGAGATGTCCATCCAAGCTACAAAGCTCAAAATATTAAAGGAGAAAGTGGAAAGTTTAGAAACTGACTGTAAACTTTTCCAAATTTAGGAAAGAGAAGAAACACATAAATCCCTAAGGATGGGCAAGAAAATCAAAGTCCTAGAGAAATATTTGACAGTGCAGAAGCCACTAGGACGGACTAAAGAGATGCTGTGGGCCAATATCATTTACTCTCTCAATGATATTTGGCCATCAATTCAAGTTATATTTGAGAAAACTGAATTAGTGAAGGTAGCTAGTGAGGCTATCGAGAAAGTAAGGGAAGAATTAGGAGACCAACCTGAGGATGCAAATCGACTTATCCACCTCCTAAATAGTAAGAACAGATATGAGCTCCATGAGCTTGATGTAGAGGATAAGACTGAAACCATCCTAGAGATTAAAAAGGTTCTTTCCAAAAGAAACTTCATGCTCAACTTAGAAGAAAAGTGACACAATATGCAGGTGGCCATTGATAGGTTTATGGCCAAATTTCAAATTTTGAGGGACAAAGGCCTTCCCAGTCCTATTGTCATCAATGATGAACTCATGACCCAATTGTACTATAATGACAGACTCAGGAAATTGGCCAAGGAACAAGCGAGCTCTTCAGGCATTAAAGCTTTTCCAACTGGGACAGTATTGTATGATTCATTAGAGAACCTCTTTTTCCTAGAATGTGAGGTGAAGCATTTGTTTCTCACTAAGCCTAATTTTGCAAAATACACAAAGGCAGATGAAATTTACAGAAGAATGTTAAAGTTGAGATTACCTGAGTCAAAATGGTGGGAAACAAATGATAGATTTACTATGAAAAAGTTTCACATCAGAAAGTTACCACAGTAAATCTAAAGGCAACTAGGCGAATTAGGTGAAAGACATATAAGCAGGGTCAAAGAGTAACAGAGTGAAAGAGTATCAGTGAAAAATCAATGTAAAGAAAATTACTACACATAAAATACCACAACTACCAGCCAGCTTAAAGGGCTCAAAACTCAACAGAAACAGCCATCAACGCCATAATAAAAGGGACAACAAGAAGCAGTTTCACATATGTCTGTATCTTCATGCATGAAGATATTTTATTTCCTAGATTAAATCTCAAACTGTTATGAGATATTTTGTAATTATTTTTTGCATAAATAATTCACATTTTGAAGCATACAGGGTGGATTCCAAGACATTTCTATAGTCTTTTTCTCTCAAATCAAAATTCTATTGTATCAATGACTAGATTGGCTTACTGGATCAAGGAATAAAGATTGAATATTTTACAGGATTCTTGTGTAAAGTAAAATAGAAATAAGTATTCTATCATGTTTACTGTTGTTTCTCTTATTTTTCTTCATAATCTTGTTTGTTTCTCTAAAATCTAAATTTATAACATGGAATGATATTTCAAAAACTGTTTGAATGCACTCTGTCTTGACTATTTTTCATTCTGAATGTTTTCTGCTCAACTATCTTTGTTAGGGAATTCTTAATTTCTCTTTATCTTACGTAATTTATCCTCTAGTCTATAGCAAAGGATTCTTAATTTCCCTCTATTCAGGATCACCCTCTTTTCTTCATTCTGATCTTGGTCCAAGGATTCTTAGCTACCCTTGCACCCTGGGTAGAATCATTTCATCCATTAGACCTGAAGATTTTCCTTTTGCTTTGCTAGCCTGCCATGTGAACATTCCCTTGAATGATCTGGTCTAGTTATGTTATCCATTGGTTGACTCCATATCCCAATGGCTTAAAGACCTAGCTCTATCCATTTGCTCCAAGAATTTCACCACCAAACCTTCAATATAAAATCAAAACCCCCATGAACACTAAGAACTAGCCTAAAATCTAATAAAAACAAAGCTAAATCATAAAGAGAGAGCCCTCTCTAGACTTAGATTGGCTAGAACCTAAGCCTAAAAGATTGGTTTTTGGTTACCTCGGATGATTCCTTCTTTTGATAACTTCTAGGGAAAACTTTTGAGTGATAATAGATGCCTCAAGGTACGATGCAAATGGTAAATCAAGGTATTGCAGGAATACAACTTCCACCCACTCCACCTCCACATCCAACTCCACCTCACACACCTACATCTACACCTCCACCTCCACCTCCACTATTCAGTATGGGGAACACTATGAACATGCATATATTCGAGGGTATAGGGACTGAAGATCCTAAACAATTATGGTATATAGTAGATGTTGTGTGGAAGTCACAACAGATAACGAATGATGATCTAAAGAAAGCACAATTTGTCACTGTGTTGCAAGATAGGGCGATGAGCTGGTATATTAAGTACAATATGACTCGCCCAATTGCATTGTTGAAAGGTACGAAATATGCACTAAATAATGAATTTAAGAAGCTTGAGTCTCAAGCCCAATCTTTAACTAAGATCAAACAAGTTAAGCAGAGGTTGAATGAATATGCCTGGAATTATCATCAAAGGTTGAAATGTCTGCTACAACAGACTAATCTACAATTCTCAGATGAGAAACATAAGGATTGGTATATTGCTTCACTGTTACCTAATTTAAGATTACCATTGTCACAAAAAAATCTTGGAATGCAGGTGGAAGCACTAGAAATTGCTATGAAGTTGGAGTCTTCACCAAAGTACATCGGATTCAGTTGCAATTTCTAGCCTGCATATGGAGTTGCGGGATCTTAAAAAGGAGAAAGAGGTCCAAAGTGAGACCCGCATGTAAGTATGGTGCCTAAAGTGCAAATGTCATAGCCATGATAAGGATCATTTCCTAGTGTATCAGAACTATCTAATTGGGGGATGTCGTATCCCCCTAAAGCCAGAAAATGCCACTGGGATGAGCACCGGTGTAGTGGCATGATGTGCTATATGCCAGATTAAAGGAAAACACACAATAGATAATTTCCACTTGTTATAGAAGTTTGTGAAGACTCCCAAACAACTATTTTACAATTTTTGTAAGTGTGTAGGCCATGATGACTAAAATTTCCAAAGACATGAGTTAATGATGGACATAACTCTGACATATATAGTATAGGCTAAGACACATCCTCAGTAGGATCAAGGTACACCTACAACATATGGAGGATGCCAAGGATGAGGAAGAGGTCAATAGGAAGGAGCTACAAGAGGTTGCAGATAGACCATTTGTTACAATTGTGGGGAACCAGGCCACTTTACGCATGATTGTCAAAACCTGACACACCCCTCTTGTCAATATTGCCAGCATTTTTACTATGTTATAGGATATTGTCACATACTCATAATCAAAATTCTTGAGAATAAGAATGAGTAGCCTACCCAAAACATCCAAAGGATGAGATGAGAACTGCGCGAAGATGGGCTCAGTGTTAATATGATTATGCGAAGTGATATAACTATCAGGGAAGATAAACGAAAACAACTAGAAGAAATTATATGGGTGTGCAAGGCTAATGGCAAAGATGTTGGATTTTATTTGCATAAGGTAAAGGAAAATTTTATGGAGGTAAAGAAGAGCTTTGTGGATTCAAGTGTTTCCACATCCAAGGCTTCGAGTAAACAAACAAAGAAGCCTGAAGAAGTCATTTATGCACAGGAAACACATCCTTCATTATTAACATATTTCTTACAAACGTGCATGAAGCTCCTAAGGGACCAAAAAGTAGTAGAGAGATTGCAAGAGTTGATAGACAATTGTGTTGCCAAGGGTAAGCCACTGCATTGTTTTCACATTCTTTTTCACTGTTTCCACTATTACAGTATGAAAATCTAAAAAATTCCACAAATTCAAGAGTTTTTGGTATTTTTTCACGCTTTATTTTATTCAAAAATGCGAAGGTTTGTTTTTGTCACACTATTTCACGACCTGTCATCCTCAAGTTCGTCATGACCTCCATTATTTCTCTGTGAGGACAAAAAAATGAAGCACTACTCTCCTTGTAGTCTTACACAACCTTGAGCTCTCATACCATGTTAAGGAATGAAAAAAATGGAGTCGAGATGCTCTTCTCAATATTCAAAATCAATTAAATATATTACACATGAGAGATCAACATTAAATGACTGAACTTAAACTCAACTGAACTAGACTAAAATCTAACCGACTTTGGCACTTGGATAGACAGTTATGACACCTAGTAAGTGATTAGAATTAGATTCTCCAACATGCTCTATTTACCCATAGGAAAATGTACCTTTTTTCAACTCTGTTTAAACACATGAAAAAGGAAACCTAGTTAAGCTATGTTTTCACACAATAGAAAACACCCTTGTACATCATAAGCTTCTCTCTTTACACAAAAAACAAAAATAGAAATACAAAACAAAACAAAATTCGTGTTAGAAAATGGAAAGGAAAATTAGAATGGAACTTGCAAACTTAAACTAGCAGGTCACGGGTGGGGAAGCTACACCTAGAGACTACCCAAGTAGTACCGCACTACTCCATTAATCGTCAAATGAGAAATATATATGTTTACATTCAATTTAGGGAGATCAAAACTATATCCTCGAAAATAGGAACTAAGTCTAAACAAAGATACGCACACACAACCAGAAACAAACTTTATCCATTATTTTCAACTCTCCCCCTTAATTGAGAAAGGATTCACTTGCACACCTAACATATCCCTAAATAATTCAAATTTGATCTTCCTAAGAGGATTGGTGAAGATATCAACTGCATTTTCACAGGTGTTACAATATTCAAGAAAAAAATTCTTTGGATTGAACCTTTTCTCTAACAAAATGAAATTAAGTATCAATATTCTTTGTGTTTTTATGAAAAAAAAAGAATAGTTTCTAGCTTGATTTAACTTGTGTAGTCACATTTAATCATTGTAGCATCCTTTTGTTCTTCTCTTGCATCATGAAGAAGTTTTCTCAACCAAATTATTTCACAAGTGGTTGCACATACAACTTGATACTCTGTTCCTGCTGATGATAAAGATATAGTACTCTACCTTTTACTGCTCCAAGAAATGACCACAACCCCAATATTGAAAGCATACCCAATTATAAATCTCCAATCATACATATTTCTAGCCCAGTCTAAATCTGCATAGCTTGTCAGTTTAACATCAAAAGAATCAGTATATTTAAGGCCAAAATTTATGGTTTCTTAAAAATACACACCTTTTTCTACCATCCAATGATTTTCAAGAGGCTTTTTCCTGTACTAACTCAACACACTGACTAAATATGCTATGTGAGGTTTGGTAGTAGTCAAATAAATCAAAATTCCAACCAGTTTTCTGTACAATGTAGTATCCACCTCTTTAGAACCATCATCACTTTGAAATTTAACATTCTATTGTATAGGTACTGAAGTAGCTTTACATTGATCCACTCTAAATTTCTTCAACAATTATCTGACATACTTTCCTTGAGTAACAAAATTTTGTCAAGAATTCTTATAGATATCATTTTTGGGATTCAACTGCGTTAAGTAAGTCATTCAAACGTATGACCATTTCCATGAGAGGTAGTCGTAACTGACTAATTTCTCATGATTTTTGAATAGTTCACTTAGCACTCATTTCATCGGGTGATGCTCACAGGGGTGAAGAAGTGGGATTGAAACTAGTGAAATGTGGAGAACGAATCACATAGCATCAATCATCACTTCCGGGGCTTGCACCCGGTAACCAGGACTTCCCAGGAGGTCACCCATCCCAGAAATCCTCTGGCTCAAGCGCGCTTAACTGTGGAGTTTTTCCCCACAATCAAGCCCACTTAGTTTGCTACCCCATTTGCAAAACCTTAGCAAGTATTGTGCCTCATGAACCATTCAAGTAGAGATCCCTTGACTCTTTTTTAATTTAAGTATGGGGGATTTACGCAGTGCATTATATTAGATATCATTTTTGGGATTCAACTGCGTTAAGTAAGTCATTCAAACGTATGACCATTTCCATGAGAGGTAGTCGTAACTGACTAATTTCTCATGATTTTTGAATAGTTCACTTAGCACTCATTGCATCGGGTGATGCTGACAGGGGTGAAGAAGTGGGATTGAAACTAGTGAAATGAATCACATAGCATCAATCATCACTTCCGGGGCTTGCACCCAGTAACCAGGACTTCCCAGGAGGTCACCCATCCCAGAACTCCTCTGGCTCAAGCGCGCTTAACTGTGGAGTTTTTCCCCACAATCAAGCCCACTTAGCTTGCTACCCCATTTGCAAAACCTTAGCAAGTATTGTGCCTCATGAACCATTCAAGTAGAGATCCCTTGACTCTTTTTGAATTTAATTATGGGAGATTTACGCAGTGCATTATATTAGATATCATTTTTGGGATTCAACTGCGTTAAGTAAGTCATTCAAACGTATGACCATTTCCATGAGAGGTAGTCGTAACTGACTAATTTCTCATGATTTTTGAATAGTTCACTTAGCACTCATTGCATCGGGTGATGCTGACAGGGGTGAAGAAGTGGGATTGAAACTAGTGAAATGAATCACATAGCATCAATCATCACTTCCGGGGCTTGCACCCGGTAACCAGGACTTCCCAGGAGGTCACCCATCCCAGAACTCCTCTGGCTCAAGCGCGCTTAACTGTGGAGTTTTTCCCCACAATCAAGCCCACTTAGCTTGCTACCCCATTTGCAAAACCTTAGCAAGTATTGTGCCTCATGATCCATTCAAGTAGAGATCCCTTGACACTGCCTAAATCCCCCATACTTAAATTCTTATAGACTTCAAGACCGAAAAAATAATGCAGTTCTCCAAGGTCCTTCATTTCAAATACCTGTGACATCTGCACTTTAATTTCTTCAACCAATTCATCAGAATTTCTAGGAGCAATCAAATCATTAACATATAAGGAAATCAGCACAATCTGCACCATTGAATCAAATATGGTATACAAATTTGAATCATGTTTACTTCTCTTATAGCCATGATGTAAGAAGAAAGAGTTTATTTTCTCATACCAAGATCTGGGATCCTATTTCAACCCATACAATGTATTATTTAATTTACAAACCAAGTGTTCCTACCCCTTTTTAATGAACCCTTCTGGTTGTGTTAAATATACTTCTTCCTTCAACTCCCCGTTTAGAAAAGCAGATTTTACATCTAGCACGTGTAAACTCCAATGGTAATTTGTAGCTAGAGCTATTAACATCCTAATAGTATTTAACTTAGTTATAGGAGAAAAAGTCTCCTCATAATCAATCCTTACTCTCTGTGAGTACCCATTGGCCACCAACCTAGCTTTATATTTGTCTACACGACCATCTTTTTTGAACTTAGGTTTATATATCCATTTACAACCTATGGGCTAGTTTCCTTTTTGTAGTTCAACTAATTCCTAGGTTTTATTTTTAATTATGGACTCATACTCTTCTTTCATAGCTCACCTCCATTCATCATACCGATTTTCTTCATTATAATTCACGGGCTCAACAACATTTAAAATACTACTCATAAGAGCATAATATTTGTACCTTGCAGGTAAGTGAGTCTATGATCCTAATCTCCTTAGTAGTGGGCTTGCCTCAATTCTATCCTATCTGATTTATTGCTCTCCTCTAAATGGACTTCGACTACTGAATGTATCCACATCACTAGATTCCTCCTTTTGTTGTTGTTGCTGCTGTAAATTACTCTCTTTGGCTTCATAATTACTGTCATCAATAAGTAAAGGCATGTGCCACTCCTCATAACTTCTATTCTTATTCCCTTCATCAACTTGTTCATGGAAGATAGCATCTCTACTCGAAAATACCTTGTGAGTAGATGGATTAAACATCCTATATGCTTTTAAACCATAACGATACCCTACAAATATGCATTATATAGCTTTAGCATGCAATTTCTTACTATCTTCCGTAGGAACTTGTGAAAAATATTTAGAACCAAATATTCTCAAGTAATGGGTGCAAGCTTAAAACCATACAAAGCCTCAAGTGGAGTCTTGAGATCAAGAAAACTAGTTGGACTTCCGTTCTTTAAGTAAACTACAATACTAATAGCTTTTGCCCAAAATACGTTGGATAGGTTCTTACCTTTCATCATTTTGTGTGCACACTCCATGAGCATTCTCTTCTTTCATTCTGCAACCCCATTCTATTTTAGAGTGTGGGGTATTGTAAATTGTTGTAGTATTCCATGATCTATGCAATATTTGATGAAGTTTCCAAGCATTTATTCTCCCCCTTGATCTAAGCAGAGAATTTTAATGACTTTCCCTATCTATTTTTCACCCATATTTATAAATTCTTTAAATTAGTCCAAAAAATCACTTTTAATTCTAAGAAAGTATACCCATGTATATCTTGTGCAATCATGAATAAATAACAAGAAATAGTAAGCTCCACCTAAGGACCCTATCTTGGTAGGTCCTAAAATATCAGTATGCACAAGTTCAAGTACATATTTCTTTCTGCAATTTAAGCTAGAGGGAAATTCATCCTTGTGCATTTTTCCAAGTGCACAACCTTCAGAATCAATATTTTCATTTCTTAAAATAGGAAGTCCATCAAAAATACCTTGTTTTTGCAACAATAATAAGTGAGCAAGGTTGATCTTACTAGACCTTTGAAACCAAAGATTCTTTTTTTTCATAGTGGTTGAAGTTAAAGCTTGATGTGGTATGCTTATAACATTCAAATTATACAGGCCTCCTACTCGTACTCCTAATTTGACCATTCTGATGATCCACCATATCCTTTACAACACAATAAGTTTTGAAAATTTTTACCTTTAAATTTATTTTTAATACCAAGCACACACATGACATTATCAATGCGCCTCATAATACAGCTAAGTAGTATTATAGGAATATCTACATATTGTTTAATATGATACGCTATGTCATCTCCTAGGTAGATGTTCACACCATTGTTGGTGTTCTTGAAATTTTCATACCAATGTTTATTATATGTCATATGATTTGATACTTCAGAATCCACAAACCAAGTTATATCCTCATAGGTCTCACCAGAAAGAGCACCATTAGACACAAAGAATTTAAGATCGTATCTAGCAAAATCCCTTGTGTGCCTCTTGTCTCTATGTTTGTTTTCCTCCTTGTTTTTATAACAATCTACAGCAATATGACAAGTTCTTCCAAAGTAAAAATAGTTAATTCTTGGGATGGACCACAAATTTTATGTCCTCCTCATGGTTCCCCTTTAAAGAACTTTTTATTTGCCACCAATGCTAGATCTACATTATGAGCCTTCGTATGCAAACACCTCTCTTATTTTTTCATTGAAATCCATGTTAACACTTCAAAGGTGGGAACTTTCTCCCTTTCCACAAGCCTGGTAATGAACATTGAATAATCCTCTGTCATGTCATTTAAATTAATTGTGATGAGAATCTTACTCTTGAGAAACAACACACAATTTGTATTTTTAGTTTCATACAAATCCTTCAGCCCCACCCAAATCTCATTAGCAATGTTTTCATTCTAAGATATGAGGGATTATGTTTTCATTTTCCTATATATTCAATAATTGCACATTCACTTTATTTTCCCTCTTTTCCCAACCTTGAACTAATGTTGTTATGGCACCTCCTACTGCTTTGCTTCATCTCAGTTTGCAATTGTCCATGCAATCAAACTTTCTAGCAATATCTACAACTTGAAGTTCGAGTTGGCGTAATTTGACCCATATATCTTATTTATCTCATTAATTTATGTCTCTGCAATGTGATTATTCATTGTGATAGAACCAGAACTAAAACAATCTAAAGATCTAGTAATCAAGCAATTGATCTACTGATCCAACACCAGATCCTCATATCTTAGACAAATGACAAAGTTGTTGGTGACTTTCTACATTCTAAGATATGAGGGATATGGATTTCTATCCGTTGTTGGAGGATGTGGAGTTCGAGAAATTGATCTACGAATCCAACACGAGATCCTCCACCAATCTAAGAATCTAACACCACATCTTCCAACAGTCGATAGAACTCAAGATCCTCCAATAATGGATCCAAATCCACATCCTCCAACACTAAATCTATGGATAAACTCTAGATCCTCCAACATTAGATCTACTGATGGAACTCCAGATCCTCCAATAGTCTATCTCGAGATCTAACAACAAATTTAGGTGCTACCAATCCAACTCTAGAGAGATGGCCTTTAAAAAAATGTTGGAAATGACCACCAACATAGGTACGCCGCCTCTAATAGGAAAAAAAAACCAACTCCTTTTCACCTAGTTGTTGGTGGCATTCTTATAATTTTTGGGCATCATCCTAGGTACATTACTTACCATAACCTTGATGAGCACTCTTTCATTGTATTTGTTAGGTCCCTATAATACTAGTGATTACCCCATTACTATTGTAGGTGTATCCCTTATTAATATTGTTGTGCCCCTATTGTCCTCATATTGATATTATTGTGCCCCCTAGAATCCCTATATTGTTATTTTTGTGCATTTACATTATTATTGTTAGCTCAGCTGGGTTATATTATGAATCCTTAGACTCCCATATATAGAAAGGAGGTTTTGTCATTTGAATCATCAAAGAATTATTCATTTGTGTAATGTAAAGGAGGTTTCCCCCTCGAAGAGGCTGAATTATAAGGTATTGATATACTTTTCTATCTTTTTGTGAGCTAGTTTCATAACATTTGGTATCGAAGATTTGGATTCTAGGGTTTCGCTACTCCAAATAGGTCATCGTGGCATTTTCCCTATAACTATTTTCTGCGAGGTTTCAGCAGCAAAAAAAAACCCATTTGAGATGAAATCACACTAAACCTCAGATCTGAACTTTAGATCTTGTCGCGCTATATTTGCGGAGATATGATCTAAGGAAGTTGGTCTTTTTGCAGAGTCCTGAGTCACATTTCAAACAGGTGACCTCGGGAAAATCGTCATAACTTTCTCTATGAGCATCGGATTGAAACTTCGTAAGAAGTTACAGAAAGAGGATGGACTGTAGTTTCTTGTATATATTTTTAAGAGCCAAAGGTCGAAACAGGGACACGTGGCACATCGTACAAGTTTGCGCTACTGAACTAGTCTATAATCATGTCACTGTGGGAGATTTGGCATAACTCTTCCTTGGAAAATATAATTTGTATCAGAATGGTGGCATTGGAAAGAGGACACAAAGGGTTACTACCAGTTTCAATTTCAGCACTGGATGATCCAAAATTACAGAGATACATCAAAGGCAATATCGAGCTCCTACAAAGTGAAAAAAAGGTGTGTGTAGATTTTTTTAAATTTTTGCTTAAGCTTGGTCTGAAAAAATATTTTGAAGGAATTCAAAGGGCATAATAGAGCATTATTATCGGTAACTGATGCCCCTGAGGAAAGAAAATGAAAACACCTAGTAAGCAACCTGAAAGCTGTAGCATGACACATGAAGAAGAGGAAGAAATGCTACATGATATATCAAAATTACAAGACCAAGTGCAACAAATGTCACTCTCACAAAAGCTAACATAAGCTAAGATAAATGGTGTGGAATCTAAGATAATGGGTGTGGAAGCTAAGATGAATGGCGTGGAAGCTAATATGAATGATTTGAAGATAGATTTGAAGACAAGCATGGCAGATTTGACAAATTTTCTACAAGAAATACATACTAATGGTGAAAGGGTAGTAAAGGAAACTCATGATGTGAACATAAGAAATGTTAATCATGATTTCATAGACTCGAATGTTGGATCGAAGACCCACCATATTCCAAAAATCGATATGAGGAAGTTTGATGGCAAGGATCCTGCAACATGGATATTACAGATGGAGCAATTTTTCAATCTCAATAATGTGCAAAACACACAAAAGGTACGTATTGTAACTTTATATTTGGAACCAAATCAGTTTGTATGGTATCAATGGATTTGCTCTCGTAAACAAATTATCACTTGGGCAATTTTTACATAAGAATTGATAGCAGATTATGAGGATACAAAATGCAACACTTTTTTAGCGAATTGATAAGTCTCAAACAAAAGGGTTCAATAATGAAGCACATTAAGGAGTTCCAAAAATTGAACATAAGGGTAAAGAATATTACAGAGGATCATAGGATTGATGTATTCATAGGGACTTTAAAGTATAATATCCAACATGATGTTCGCCTTTGGGAACGTGATTCATTAGAGAAGGCACTCACGTTAACAAGAAAAAATGGAAAGCAAAATTATGGCAAGCAAGAAGCATACCACTCACAACTATAAAGATGAAAGTATTGTTGCCCCTAGTCTTCCACAACCTATAAGGTTGACACCACAACAATTGGAAGAAAAAAGAGCAAAAGGTCTTTGTTACAGTTGTAGTAACAAATACACTAAAGGTCATAAGTGTGCTGAGAAGAAATTATTCTACATAGATTGTGAAGAGGAAGAAGAAAAGGAGCAAGAAAGGTCAAAAGAAGAGGATATACTCCAGGAACAAAGCCTAGATAAAGAAGAAATGAATCCGACCATATCTTGTAATGCATTGGCTGGAATTACCACTCCTCAAACCATCAAGATAGAAGGACAAATCATGAAGAGAAATGTAATAGTGTTGATTGATTCAGGAAGTACCCATAATTTTATTCATTGTAAGGTAGCAAAAGAATTGAATTGCTTCCTATATCCAGCACCAGAGTGTCAAATGATGGTTGTAAATGGAGGAACGATAAATTTCTTTAGAAAGTGCCATAATATCAAGCTATCCATGGGAAAATATGTATTTCCTAGCCCAATGCTTTCCATTCCAATGGGAGGTGTTGATGTTGTACTCGGATTCCAATGGGCACAATCTTTGGGTACAATAGCTTTTAATTTTCAAGAACTTTTCATGAAATTTTCTACATAGGGAAATGAAGTTGAATTAAGGGGTATTGCAGGGAAATCGGGAAGGATAATCATCTCTAACGGTATGATAAAGCTTCTAAAAAAGGAAAAAATAGGTGTAATTTCACAATTATGTTCGCTAGATGTTTCCACATCGAAATCATCTATTTCTCCAGATCTCCAAAAAGTATTGGAAAATCATTCCAAGGTATTTGAGACTCCCAAAGGCCTCCCACCTATTTGTGATCATGATCATGCTATTCATCTAATTCTAGGAAATGTTCCTCCAAACATGAGGTCATAAAGATATCCCTTATTCCCAAAAGAGTGAAATTGAACGTATGGTTGCAGAAATGCTAGAGGCTGGTATAATTCAACCTAGTCAAAGTTCTTTCTCTACTCCAATAGTATTGGTGCACAAGAAGGATGGATCATGGTGCATGTGTCCGGATTATAGGGAGCTCAACAAGCTCACTATTGAAGATAAATTTCCCATTCCTGTCATTGATGAATTACTGGATGAATTGCATGGATCAATTTACTTCACCAAGTTGGACCTTCATTTAGGATATCATCAAATCAGAATGAAGACTGAAGACATTCTGAAAATAACATTTAGAACTCATGAGGGTCATTATGAATTTTTGGTCATGCCTTTTGGCCTTACCAATGCACCTTCTACATTTCAAGGTTTGATGAATTCCATTTTCAAACCCTTCCTTAGAAAATTTATGTTACTATTTTTTGATAATATACTAATCTATAGCAAGTCTTGGAAGGATCATGTTGAACATGTTGACAGGGTTCTACAACTATTGGAGGAGAAACAATTATATGCAAAAAGATCAAAATGTTTCTTTGGAGTACAAGAGGTGGAATATCTGGGGCATATTGTATCTCATTAAGGAGTTAAGGTAGATCCTAGAAAAATTAAATCCATTAAGGAATGGAAAATCCCCACATCCATAATGCATTTGCGAGGATTTCTCGGGTTGACATGGTATTATCATAAGTTTGTTAAGAATTATGGGAGAATAACAGCACCTCTAACAACATTGTTGAAGAAAGATGCATTTTCATGGACTCCAGAAGCAACAAAGGCCTTCCAACATCTTAAAGAGGCAATGTGCCAAGCACCGGTCTTAGCTACATTAAACTTCACAAAAACCATTATTGTGGAATTTGATGCTTCAGGAAATGGAATTGATGTTGTTTTAATGCAAGATGAAAGACCCATTGCTTTTGAAAGTCGTCTAATCAAGGGAAAGTTTTACACAAAGCTATTTATGAGAAGGAAATGTTGGCAATACTAAAAGCACTTAAGAAATGGCGACCCTGCCTAATGGGAAGACACTTCAATGTAAAAATGGATCGTGATAGCCTTAAATACCTTTTATAACAAAGATTATCCTTTGAAGAGCAACAAAAGTGGGTCACAAAGCTGTTGGGTTATGACTTTGAAATCATCTACAAAAAGGGGAAGCAAAATGTGGTGGCAAATGCACTCTCAAGAAAGGATGAGGATGTGGAAGCATTGTTGTGCACCATTTCTATTATCCAACTAGATTGGATAAATGATGCAACGGAGGAATAGAAGAATGATGAAGAAGTGTGGGAACTTATTCAAAAGTTACAACAAGATTCCAATACATATGATACATTTAGCTGGAAAAATGGTTCATTATGGTACAAAGATCACTTATACCTATGTAAGAATTCCCAACTCAAACAAAAGATTCTTATGGAATTGCACACTTCTCCCTTAGGAGGGCAGTCAAGGGTTTTAAAAACTTACCACAAAGTTAAGAAGGAATTTTTTTGGGATGGCCTTAAATCGGATATTCAAAAGTTTGTGAAGGAAATTTTGGTTTGCCAACAAAATAAAGTTGAAACAATTAAGACCCCGGGTCTATTACATCCTTTATCCATTCCAAGCCAACTTTGGGAGGAGGTTTCAATGGATTTTATCACAGGTTTACCCAAGTCTGAGGGAAAGAGTGTCATAATGGTGGTAGTTGACAGACTTACCATGTATGCACACTTTTTTGCATTATCACATCCATTTAAAGCCAGTACAGTTTCCACTCCATTTATGGAAACAATTCAAAAGCTACATGGAAACCCAAAGATTATTGTAAGTGACAGAGATGCCATTTTCACTCGAAATTTTTGGACAGAATTATTTTCTTGTCTTGGTACTGAGTTAGCTCATAGATCATCTTATCATCCTCAAATTGATGGGCAAACTAAGATAGAAAAAAAAATGTTTGGAAGGATATCTTTGTTGCTTTGTATCTGATAAATAGACACAATGGTTCAAATGGTTTCCTCTGGCTGAATGGTGGTATAACACTTCCTTCCATACAACAACAAAAATGACCCCATTTATGGCATTTTATGGATATGAGCCACCATCCATCACATCATATTTAAGAGAAAATTCTAAAGTTCAAGCAATGGAACATCACATCGAGCATCAACAACAAGTCCTCCAACTCTTAAAGGATAACGTTGTGTTGGCGTAAAATAGAATAAAACAATAGGCAGATCAACATCGCAGCAAAAGAAGATTTGATATAGGTGATTGGGTATTCCTATGACTACAACCATATAAACAAATGTCCCTCAAGCAAGATAAGAAGGATAATAAATTATCACTAAAGTATTATGGTCTGTACAAGGTGTTGCAAAAGATTCGTACTATGGCATACAAATTGGATCTTCCTGCAGCTTCTCGAGTGCACCTAGTTTTCCATGTTTCATGTTTAAACAAGGTTATAGGCAACAAGCTCCTAGTTCAAACACTATTTCTAGAACTTGATGATGAAGGAAAAATTATATTGGAATGGGAAGCAGTCATAGAAACAAGAACTGGACAGCTACGAAATCGATCAATTTCAAAGTATCTCATCAAGTGGAAGAACTTATCCCCTGAAGATTCCACATAGGAGGATGAGAATTTAATACAAAAGCATCTAGAACTACTCAAGCGTTGAGGAATAAACTTTTTTTAAGGAGAGGGGCATGTTAGGTCCCTATAATACTAGTGATTACCCCATTAATATTGTAGGTGTATCCCTTATTAATATTGTTATGCCCCTATTTTCCCCATATTGTTATTACTGTGCCCCATAGAATCCCTCTATTGTTATTTTTGTGCCTTTATATTATTATTGTTAGGTCGGCTCGGTTATATTGTGAATCCTTAGACTCCTGTATATTGAAAGGAGGTTTTGTCATTTGAATCATCAAAGAATCATTCAATTTTGTAATGTAAAGGGGGTTTCTCCCTCGAAGAGGTTGAATTCTAAGGCATTGATCTATCTTTTCTATCTTTTTGTGAGCTGGTTTCATAATAGCATTACTTACCATAGCCTTGTGGAAAACTCTTTCATTGTACAACCAACTATGATCACCACGACCTCTCTTTGATGAGGGGCTAATGATCAGGTCTACCAAAAAAAAATCTCTCTCACAAAAGAAAAATGTATCTTAGTAGCTCTCCAATGTGAGCCACCAAGGCTCTTAGCCACAAAGGCTCAACTCACCACATACACAACTCTGTGAGCTTAATACATTGTTAGAAAATGGAAAGACAAATTAGAATGAAACTTGCAAACTCAAACTAGAAGGTCTCAAGTGAGCAAGCAAGCTATACTTGAAGACTTCCCAAGCAATACCACTCCATTCCATTAATCATCAAATCAGAAATATATAAGTTTACATTCAATTTAGAGAGATAAAAAATATATCCTAGAAAATACGAACTAAGTCTAAACAAAAGACACACACAACCTTGAAACAATTTTTCTCCATTATTTTGAACTCAAGGATGGTAAATGCTCAACCATACAAGGAAAGATATATTTGTCAAACTTCATTGAATTATGAGTTGTTTAGGCCTTAAAAAAAAATCTAATATAGGATTTCATAGTACACATGGAGCAACAAGGTTATGGTGAGTGATTGTGGTGAGATTATTTCCAACAACTACTGTTGTAAGTTAAGTAGCTACCATTAGCTTACATGGAGTTTTTGTAGTTTATCTATGTTTTGGAGGATTTCTTTTTTCCATATTTTATGTTCTAATTTGTCTAGACTTGTGTAGAGTTTTTTTGGAATAACAAGTTTGAATTGTAAACTCTTCACAATCAAATTAATATATATATCTATATCTATATATATATATATATATATATATAGTCAAAAACCCATTTTAAATAACAAAAAATAAAATTTGGCCAAAACAAATTAGTAGAATTCCCAAAAATAAATCCAAATTATAACATGTTTAGACAATGCCTATAAAGATAGAAATTGGTAAAATGAGACAAAAGTGATATAAGGAACCTAGAAGTGATATGAAGGAAGAGAGCCCTAAATTACATTTCAATTTTATAGCTGCTTAAAATATGGAAATCTGTAATGCTATCATTGGAAATATATTTGAACAAAGTTTCAATTAATAAATGATATGTGTCTAAATAATTAATTTTCATATTGTTTTTTATTATTATTAAATAACATACACCGTTATTATACCATTTAAATTTAAGTTATAATTTATAATTTTAATAAATATTTACTAAATCATTTAAAAGGATCACGAATGTTAAACATTTTACACAACTTGCCTACATAACTAATTCATAACTCGGGCAAGCCTTTACAATTACCCTTAAGAATGTTTCGGCCATTAATAAATTATATGATGATCATGATGATGGTTAACGTCCACTCACACCAAATTTTGGTCTATCATACCTAAGCAAACAAATTATTTAGCTTGATTTAAGATTTTATTCCTATACTCAAAAATATTGGAGAGAAGCCTCCCAACCTCACTATAATTTCAGTATTGCGACAAAGATTATCAAACTGAAATCTAATGTGGTTCTACACAGTGCATTCTAAGAGGAAGTGGTTTTCATCCTCGATGTTCCTATTCTCACAGAGATGGCACATCCTTTCCATGGTGTTTTAGGAACTACCAAATAACTTGTTTCACTATGGAGCTCGTGAGGGTTCATTCTAATGTTCGCTATATTAATTTTCTTCTTTGACCTAGTTAAAACAGAGAGATACTTTTGATCTTCTAGGGTGGGGTTGATCACCTTTTTATAATAAATTAATTTTATCTTAGCTATTAAATATTTCCCACACTACGTTTTTTCTTTGAACTTAGAAGTAACAATATTTTTGATGTTATTAATGTTTTGCAATGCATCATTCTCATTGATCCCCAATTGTTTAACGAGGCCCTCGTGTCTTTATACCACCCCCATTTCAGCCTTAGGTGGTTTTGGCTAGAATTTAAAGCTATTGTGATCTCATATATTATTGAGCTTGTGGTTGTACAACAGAACCCTAGTCATAGCTAGCCTCTCGATACGGGAATGACCTAATTCTATAAGGAGAATGAGATAGGGTGTATTGCTTTTAATTTTCACGTTATACATTGTGAATTTGCTCTACGATTCTCTAGAGATGCTCCAACCCCAAACCTCACATCCATATAAGTTAACAGGAGTGACTCAAGTTTCAAAGAGGAACTTCTTTTTATCGCACATTACGAGGTTTGTCGTTTTACAATTATTTTCAAGACCAAAGTAATCTTTCCACCCCCAGGTTTCTCAATGCTATAGTTTAAATTCCTAAGTAATTGTAAGAATACACTTCCTCCAAGTTATTATTGTAATACATAAAATTAGCTTACCTCATAATCATAACTTTTGTTTTGTGAGTGTTAAAAGTCATAGACCAGAAATCCTTAAGAAGCCTAAGTTGACTATGAAGATCAAATGGACAAGATGCACGATAACAATATGGTCAGTATAGAGAAGAAGAAGAAGGATGACCACTATCCTAGCAATACATTTAAAAAGTTGATCTTCATGATTTGAAACAATGTAGAGAGAGGTTATAAACATAACAATATCTTGATTTATTTGAATGGTAAAATTTATATAATAAATTTCATATTATTAAAAAAATTTAATCATTAAAATTAATTATGTATTTATTTATATAGTTTATTAATTAAAATATTTTTTAATTTCATCTTAAAAAATATAAATACTTAATAAATCATCTTATTACTATGGCTAATTAAACTGTTCCTAATAAGGTATGAATAACGTTTCACAGTTAATATATCATATCACCAGCATCGTTGGCAAAGACAACTCGAGAACGTTTCCCAATTGTATTAACTACGTGATATTATTATATTCGGGATAATATATGTAGCTTCGTCGTCCTTCCAAAACATCGAAAACCTAAAAGGTTAAATTCTTACAGAATCAGATACGTCCATGGTAATTCGTATCTACTGACGAGACTTTTAAATATACCCAGCGGCAGTAGCAAACATAACTCAGTAACGTTTCCCAGTTAACAAATCCCCTTCACTACGTTCTTGATTTTAACTAAGTTCTTGAGGATATAATATATAGTGGATCGTCATGCTCTGAAACGACATCGAAAGATTAAAACCCTAGAGTGCCAAACTGTTTACACAAGGGGAAAGGGGTTGTCTATAATGCGTAAAGATTTTTGTGACGGAATCCCGTGGAAGAAATTGACGTCAAATCTTGATTTCTTGCGGTTAAAATGGTTTTTTAATTGTATATTTGGATTCAGCACTCTGAAAAACTCCTGGAATGCTTTCATTGTGCAGAAACTAGCTAAACTTGCAATTCCAATAAATTCCTGCCAGATTTCCACTAACCAAAAAACTTTCAAAAAATAGCTTTATAGACAACGGCAAGGGGAAATACGTCCATCGTAATTAGTAACTATTGAGATGCGCATGGCAATGGGAAATATAACTAAATGCCGTACCCCAATTAACATATCATATTAACATATTAAACTTTTGGGATACAACCATGGTGATAGGCCTTTAAAAAATATCATTAGCAATATTTTATAATGAACACATTTAAGATGAGTTTATATACTTTTTCCAGTAGTATTTGAAGGTTTAATTTTTTATTATTTGAAGACATTTTCGGAAGAACGCATTTAATTATTCTAGCAATATTTTATGGTGAACGCATTTAAGATTATATTTGAAGGTTTAATTTTAGTTTTTATTAACCGTCCATGTATTATACAAATTTCTCCTAAATCTATAAGAGATTATGGTCAAATTCACCATCACCTCTTGATAGTGAAGAGGAGAACTCGTTAATTAATTTTGAAAGTTATTAAATGAAGTGTAAATTAAAATAAGTTTTTAATATAAGTTATTTAAATGTATAAAATATTTTTACTAAGAAATTACATTGAAAATTTTGGTTCACTTGTTTAGAATTAACAAGTATGGTTCAGTTTCAACACAAGATGAAAGAGTGTGAATCTAAATATTAATAACAAATCTTTACATAAATACCTGAAATAATTGGGATGCTGAAATCCAATTATGAGCATTTACAGCTCAGTGGCAGGCCAGGCCAAGGTGCAGTGATATTGAAAAAGCCAAACTTTATTTATTATGCTATAGATGTTAAATGTCCTACATGTCCTAGACAATATATGCCCACAGTCAGATTAAAACAATTACATAATTTATACTGCCCAACATTCATGGATGATATCATAGTAAATAAGGCTGGCCGAAAAAAACATGGAGCTGTGCGTTGTTCGTTCGGTTTATTATTGACGTGACAACACAATGGCACGCCTGCCCACTCCTGCTTTAGTCCGCCGAATTTGATCACTTCAGAATTCATGAGTCTCTTTCTCCTTAAGTCAAAAGAATTCCGACACTTCAGTCTCATTGTTCATGTCATATACTCATGGTTCATGTACTGCCGGCCATTCATTTGTTGATGTAATGTTTTGTACGTCTTTTGTGGTTTTTCAGTAAATTAGAATGCGGATTACAAACGGAGTTGTCTATAATTCAGCACCCTGAAAAATCCCTGGGACGCTTTCATTGTGCAGAAACTAGTTATCAAACTTGGATTTCACTAAATTACTGCCGGATTTTCACCGGAAAAAATCGCCGGAAAAGCTTTCAAAAAGTCGCGTTAAAGACTACGGCATTACAAACTCGAAAATATTGAAAAGTACGAAAGTGCGTTAACCATATAAAACCACTTAAATATTTTTAAGTGGAAAGAAGGCAATAAAGAAGAAAACACAGTCGGGATCACTTCTATTATAGGTAAAGAATTGTCGTGGAGCACCTCACCAGCAACTTTGTCCGTTTAGAAATTGAAGTTTCTACCTTTAGAGAAATATTGTTTTGTTTTTTATTTCTTTCTCTAGGCTAGTGGAATCAGATAATCATGATGCTTCGTAAGGTGTATTCTTGATTCTATTTTTATAGACTTTATCCGATGAATGTGCTTTCCATGTGTTGAGATCTTCCTTTTGGCGCTAATTGTGATGATGTTGGCATCAATAATGAAATATTCCTGCTATGGAGATACACTGTAAGGTTAAACCTAATCTCACATTCCCGTGATATTTTAATTTATGTACGTAGCATACCAAATCATCGAAGTACGAAAGAACACAATTACCATACAAATCCTAGTTATTTCAATTTATGTAAGTGCCTTTGTTAAGGTCACTCATAATTAAACATGGTTGAAATTTTCTCTACCTGTTAATATTCGATTGATATTGTTGGAATTAGCATTATAGCCGTAAGTTTGGAATAGTTCAGTTTAACTGTTGTATGCTTTGATAATTTTAATATTTTGGAGCATCTTTTGGATCAATTTGATCTATAGGAATTTATTGAATTTGCAATCATGTTTTCTTGAATATTATTTTGGTTTTTATTACTTCTATAAGATAGTGGAATCAGATAATCATGATGCTTCTGAAGGTGTATGTTTAATTTTATCGATTTTGTCCTAGGAATGTGCTTTCCATGTGTTAAAATCTTCCTTTTGGCGCTAATGGTGATGATGTTGCCATCCAGTCTTCCTCTTGGCGCTAATGGCGATGATGTTGGCATCCATTGAGATCTAAATATCTGATATTGTAGGTAATTTACTCGTCCACTAATAAGTTAACGCGAGTGATGGAATATTCTGATGATATTGATAATTTACTCATTCCCTAATAATTTAGGGTGAGTGATGGAATATTCCTACAATACAGACATACACAGTAGAGTTAGAGGAATCTCATACTTCCAAAAAAATAAAATATGTACGTGGCTAGATAAGTACACGTACCAAAATCAATGATGCAAGAAAGAACACAGTTACTATAGAAATTCAAATTATCGTTATTTATATAAGTGCCTTTATTAAGGCTATCCATTAAAATGGATGAAATTAGAAAGAGTAACCAGAGAAATTTTGAGTCAGAACAAATTTGGGAAGGAGATTTACTCAGAGAACCTAGACTAAGGGGGACTTTTATAGGCAAACTTTTAATTAAATATATATTTAATAGAATTGAGAAATATAATAATACAATAGTTGTAAAATTTCAAAACAATCTAAAATATCAATATGGAAAAATGAAATTTAAAAATAATAGTTATTTGTAACAATTATACAATTAAAGCTAATATTATTTTAAAATACAAAAAGAAAGAATAATGAAAAGTTCTAATAGAGATTTTATTATTAGATCTCATCTATGCTCAAACACACAATAAAGTCTTATATTTATAAGAATGAGATAGTTATTATAATAAGGATGATAATGACACCTACATGGTTTACAAAGCACACTCACATTGGAAAATAACATTGTATTGGAACAATATATTTCTCTTATTAAATATAGCATTTCCCTTTAATGGAGAAATGTATATTCTACAACACCTAACCTGTCTCTACAAAATTCAAACTTACTCTTTACTAGAGTCTAGTAAACATGTATGAAACTTTTTCATTTGTATCACAATATATCAAGTGAATTTCCTTTCACTTTATTTTTTCACTTACAAAATGATGTTGTGTTTCACATGCTCTCTTTCAATATTCTTTGATAGAGCATGATGGACTAAGTTGCTTGGGACTTTGATAGAGCTTGATTATCACATTTCATGCTTTTTGGTCCTCCCTCTCTAGAAGAATGAGTTGGAACAATACATTTCTCGCATTAGCTGTAACATATCCCTTTAGTGGAGAAATGTATTTTCTATAAACCCTAACTCGTCTCTACATGATTCAAACTTAAGGTTTATTAGAGGTTAGTAAATATATCTACTACTTTATGATCAAAATTGGATGATTATATTGTTTTTCATCCATCTCTATGCATTTGGAATGGAAAAAGTGGAGGAATTGGCTCACCACTTCTTTTACCCACTTTGGCGAAACAGGATCTAAAACATTCCAAGAACATTTTGAAGCATCAAATGATGTTCATTGGGGGTAAAACTTTGCTGCTTTTGGTAAAACTTTGTTGCTTTAGGGTGCATGTCAATGAGTCACTATGCAAAAGTTATGCCACTCAAAAGTTGACCTTCCTGTTTTCACACCTATAGTTCTTGAGGATGTCATGTCAACCCTCATTATTCATGGCAAAGGGACTAGCCCTATAGTTTGGGAGGATGTCGTGTGAGCCCTCATTATCTATGGCAAAGGCGCTAGCCATGTGTTTGTGATATAAAATACTCTATAAGGGTCTATTTTGTAGCTCTAGTTAAGAGTTGTAGTCAAACTTAACCACTATTAGGCTTGTGTTATAACCAAGCCACTAGAAGGAACAGGGATTCCATTCTTTCAAGGGAATTTGATTTGATAGATGAGAAAAGATAGCCAAGAGATATAGGAGGTAGAGCAAACAAAGAGGATATGTACATTGTAGCATCCCACGAGCGAGAGGTGTTACTTCTTTGTACCTATAACCATATTTATAGATAGAGAAAGAGAGTGAAGGGACCTCACCTTCGAGGTGGGTTTTCTTCAGAAAGGGTTTCTGAGAGAGCATATATTGTGTCTTATGTGTGTGTGAGCTTATTTTTTCATTTTCTACTTGTCTGCATAATTTCCATTTGCAATGCATGCACTAATTAGACTAAAATCTACATATCTAGAATTTTAATAAAATTGTAATAGTGTAAAAATAAGGTATTTTAATATATTATTATCACATCTGTTGTGACAAACTGTCAAGTGGAATATCCATTGAAGTTTACATATAACTTTATCATTTGTATCATTATAGATTAGGACAATTTACTCTTAGTATAGCTTTCCAAATAGAAAATGATGGTGTGTTTCAATATTCATTAATCTAGGATAATAAACTCAGTGGTTTGCCACTTTGATACAACTTTGATTATTGCATAAAATTATGTTGTGTTTTAGTATGCTTTTATCTATGATAATAAACTTAGTTTTTTTCCACTTTGATACAACTTTGATTATTGAATTTGTAACTATTGTTCCTTCTTCATTTTCTCCCATGCATTCAAGTATTCTCGTTAGCCAAATTACTTCACAAGTAGCATAACATAATGATTTTTCGTCACTTTTAGTAGAGAAAAAAAATATAATTGGCTTCTTGTTGTTGTTCCATGACACAAATCCATATCCAATACTGAATGGATAATCGTTGGTGGATTTATGTCATGTGAATCTCTTGGAAAATTAGAATCTAAATAACATGTCATCTCAAAAATTTAATAATTAGTATAATCAACATCAAAAATTTCATTCTCCTTCAAATATCAAAGGAATATTGTAGTTGATTTCCAATGACTATGATGTGGCTTAGCCATTAACTATGTATGATAAATAACTAGCAATATCTAGATTGGTTGTAGTTAAGTATTTTACTTTCCACCAACTCTTCATACAAAGTACCATTCATTTATTTTGTTTCATCATCATCGTTGAGCTTAATGGAGTAAACATTAGTTTACATCACCTCATATTGATCCTTCTAATTAATTCCTATGTATATTTACTTTGTCTCATAAAATATTTAATATTATCTTTCCATACTTAATGATCTGAATTGGATCCACAGAAGACTATCAAAAAACCATGACTCTATCGGGTCGAAACAAATCTCTAAAGAATCCAAAATAGAGATCAAAAACACCCTGAACTAGTGGCAATGGCAGCTAGCGTGGAACGACAAGGACCTCGGTCAAAGCATGCTGACCGAGGCCCATGGAGACTGTGCGGGAGGTCAAAGTAGCACCTCGAAGCCCCAGATTGGGACAAAGAGGTGGTTTTTGATGCACACATCACTAGGAAAACAGGGCCATGAAGGAGGAAGCCCGAGCATATAGATGCATGGGAAGCCGGAGAACCGTGGGCGGAAAGGAAAAAGTGTTGAAAGTACAAAGGCGGGACCCGTGCTTTAGAAACCGACGGTTTTGATCGGGGTTCCCTCAAACGGTAAGAGGTTTCAGATGAGAGTGGAGCGATTCCATTCATCAATCGACGCGTGGCAAGTGGAGGTGAGAGAAAACCACCATTGATCATGTGCTAAAGCTCGAGCAAGTCAACCACGCGAAACATGCGTACGTCGTTGGATCTGGGGGACCCAGATTGGATGGCTGAGATTGCGCCCGATGAAGGAATCAGAATTGACGAGGGAACGCACCGCATTTTAGAAGGATTTGGATCTGTTTGACCACCATAGTGGAGGAAGAACGCATCCACGACATAACTGAAGAAACGAACCGACGAAGTAGGCTGGCGCTGTTTAGAGGAGGACATGTGGCCACTCCTTGAGCGCTAATGATGACGACAAATAGGGAACTGCAAGCGCAACTGCAGAAGGTGAATCAATAGAGGCGGAAGAGGAACTAAACAGGCATCGGTTCAAATGGCTTCAAAGTCATGAACAACGAAAAGAATACATAGTCAAGTCGGAGAGGCAAAGAAAGAAGACAGAGAGACCAGAATCGCGAGAGGAGGACGGAATGCACAGAGAAAGAAGATAGTGAAGCAAAAGCAGAAGAGGACAGAGGGCTGAGCTAACCAAAAGCAGCATCGAGAACCAAAGAGCTTGAGGGATTCACGCCATCCAAGAGAGGATCTGTCTGGGCTGAGCACCACATTGGGCTCTTTCCATTGTAGACCAAAAGGTCAGAAAGGTGATAGGCAAACGAGTCTGTGCACTCCAGTGGCTTGGGGAATCCAAGAACCACCCTACCAGGCATATCTGTTTCAGGTGACTCATATTGAGCTCTTGCATTGTAATTCTCTGCTTTAAACATAATAAAATAAGGCCACAACTGAAGCTGGACCAGAGATGTAGCCCTGGAGAATAGGGTGAACTCCTTATTAATTTCTTATGTTCTTGTATTTGCTTACTGTATTTCTATGTTGTATTTCCATTCAATTGTATGTGTATTGGCAATCTGATCGATCTGTTGCTTCAATAACACAAAACACACACCAGCATATGAGTCTGTAATACCTTCATTTAATAAATTCTTAACTGAGATCAATCATAGGGTGATTATCATATCAAGTGGTATTAGAGTGCGAGGCTGTAAGGTTAGACAAGCTTGTGCTAGTTTAGCTGTGAATGCTCACTAGATCAAAGCTGAAATTAGGAGAAGGAGAGTTGGTGGAAACTAATCCTGAAATTGCGAGAGTCTATCCTCGGAAGACAATGTCAGAGGAAGGTTCTATGGGGCTAGACCCTCAATTCATAGAAAGTTTCCTAGCTATAAAGTCTATGGTGGAAGAAACGTATAGGGACTTTAGAAAGCATAAGACTGAAGATTAATCAGGTTCTAAACAAGATAAAGAAGAATATGAGTCTCATTTCCATGACCACTCCAAAGGAAAAGGGAAAAGGGAAAGCTTCCTCACACCTCCTAATAGCCCCGTGCATAATAAGAAAGCATCTTTGATCAAGCTAGATGTTAAATTTAACTTTCCTATATATGATGGAGAGCTAAATGCTGAAAAGTTGGACAATGGGATTAGAAAAATTGATGTGTATTGCAGGGTACAGAACATTGAATCAAACAAGAGAAAAAATTAGCTGGCAAGCCTACGCCTAGGAGGCACTGCCTTGGTTTGGTGGGGAGGCAAAACCCAAGCTGACATGAAAATACATGCTAAAACCATCTATGTCTGGAGTGACTTTGTTTCTGCAATTAAGAAGCAGTTCTATCCGTTGACCTACATGCAACAAGCCATGATGAGTTGGCAAACTCTCTGGCAATTAAAAGGGCAAAATGTGCAAGGGTATACTCAAGAGTTCAGAAAGAGAGCATTGATGTTGCGTATCTCATTAGACTCACCAGAGACTCTTTTGAATTACATTGGTGGTCTACACAGCTAAATGGGTCATACCATCCTCATGTTTAATCCCACTAGTATAGATGAAGTATCTATACAAACTACTCATCTAGAAGCTAGAGGAAAGAATGGAAATCCAGAAGTTGGGGGACCATCCCGACCCACTGTAAGCAAGAGCAAGGAGAAAAGAAAGCAGAAGTGGAAACCAAGGAAGGCTAACACTGCACAAAAAGGCAAAGCTTCATGCACTCACTGTAAAAAGGATGGGCATGATGACGAGCATTGTTGGATTCTGCATCCAGAGCTGAGACCTAAGAAGTCTGAGGGTAAGAAGAAGAAGACTATTGTAGCTATTCAGAAAGATTTGGGGTCAGACTCAGGAGATGAAACAATAATTGCAGCCATAGCTATAAAAGGTAAGAATTCTGAAGCATCTACTAGTAATTCTACTAAATCTGTTATTGATGAAGAACATGAGAGAAAAAGACATGAGCTTTTCCATATTTGAGTTATTTCCAAACATCAAAAAATTGATACTTTATTTGATAGTGGCTCACAAGTAAATTTGATTTTTGAAGCAATTGTAAAGAAATTGGGATTAGCAAACCTCACAAGAAACCTTACCCATTAGGATGGTTGAATGATAAAGCACAACTACAAGTGACTAGACATTGCAAACTCAAGTTTTCTTTTGGGTCAGCATTCGTAGATGAGGTTGAGTTAGACATAATTCCTTTGGATATATGTGGAATTGTTTTAGGAAGTCCTTACTTGTATGATAGAAAGGCTATTTTCTATAGAGCTGAGAACAAGTATCTACTTGTTAAAGATGTAATCGAATACTTTGTAAGAGCTCATAAGCTTAAGAATAATTATACTCTCATAAACTCAGGGTAGATGAAAAGAATGATAAATTCATGCAAACAATTATTACTAACAGTTGTAAAGGAAAAGAAACCTGATAAAACAAATGTTTTTGAGGGTTGTAATGCTGAACAACAAGCTGATATAGAAAAGATTGTTTCAAAGTATGATGTTCTATTTCAAGAACCTAAAGGTCTGCCACCCAAAAAGGAAATAGTACATGATATTATTTTGCAGGAAGATGTTCCATTTCCTAACATTGCAATGTACATGTTTTCTGCTTTAGAGAATGCTGAAATCAAGAAGTAGGTGCAGGAGTTGCTCGAGAAAGGGTTCATCAGGCCTAGCACATCACCATGTGGATCACCAATGGTTTTGGTGAGAAAGAAAGATGGATCTGTAGAATTTGCATTGATTATCGAGAACTGAATAAGATAACAATCAAAAATCGTTATCCCCTTCCTCACATAGATGATCTTTTAGATCAATTAAAGGAAGTTGTTTATTTCACCAAGCTGGATTTGCACAGTGGATACCATTAGGTCAAAGTTGCAGAGCAAGATGCATGCAAGACTGCTTTCAAAACGAAGCAAGGATTGTATGAGTGGTTGGTGATGCCTTTTGGCTTGACCAATGCCCCTGCTACTTTCATGAGATTAATGAATGATGTACTCAGATCCTTTCTTGATGATTTCATTATTGTATATCTGGATGACATTTTGATTTTTATTAAAACATGGGAAGAACACTTAAATCATGTTAAGAAGACATTAGATGTTTTGAAAAGAGAAAAAAATTATGTTAAACTCTGAAAATGTGAATTTGGAAAACATCTAGAAACTATTTGGGTCATATAGTAAGGGGTGGTGAATTGAAAATAGATCCCTCTAAAGTGGCAATCATTGTGAACTGGCCTAAACCCAAGTGTGCTATAGAAGTGAGAAGCTTCTTAGGAGTAGCAAAATATTGGAGGAAGTTCATTTCTAACTTTTCCTCAATTGCAGCTCCCTTACATGCTTTGACACGATTGAACAAGGTGTTTCAGTGGGGAGGCAAACATCAGAAAGCCTTCGACACCTTGAAAGAAAAGATTAGTACAACACCTGTACTAGCACTACCTGGTCTACAAAGACCATTTGAGATCCAAACTGATGCCAATGACTATGCCATGGGAGTAGTTTTGACATAGCATGGAAAACCCATATGTTATCATTCTGAGACTTTTAATCCGGTAGTAGTTAACTATCCTACATATGATAAAGATTTATATGCATTAGTTCAGAGTGTGAAAAGGTGGAAGCATTATTTAATGGCCAAAGAGACGGTAATACATATTGATCATCAACCACTTCAATATCTACACTCACAAACTAAGTTGCAGCAATCAAGACATTACAGGTGGATGGGTTTTATACGACAGTTTCATTTAGTCATCAGATATAAAAAGGGCATACATAACAAGGTTGCAGACATGTTATCTAGACCCATTATAAATGCATCTACCATACTTAAGCATAATTTTGTGCTACATGAAAGCTACATAGAACAATATGCTCAGGATATGAACTTTAAAGAATCATATGAAACTTTGAGTCAAGGCAAAAGAGTATCAGAATTGGACTATCATGTGAAAAAAAGACTCTTATACCATTGTGAGAAACTCTGCATTCCACAAATTGAGAGGGTAAAGATAATTAGGGAAGCACACAATTCTCTAATATCAGGTCACTTTGGGGTAAGTAAAACAATTACACAGTTGCAAAGATTTTCTTTTTGGCTGAAAATGACAAAGACAACTTCTAGATATGTAAAGGGTGTACTATGTGTGCTAAAAGCAAGCCCAGTAATAGAAAACTAGGCTTGTACACTCCATTACCAGTTCCTTCTCACCCTTGGGAAAGTGTTTCCATGGATTTTGTTGGAGGACTACCTAAATCTAGGAAAGGTCATGATTATCTATATGTGGTTGTGGATAGGTTCAACAAAATGTGTATTTTGATAGCTTCTAGTAAACAAATTACAACTGAAAAAATTGCAAAATTGTTCTCTGAACATGTATGGGTTCATTTTGGATTACCCACTTCCATTATATCTGATTGAGACACCTGTTTTGTGCGGAAGTTTTGGTCAAGTCTGTGGGAACTGATGGACACCAAATTAAAGAAAAGCACAGCTTTTCATCAACAAACAGATGGCCAGACGGAAGTAGTTAACAAGACAACGATTTAGTTACTGAGAGGATATTATAGCAAACATCCTAAGCTTTTGGATGAACACTTATGTTATGTGTAGCATGACTACAATAGAGCAAAACACTCCTCTACACAGAAATCTCCTTTTGAGACCTGTTTTGCTTTCATACCAAGGTCTCCTTTGGATTTTGTCTTTGGTAAAGATACCATAGTTGATAGACACAATGATGTGGACAAGGCAACTAGGTTCATTGAACAAATCTAGGAGATCCACCAGGTAGTACAGGAACAGTTGGAAAAGAGCTAGGCCAAGTACAAGGCTAGGCATGATAAGCATCAGATGGAGCATAGTTTTCAAGTTGGAGACCAAGTCTGCCTGTATATCAACAAGGATAGGATGCAAGGTGAAGGTAAAAGGCTAAAGCCTATCAGGTATGGACCTTTTAGGATACTTGAGAAGATTGGTGAAAATGCTTTTTGCCTTGAGTTACCAACTTATATGCACATCTACTAAGTGATAAATGCAGATTGCTTGATATTGTTTGAACCTTTGATGATTGAGGACCCTGAAGAGCAAAGTCAATTGCCTTTTATTGATGACCTGCTACCTGAATATCTGAGTGAATTGCAGGAAGACGCATCTTGGACAGGAAGGTAAGGACAATGCGCAAGGGAGATGTTGAGTACCTTAGGATTGGACTCAAAGGCTTGAAGCCGAGTAGTGTAAGATGGATTGAGATTGGACAAGTGAGAAACCAGTATCCTCACTTAGTCGATGCTTGAAAACCAACTTTTCGTGGTCCAAAAGCTTTTCAGTGGCAAGGCCGTGATCCAAATTGGATCCATAGAAGACTATAAAAGAGCCATGATTGTATCGGGTTGAAACAAATCTCTAAAGAATCCAAAACAATGATCAAAAACACCCTGAGGCAGTGGCAATGGCAGCGAGATGGAACGACAAGGACCTCGGTCAAAGCCCGCTAACTGAGGCCCATGGAGACTGCGCAAAAGGTCAAAGTAGCCCTTGGGAGCCACGGATCGGGAAAAGGAGGAAGCCCGAGCATACAGACACATGGGAAGCCGGAGAGGTGTGGGCGGAAAGGAAAAAGCATTGAAAGTACAAAGGCGAGACCTGTGCTCTGGAAACCAGTGGTTTTGATTAGGGTGCCCTCAAATGGTAAGAGGTTTCGGACGAGAGTAGAGTGATTCCACTCATCGATCGATGCGTGGCAAACAGAGGTGAGAGAAAACCACCGTTGATCGCGTGCTAAAGGTTGAGCAAGTCAACCGCATGAAACATGTGTATGGCATTAGATCTGGGGTACCCAAATCGGATGGTTGAGATCGCGCTTGATGAAGGAATCAGAATTGATGAGGGAACATGCAACCTTTTAAAACGATTTGGAATCCGTTGGACCACCACGGTGGAGGAAGAATGCATCCATGATGTAACTGAAGAAATGAACTGACGAAGCAGGTTGGCACTGTTTAGAGGAGGACATGTGGCCACTCCCTGAGCGCTAATGATGACGTCGAACAGGGAACTCCAATCGTAGCTGCAGAAGGTGAATCGACAGAGGCGGAAGAGGAACCAAATAGGCATGGGTTCGAATGGCTTTAAAATCATGAACATCGAAAAGAATATACAGTCAAGTCGGAGACATGAAGAAAGAAGACAGGGGGACCAGAATCCCAAGAGGAGGACGGAATACACAAAGAAAGAAGACAATGAAGCAAAAGCAGAAGAGGATAGAGGGTCGAGGTGGAAAGGCAGTGTCGAGTGCCGAAGAGCTTGAGGGATTCAAGCCATCCTAGAGGCGATCTGTCCGGACTAAGCACCACATTGAGCTCTTTCCATTGTAGACCAGAAGGTCACAGAGCTAGTAGGCAAACGAGTCTGTGCACTCCAGCAGCTTGGGGAATCCAAGAACCACCTTGCCAAGAACATTTTTTTTAGGTGACTGATATTGAGCCCCTGCATTGTAATTCTCTACTTTAAACACAATAAAATAAGGCCACCACTGAAGTTGGACTGGAGATTTATCCCTAGAGAATAGGGTGAACTCCTTATTAATTTCTTGTGTTCTTGTATTTCTTACTGTATTTCTCTGTTGTATTTCCATTCAATTATCTATGTATTGGCAATCTAATCGATCCGTTGCTTCAATAACACAAAACACACACTAGCATATGAGTCTGTAATACCTTCATTTAATAAATTCTTAACCGAGATCACTCATAGGGTGACTATCAAATCACTTAGAGGCATAAATAATGATGTAGATATCCAAGGTCTTTCATTTCAAATTCCTATAACAAACATATTTGGATATTTTCAATTAACTTGGATATAAAGAAACCAAATTAGTATGTCATTTTCATCCTTCTCGATACACATGTTTGAATCTATTTTACTTTTTAATTAAACCTTCTTTGAGAAAGAAAGTATGAATCTTCACTAACAAAGACCTAAGTTCATGTTTGAGTCCAAATAATGCTTTCTTTAATTTGTAAACAAGATGTTATTCACCTTATTTAAAAAAAATCCTATAGCTAAAAAATATAAACCTATTCCTTTGATTCTCCATTAAAAAATTATAGCTAAACATATAATTGACACAACTTCCAATTGTGCTTAGTAGATAATGCAATGATCATCGTGATGGTGTTTATTTTGCTATGTGTGCAAAAGTGTATCAATAGTTTATTCCCATTTTATGTGAGTAGGCCTTTGTTAGAAATCTAGCTTTATACTTATCAATACTTCCACCAACATACACATAAGCTAGCCAATTTTGTTGCAACACTTGTGTTTAAGAAATATTCTTTAGAAATGCACATGTGTTATTGCAATTGTTAGTGTACTCTTATTTTTTAGGTTTAGCACTTGTGACCTAAAATAATGCATACATGTTACCTTTTATAAAATCATGCATGTGTATACATGCTTTTAAAAAGCATGTGTTTTTCGGTATATTAAAAAATAGTATGTCCATACTGTTGTACCTCCAAGATAGTAGTAGGTCAGGCTACCAATGCCGAAGCATCTAAAATAATTGTTTTGGGGGTTTTTGGTTTTAATTTTGGAAGACCAATGAATGAAGACAAATGTAGAATTGAAGTACAATTAATCATTTGGGTTATATTAATACTCTAGCAAAGGGCTTCTATAAAGCATTACACAGTGATATAGATCAAAAATAGTGGTGAGTAGAAGAGAACAAAAAAGATGATTATCACAATTTCCAGACTGTAAAATGGAGCAATCATAAGTTAGAAAACCTTCTAAACTACATTCCAAATGTTCAAGGCAGTATACTTAATGCTTACACAAGATTCTGATGATTTATTGATTAGAGGGGATTAGCTACATAGACAGTTCCATTAATTCCATTCTCTTAATAGATGATCACTTAAGGAGTTTATAGGAATAATTTGAAACTCTAATTGTTCCTACCTAGATATCTCTATAAGTCATAGGCATGTGAAGAAAAACATAATGATTGAAAACTGGAAAAAATTACAGTCTAACACAAAACTGTGTAAAACCAGATTCAGAATCCTATGTTTTGTATTTAAGCCCCATAAATACTGAATATATCAAGTGTCTGCAAAAAAGTCCTTCAATGGTGCAACCAGGTTCAAAATGGAATGAACAGTCATGACTTAACAAGAAGTGATAAATAAACCATGAACTTTGAACCATTTACAACTCAAGAAGAGAGTTATTTATACAATAATGAAACTAGAAAATATCACTAGAAATGATTAAGATTTTTAGGAAAAGAAAGATCTTCATGGCAAGAAGATAGGGGCAGTTGTTTGAACTTCTTCTTGTTGTCCCCTTTATTCAGGCTATGCTCGATTTGTTGTCTGATATTTTGTCCCTTATGCTGTTTTATTGTTTGTATCCTCTACGTTGGCTGTTTTCTTCATTTTGATCTTTCATTTGACTTATTTAAACTCTATAACTCTCTTTTGACCCTATTGAGTAGATTTTGACTACGCATTCCAGTTTTTACTATGTTGTTAAATAGTAAAATCCTCATATTTATCTTCAAACTGTTACATAGGCTTTTTGTTTACAAAACCTGCAACAACAGTCTTTACCTGCAAAACACAACAACTTATTAAGAAAAACACAGGTGACTAAAGGTCTTCAATGGCTCTACTGAGCTTGAAAGGCTATCGGAAGGAGTCTGGGGCATATCGGAGGGTAAATAATGGCTTTAATGGCTACAGAGGCATAATGGGGGCTTTGCTGCATAAAACAGGAAAACGTAGCAAAAAATGGATCTTATGTGTTTAATGGGAAAAACAGTCTTCTTTTGCATTATCAGGCAAAGGTGAACAGTGCGAAAGAAAGAACACGGAGGGATTAAATATGGTGGGAATGGCTTAATTGTGGTTAAAAACGTGTTTAGAAGTTAAAATGGAGTTTCTGGTCATTTCTTTGTTTAAATCGAAAAAACGATTTAACACAAAAAATCTTTTCAAAACACATAATGATGGATTTAAAATTTTATTACCCGAGGACGATAATGATATCGAATCCGGGGTAATATCGCATATCATTATCGCAGTATGGTAGGGGAAAGTTCTTCACAAAAAAATATGATAATGAGCAGATGCGATGTTAAATGATATATGACATATAACCATGTCGACTCCGGGCTTCCATCGGATATCAGAAATCACAGTGGTGGGATGTATATATATTGGACGGGATGTGTGATGAGGTCAGATGTGATGTGGCGATAGACTATAATATATAATGACATTAGGTCTGGACTCTCATCACGCATCACATATCACAATGGCAAAGGGTTATGTGTTGTAAGTGGGACTTTGTGATAGGAGCAGACGCAATATGGGAATAGATTGCGATATATATAGCATCGGGTCCAGGCTTCCCATCGCATATCACAATTAGGGAAAGGTGCATTTATATGAAAGGTTATGGTCCACCATCATTTGCGATGCGATATTTGTATAAAATACATAGTTTTTTAACAAAAACTAAGGGTTTTCGGGCTATTATATAAAACGAGTTAATAATACAGGAAAGGGAAATCTTAAGGATTTAATAATATATGTTAGTGTTAATATGAAATATAGTGGAAAAGAGGAATAACACTAAGTATAATGCTTTTTATGAGTTTTTGCTTTTCATATATGCATTAATACTTAGGGAAAACATATTTTAATGGGTTTTTTTGTGTAAAAAGGGATTTTTACATGGAAATTTTACTTTTCGTAGGTAAAAAGGGCTTTGACCTTACGAAAAGGGATTTTATGGAAATGAATGAATATGAATGTATGAAGGGGAAATTAGTAAATATGTGAATTAATGAAGATGAATGGGAGGTTAATTACTTGATCATGTAGAACTTCATTTGCTTTGCGTAATTGGATCATGGACACAAGAAACATGATAAATGTACATTTTGTCCAATCAATAATCAAATGGCTGCAACGTTTATCTACTTACCCTTTGCTTATGCTACCATTTTTTCTTCACTTAATGGGTGCATTTAAGCTAGCAAGCCCTTTTCCTTCATTCTTACTTAACAAAAGCAAATTATCTAAATCTACCCTTATATCCTCCAAGGGCTCAGATTAAACTGATGAGCACCTTATTATTCTCTACCTAACTATTGATTTGCCAAGATTAAACAGTTTGGCCAAATATTTATTCTCTAACTATAACATCAAATCTAAAGCATGAAGGAATTAAGATTAAATAGTTTGACTTTCATGAGTTGTGGCATTTGGACAAACTGCACACAACCATTATTTTGTAGAAAAGGAATAGTGGCATTTAGACTTGATCTCTTTCAGAGTTTATTTGTTTTATTTTATTTCTAACCTAACATTTTCTTCTGGCCTTAATGTTTTTAGAGAATCTACCTAACATTTTCTTCGATATGAACATCATTATCAAGATTTTTTTACGACTAACATTTTATCCATTATTGTTATGTCCATATCCTAACTTAACATTTTTTTGAAATATCCTGTCTAATCAAAACCAAAAAAATGCTACAACACATATAGAGGGTTCTTACCCATGCAGAGAGAGCCTCTTTAGTCCAAGGAATGTGTGTGTTCTTGTCATCCTCATTCAAGTGTTTCCTTACTAGGTAAAGGTAGGTTTGTTTCTTTTCTTTTATTTTCTTCTTTGCTTTTTTTAAATGTAATAAAATTAGAATTTAAAAATAAAATGGTATTTTTAACTGCATATTTAATTGAAAAACAAATACTATGGATCAAAACCTCAACCCAAATCAATAAAACAACCTCACTATAGTGCCACAAGAAAACACAAACCCAAAGGCAAATCCCAATCCACAAACATAGATTTCAAATGATTTAGATGAATTCAAAATATTGATTAAAGACCACAGACACATAAAGGAATAATCATGACTCTCATGCCACATCCCTTGATTGCATCGTTTCCTCCATTAATCGTTTCCATGTTTAATTTGAATAATATCATAGGGTATAGGGTTATGATGAGAGAATTTTACTTCATTTGTATTGGTAATAACAAGTTAAAAATTTTAATGTCACCAAACAAATGTTCGTGGGATTATTTATTGACCCAAGTACCAACCATACCCTTGATTCAAGGAAAAGACATATTTTCATGCATTGGTGCACACTCGATGTATGAAAATATAATTGAATGAGACCCTCGTTTAAGGTTTTAATGAATATCCCTATAATAATATGGAGGTGCTATTTTATTTCCTTTAGAAATTTTAGGAGAAGTTCACAATTGGTCTCTATGTTAACTATTTTAACATTATTTAGGGTTGTTCTTGGCTCTTCCTATTATTGACCAAATCCTAGGAGTAATTGTTGGGGGGAAAAGTATCTAATGCAGAATGCCTCTATCCCACTCTAAGGGTGATAGTACCTCAGAAACAACTGAATGCAAAGCTATGAAAAGTTTCTTCTTTACGAGATGAGAGAGGGAAGAAAAGGATGATCTACTAACCGTTATCTTGCGCTTAATAGTCGATCCAGTCTTCACTCCTTGCCGCTTGCTCCTAGTTCCTTGTCCCTTTACCGGCCCAGCTACACACAGATCTTGTAAAAGCACAAGAAAAAGTAACTACAAGAAGCATACATCTATAATCGATCTAAGGATTAGCATAAACCAAATATACAAGCATCAATTCATCATCAAGATACATGCATATAGAAGAATCTCAAAGCTTTATTAACAATAGAAGTAAAGTTCTGAGAGAGTTACAACCATAATAGGCTCCAATCCAGCAACACCTCCCAGCTGAAAGAAATCTCCTCTTCACCTCCTTCAAGCAAAACACCCAATAGCTCTGTTCTCAAACCAACAGCACTTCCTTACTTGAACAAAATTCCCGCCTCCTTAGACCTCCTGAGAGAGCTCTATATATAGGTTTTTGGAGAAAGGATGAGTCATCTTGAGACTGGCCTGAAGCTGACTTATGTCCTCTCCCACTTTAGTTAATCTTCAGTTCTTGAGTCCACTTGGAGAATCTTGCTTCCACTTGGAGTTCAAGACCCTCTTACTCATCACTAGGCGAATTCCTTGACCCAAGTGTCAGTTTGGAAGCTTCCTGGGCAGTTAACACCTTGCAGAATGGCTGTGCCACTTGGCCAATCTCGCCCAGCACAGGTAGCCTTCATTGATTTTGACCTTCAGCACAGGTACAAGGAGGAGCAGTTGACATTCAGCGCAAGTGATGAGTGTAGCAGCTGACATGATCCAGAAATAGCCTGTTTTTGAGTGTTTTCAGGTGGAGAACTGATTTTCAGTGCTGTGGTTTGCAGACCTTGTTCCTTTAAGGGTAAGAACAACATGTTTAGGGACTTTGGATCCCTCAGATTATTGACATTTCATGCTCCATGCTGATAGGCACAAAAATGTCTATAACAGTTGCCCCCTAAAGTATGGGGTCGTTTATCGGGTGAAATGCTTTATTAGGAGGATCCGAAGTTCATTCAATCGCTGAGAGGTGCCCTGCAATAAAATACAATACAATACATTATTTTTCATTCTTCTTTCATGATCTAGCTGAGGCGGGCATTCCCATGCTCAGCTTTATAAATTCATTTTGGTACATATAACAGACGACCGTCTGATGATAGACTGATAATTCTCTACTGAAATTATCATCCTTTGAGTAGGATGATCATCTGCTGCAATAATGTACATATCAAATGTCTTTATATTTCCTGAATATATATCGCAGCCCGGATGGATGAAACTAGATCCGGGGTCTTCAATCTCGTTCGATCTTCACTCTAAGTACAAGTCAATCCATGTGAGAATTGCGCTGAAGTCGAACATGGAAAGACATCGCTTGATTACCGGTCAATAATGTAAACCGTTAACAAGTGCGAGAGGAATGACCAATAATGACAATGACCCTCAAGGTACTGCAGTACAATTCACGTGGTGTGAACAAAGGACTTGGCGTCGAACACCACGCAAAATCTTCTGGTCGAAGGTCATTGATGTATACCTGTCGCCGGAAGTGAGAAACTTTCCATTGAGGCATGCAAGCTTCAAAGTACTGGGGGGTGTTCCTAGATCAACTTCTTGGATAATGAGCTGAAGTCGACAAGAAGCGATCCGTCAAAGGAGGGCCTTAATGAATCCCACATCAGTGACACGGAACGGAGCTAATGATTTTAGTGGAGGTGAAAACAATCTGTGAGATATGATTCAGGGTGGCGATCATGGGTGGATGAAGGATAATGTATGGCAGTGGATGGGACACGGTTGACTCTTTCTAAACAACATCTCTTGAACATATAACGACACCGATGTGATGGATCGGTAGCATTACCCAAAATACGGATGGTTTGGCAAGGACCATGGTGATGAGACCGGTGAATGAAACAACCCAACCCGATGTGGTACGGAGGACAAAGTGTCATGTTCAAGAGCGACTTGCTACCATTAAGCTTTGAGGTTCTCCCAATTTTCCCCAGTCATTTCTGACCAGTACCTCTTTATTTTTTTCAAGCTTGAGGAGGATAACATATGCTTGTTCTATAACCTGCCCTTCGGGCAAGCCCATCGCTATGTTTTAACGAGCCTAGCGATAGGGAAACTCGTTCTCGCCTAAAGACAAGTTTGTCGCTATTTAATCATTTTAACGAGTCTAGCGACAAAGACAACTCGGTCCTTTTCATTTTTAGAGAGTCTGAAAAGGTACAGAAAGTTAACTCCAAAATTCCTTTTTCGTCATCTAATCCCTTAAGTCCGAAAAAGTATAAAACAATACAAAAGGGATGATTTTTCGATAACTTTAACGAGCCGAATAAAACAAGCGCTCGACCTTTTTGTGCAATAATCCCTCAGGTCCAAAAAGATTAAAATCTAGAGGGATAGCTCTTCCGGTCCTTTTAACGAGCTGGAAGGCCAAAACTCGGCAATCTTTTCATATTTTATGAGTCAGATGAAAAGAGCTTAAAGAAGACTCGTCTTTTGAGGAACGAGTGATAAACAGGGATAGCAGCAGATTCCAGGTACAGGTTGGAATTTTCCAATCTCGGCAGTGTCACAAGGATGGCTAAGTGAAATCACTCTTCGCAGCTGTTCCTCAAAAGAGGTAAACAATCATATGGAGGTGAACGATTGGCCAAATGAAATGGAGGTAGTGGGTGCAAACACTACCAAGGCTTTTATGGCTAATAAATTTACGATCACAATGGCTATTTACCGGAATAGGTTATTTTTTTAGATAAAAATGAGCTTAAACTCTGGAGGAAACATTTCTCACTGCTTCTATTTATTTTTTAACGAGCATGAAGACCGCGTTAAAACTGCTCGGATCTTGCGTTTATTTTTTAACGAGCATGAACTTTATGCTAAAACTGCTCGATATACCAGTCATAAAATAAGAAATGTCTCTTGTGAGATCTCTATTTTTTATAGAGCTTCATCTTCACTAAGCTTTGCTCCCTCTCATCCTTTCTTTATGCAAGTTCGGAAATGGCTAATCCTACGAGTTTAAAGGGTTAGACCTACAGGTTTAAAGGGAGGACCTAAAAATTTAAAAAAATAAATAGTCGTCCCTTGCTTGCATTCCAAAAGTTTGCATGCCCCCAGGTATAAGGTAAAATTTCAAGGCTGCCCCTACTTATCCGATAAAACATATGTTCTAAAGGGTGAGGCTTGCCTCTTTCTGGCTACCCAAAGATGGTTCTATTTGCTACCGCAAATCAATCTCTTTCCTCGGCACTGTCTCCCTTAGTAGACAATGGTGAATGACCTTTGTCAAACAAGTAACCTTAACAAAAGAATCCTATTCTAGAACAACCCCTCTTCCACATACGGACGGGGTACGGACTAGTCATATTCTTTCGCGGAAATTCTACCTTATACCCAAGGTTTCCTCTGCCCGAAGCAGACCAGGATGCATGCCCCCTGGGTTCCGGTCCTATCTTTCCGAATCACTCGCATTCATCGGGAAGGAGGACTGGGGATAGAGGCATTTCTTGAGAAAATAGACCATTGAGGATTGGTATTTGACTATTTGCGATGCGTGATCCCGGAAATGAAAGTTGGTCTACGAGCTTGACCACCCTTCCTTCGTGTGGAAAACAAAAGAGCGAGGAGACTATAGCTTCCATGCAATATATATAGTCACGTCCAAGGAGTAGGTTATAATCTAAGGGTCCTTGAACGACCATCATGTTCATATTAACGGTCTTCCCTTTCAATGTAATAGGCACATTGGGGAGGATCCCTAATGGTCGACTGGTTCCTTTATCAAAGCCTGAGAGATTTCTTATCTCAGGCAAAAGCGCCGGGGAATCCAGTGCTTTCCAAGCAACAGAGGAAAGGATACTCACAGATGCCCCTTCATCAATGATAGTTCCAGCCATCACCATTCTATAAATTTGGACTATGATTCTGAATGGTATACTGGCTGGTAACCGGGGTCTTCCTAGTTGGTTCCAATCAAAGGACACAACCAGGTTGCTTGGTGGTGGGACCGAATACACGGCCGGATACGATCCTGATGATGTTCCTTCCTGCGATAAAGGAATGGGCGCATTGCCCTGATTCTCATCAGAATCTGTGTTGATGAAAAGAATCTGGACGGTGTCATCCTTATTCTCTTCCGTGAGGGTGTCATTTGAAGATGAATCTTCAGTGACGGTGTCATTTGAGGATGAAACCTCTGAAGGAAGAACCGGGTCAATTGCCGTATCGACCTTTAGACTTTCGTCTGGTCTGGATTCAGTAGGTGCATTTTCAATGACTGACTCTTCAGCTGACCACTTGAGCGGGCCAGCTGTATTTTCAACCAACAAAGGACTTGGCACGAGTTTTTTGTATCTAGGAGGAAGTGTCAACGGTGAAACCGGACGATCTTCCAAAACTCTCTTCGCTTCGTCTAAGAAGGGACAACGGTGGATGGCGTGATCGCCTTCACACAGTCTACAGGGGGATTTTTCTCCCCCCTTTTGTCTTGATCCTTCACTTTCGCTGGTCGACGGTAAGCACTCAACCTGACTATCAGAGGTTGAAGCTCCCGAATTGTGCAATCGAGGGGACTAGTCCCTTAGTATCCGGGGAATACAGGGACAATCTCTATGGAAATGGTCTCCTCTACATATGACACATGGCGATTTAGGCCCAGTCTGTGCTGTGTGTGGGTTTTTGTTAGATGTCTTTTGCTTGCCCCCAGTCGCCTTAGGCTCCTTCTTCTTCTTCTCTTTCTTCTTCTTTTACTTCTTCTCCGTGGGAGCTTGGATTTTGCCAGCTTTACCTTTCGAAGATGAAGGATTGGAGGAAGGGTTAGAGGAAGTAAAAGGCTGGTGGGAAGCTCTAGACTCATCTAACTGTTGACTCGACTGCTCAGGAACCATGGCGTTCTGAACTGCACTAGTTGAGAATAGCCAAACAGGGAGGCCAATTGTCAGTCCTGGAAGCGACAATGTGGCCATGTGGGGCGCACCAACTTCTCCCCAAGAGGAGAAAGGACCAGGATTTCCATCATGTGAAGTTCCTTGGTCGGGGCGTTCCATGTTCTCAACTTAAAGATCAACGCGGGAATAGGAGGTTATTATGTTCCGTTTAAAATAAATTTTATAACGACGCTTAGACACAACTTGCTTTTTCACTTTTTAAGAGTCGAGAAAAAGCTAAAGATGACTCTAGTCTCCTTCGATGTTTTAACGAGCCCGAAGTGACAAATGCTCGGATGGACTTTTTCAGTTATAGAGTTTGAAAAAGGCCAAAAGAAACTGCTCTGGAGTTCTAGGCAGAGGGTGTGCCAAACCTTTCGCAAAACCACAGAATACGTTTTACGGTACGAGTGGTCGATCTTCGTGAATGCTGTGTTCACTGCATTGAGATCAGTAGGGCGGCCGACACGGTTTCCTATGGATAAAGGCTTTGATCCTATAGGGGTCTCCCAATATATACGCGACGGTACGTGGGAGCACAAGTCCGTATTAGTGCCACCGACTCTCAGGAGGAATCACCCACCTTCGTCGAGATCGACAGTCACTATGTTTAACGACGCCGGAACACGTCTCTAGCTTAGACCTCTAGATGTTTGCGTTATGTTTCAATGCTTTGTTATGTAAATTCAATTTATTTTAAGGTTGATCTTGTTTAGCAGTTTGCCTTTATGGATCACCACGAGATGTATAGAAACACTCCTAAATGCAATCTAAGATGATAAGCAAGCTTTTCAATCTTTCAACTTTGAAAACCTTAACTACTGAGGGAGAAGGAAGATAACACCTTTTCACACAGATCATAGAGCACACACTAATGCACTTTCCTAAATCAACATGCAAGCTGTCATAATGCACATGCACAATGCAAGTATTTCTTTTCTCTTTCTTAATGTTGATGAAATGAAAAAAGAAAGTTGTTGTATAACTTTGAATTCAATTTCAAGCGAAAACAAACAAGTTTGTCCAAAAACCGAAAGACACCTTTACGATTCACTTGTTTCGTCACTTAGAAATTTATAAATCCAAACCATATAACGAAAGCGACAAACTCAATCAGCTATGAACAGCAAATAAACTAACTCTTAAGATCAGAACGACACTTAATCACAGGTCTAGATCTAAGAGGTCAATGCAAGACTGGTTCACTATCGTTATGGGAAACTGTAAATGACACAAGAAATACAAAAGAACAAATACAATTTCTTTACACAACTGAGGCGGAATAATGACAAAGGAAGATGGTTTCAGATAGACCCACTGACTGGCAGCAAACAGCAAAAACAACAGTGAAAACAAGGCAAGACTCAACAGGAAACCTCAGCAACTCAAGCCAAGACTGGTCCAGCGCAGGTGTAACACTGCCTATTTGACCTTCAGTGTAGGTAGCCCCTTCGGGAACTGCGCTGAAATGCAGACTGCCTTTGTACAGCCTACACTGAAGAACGAGACTTTCGTCCGTCTTGGTTTCCGTGTCACAGATTGCTCAAAAATTCACAGTTTTTGCTCAAATCAGAAGCTATCAGTCAAGGAAACACTAAGGGATGTAAAGGAGGATGAAAAGCTATCACAAAGAGCTTATTAGAGTCCTTGTGGATCAGCTCTTCAAATCACAAACTTGCTCAGAAACTGAGCCAGAGTAGCTGCCCTCTACTTTGTATTTGATGGATTCAAACACAGTTCGATTCGGTACTCTCCTTGTTTGTGAAATGAATAGCAAGAAACACAACAAACCAACAAGATACGCTCCCCAGCGGAGTCGCCAGTTTGTTGGGGGGAAAAGTATCTAATGCAGAATGCCTCTATCCCACTCTAAGGGTGATAGTACCTCAGCAACAACTGAATGCAAAGCTATGAAAAGTTTCTTCTTTACGAGATGAGAGAGGGAAGAAAAGGATGATCTACTAACCGTTATCTTGCGCTTAATAGTCGATCCAGTCTTCACTCCTTGCCGCTTGCTCCTAGCTCCTTGTCCCTTCACCGGCCCAGCTACACACAGATCCTGTAAAAGCACAAGGAAAAGGAACTACAAGAAGCATACATCTGTAATCGATCTAAGGATTAGCATAAACCAAATATACAAGCATCAATTCATCATCAAGATACATGCATATAGAAGAATCTCAAAGCTTTATTAACAATAGAAGTAAAGTTCTGAGAGAGTTACAACCTTAATAGGCTCCAATCCAACAACACCTCCCAGCTGAAAGAAATCTCCTCTTCACCTCCTTCAAGCAAAACACCCAATAGCTCTGTTCTCAAACCAACAGCACTTCCTTACTTGCACAAAATTCCCGCCTCCTTAGACCTCCTGAGAGAGCTCTATATATAGGTTTTTGGAGAAAGGATGAGTCATCTTGAGACTGGCCTGAAGCTGACTTGTGTCCTCTCCCACTTTAGTTAATCTTCAGTTCTTGAGTCCACTTGGAGAATCTTGCTTCCACTTGGAGTTCAAGACCCTCTTACTCATCACTAGGCGAATTCCTTGACCCAAGTGTTAGTTTGGAAGCTTCCTGGGCAGTTGACACCTTGCAGAATGGCTGTGCCACTTGGCCAATCTCGCCCAGCACAGGTAGCCTTCATTGATTTTGACCTTCAGCGCAGGTACAAGGAGGAGCAGTTGACATTCAACGCAAGTGATCAGTGTAGCAACTGACATGATCCAGAAATAGCCTGTTTTTGAGTGTTTTCAGGTGGAGAACTGATTTTCAGTGCTGTGGTTTGCAGACCTTGTTCCTTTAAGGGTAAGAACAACATGTTTAGGGACTTTGGATCCCTCAGATTATTGACATTTCATGCTCCATGCTGATAGGCACAAAAATGTCTCTAACAGTAATCCATTGATAGGGCCACCTTCTCCTAGGCATATTCCCAACCTTACCCTCCCCCCACCCCATATACATCTCAACTTTTAGATTTTCTTAATGACATTAGAAATGTGATATCATGTCTCACAAATATTAGGGTGTAGCATAGTTCATTTGTGGAAGACTCCGGATGAGATCCACTAGAAGAGTGTCCCAAACCTTCAATTCTAGGGCCTTTGGACCATATTTATTATAGACCATCGAGTCCATGTTGGAAAGTTAGTGTTTCTCGTTTGATTCAACTAGTTCCACATCTATGCTCTCATTGTAGGCATACTTTCCATGGCTCAATGGAGGATCCTATCTTCATGAGGTTTATGGATTAGGTTAGTGTAATTTCTAAATCATTGGTTACAAATTTGATTGTGCATTCAATGATTATAGCTTTAAAGTGCTACTTTTCGACTTTTTTTTTGGCATGTGCATATGCTACGAGAGGATTCACAGGCTTCAATATGGGAAGACGTTAGTTCTTGCATTCTCGATGCATCCATGGTTGCAACATTTGATATTATGGAACATGACACAAAGGTATTGAAATGACTTTATTCTTGTCTACTTCAATAATAACTTAGCATTATTCAAAAATTTGTTGTTTGGAAAATGTCCAAGTTATTTGGAATAAATCAATCTTTATTTTGTTGTGTTTCCACATGTGTCCATGGAGAGTTTGAGCGACCCTATACACCCGAGTGAAGTAGATAACCTCCCACTCATGTAGTATATTTGAGATTATATCTATGTTTAAGGTGAATTTTATTTTCTTAGTTTAGTTGAAAATTATGTTTTTATATTAATCAAACATACTACAAATTTTTATGTGGGTTCCGTTATTACCAAATCCTTCTGCCTAATTCTATCCTCCCCCCATCCCATTCAATCCACATTTCTTGTTAATTCTAGCCATTGGGTGCCCCACACCCCACCCATCAATTGGAATTTCATTTTATTCCCCTATGGTCCTTCCTCTAATTTTACAGATAGTGAGGTTGTATCTCCTCCAATGCCCAATAAATTTTCCTTTAAACCATTCCACCATACCTAGACGCATGCACCTCGCACCACTCCATCACCAAAACCATCCTCTCAATGCATATGTTCCCATATGGTGCTTCCTCTAATTATACAGATAGTGATGTTGTATCTCCTCCAACGCCCAATAAATTTTCGTTTAAACCATTCCACCATGCCCACACGCATGCACCTCACACCAGTCCATAACTAAAACCATCCTCTCAATGCATCTGTTGTTGCAAAAACTAGTATTTTGTTTACTATGGATACACCTATAGTGGTTGCATCTATCATTGTTGGAACTACATTGTTCCCAACCCCTGTGATTTCCTTAGAGTAGGGCGTCTTGCCCAATATTACACCCCTTATCACTACATCCATTATTGCAACAACAAGTTTTTATCTATTGTAGATACATTGACAAAGTTGCATTGATTGTTTCTCTAACTGCATCCTCTTGAAACCCCATCATTGACTAAAGGAATGTTGTATATCCAACTACTAAACTTCTAATGCAAGAAGGGAGATCATATTTCTTACCACATATCTTCATTGCAATATTAATTTTACTTGATTAAAATATAATCTAGCAAAAGAGTTAAATTTATTTTGTACACATTTTGGTTTTTTTCAATTAATTTATTCTTGTAATTATTGTAGGGAGATATTGCTGAGAGGCTTGGATCACGGATATGGATAACCCATCAACCATTTACATTTATTTCTACAGTGATTTTATGTGAATTATAATTATATTTATTAAGTGTGTTGATTTATTGAACTATGGGAAACAAAATAATATGCTAGTGTTTCCTTTTTAGATCCTGAAGAGGCACAGTACTTTAATACCAAAGAATTTTCTTGGTTCCTCCATCTCAAAGAGGAGGAAGATGCATCTTGGAGATCTTGGAAATGTAACTATATTTAGTCTTTATAATTGTTATTGTAGTGATTTCAGTATGTATCTTATATAATAAAATAAAAGGTTATTATTTTAAAGCATGTGTTTCATCCTCTTTATTGATTATCTTCTAGGTAAAAGCACATTATTCATACTTATATGGTTTGTTAGGCCATAAGATTTATTGTATTGAGTCAAGAGAGTCAACATCATGTTTATGAGACCCTTTCGGGCAAGGTGTACCTTGAAAAAAGAATTTATTTTTCGAGTCTACAAAGTCTTCGAAGCCTTCTAGCACAAGTTGGCCTGCGCATAAGACACGTCAGCCCAGAAAGGGGTATTCGACCCACAAATAAGAGTATGAATAAAATCACTTAGACCTAATTTGAGAGACATAAATCACAAGTTCAATCTGTAATAGAAGAAGAAGAAAATAAGAGAGGAGAAAAAATAAAAACCCTAGAGAAGGAATGAAGACATGTTTTGGGAATCTTTCTCTCACACATGCAAATTTCTAGAGCAATTGTAGGGGCCAAAATTTTTGTAGTAACTACAGGTCCCAAAATTATGTTATGGGGGGGAGGGGGGAATTTTTTTGGACAGGGTTAAAATACTGAGACTAGTGTAGTACAAGAAGCGTTTGTCTCTAGCTAACTTAGTTTGACCCTCACCTAGATAGAAGGTCTCTTTGGAGGGATGACTTGGTGCTTGAACGATGACTTGGTCTAGGGTTTCGGTCTTTATTATCTCATTTGATGCAAACTCTATAAGAAGAGAATATTTTTGTTGGGTTTCCCCTTAGAGTGGTTTTTCCCTGGATTGGACCCTAATATATTTGTCCATTGTCTTTATTATTTTGATCTTAATATTTGTTTGATGAAAAGGTCTAATAAAGAAAATCGAGAAGATAAATAAGACTCATAAGCAAGTATTAAGGAATAATGAAAATATGATTCAAAAGCTTCGACATGGAATTTTTCAACATGCTATGAGAGCTAAGGTGAACAAGAGAAGGCAACCGAAAAGATCATCTTGTGGACACAAAGAAGGGTTTGTTTGAAAAATTAGGGTTTATGTAGCTACAAAAGAGGTCAAAGTTGTAGGTCTGCATTACAAAAGAAAAAGTTTCAGTATGAAGTTTCTAAAAGAGAATGAACTCTATTTTCACCTTGTTGACCTTGGAAGGATATTGTAGGTTTTAACCCTGTACATAAATTACCTACATACAAATTCTAAAAACATAAAATAAGCAATGGTGAGAGAATAAAACCTAAAACATATATACATGGAGATTTTCCCCTGGATCCCAAAACTGGGACTACTAGATTTATTTTTCATTATATTCATTTCAATGTTACAATACATATATATACATGTCGAATCATACATAAACCCCAATCCATTAACCCTGGATTAGAACATAATTGTAGTTCCCTTGACCGGATCTACAAAATACCATGGGTAGAAAACCATGTGCAAAAATCACACACAAAACCATAGGTAGGTCGACCCACCTAATATAGGGTTCATTTTTTTTTATAAGTGCTACCACCCTACTACTACACCCAGTGCAATGAATACGAGTGATTGTTGCCCCCACTATAACCTCCCCACATGTGGTGCTAGTCGTGGAAAGAATATAACCTGTTTTCTTTCCTTGAGGGGCCATAGGAGTGCATAGTCACTGGTCCAACCCTGCAACACCCATTGTTTGTCTACACTAAGAGAAATTCTTAATTCTCACAAACTTTTTCAATGCATCTGCAGTATTATTCAAAGTGTCCACCTTTTCTAGCAACACCTTTTTGTCCTCAACCATATCGCTTACAAAGTGATACTAAACATCAATGTGCTTTATCTTTAAATGATAAGAAGGGTTCTTTGTGAAGAAAATTGAACTTTAGCTATCACAATCTATCCTTATATCTAGTTGTGCTAACCCCATACTTGAACACAATCTCTGCAACCAAATGAATTTCTTGCTTGCATGCACGACTGCCATGTATTCTACCTCTATAGTTGAAAGTACCACTACAACTTGTCTCTTATTCATCAAATTAACTGCACCTCCAAAAAGATTAAATACATACCCACTTGTAGATCTTCCCTCATCCAGATCTCCAACCCAATCTGCATCAACAAATCCACGAATGTCCAAAACTCTATCCAATCCTAGTCTTCCTTGGCAACACAGACCATAATCACTAGTGCCATGCAAATACCTGAAATCCTGCTTCACTATTGTCCAATTCTTCTTCCCTAGATTTGAAATAAACCTACTCAATACTCCCACTGCATGTCCAATGTCTAGTCTAGTACAAACCATTGTATACATCAGGCTATCGACTGCACTTGCGTATGGAGCATGGGACATGACCTCTTCCTCTTCTTGTGTCTTGGGACATTGTTCAATAGATAACTTTACAATGACAAGAATAAGAACCTTCATCAGTTTACTATCCTGCATATTAAACCTCTTCAATATTATCTCGACATAATTCCTTTGGTTTAACCAGATCTTCCCTTTTTCCCGATCTCCTCTAATTTCCATGCCCAAAATATAGTTTGCAGCACCAAGATCTTTCATATCGAATTTGGAGGACAATTGGTCTTCAATTCCTTGATAGTTTCTTTGTTATTTCCAATCAACAACATATCATCCAGATACAAGACTAAATAAATAGCATGGTTGCCAATTAATTTAAATGCAAAAAGTGATATGCTTTGCTTCTCGTGAAGCCAAGTTCCTGTATATATGTATCAAATTTTTGATACCACATCCTTGGTGACTGTTTTAACCAATACAAACACGTTTTTAACCTACATAGCAATAGTTTCTTAACCTTCACCACAAATCCTTCAAGTTGCTTCATTTAGATCTCTTCTTCCAAATCCCCGTGAAGAAATGTTGTCTTCACATCCATCTGTTCTACCTGAAAATAAAAAGTAGCAACAACAGATAAAAGAGTGTATATCTATAAGGCAGACACTCGTGGTTCCTTCTGCAGTGCCCAAACCTCTCCTGGTATCTATCATCCTGTTTTACTTGCCTATGGTCATTCGCACACTTCAAGACTCAAATATTTCTCAGTGCTCAACACTATGTGCTCTAATTAGCTGCTCAAATCTCAAGTGAACAAGTGTTGTCTCGTGGGTAGCCCCTAGAGTTTTATAGTGCCTTTTGAATTCAACTTCGACCATCGCCCCCAATTTTGGGCCATCAATGCTTTCTTGGTGGCACATTTCCCAAAATATTGCCCTTAATTCGTGTCTTAAATGCCCGCCTCCCACTCCCTTTTGCCTTAAATCGCACATCCCGTCATGAATAGTGACACCAATGGTCACTTCCCAGCCTACCCGCATGATAACAAAACCCCCTATGTGCGTTCGCAACCCTTGTGACATGTTGATTCTACGCTCACCTCCCTCATTGCACAGCTCCCAAACAAACTCTTTTATAGTCCCGCGCTCTCTTTCAACTTCTTGGAGCGTTGAGACTATGCTTCCTACAGCTAGTCAAGTGATCGCACCACCTATGCAAGACTTCAACTCGCCTTCCAGTATAGTTCGCAGAAACTCATCAATTACCTTCATGACAACCAGTGTCACACATTCTACTGTATGTAGTGTGCTCCCCTAGTTACTGCATTTGGTGAGCTGGGGTCGTAGCCATGGCAGCAGAGTCATAAATTCTCAGTGACATTCTTGTAGTCCAGTGGTATGATCATCCGCACCTTGTCTTCTTATCCTTGGTTGTTCGACGATACATGCTTTCTTGATCTCGTTTTCCAGCCTTTTGATCTCGACATCCATCAAAATTCTTTTCTTCCTCAATCATACCCAGTCTTTTTCAAGTTTGTGAAGTCTAAGGTTCCCTCGGCAAATGCCTTCCTGAATCTCTATGTGTTCGACCTCACATAGCTGTGTGATTTCTTCATCCTAGTCTTCACATACTGTCACAACTACGGGAGCTATTACATGTAGATTTTTGTTTGCATTCCCTTCAGAAATTATGGTCCCTACTCTATTTCTCACCTTCAAAATCATTTTTGCGGTCAGGGTTTTGCACATGGTCTTATAGGCCCATTGAATCGTTCGTATGCACAGGTCCCAATCAGTGTGTCTTGCCTAGTGAACCTTGTTCAGTACTTCACATACCCTATGGAATGGATAACTCGTAGCACGCGTTGCCTTTCTTGCTGCTACAGTTTCTTCCGATTCTCTATTTTGGGAGTGGTGTGCACTTTGCGAGATGTACAACATATGTTTGTACCCATTGGGAAAGGTGGGCCCGCAAGTCGTTCCACCAATGCTGACTAGCTCCCGTTCTAAGCTGGGATTTTCCAAAATGTAGGGGCATCATCCTTATGCATCCGAGCCAATCCTCAAAATTTCCTTGATGGGTACCCCACCATTGTGTGAAGATCACACGTAGTGCCCACTTCAGCGCATCGAACTGCTGCTGTTCTGGTATTGCGCTTTCAAATTTTCTCAGGAATTCATCCACTTCTATCAACTCGTCATATGTCGGCAGATCCATTGCTTCTGTTGCCACGAAGCGTAGTGATCTAACCATCATGTTGTAATAAGCGTTGTTACTTTATGCAGCCGATTCTGCCATCGTTCTATCTCTTCGTCTGAATCCGAGGTGCAAGAGCTTTCGTGCTCCCACGAAATCCTTCCATCTGCAGTCAGATTCACCCAATCCTCTTCTCGTTCAGTTATCTTATAAATGCAATCGAGATCTTCATCACTATCATCATTGTGCACTAGTTCATTGTATCATGGTCCTTCCGCTAGATCTAGCGGTACTACTATGCGTAGTGACTTTTTCTCAAAGATCATTTTGTGCTTCTTTAGATTTATGACTCCATTCATATCGATGGCCCAGTTTATTCCTAGTAGCATGGGATAGGGATTACTGTCATCGACAATATCTACTATTACCCCTTGCAATATTCCCATCGGAAAGATCTTCTGTTGGTTCACCATTCATAATGAAATAGGAGACCACTGTAGTGCGGATATACCCACGTGTTCCCATGTTTGTTTTGGTAATACATTTGCATCTGAACCCATATCCAGGATTAACTTATCCATTTCATATTCACCAATTTTGGCATTCAACCTCATTCCACTTCCAATGCGCAATGCATGCTTTCCAAGTTTTCGGACCATGCGCTATTCTCCTAACCCCGCGCACCTAGTGATAATTTCCTATAGCCCCTTTACTACCTTGTTGTCGCGTAGAAGTTTCATGCATGTCTCCAAAAAGGTTGTGAGAGTTGAAGGATCCATTTCTGGTTCTAATTGATCCTTACTACCTGAAGTGGAGTACTCCGTGAAGCTCTTCTTAGTTTCCATGAATGTCTCCTTCGCACGTTCTAAATCAAATTCAGGTTCCTTTGTAGGATCCTTGTGAACCCATGTACTTTCTTTTGGTTGCTTCCCTTTATCATCATTAGTGGTCACACCACTCATGAGCATCATGTTTACATTCAGCTTTTCTTCGTGCGGTTCAAACCTCATCATCTACAAATTCTGAGTTGGAGGGGGCTAAAGTACCACTTTTTCACATAGTCTCGCTATCAGTGTAGGTTAGTCTTCTGCCTCATGATCAAACTGAGTGCAGTACAAACATGATGTCCTCATCAGGTTTGTACAATCGTGGGCATAGTGCCCTAGCCCTCTGCAATTATAACAAAATAACTATTTGCGACCCCTTCATGGTCCCATTCCACCTCGACCTCGACCGCACCCCTGAAATCCACCGCGTGCCATTCCAGCATTCAGGTCAAGGGCTCATGTTTCAGTCTATTCCTTGTAGGCAGGGGTCCAATCCATCATTAGTTCATAGCTTCTGCAGGTGTGCTCATCATGGCCTACCGACCTACAGAAGTTACAAAACAATTGCTGGGACGTCTACGTATACTTCTGCAATAGATGACAATTGTCTGTAGTTTGGTTTCATCCTTTCTAACAGATCGTGCACCATAATGCAAGCACCTCACCCAGTCATTTCAGTGCCTCAGGTCTTAATGGCATTGGCCCTCCTCCTACCAAGTAATTCGTGAACACTAGACAGTGGTCCTTGTCATGCCCGTGGCCTTTCCATTTTAAGCACCATACCTCCTCGCGTGCCTCCGGCCAAGGTGCCTGATCATGTTTCAAACTTTGCATTTTTAGACATAGATTTTGTAATTGCACATGGATTTTTTGGACTCCCAGATGAGGGTCTTGTATAGGGGTCTCATGTAATCTCATTGTCATTTCTAAAGCTTCAACCGAGGTGGAAATTTTTTGTTGTGACAGCGTCATCCTTAAGTGAGGCGTTAATGATGCTACACCGTGCGCGGTGTTATGCATCCTTCAACGTCATGTTGGCTTCGTGAATGACACCCTTCAGTCTTTGGTCTAGATCCAATGGGGTCTCACCTGAGAGGATCGTGATCTCCTTAAACCCGATGATTGATTGTGTTTCTGACTTTGGCCTGCTAAATTCCCTGTTCAGCGTGACCTGGATCTCTGCAATTCCTACATTTGGATGGTCATTAGAATGCTTGATGTACCATGTTAACACGCGATCCTGCAACACGCTTACCATTGTATCCTTCCTAATATTGTCATCCATGACACCTTGTGCTTCCCATACTGCTCTTACTATGAACTAGAATTGGTCTGAATCTTCATTCCCTACTCCTCTGAATACCAATAGTTTGATCACACTCGCCATACTGAACTGTGGTGGTGGTGGAGGTGGGGTGGGTGGAGATGGAGGTGAGGAGGGTGAGACGGGTGATGGTGTAGGTGGAGGTGGTAAATGCAGAATGCGTTGCCTTATCAGAGTGGCCACACTTCTCGGAGAAACTTTCGCGAGCTCTTCCTCATTTTCCCACAAGGGGAAAATTAAGGGACTGGTTTCCAATTCTACACTACTTCTGCTTCTGTAGATCTTCCCACTTCGCATAGTCCCAAACATTAATTTATTTGCATAACCCTCTTTTCACACAATAGCATCTTAATCCAAGTGTTCAAAGATTTAATATACTTACCTCACAGTCCCTTGAGGAAATGTCGCTTCGCCTCACTGTAGTTGATGGTCATATCTACCATGAACTCAGTGATAAATCCTCCCATAATTCGATTGAGCCAATGGTCCACAGCTCACGTGATCTTATCTCCTAACGCTTCTAGTATGCGCACTAATTCTGGAGTCCATACGATTGGTTTGTCGAGCCTACACCTTCCCTGACTCTTTTCTAGCTTCGTGATCCACTCATACAGCTCAGAAGGAAAGGATGCAAAGAAAATTTCATGGATTTCCATATACAAGTAGCACTCCAACCACTGTTCCTTAGTCACTCACAGATTTATTCTTTCCTGCACTGCAAACTCGTGAATCTTCTCGTCTAACCACTCTTCAATTTCTTTATTTGTTGGATTCCAGTGGCACAACATTAAACATCCCTTATGTAGATCTTGGTCCTGGCAACAGAACCATTTGTTGACTTGTATGGGCCTCACCCAAGTTTAGAGGTGATTTAGCCAAGAAAATCCCTATACTACTGGCCCTTTTGGCAACAGTACACAGAGCGGGGACTAAGGTCTCACCCGAAGTAGTATGGGAGGGTGCTAGAACCATTTTTCCATACCCTGGGGACATCTGATGAGCTTATGGAGGTCCATGGTTTGACCCTACACACACATCGCTACATGCACCTGTTAGTCCCTCACAACCTGTGATGCTGCTTCCGTGCAGCCCTACTCAGGCCGAGACCCATATTATACCAAAGTTCCGTTCTATTTAAACTGTTATTACCCGATTACTAAACTTATTTGTGTAAGACTAGTGATAATTAACAACATATCTAGGAATCATATCAGTGCACATGATAAAAAAAACAGTATAAATGTAAAGAAGGAAATACACAAGCAGATACACAGAAACTGGAAGCAACTTCTCTTTATTATTCTTCGATCAAGATTATAGACCCGACACCACCCTATGCACTCAACTACAGGGGTTTTCGGACTCTACTAGGCCTTTGCACACTCAGCTGCATAGCCTCTTCCTACTACTACTACATCCCAATACACTTAGACTCTTACTCTATGCTTGAACCATGCATATTCATCTATCTCTCCAATTCATTCTCTTTACAACTTAGAGCCTCACTCTATTTATACAATCCCATGGTCTGCAGACCATGGGTAGGCCGACGTGACATTAAATTACTTTACAATACTTATGGCGGACAACCCTATGACTCATCCTATACTTCGCGCTCCACGCCTATAATTTGCGGAGTCATACAATACATTTAACCAAAACTTGGGCTTTGAGCCCCAAAATATGTTGTGGGGGGACTCCATGCCCAACAATAATTTTATGTTGTCCATTAACTTGAATCAAGTAGAGGAGCAAGACACAGTTGTAAGAGTATTCCCATATACTTTGCAAAGAGTAGCAAGATCATGGTACTTTTCATTACCATCGGGTTCTATTAACAATTGGGATGCTTTTCCAGAGCAATATTTAA